>OY998238.1:73843312-75043312 GCA_963922005.1 Cornus suecica
CGCCACTTTATGATATGGTGTGACTGCAGACTGAGGGCCAGTGGGCCGACAATAGGCGTAATGGGACCAAAAAGTCCAACTATCATTCAATGCTATGGATTTGGGATGTGATAGTCTGGTCCAATGTATTACAACATAGCCATTAGACCATGTGCTACCCTCCATTTCTGGCATTGCAATATGCTTTAAAGTTTGGTCATTAGTACTCTATTCCACTCGCTCTTTAGCAGACTTTACTCCGGTATTATATTCACTTGCGTCGGGAGAACAAGGTCGGGACTGCCAAGTTTCAGATGATTTTTCCCTACCTTGTGATGAAGTTGATATTTGATTAGGTATTACAGATGGATGTTGAGGATATGTTTGCCCCGTTAGTTGTGTATGACAAGGGATTGTGGAACAAGGGGTGGCTCAAGAAGGGTCTAGAGACATTTGCTCGCCAATGCAGGTTCAGAGGAGTTTTACTGCTGGGAGCACAGGAGGATGATGTGGAGATGCCGCAGGCTGAAGATGAGATACCTGAGGTGGAGGTGCCACAGGCTGAGGAGGCTATTATAGGCGATGATGTGCCACAGGCCCCGGCTAGGGGTTGTGTTATGATGACTCAGACTCAATATGACTAGTTGAGTAGCCGTATTGAGGGATTAGAGCGATCATTCGCATAGGAGAGATAGGTCTGACGACGTGAGCATCATGAGTTGATGGATATTTTGATGAGACATATGGGAGTGAGCGTTCCATCACCACAACCACCTTCGGATGATGCTTAGTAGTTGTAGTTTAGTTTTGATTATTTTATTTTGTTTATTTTTATTTTTTTTAGGATTTTCTTATTTTAGTTATTCACAGTAGAGATTAATCGTAAAGCAGAGAGTCATGTTCGATCTTTTGTGACCGCTTTAACGATTATCTTTAACTGTTTATCATATTTTTATTTTTATATAAACTGATAGTTTTGACCACTTTTACTGATATGCGTGCCTTACTATGTTTATTACGTGAAGTATTTGTGATTCTAATTTCGCACTATGAGGACATGTGTGCGGTTAATTTTGGCGTACGTCGATTATTAGGAAGCATGTCATGACATGATTCTAAAAAAAAAAAAGTCTTTGTTCCTTAACAACATGTGTCGATGTCTGGATGTTTATGCTGCAATTTCTTTTCCATTGCTATGATTGGGTGTGTGTGCTTTGTTAATGATATCT
The DNA here is from genome assembly GCA_963922005.1 of Cornus suecica. Taxonomy (NCBI): domain Eukaryota; kingdom Viridiplantae; phylum Streptophyta; class Magnoliopsida; order Cornales; family Cornaceae; genus Cornus; species Cornus suecica. Next base: position 73,844,521 of record OY998238.1, read on the forward strand.
GCAGGTGATCCAATTCAAGTTTGGGGGAGAGGATTTGTCCTTTGCTTTGGAATCCAGAATTGAGTTTCAAGAGTAACTGTATTTGTTCTCTTATTTTATTTTTGACCATGGGGACATGGTCTGATTTAAGTTTGGGGGTAAGGGTATAGTATTTCAAGGAATAAAGATTTTTGAGAAAAAAAAAATTGAAACAATTCTTTAATTTTATGCATGAGTGTTTCACATTATGAGTTGATTGAGTTTATGTTTATTATTTTAGTCTAATTATAGTAAATTTAAATTCAACTTTTCCTGTCTTGGGAAGAGTGGAAACTTTTCATATTTTTTTTATCCATAATACTTTTTATTATTTTATGTTTTACAAAAAAGTCAAAAAGGAAGATTTTAAATGAATTTTATTATAAATAATATATAGGCCCCTAATATGCTTTTAACCTAAGTATTTTCCCCTTACAATTAATATTTTTCTAGGTAGGAGCATAAATATGGAATTGTTATGATTATGACTCTTTTGCTTGCAAGGAAATAAAATTTGGGCATTAAGTTATGCTTATTTGAATAGGATATTACCATCTTGAAGACTCATTATTGGAATTGATTTTGAATACCAATTGATAGAAGAGAGAGCATATAAGAGAGAAAAATATAGATTAGTATTTTTCTTGGTGTGAGTGAAACACCGGGTGAACGATACACGATGTGAACACCGTGTGAGTTATTTCATTATTGTAATCCTCTTATTTGATAGTGAATATTGGTGTGATCCGTGAACGTAGGTTGATTTGGCCTAACCACGCATAAATCTCTGTGTCTTTGGGTTTGTGGTGTGTGTGATTTTGTTTGCAATTGTGTACGTGTTTTCTGATCAGGAGGGTGTGAAAACCCTAACAAGTAGTATCAGAGCATTCTCAGATCCTAATAGGAATTTGACCAATCATGAATGATTTGTTATAGCTTTCGAAGGTTGTAACTATCAAATAGACCCTAACTTTTATCTCATATCATGACATTAAGTAAGCAGTTATTATTGTATCAGCCTCAAATCTCTTTAATAGATCTTTACGGTGCTTCATCTATCAATTCACTACAAGAAATATTAGAATCACCGACACTTTTTTGTGCCGGTAAATATATATAAAACTGCCAAAAAATAATTTACCGACGGTTTACCGACATTAAAAATTCTTCGCCGGGAAAACTTACCGACGGTTTTGTTAAAACGCCAGTAAATACTGGCACTTTGTGGATAAACGCCTTTGAATCAATCATTTAAGTACAAAAGAGAGTCAGGTCGTCGATTCATTCGGACCAATTACGATAAAGATCCAAACACCACACATTTCCTTTATTTACCCTTCCATCACCCACACGGCTCCTTGTTTATTCCTCTATCATCCACCAACTGGACAGATCCAAAGTCTCTTTATAACACAGCCCATGACAATATTTCCCTATTTTCCTTCTTTGCATAATATATACTTCAAATTTTCCTATATTTTAAGTGATATGAGACAACTGATGTCCTGCAAACACAATTCCTGCAGTGCCATGGCTTCAATCGACAACGAATTTTTGGTGGACAAGCTGACCAAACAAAGACTATTCCACCACGCCAAGTCTCACCAAATCCCATGTGAATTTTCATATTCACACACAAATTGGGTTTGATTGGGGGAACAAAGTGAGAGATTGAGGGTTAATCACCAAATCCCATGTTGAGGAGATATGATGGGTTTGTTGTGGAAAAAAGAGGAGGAATTCAGATGAATGGCAGAGGTCGCCGAATGGTAGTCGGAATGTGAGTTGTTGTTGGGTGGGACTGGAGGAGGAGAACGTATTTAGGGTTCTATATATATATATATATATATATTTATGCATATGTTACATATGTTTACTTATTGACTGCTAATATCCAACTACATCAAATAAGAGTGTGTTAAACTAAACCCCACTGAGGTCACCTTTAACAATTGTTTGAATAAAGGATATGAAACAGAGTCTTATTATTGTGTATATGTATAATGACCAACACAACAATGACAAAGTGTGTTGTAGGTCAGTTGCTTAGAGGTATTTTGTCTCACCTTGAAGTCCTGAGTTCTAATCTTGGCACGAATATTCTTTTTTTTAATGGCACTTTTAGGCAACTGCCTCTGAAGTAAACATAGCGGCGCTTCTCTATTTTTGTCGGTATAAGCGCCCCATTTAACGACACTTCTCACTGAGAGCCGATATAAGCACCCCCATTGACGACACTTTTCAACAAACGCCGGTATAAGCACACATTTACCGGCAGTTTTGGGATAGTGCCGGAAATTACGTAGCCTTTTCTGGCAGTTAGATAAAAAACGTCAGAGAAGACAATAAATCTTGTAGTGATTGGATCCTTTGCCCATAGAATAAATTAGCAAACATTAAGTCTTTATTATGGACACATCTCTACTTGAGATCGTTTCGTCTACGTCATTGGTATCAACCTAATGTGATAGGTTTAGCTGCCATTACTCTTCAGTTTTCTGTTGAAGAACATAAGCTAGATGATGGAAGACCTAGGATGTAGAATATCATAACATGAGTGATTCGGTAGATTTGGATTTCTATATATCCACTTTTCTTTCTAAGAGGTGGTGAAATATAATAACCTTGATCATACTTGATCATACGTCTGTAATGCATTGTATATTTCATAATAGACCTCAAATTCTATTGAACTGCCCCTGAATCGAGCATAATACATCTTTAAATGTATCGGTGAATTCATGAATGTTAAATGATTTTGTATATAAAAGAAAGTAATTGGATGGTAATTATATCATATATATATTATATATAAGAAAATGACATGATATCAATGCCTTACATTAATTTATCCATTATATACTTATTTTTCTTAATCAAATTGCTGTTGTGAATATCTCATTGTTAATGTGGATTAGATGTGATTGTCAACAAATTAAGAAACCATTGGAGAGTATTGTATGATGTAACCTCAAGCTATGTGGAAAAGTACTTAAAACATATATTAAATTATAAAGAACATAAATAATTATTGGACAAGAGAAAATTCCAAAAGAAGAATAAGAAGTTGAAGAGAAAACGATAGATTGAAACTGACACATCAATAAAGAACTCGAGTAATTCAGAATCAATTCTGTACCCATGATATTTTTCCCTTAGATAATTTGTAGTCTCAGTATTAGCTAAATTGAATTCATACTGCTTTGACTTGGCTTCTAATGTACATACCTGAACAAGTTGTGGCTTATAAAGGTGTGTGCATATATATATATATATAAAGGACTTATAAGTTTGACAATCAATACTACTAATATATTGCATCACCTGTCAATATATATTGATATTCTTATTCGTTTTAGCATGTAGCCGTATGAATGAAAAATCAAGCCGAGTTTCCAGATACCTTATTTCATAAGGTGACCATTAGGTAGAGCTGTCGGTTCACCAAAAGATGGTATATCAAAGCCCTCAAGTCCATTTCGGTGTCCATTCATCTATTATTTGACTCTTTCTTCACAATTTTATTAATTAAATAATAAGTTATTTTCATACATTTACTGTATATCTAACAACAAAATTATTGAATTTTCAAAATTATCACGTGACCAGGGGTGGAGTCCGAAATTTTGTGTAGGGGGGTCATATGTAATTTTGTTAACATATGTTATTCAAATATTATACTAATTTCTTAAATTTAAAAACAAAAATCACAAATTAGAACGCCTACCGATAATTAATTTGGTATCATTCTACAATAATTAAAGTCATGAAATGTTTGCAGTGGTAGGTGAGAGAGAGAAAAGGTTGAGAAAGGAATGAGGGAAAACGTACTGGTAATGTGAAGAGTTTCCCCAAAAAAATTGCCGCCTGTACGGATTAAAAAGAAATAACTAATAATAAAATAAATTTGTAGAAGAGTTCTACTAATCAAAATTAATGTGTGAGTAATGGGAACAGTTACTACTGCACACAAAATTGAAAAAATTGAAGAATCGAGCCGGGCCGAACAGAAACCAGCGGTTCGTTTTGGTTCTAAAAATTCAAAAAAATAAATTTTTTTTATTAAATTTCGATTCTTAACCACCTAAAACCGAGCCGAACTATTTTTTTTTCTTTTGTTTTTATATATATTTTTACATAGTATAATACTTATATAGTATAAATTATAACTTATATAAATTGTCGCGCCCGCGCTTTTCCCGCCACGGGGACGGGGTTGAAAGGTGTACTTGAAGTATAAGGTCATTTCAAAACAGACTACCTAACATTGAGTTGTGGTGTGCTATGTCACCTAGAGGGAGCTTCGATGACCAAGATTTGAAATTGTGGACCCTAAACTGACTCATTAATCTACGTGAACCAAATCAACCGTGTTTGGGAGCTTGGTTACGCTTGGGGAAGGTGTTAGGCACCCCAAAATGCCCGTACCATGTACGGTAACCTACTTTGTCCTATAATGTTGCATTTTCAATTTGTTATTTATTTTTATGTGTTATGCATGTTATAAAAGAAATGATGCAAAATAACAAAATGTAAAAATGCATGTTACTATGTGAAAGGAGAAAAGTAAGATAGAGTGTTACCCACACAGTGGTGCGTGAATGGCGGGATGACTGAACTCGGGAAGGCCCAAGCTGCCTACGTATCTCTATGGTAGAGAATCAGGTCAAAATGTAGTTCGCCAAACGGCAGTTGAATTGAAGGGTGAGGACTTACTAGTTGCCTTAAATTGATTAGAAATGTGCCTTTTGAATGAGGACTTTAGATGGAAGAAGAACCTTTTGAATGAAGTATTCAACTAGAAAAAGTACATTTTGAATGAAGATTTCGGGTGGAAAAGATGTCTTTTAAATGAGGACATTGAATGAAAGAAGAACCTTTTGAATGAGGTCTTCAAATAGAAGAAGTTTGTTTTGAATGAGGACTTCGGGTGCCGTTTGAATGAAGACTTTTACTGGAAGAAAAATATTTTGATTGAGGTTTTCAAATAAAAGAAGTTACTTTTGAATGAGGACTTCAGGTGAAAAAGATGTCTTTTGAATAAGGACTTTTAGATACCTTTTGAATGACTTTTGGAATTCTCGGGCGAATAAGACGTTGGATAGGTCTTCAAGAATCAAGAGTATGATTATGCTTCCCCTACCCACCTGAGGGAGGGTTTTGAAAGCTTTTTGAAAATCATTTATGCGCTAAATGACTCATCGAGAGAGTAGAACTCGCTAGATCATGGCTAACGGTCCTTGAAGAGCGATGTAATTTGAAAAGTATTTTCCCCCATTCTCCCGGGATAATGTTTGAAAGAGGCTCGAGCGAGCGAATCATATTTTGAAAGATGTGTCATCGAGTGGGACTTTGACTTTGAAAAGCGTTTCTCGGAGGAGTAGAATATACCATATGATGGATGGTGATTCTCGAGAAAATTATATTTGAAAGATATCATTTCCCCATCCCTCCAGGGGAAAGTTCTGAAAAAGCTTTCGAGGCTTATGACTTGATTTTAAAAAGTGGATTCCTCGGACGAGTAGGACGCACAAAGATGTACATAATGGTCCTCGAGGAAAATATTTTGATTATTTAATTATTTCCCCCACCCGCCTAGGGGAGGTTTTGAAAAGCTTTTGATAAAGTAGGCTCGAGCGAGTAAGACAAGTTTGAAAAGTATCCTTAAATTGACATTTATCTTTGCAAAATAGTTCTTCGGAAGGGTAGAACGCGTCACAACATGGGCAACGGTCCTTGAAGAATATACATTGAATGTATTCCTTTCCCCCACCCTTCAGGGGGAAAGATTTGAAAAGCTTTTTGAGGGTGCAGCTCGAGAAAACGAAATAAGTTAAAATATGTCCAAATGTAGGACTTCATTTTGAAAAGGCATTCTCGAAGGAATAGAACTCTTCATAACATAGATGAAGGTGCTCGTGAATAAAATTTTTGAATTATGAATTTTCCCCCCACCCCTTCGGGGGTAATGTTTTTTTGAAAAAACATTTTTTGAAAATTGACATGTATGTACGAAAAATATATGTAAGCATTCAAAGGATGCGAAGAGAGTACTGAAGATGGATTTGTCTCTTTGAGATGACTTGCTTGAGATTTGATTTATGACAAAGAAACGTCCGGTGGCGGACAAAGAATTTATTGGAAAGGAGTTTGCCTCTTTGAAAGTCCTTACTTGAAAATATGTTTTGAAGAAAATGGTCCCGTGGCGGACAATGAATGTATCATGGATTGACACATAGCACGTAAAATATGTATAAATCCCAAAAGTGGGCAAAGAATGTATGAAAATGGATTTTGCCTCTTTGAGAGGGCATACTTGAAAAATAGTTTTGTTAAAGAATGGTCCGGAGGCGGAAAAAGAATGAGGCATGTGTTGGCACATAGCATGTAAAATATGTATAAATCCCAAAAGTGGCCAAAGAATGTATGAAAATGATTTTACCTCTTTGAGAGGGCTTACTTGAAAAATAGACTTTTTCAAATGTGGTCCAAAAGTGGACAAAAATGAATTGAATATTTGGGACGTGACGCATAAAGTTGAAATTGCCTAGACAATAGTGAAACAGTCTAGAGGGGGGGTGAATAGGCTTTTTGTCAATTTTAAGATCAATTAAAATTATTTAATGGGAATTAAATTTTAATCAGTCACAAAACCTAGTTCACAATTCAATTCTCAAAACAGATCAATCAAGCAAGTAAATATGAATATAAGTGCAGAAATTTAAATCATGAGAAGACACAGAGATTTTTATGTGGAAAACCTTGGAAAGACTACAAGTAAAAACCACGGATACACTCGGGTATCGATGCACTATGAATCAGAGAAATTGTACATACTATATGAAAACAAAACTTACAACCTCTATAATTTGTTGTTCTTCATTCGATGTCTGAAATTCTAGATTCACTCGCGCTCCACGAAGCTCTTGCTCCGATCTTCGTAATCTGACGGCTCTGCTTCTGAACAGATTGAATAACCACGAAGCCTCCTACTTCGATCTCCGCACTCAGATGGCTCTATTCTTCAACGGATCAATGCTACCATGTTGCTATAGACAGTGTGTGGATTTTTCAGCAACTAGAACATCCAATTGTGCATGAGAATTGTCGATGTAGAAGCACAATTGGAGAACCTCAATAACAAGAGAAAAGTTGTGTATATCTATTCACTCAATAATATTCTCTCACCATATATCTCTGAAGAAGATGAAGCTGTAGAAAATTAGCAAAGATTTTTCAAAAACGTGCCTCCTCTTGTTGTAGACTTGGTATTTATAGGCAATGATGAATCAAACCTTAAGTTTACCATTTCTCATAATTTCACACCTATCCAAGTCAAACCCTCTTCTTTGGTGTATATCATGTATATAACACGCACTATAATGTGTATGAGTCGTGAACACATCATAAAACCAACCACGGGCAAATTTGGACACCGCAACAAAATTTAGAAAAATCTTTGCAACAGCTACGCTTGAAGCGTAGGTCCAAGCATACTTTCAAGCATAAAACTCCACTTTATAGCCACTTTTTTATTCTGAAAGCGTAGGTATTTTTTTTAAAACCACTTTTCTCCGCAACTCCGCCAAACCAACCCTCTTAAATCCACGAGACTTTTTGCTTGAAGTAACGGCTTTGGAAAATGTCATTTTCGCCCTCTAGGAGACATTTTTACTCAATACGCTCATTTTTTCACTTCACCTGTATTCTTCACAACTTCAATGCTTGATTATGCCTTTGTTGAAGCTTATAGACATCGTTGAAAACCAATAGAACTTATCTAACACCTAACATGGTTATTGCCCAGAACGTGCCATAAATAAACAATGCACGAAATTGTTCTTACAAAAGTAATGAAAAATTCCCTTTGAGGGAAAAGGGTGTTTTGAAATTAGTTTTGAAAAATGCCCTTTTAAAAAAGTAAGAACATTTATAGTATTATTTTTTGTTTGGCATGTTCTAGACAATAACCATGTTGAGTGAATTGTCATATTGAGAGTTTTGGGTATTTGCAATCGAGTTGTTAGTATGTTCGTTTCTATCTTGAGAAAGAAGTCAAGGAGTGTGTCAAAGCAAAGAAAGCTACCGGAGGGCAAAATTGTCATTTCCAGATATCGTCACTTCACCGGAGGGAAAAAATGTCATTTTCAGACAATATGACTTCAACGAAAAGCATCGGGAGTTCGAGATGACCAGTCTAACTCAAATATGAAAAAAACTATAAAAGGTGCAACATACCTACGTTGGCAGAGGCTGAAACAGGACAAATTGGATCTGACCTACGCTGTGATTTTGGAGCTGGGAGGGGACCCTATGCCCTACACCTACGCCCAAGCGTAGGTCCCAATGCTTGGTCACGTGATCACTTGTTATGCAGGATCTGTTTCGGGGTGCTTTCGGATTTTTCCAGTTTGGTCCCTACTTCGAGTTTTTAAGTGATCGACGGCTTCAGACCTCTATGTATCCGCGTATACACATATTTACATCAGATTTTAGAGGATTTATCAAGGTATTGTGAAATTACGTAAGAGGGCAAGGTTAGGGTTTTCTATGATTTGGTTTATAAATACCAAGGTTCTACAAGAGAAGAGGTTACGGTTTTTGACGATGATTTTTGAAGAGGGTTTTTGGTGAGAGCTCTGCAATAATCTATCGTTCTTATTTTTCAACAAAGTGATACACATAGAGAGGTGATTATTGAGTGATCATACATATTGGTGTTCTTTCTTGTGTTGGATTTCTCCAATCGTGCTTCTATACCGAAGTTCTCTACGCACAATTGGATGAGTGATTGCTAAAAAAATTATCACAGCGTCCATTGCAATGAGGTTTCTTTGATCCGTCCGAGTACGGAGCGATTCGAGGATTTCAGACCACTCGTAGAGAAAGCCAAATCAGGCGTGATTTATGAGTCTCTCATAGTGTCTAGTGGAGCAAGCGTGTTTTGTAAAGTACAAGTGATTCAAGGGTTTCATACCGCGAGTAGAGGAAGGCATATCAAGAGTGATTGTAAGTCTAAAACTCTCATAAAGTCTGTACTTATTGATTTTTAGTGCATTGATACCTGAGTGTACCCGTGGTTTTTTTGCTTGGAATGTTTCCTTGATTTTTCCACGTATAATTCTTTGTGTCATCTCTTGCTTTATTTTCTGCACTATATTAATGTTTTCTTGAATGATGTGATTTGAGAATTAAGGTTTTGTGATTGGATTAAACTTGAATTTTCCACAATTAAGTATTAATTTGTCAATAAATCCACAAAAAACCTATTCACCCCCCCCCCCCCTTAGGCTATTTTCACCATTGTCTAGGTAATTTCAATTGGTATCAGAGCGTGGTTGCCCCGATTTAGGTTAGCTACCTAGGGTTAGATCGGGAACTTAGACGATGGAGATGTCTCATGAAGGAGGTTCCATATCTAGATCTTCTTTGTTTGTTGGGTCGAATTACACATATTGGAAAGCGAGAATGAGAGCATTTTTAAAATCTTTAGATGAGAGAGAGTGGAATGTTGTGGAATGTTGTTGAAGTAGGATATTCACCTCCTATGTTAAAAGACGACGTGACCAATAAATCAACACCAAAACCGTTAAGCGAGTGGACTGTTGCCGAGATGAATAGCGCGAATTGGAACTCGAAGGCGTTGAATGCATTATACAATGTTGTAACTCCGAGTGAGTTCAAGAGGATTGCTACGTGCATAATCACCTGTTGCCGAGACGATTAACTAATATTGTAACAGGTTGTCATAACCTAGGTGAGCCTATTCATGAGACTACCATTGTAAAAAAAATCCTTAGGTCTCTTCCTGAACGTTTTCGATCTAATGTCACTATCATCTCTGAGGTCATGAGTCTTAAAGAAATTAAGGTTTAAAAATTGGCTGGAAATTTAAAATCTTATGAGATGGAGATGTTCAAAAATCCTCCTAAAAAGGCGAGTGGCACAAAAGAGAAGAGCATAGCTTTCAAAAACACTAGGGAGGATCAGGTTGAACTTGATGAAGAAAGTGAGTTGAGTCTGAATGATATTGTCATGTTTGCTAAGAGATTGAACAAATTTGTTAGGGTTAAATAGAATGGTCAGGGACAAATATTTACGGATAGGTTGGGTGAGTCTAGAAGTAGAAATAAGACTCAAATTAGGAAGGACAAGTTTGATCCTAAAAAGAAGAAACCCAAATGTTTTGAATGTCAATGATATGGTCAAATAGCTGCGAAGTGTGCAAACACTCTGAAGAAATTCAAAGGATTAGCTGTCAGTTGGGATGATGACTCTGACAATGGATCAACTAGTAATGCGACAAAATTAGAAGTATGTGATGATTCTGAGAATTTCACTGTGTTTACTGTATAGAGCAAGGAAGTTAACAAAGTTGCTTCAAGTTTGGCGATGTCTGAAGAGGAAGGTTCTGAGAGTGATGAAGATTGTGATGAAACGCTTCAAGAGTCTTATAATAAATTACTTGATAAGACCACACAACTTCACAAGAATCACATGAAACTGTTGACTAAAAGTCTTAACATGGACAAAGAATTGCATTATTTAAAAGACGAATTAACCAATAGTTCTCAAACTCTAAATCTTCTACAGACCCAAAAGGCCAAGTTGATTGAGGATTTCACTAAGTCTGAAATTGAAAAAACTGAGGCCTTGAAGTTAGTAGATGGTCTCAATAAGGAATTGGTTGAGAAATCTACTAAGATTGAAAGTTTGAAAAAAGAGCTGAAAGATGCTAACTCAACTATTCAAAAGTAGTCTAGTGGAACTCTTAAGCTTAATCATATGTTGAGTGTAGGAACGTCCACAGAAAATACAAAGGGACTAGGTTTTGTAGGAGTATTGCAAAATTCGAATGTTGCTGCAAAAACCACCTTTGTAAAAGCCTCCCAAGTAGGATCGAGTTTTTCAAAAGGAAATTCAAATTGGAATCCTAGGGTTCAATCCTATATCAAAAGACCTCTTGAAAACAAGCCTTTCCTTACCCCTAGATATCCTAGGAAGTCAACTGATGGAGTCCGGAGGTTTGTTCCTATTTGTCATCACTGTGGTGTCAGTGGTCACATTCGACCAAAGTGTTCGAAGTTGAGAGGGAAGACTCTGCAATCGGTGAAGGAACAAATAGTTCAACATGGAGATCGTTTTCAAGATCAAATTCGAATGTTGAATGAAGAAATGAAGAATTTGTCAAGATTAGCAAAAGGAGCTTCGAAGATGAAGAAGGTTTGGGTGAGAAAAACTGAGCTACACTATCTTGGAGTTCATACTGCACTTAGAGCAAGCAAGTCTACATCTTGGTATTTGGATAGTGGATGTCCGAGGCATATGACTGGAGATAAGTCATTGTCTGGATTTATCGAGGAATGTCATGGTGGGATAGTCACTTTTGGTGATGGAGAGAAGTCGAAGGTTCTAGGCAAAAGTACCATTGTGGTTTCCAGTCTACCTAAAGTAGAAGATGTGCTTTTTGTAAAGGGTCTTAAAGAAAATTTGTTGTGCATAAGTCAGATATGTAATAACAATCATAATGTCACTTTTTTTCCTGATAAGTGTTCGATCATTGACTCTTCTGGGAATTGTGTAAAGGAAGGTATACGTTCAACTGATAATTGTTGTTGCATTGTTCCAAATTCTGAATTGTTATGCAATAGAGTTAAACTTGATGAAGTTGAAATCTGGCATCAGCGGATGGGACATGTTAATTTTTGTGAATTAACAAAAATTACTAAGAGTGAAGTTATTAAGGGAGTCCCTAAGCTTGGGTATGCAAAAGGAGTTGTGTGTGGATCATGTCAGAAGGGTAAACAAGTTAGATGTCAGCATAAAAAGACAAATGTCATTGGTACTTCTAGACCTTTAGAGTTATTGCATATTGATCTAATGGGTCCCACTAAGACCATGAGCAAACAAGGAAAGAAGTATATTTTTGTCATGGTGGATGATTATTCGAGATTTGCATAGGTTGGATTTCTAAGTGAAAAGTCTGAAGCTCCTGAAAGTTTTAAGATAATTTGTTTAAAAATTCAGACTGAGAAGAATTATTCCATTACTAGAATAAGGAGTGATCATGGAAGGGAGTTTGAAAATTCAGAAATTGATGTGTTTTGTGAAGAGAAGGGATAAAACTTGAATTTTCAGTACCTAAAACTCCTCAACAAAATGGAGGAGTTGAGAGGAAGAAAAGGGTTATTCTGGAAATGGCCAATGTTATGTTACAGGGTAGGAATGTTCCTAGGTATTTTTGGGCCAAGGTGGTGAATACAACGTGTTACACCTCGAACAGAGTTTATCTTAGGCCTGGCACCTTAAAAACTCATTATAAACTGTGGAATGGCAAGAAACCCAATGTAAAGTATTTCAAATTTTTTGGAGCAAAATGTTAAATTCTTAGAGATCGTGAATCTATTAGGAAATTCGAGTCTAAGAGTGATAAAGGAATATTTTTTGGTTATTCATTGACTAGTCGAACATATAGGGTTTTTAACCTTAGAACTCAAACGATGATGGAATCTGTCAATGTAGTGGTTGATGACTCATGTATTGATGAGTCCCCAACGTCTGCTGAGAAGGAAGATGGTGAGCCATTCTTTATAGTGGATAATGATTCTTCTGAGGTTGAAAAAGAGGACAATGTGGTTAATGATGATACTTCAAGTCCTATAGAATCGCATGATTCAATTGGTAATGTTCAGCCTACATCGTCTAAGGAACCATCTTCAAGGGTAAAGTTGTACCATCCTTTGGATAATGTTATAGGATCTGTTGATCAGATGATGGCGATACAAAGAAAGGCTAGGAATGAGGTTTCATATGCATGCTATACAACTACTTTGGAACCTAAAAATGTTAAAGAATTTATTCAAGATAGTAATTGGATAAATGCTATGCACAAAGAACTTCAGTAGTTTGTCAAGAATGATGTATTGTATCTTGTGCCTAGACCGAAAGAGATAAATATGATTGGTACCAAGTGGATTTTCAAGAATAAAAAAGATGAAAATGGTACAGTGGTTGAGAATAAGGCTAGGCTTGTTGCTCAGGGTTATACTCAGTTAGATGGTATAGACTTTGATGAGACGTTTGCTCCAGTAACGAGACTTGAATCTATTCAAATTTTGTTTGCTATTGCGTGTCATCTTGGATTCAAATTGTATCAAATGGTTGTGAATAGTGCATTTTTGAATGGTGTTCTTCATGAGGAAGTATATATGGAGCAGTCCAAAAGATTTGAAGATCCTTATTGTCTAGATCATGTTTACAGGCTAAAAAAGGCTTTGTACGGGCTAAAGCAAGCTCCTAGAGCTTGGCACGAAAGGTTGACTAATTACCTGTTGGGGACAGGTTTTACTCGAGGGGGAGTGGATAAAACACTGTTTATTCAAAAAATTGAGAGTGATACAGTTGTTGCTTAAATCTATGTTGATGACATTGTGTTTGGATCCACTTCTGACAAGTTTGCTCATTATTTTGGAGATAAAATGAAACATGAATTTGAGATGAGTATGATTAGTGAATTGAACTTCTTTCTAGGGCTTCAAGTTAGGCAATTAAATGATAGGATTTTTGTTTCTCAAACTCGTTATGCCTTTGAATTAGTAAAGAAGTTTGGTTTGGAAAAGGATAAGGATGCTCGCACTCCTATGAGTACAAGTGTTAAGCTTAGCTTAGATACTAAAGGCAAATATGTTGATCCTACACTTTATAGGAGTATGATTGGGAGTTTGTTGTATTTGACTACCAGTCGACCTGACATAGCTTTTAGTGTTGGTTTGTGTGCACGTTACCAGGCAAATCCTAAGGAATCTCATATTACTATTGTGAAAAAGATTATTAAGTATGTTAAAGGAACAGTGAATTACGGACTGTGGTATCCATCGGGTACTAATATTGATATCGCATCATTTTCTGATGTTGATTGGGTCGGTAATGTTGATGATAGAAAAAGTACCAGTGGAGGGTGTTTTTATGTTGGAAATTGTTTAGTTGCTTGGCATAACAAGAAGTAAAATTGTGTTTCCATTTCCATTGCTGAGGCTGAGTATATAGCAGTTGGTAGTTGTTGTACTCAGGTTTTGTGGATGCGTCAAATGTTGCAGGATTATGATTTTTCTCAAGGCACGATGACTGTGTTTTGCGATAACACGAGTGCAGTAAATATTTCTAAAAATCCTATTCAACATTCTAGGACAATGCATATAGATATTCGACATCATTTCATTCATAATCTTGTTGAAGATGGGATAGTGTCTCTAGAGTTCATATCCACATATTCTCAGTTGGCAGATATCTTTACAAAACCATTAGATTTCAAAAGCATGTTAGTCTTAGGAAATCTATTGGTATGTTTTCTTTAGAATGGATATCTTCTTATCTATCATTGTAGGAATACATTGCATTAGTTTTCTAGAATTTATAGGTAATCATGCATTTGTATTATATTTGTTCAGGCATGCATTTTATTTTCAAAAATCATAAAATAAAATTTTTGAGACTGTTGAGCTTGGCCAAAGTACAAAAGTTGTCATATTTTAGTATATTTTCACATTTACTTGTCTCATTATACATATGTGAAGTAGATGTATCAGATTGACCAAAGATTTTTGGATGATCACTTGGCATGATTATTTTATGTTACAAAACTTTAATATTAGGTGCTAGTTGCTTCAGTGATGATTACAATGCTTGCTGAATTTGTTAAAAAACAATTATTTAACCCGAAGTGGTATGAAGGTTCATGAGCTATGCTAGATTGGTCTATGCATGAAATATTTTTTGCATATGTATGAATGTTATTGTGATGTTGAAAAAAATGAGATGTTTAAAATATAAAAATGCAAAAAGTAGTTCTTCAAACTGAGTAATCGAGCCTCTTGCCTCAGTAAGCATTGAGTGTTTGTGTAAAAAAGGGAGAAGACTAATGAGCATAAATCCCATGGAAGAAGCTCAGACCCAGTTGGTCGGGACTAAAAATCCTCACTGGAAAGTCCGGAGCTTAGAAAGACAAAAAGGGATATGGTGAGAAAGTTGAAAAAATGGAAATGAGGAAATTGTGTGACAAAGAGAAAGTATCTTTTATTTTTGCCTTCTAGTTTGGATCTTGGATTGAATTATCATCACGGTTGGTGGGGAGATTATTAGTTTTAGTATGTATTGTTTTCATCTTACTTTAGTGCTTGCACATGAGAATTTTCATATATATATATTTGTAAAACTTGACTTATGCATTCTTGAGTTTACAAGGTATGTGAGCTGATTTTCTTCTATACCATGTGTATAATGGTCGAGTTCAATCTGAGAATATGATGTGTTAATGATTGGCTTTGTGTCTCTACTACCTTGCTCATAGATTTCTAAAAACAAAAATATTTTATTTTATTTTTATTCATGACATTTCGCATTCATGTATTAGTAGTAGAATCATGCATAGTAGAGATTTCTGTTACCATGAGAATTTAAATATGATCTGATAAGAGTTCTATATCTTGGTGTTTTTCATCGAGTACTTCCTTGCATCTCTCTACATTGTTGTTATAGCATATACTCTCTTTGTTTGACATTTCAGTGACAAAAAGGGGGAGAAGTATTAAGTGAGGGGGAGAGATTGTAGAGATTGTTTGGTTAAGATTATTTGATTGATTCAGTGGGTGAATTATTTAGCAATGGGGAGTTTATTCTCAAGGAGAGAATGATGATCATTATGTGTGCATTGTTGTTATGATTTTCTTATGATCATTTTATGTATATTTTCCACACTTGCATTTAATGGTTTGTTTAGTGTGTGGTTACATTATTGGTAGACCGTCATGAAAGCAATGTGACAATTTATATCTATGTTTGTCGGTGTGTGTTCATAGGTATTGATGTTTTGGTGTTATTTGTGAGGCTATATTGTATAAAATATTTTTGTCTTAGAAATGTCAAGGGGGAATTTGTAATAACATTTATAGTATTATTTGTGTTTGGTATGTTCTAAACAATAACCATGTTGAGTGAATTGTCATGTTGAGATTTTTGTGTATTTGTAATCGAGTTGTTAGTATGTTAATTTCTATCTAGAGAAAGAAGTCAAGGAGTGTGTCAAAGCAAATAAAGCTACCGGAGGGCAAAATTGTCATTTCCAGTTATTGTCACTTCACCGGAGGGCAAAAATGTCATTTCCAGACAATATGACTTCAACCAAAAACATCGGGTGTTCGAAATGACCAGTCTAACTTAAATGTGAAAAAATTGCAAAAGATGCAACATACCTACATTGGTAGAGGTTGAAACAGGACAGATTGGATATGACCTACGTTGTGGTTTTGTAGCTGGGAGGGGACCCTACGCCCCAGACCTACGCCCAAGCGTAGGTCCCAATGCTTGGTCACATGATCATTTGTTATGCAGGATTTGTTTCGGGGTGCTATCGGATTTTTCCAATTTGGTCCCTACTTCGAGTTTTTAAGTGATCAACGACTTCAGACCTCTATGCATCGGCGTATACACATATTTACATAATATTTTAGAGGATTTATCAAGCTATTGTGAAATTATGTAAGAGGGCAAGGTTAGGGTTTTCTATGACTTGGTCTATAAATACCAAGGTTCTACAAGAGAAGAGGCTACGATTTTTTATGACAATTTTTAAAGAGGGTTTTTGGTAAGAGCTCTGCAATATTATATCGTTCTTATTCTTCAATAGAGTGATACACATACAGAGGTGATTATTGAGTGATCATACATATTGGTGTTCTCTCTTGTGTTGGATTTCTCCAATCTTGCTTCTATACCGAAGTTCTCTACGCACGATTGGATGAGTGATTGCTAAAAAAATCATCATACCATCCATTGCAACGAGGTTGATTTGATCCGTATGAGTACGGAGCAATTCGAGGATTTCAGACCGCGAGTAAAGAAAGGCAAATCAGGCGTGATTTGTGAGTCTCTCATAGTGTCTGGCGGAACAAGCGTGTTTCGTGAAGTACGAGTGATTCAAGGGTCTGGCAAATCAGGCGTGTATGTATATTGAAATATTATATAGTATACAAAATAGTAATACTATCACCTCTAGATAAAGGGTTAGAAGAAATTGTATTGAAAGTCCATACATATGTATGTTAACAAGGTATTGAAACATGTAATGAATACCATCATCAAAACAAGTAATAGTGATTTTTCAAAGTTTGATTTCTTCTCTTATCATGCCATCCCCTTAGAATGGTCATTTGTTAATGAATTATTTGGAAAGAATGCACATAAAGCAAGTATTTCACAAAGAATGTATGTATTGACATGTAATGAATGGAATATACACTAATAGATACAACTTGTGCAAATATTAGATGGTATATGTACTAATGAATGTAATATGTACCAATAAATACAACTTGTGTAAATATTGATTGACATATGTTGTAATAAATGGAATATGCACTAATAAATGCAACGTGTGCAAGTATTAAGTGACATGTAGGACAATGAGTCCAAATAATGAAAGAATAGCACACAAATGTGTGTAGACATTGCAATATTCACAAAATAATGTCTATCTACATGTAAAGAATGAAATATATACAAAATGAATGTTTGTAAACATGTAGAGAATGAAATATGTACAAATAAATGAATGAATGATGTAAAAATCACCCCAATATTTTGGGGTTTTGAGTAGATATTTGAAAATTAGATGTTTGAAGTGGAAAACCCAAATTTGTGTGAGAATAAAGATGATTTTGTGAAAATATTGGAGGTAGTGACAAGAGGTTAATGATTTGTGTCTTTTGAGTATTTCTTGTGCACTTTTTCTAGTGTTTGTGTTGATCCTCAAACAAATACAAGATATATTGTCACACTCGTTATTTCTGAGACTCCCATCCGGAGAATTAGCAAATTATGAGGTATGACGTCAGTGAAAACGATCGCTAGAATCAGCAATAACAAAAAAATACATGGAATAAAGATAAAAAATAATGTATTCAATGCACACCCGAGTGATAGAAACTCAATAGGGAAATCTAACGAAAATTCGGTAGAGTTCCATTTGTAAATGGAACATCTGGATACACAACCACAACAAAACCGAATAACCTGCCCATAACAAATTCAATAATGACAATGGCACGTAGCCCAACATTTCAGAAACCTACTAGGACTGAGGTAGTGGAAAAGAAATCACAGTTACCTTTACACAACCCTTTCTAAAACCTATAGAGCCACAATGCTCGAATCAAAATACAAAGAAAACTACATAGCAGTGCCAAAAAGATACAATGGCACCCCAAAATAATAAATACACGAAATAAAAGATACAACGAAAGGGAATATGCCAACAGACTGGCTCCTAAACTACAACACTAGCCTCCGAATAACAAAAGAAAGAGAAACATGATATAAAGAATACCTACAGATAAAAGGAACAAATCTAAAAAAAAAGTGTCCCAAATACCCCGTACCATCGCCACCATACGTGTCGTGCTGCATCAACCTGTAATCCTGCAACCTATGTGGGGATAAGTTGTAACACCCCGTGTTATTTTCCTTCTTTCCTGAAATTATTTCCGATTTATTTTCGGTGGTGACGTCACTTGTTCATGATGTCATGGTTATTCTTGGTGTTTCAAGTATAAATTTTTTGCGTTTATGTTTGGATTCGACAATACGACTTGATGATTGTCTATTTGATCTTCGTGGAGTTTCTTTTGTGATTACGGGACTTGATGGTGACGTTTAGTGTTCAAACTTAGCAAAACGTTTATGTGAATTCTCGTTGCCGACTAAGTGGATTCATTTTGACGCTTGGCGTTTGGTGCTTCGATTAGGTGGTGACATGTTTAGTATGTCTGACACTTAAGGTTTCGACTCAGTTGTTCGAGTTCGACATTTAGTGTTTTAGGGGTTTGGTATTTTTGTTCCCCTTGTAATGGATTAGAACGTGTTTTGTTTGACTAGCATGCTTAGGAGTATTTCTATTCCCTTTGCTCGTTTCTCTGTGTTTGGATTAGTACGTGCCCCTGTGTGTTGTTATTACTTTATTCATTTATTTGTTTCGTATTTCTTTCGTGTTATAGTTATTAGTAGTTATCCGGCGTCCCGTGGATTTTTGGGTTCGTGTGATTACGTTTAAGTGATGGATTGATATTTTTAGGGTTAAATTACTCATAAATATATATTATTATTTGTATTATATCTATATGTGGGTATTTAATAAATACATAATTGTAATTATAGGGGATTATATATATATCTATATATATATGGGTATATAGATATTTTGGGAGACTAAACTCATGCACTCACGCGTTAGTGGAGCAAATATGCATTTCCTTCTTCTTCTTTGTCAACTACCTTCTCTTCTCCATCAGCAACTACAGCTCATCCATACTTCTTCTTCATCTTGCCGGTGGGTTCGGAGCTATAAATAGAAAGGGTGTCACACCCCAAATTTCCTAGAACTCCGAAACCCGAGCCTAAGAGCTAAGGAAGTGAATGCGGAAGTTAAAAGAAACGAGAACAAGTGACCTTCAATCATTAAACACCCACAAAATGGTAAAATGGTCATCACAGGGATAAAGTAGTAATTCCAAGGTATAAATACAAGGTTTGGATCTAAAATAAGTTATAGGAACAAACGGAATAGAAATCCAAGGTGTGAGGTGAAAACTACAACATTTTGAAATTGGCATTCCTACGTTTAGGGTCAGAAATTTACTGTCAACTTCAATCGACCATTTAGCCCTCAATACTGACTCAAATTAGGAGAGTCAAAATCCTAACATCAAGATCTTTAAGTTATCTTTCTAAAAAGCTAAAGAACACCTCCATCAGACACTCGTAGCTCGAGATATGAGCGAAATAGTAGAACAGGGTCAGAACAGGGCTGAACCACCCAGTCGACTGGCTGATGACCCAGCCGACTGACTGAGGACCCAGTCGACTGGCTAAGGACCCAGTCGACTGGCTGATGACCCAGCCGACTGACTGAGGACCCAGTCGACTGGCTAAGGACCCAGTCGACTGGCTGAACCCGAGACCTCCAGTTTTGAAGAAAAATGAGGACCCAGTCGACTGGCTAAGAACCCAGTCGACTGGCTGAACCAGAGACCTCAAGTTTTGAAGAAAAATGAGGACCCAGTCGACTGGCTGAACCAGAGACCTCAAGTTTTGAAGAAAAATTTTCCACCGTTTCACCCAGTCGACTGCCCAAAAGGGGCCAGTCGACTGCCTGGACTAGAAAACCTCAAAATTGACTCCCATACAGCTTTAAACACTTAGGAACATACAAGAAAGATCTAAACTTGTTCTTGAGACTCTAGAAATGAGGCAAAGTCCCCTAACTTAGGAATGAGAAGGAAAATGGTTATTTTTATCAAGACGCTTCATAAAAATCCGTAAAAATAACCGTCTTGCCCCCGGTCTCCGTTTTAACAACCACCGATTTGTAAAGATCAAAATATTCTTAATATGAGTTTAAAATCATTTCTAAAACAAGAAATTTCATCGGGGCTACGAGGGTTGGCGAAAACGGGTTTTTCCATTTAAATCGAAAAGGGTTGGTTTGAAAACCTAGAAAAATGCCGTTTTCGGCCAAATACCTAATACACATATTTCATGGCAAATAATTCATTTCACATTCACAAATCCAAGGAGAAGATTCAATAAATACATTTAAAGCGCTTTAAGGCGAAACATGTTATAGTTTTACATTTCAAGCACCGGAGTGCTCCAAAAGAATAAAGTCCCCGCGCATAGCGCTCCAAGGGATGTACATCAATTTAGGCTACCCGACTAACATACTAGCCGGCAAAAGAGTAGGTTTAACTTAATTGAAGCACTAAACAAAATAAGCACATGTATACAATGTCTATCAATGCTCTACAAAAGTACTCCGCCTCCATATGCGCAAAAAGGACGGAACCAACACCGAGTCTCTACCGGAAGACTACGGGGCTCCCAAATGGGAATCATCACCTAAACAAAATGTATATAACGTGGGGTGAGCTCACTAGCCCAGTAGAGGAAGCGTCATTGCCTCAATCTCTGTAGTCCGAGTGGTACAACCCACCCAAGGTGCATGCAACTAGTCCTAGGTCGGTCTCTTGTTCCACATGGCTCTCACGCCAATCCGGAACCCCATCAAGCCCAACAAACAAGTTCCCCAACATGCTCACAACATAATTTATCACAATTATAACATGCTTTCATTATTAAAACCAAATCACAATTGTATAATAATTAAGTTGGAAGGTGACCAACACCCCCATTACACGCACACAAAAACACACCCTTCCCAAGGATGAACGGATCATTCTCCACCATTTCCCTGAGGATACAGGCTCACTAAGGAATAGTAGACTCATCAAACCATCATTCCCAAGTGTTTTTGACACTTACACTTTTAATGGGAAGACGTGCTCCACGACCTAGTAGCGCACATAGGGCCTTGGACGATATGTCCTTCCCCTATCGTCTGCGTTTCTCAGCTTTTTAGTTGTGGGAGCAAGAAGCACCCCCTGGCCAGTTGTTTCGACGATCCAAACACAAGACGACTCCCACAAAATTAATCAAAATGTAGGAACCAATACCCACGTTTTCACACTATGTGGCACACTCAACGGAAATCAAGGTTCACAATTTCCATCACAATACATACTCATTCCTTTATGCAATATATTGTAATCAATTTAACATCATGCTCATATTTTACAATTTTAAGCAATAAACACAATAAGCATAAAAATCACATACTCATGTTTTTCAAGGGGCCTAGTTCTTCGTCTAAGTTGTCAAGACTCACTCGTATATATATATACGGTATATATACACATAGACGCACACACCCTCGTACACAAACTAAAGTAACTCATTTTTCCCCTACCTCAATTCCAAGCAAAGCTAATGAGCAAAAAGGG
Organism: Cornus suecica; assembly: GCA_963922005.1. Classification (NCBI taxonomy): domain Eukaryota; kingdom Viridiplantae; phylum Streptophyta; class Magnoliopsida; order Cornales; family Cornaceae; genus Cornus; species Cornus suecica. The sequence continues at coordinate 73,866,426 of OY998238.1, forward strand.
TGCAAGCAATCCGTCCAAATGACGCCAACAACAAACCAAGCCAAGAATGACCAAGAGAGCTTCAAGGAGGTGATTTTCGAGAATTTGAGTCAAAGGTCTCCCAAGTCTTCAAGCAACATTAAAACAAATATGGATTCTTAACTAGTGGTTTTTAATAGCAACAACCGATTAAAATTCAAGAATTCAAAGTAAAGCTAAAAACCCCAAAATGGCTAAAGTAGGGTTTCGGGAAAAGGAAGAATTAAGAGGAAAGGAACTCACCAATAAATTCAACACAAGATACACAATGTGGACATCAAGCAAGCTTGAAGCAATGCATTCCCGAAATTATCATTTTCTAGTCTTCTCAAGCTAATAACAATTCAATGGAAGGGAGAGTTACAAGAATGGACCAACAATCAATTATAACCATGGAAGTTCCGAAAATCTAAGGGAATAAAAGAAATCATTCCAATGAAATAAAAGCTAGGATTTCAATTCAATGGAGAAATCAAGGAAAATGGTGAAGGAACTTACCACTATGAGCTCAAGAACACCACACCAAGAGACCACCCCAAGTGCTCACCATCCATCAAGCATGAAGAGTAGGAGAGAGCAAGACTTGAAGCCAAAAATACCAAGGAGAACAAGGTGGCCGAAATTTTGGGTGTAGAGAATTGTGTGTGTAAAGAGTGTGTGTTCTTGGTGAGAAATGAGAGAAGAAGAAGACAATGATAGAGTTAGAGATATGGTTGGTGTGTAGAGCATCCAATCCAAGGGCTAGGAATGAAGATGGCAAGATAGATTTGATCCAAGGGCCACAATGATGACAACATTAAAAGTAGTGGTGAAATGTCCAAGTTACCCACCCCTTTATCACTTATTCACAACCCTTACCATTATGAACCAAATTTACAAATTTGTCCAAGTCTTCTACACAACTACAATATTGCCACTCATCATCTTCCCAACACTTAGTAAATAAATCTCTACAAAACCCACTAACTCAATACATGTGAATTTACTAATTTTCCCTTTGGTCATTTATTTATTTTTCCCAAACATTTCAATATTTCCAATTATTCACATAAGCATATAAACATGTTAGGCACATAAGCACATACGCACTTAATTGTTTAATTAATAAATAATAATAAATAAATAAATAAATATTTTAATTAGCACGTAAAAAATACCGGACGTTACAAAGGGTGAGACGAAAAGAGGAAATCGAGAGAGAGAATGAGATTGCGCAGCCAGAGACACGGTCTCTTAGAGTTGTCATCATAGAAAAGAGGAGTGGCTGAAGTTGGCGGCGACGTAACAGCAACGTGGTGGTGCTGCGATATTGGAGGTTCGCGCAGGAAGAGAATTGGTGGCCTGGGGTTTTCGCGACATAGGCTTTGGAGTCGCCAGTGTCCGATGGCGATGACGGGGCTTGGTGGTGTTGGTCGTGCTGAGACGTGGGCGTGATGATGGCGCAGTTCGCACCGGTGGTGCTGACGACCAGTGACGAGTTCGGGCGGACTGAGTTGGGTCGACTCGGTAGCGATTCGTGCTCCGTTTGGGACAATGTTTGGAGGGTAGCTCGGTCTTGGTGTCGTATACGTCATTCCCGAATTTGGTGCAAAACCGTTGAGTGGTTTGGCGTGAATTCGTGATTTTCCCGTATAATTATTTTTTGGGTTTTATTAGATTTGTTTCGTTTTGTTAGGCTATTACTAATGGGTTTCGAAAATGTTGAATAGGTCGTCAAGGAGATCATTTCGGTCTGAGCAAAAATTCAATCCGACAACTTTTGTCCACGGTGGGACCTTTTCGGGGCTGTTTTAGGAGTGTTATTTGAGGTGAGATATTTATATATATATCTAACTCTCATTCTTAGTACGTAGGAAATTTTAACATTTCCGATGTTGTATGTTTATGTATATATCATAGCATGTGCCTAAGTACCTAGCTATAGACGGGACTAAGGAATTTTTATAAAATTGATGAAACACCTATAGGTGGATTAAATGAAGCCGGAGATAGAAAATCCCTTGAGTAATTAAATAAATCATTTCTCTGAGAAATTTAAATAATTAAAAAACTACTTGATTTAATTAAAATGGGCGGCCTAACACCCCTAGGATTTGAAGTAGGTTAGTGAAACTTGTGAAATTTAGACTTGAACATAGAATGTGATTTTAGTTCCCGTTTTTTTATGTTTTAATGAAATTAAATAATGTAAGGGAAAATTTGGAGATAAGGGATGTGAAAACTTAGACGTTGCTTTAGTTCCCTTTTATTTCTCTCGTAAATTATAAAGGAGCGATAAATTATGAACTGGATGTTCCTGAGATGGGTCTGTCGTAAATTTTAGTTTTAATTTAATTATAAGCATGCTAATGTATTAAAATTGGCAAAAAATGTGTAATTGAGAAAATGGTAATATTGTGAATTTGTTGTGTAAAAGGGATTGTAAGACAAACATATGTCATTTGAAAATGTTGTACATTGATACTGGCTCACTGTTGAGGCATGATATGCATATTTGTATACACCATGACCATATTTGCATTGGGTGTTATTTCATGTCTCATTCATTTACCTTTGGTGTAAATGAGTCTTTCGGGTCGTCGCAATAACTGGCCAGGCGGTGTCTCTCGCTACCGATGGACTAGTATTCCGAAAATCAAGGAGGTGTATGAGGACGTGGTCCGAACACGGTATGTATTTCACGTGTCGATAGATTCCTCTTGGTTGTGTTACTTTGGCGACATCATATCCGAATGTCCCTTGTTAGATAAGGTGGCATAGGCATTGCATTGACATTCACATTGATCATTCGTTTGCCATATGATTACTTGTTGAGTTTTCGTGCTATTATTATTTGCTAATATCGAGCATGATGGATCTGAATTTTATTAAAAATCTATATTATTCCCTTGAGTGTTACATCGCAATTGTTGTGATTGCGGTTATGTTATTGGATATAAATCCCTTGTAAATGATAGAAAGTACTCAATGTAAATGAAGATTTAAGAGCTTAAAGTTGGGAAGTAAAAAGTGTAATACTAATAAGAACCAGGGTTAATGGAGCCACGATTGACATGTATTCTAGGTGGTTAAGTAAAACTAAGTAGAAAGAGGCCTTGTTGGCGTAACTTTTCCCTTTGAGTTGGGTTTGTATGCATAGGATATCTATGACTGGAAAGTTATGATAAACGGGTTCTCTTGGGCTAGGAGAGTGGCCTAGGGACGTAGTTTTGACCGTGAGTTCTAAGTTGTTTGAAGGGATAGTTGTGACTCGTGTTAGGCTTAAACATGTATGTAGCAATGGCCAAGTAAGCCCTTTTGTATGGGTTGGTGTATGAAATTGTGAAGTGGTCGGTATACCACTCTAGTTGATATAGAAACATGGTTGATTTCGAGGTCTAACCATGAATAATAGGTTAGCACTTTCCCTTTTCTCTGGACTTGTGTTGTTTCCAACTACATATCTTATTATGTACCCCATCCGTGGTTAAACTTTGAACCATCATGTGATTTAAGGATCTGTTTAATGTAAATTAAGGCACCCATAGGGGTTTAAGTTGTCATACTCCTAACTGGATATTTGTTGGTAGTTTTGAGGTCAACTGGTGATGTTTGATGGTTGTGTTGATTCGTTGGTTGCGGTATGGTGATATTAAAATCTTATGGTGATACTGGAAAGTGTGGAATTGGTGACCTTTGGTGCATACATAATTGCACACCCTTTTCATTATTTCTTTATCTTAGTCTCGGGTAGGAGACTTGATTCTCACTTATGCACACGTAGTGCAATTTCTAGTACTTTGGGTGGGTTCGGAGACGTTGTAACCAAACATATTTGACCGGGTCCTAAAACATTTTCTTAAAAACTGGTTGAATCCTTTGGGGTTCAGCATTTTTCTTTAAAAACCCGAGGGCCTCGGCATTCGTTTAGGACTAAATGACTCTGGTACCCTTTAGTGTGCATCAATAGGCAGTGTGAATTGGAGATCATCTTTGGTTGTCGAATCTGATTCAGTGGTAGAGTTTTCCACTTATGTTACTTTCGAGGATTAGATAGTACCAGTGTGTCTATACCACGTGACCACTAGTTAGTTTTATAAGCCCTCTTTATTATGGGAGGCCTCCGAGAAAGGATTCTTTAAGTGAGCGGAATATTTCACTAGTTATTGTGGATAAGAGGACAGGATTGAGGTTAGAAATTATGAGAGTGAGACTCTCTATGAATGATTTGATTGCGGTGCTGTGTAGGAGTTGTGGGCGTGTGATGCGCGTTATGTGTACAAAATATGTGGTTAAACCAATACCTTAAAGACGCCCTAGGTTTTACCCTACGTAAGCGCACGTATCAATTGTAAAATAGTAAAGCTTAAGTAAGGGATATCGATCCTACAGAGACTAAGATTGTTCACTTTAATAGTTCAAAAACATTGAATTATATTTCTGAAATTTGTTTGTTTTAGTGGTCGAAAGACCAAATTGTCTAATATTAACTAAATTAACTAAAAAAGCAAAGTAAATTGATTGTGATTCAGATGAGAGAGAAAACTAGGATTTTCATCGCTCCACCACTAACCGCATAATATAGTTCCTCACTGTATCAACTATAAGAGGGCGATCCATAACTGTCAATCAGGTCGTACCGCAAATAGCTAAATACGACCGCAAAAAGGAGTACCGTCAACCAGATTGCAACAACCCATCCCATGACTGACCTCACTAGTGCATGAGAATTATATTACTCTAATCTACTCCTAATACATGAACATAAACTAAAGCATGTCTATATTAATTCGCCAAGACATGACCTATGTCAACCTAGGGTTTTAAGTTTCATTACAACATTCTGTAGAAAACCATAATTAAGCATCCGAGTTCCAACCCATAGTGAATAATCATAGTTGTGTAAAATACTATATTCATTCCATCTAAGACAAGAATTTAGAACAAACATAGAATTTATATTGCAAATCAGTACGGTCTCTTAACTACTACAATCATCACAGTATGGTCAACAGTTTCCCCTCGTTACAATTGAAAATAATGAAAGAACTACATTACTTGGCTAGGGTTTTGCTAGAAAATCCTAGATACCGAGTTAATTGGCCACGGTTGAAGGTGACTATATCAGTGATGTAGAAACAATCTCCATGGTCTTCTTTTCTGAATCTTTAGGTCGGAATATGGCTCTCAGCAACAGCAAGTATGAACGTGAGAGAACTTTTTAAATGAACGTGAACAACCCTTAACAACTGAACAACCCATGACTGAACTTCTTTACACTGATATATGATCGCGTATATATAGGCAATGGTATAGAGAGACCATTTTCAGTCTTTTCACCCAAAATCTTATGTAAACCCTAAAATCTGATATATATATATATATATATAAGTGTATATACATTTATATAGAAGTCTGGAGTCACAAGCACGACTTCGAATCGAACGGGTGTAGAACAGGCAAAAACCATCAAAACTTATAAAAACTTACCGCAGATACGCTTCAAGCGTACCTGTACTACGCTTCAAGCGTAGGTACAAGCGTAAAAATGTGATTTCCAGCCACTTTTTGAAACTGAAAGCGTAGACACAAGCGTAGATGTTTTCTTCAAAACCACTTTTATTCGTAAATGTACCGATATGACCGCCTTGAACCCACGATACTTTTTGCTGAAGATGACGGCTTCTAGAAATGTCGTTTTTGCCTCCCAGGAGCCATTTCTCGGACTGCCTCTTTAATTCTCCTCTTTGGATAGAAAGAACATACACTTTAGTTAATTCACCGAAGTTAACTCTATTTCTTTGTTAAGTTCCTGAAACATGCTTTAACACACAAACAACATAAAAATACTAAATAATGAAATGAAAGGATGTAACAATAGTGAGTTAAGGGGTCAAAATGTCTAATATTTGACACATATCAGTATGATTATGGTTATTCCCTTCCAGTAGTCCTAAGGAATGACCTATTTACCTCCTAGGAACCTTGAACGGCGTGCTCGATGCACGGTGTGATGGATAGTTAGTTATTATAGTATCTCTAGACGAGAGTGCGTATTAGACTCTTTGTGTATACGCCTATATGGATATGATTTGTTATCTACGGGGTTTTATGTGTATCCATGTTTATACATATGTTGATTTGACCTGTATATATATAGGGTGGTGATATTTTTATTGCTCTGTGTTCTCTTGTACTTCTTGAGTATGTTTGAGGTTATTTTGGGGTCTCGGATTGGCGGGGGTGCTATGTGAAACAACTGACCTGCCTAGGATAGATCCATGTACACGGGATGGTTAGCATTTCCTAGATGGCTATGGGTGTATTGTTATAGATATTTTTGGTGAGCCCCCGAGGTTATGCTCACCCCCACACAAATTATAGGACTACAGGTAGATGCAGCATGACATGTACAACGGCAACGGTACAGGTGACTTGGGACGCTTTTATTTAGATTTACTCCTTTTATCCGTATCTATTCCGGTGTATTCTTATTTCTTTTGGGAGCCAGTCTATAGGCATATTCCCTTTCAGTGTATCTTTTATTTCATGTATTTATTATTTCGAGGTGCCATTGTATCTCTTAGGCACTACCGTGTGATTTTCTTTGTATTTGTATTTGAGCATTGTGGCTCTGTAGGCGTTAGAAAAGGTTGTGTAGAGGTAGCGGTGGTTTTCTTTCCACTACCTTGACCCTAGTAGATTTCTGAAATGTTGGGTTATGTGTCATTGTCATTATTGAAATTTTTATAAGCAGGTTATTATATTCTGTTGTGGTTATGTTTTCGGATGTTCCATTTACAAACAAAACTCTGCCGGATTTTTGTTAGAATTCATTATAGAGTTTTTATCACTCAGGTGGGCATTGAATACCTTGTTTTCATTTTTATTCCATGTATTTTCTCGTTATTGTTGATTCTTGTGGTCGTTTTTAGTGACGTCATACCTTGGGATTCGCTGATTCTCCGTATAAGAGTCTCAGGAAGAACGGGGCATGACATGAGAATAACGATGCTTACCAAAAATATCTATAACATCACACCCATAGCCGTCTAGGAAATGCTAACCATCCCATGTGCATGCATCTATCCTAGGTCGGTCAGTTGTCTCACATGGCACCCACGTCAATCCGAGACCCTAAAATAATCTCATAAATAACCTCAAACATACTCAAGGATCACAAGAGAGCACAGAGCCACAAAAATATCTCCAACATATATATATAGGCTAAATCAACATATATATACATTGAACCCCGTAGATAAATAATCCTACCCACATGGGCATATGCACATAGTCTAATATGCGTTCTTGTCTAGAAATACTACAGGACCTAACTACCCATCACACCGTGCACCGAGCACGCCGCTCAAAGTTCTTAGGAGGTAAATTGGTCACTCCTTAGGACTACCGGAAGGGAAGAACCATAATCACGCCCATAACTAAATCATCCCTAGAGAGTCTCACTCTCACAATTTCTACCATCAATCATGTCCTTTTATCCACAATAACCAGTGAAATATTCCTTTCACTTAAACGATCCTTTGTCCAAGACCTCCTATAATAAAGAGGGCTTATGAAAATAACTAGTGGTCGCATGGTATAGACACACTGCAACTATCTAATCCTCGAAAGTAACATAAGTAGAAAAACTCTATCACTAGATCGATTCGACAATCACATGACAATCTCCAATTCACACTGCCTACTGAGGCATGAGAAAGGGATATCAAAGTCATTTAGTCCCAAACGGATGCCGAGGCCCTCGGGGTTTTAAAGTAAAATGCTAAACCCTGAAGGATTCAACCTGTTTTTAAGAAAAACATTTAGGACCCGATCAAATCTGTTTGGTTCCAATGTCTCCGAACCCACCCAAACTACTAGGAATCGCACTATGTGTGCACAAATAAGCATCACGTCTCTTACCTGAGAATATGACAAGGACAGTAATAACACCAGTGAATATATAGTCCGCCCCAAAGGCTAAAACCTTAAAATCCCAAGTCCGGCCTAAATGCCAAGAAACAATGACCACGAGGAAGAAGAACAACAATAAGAGTTCAAAACCAAAAACCATATCAAAATCCCTTTTTGAACTTCTTTCAAAATTGGTCCTAAGACCTTTAACATTAATTTAAGGATTTGAGAAAACTCTGAAAAGATACCCAAGACATTACTGGCTCAAATGAATCTCAGAAACAATTAGAAGAATCTTGGAGTTCTCGAACTTCAACGATGCCGAGATCTCGGGCATTACCTCGAGATCTCAAAAACAGGGACAACCAGTACCTTGAACCTACTGACTTCCTTATAACATTTTTAAATATAATTTTCTGACACTTTTCAAAACAGGGTTGTTTATGATACTCCCGGTCCCAAGAGTTCAAATTATATTTCATAAAGCAAGTTTTCAACTTAGGGTTTTCAAAAACAGTTGGCGGGATCCAGGTAAAATAAAAATACAACTTTATAGAAACCCAAAAGCTTTAAGTTTTCAAAATATTTAGAGAGCCTAAGTTTGGTCCCAAAGATCCAAACTGTAATCGAGATTTCGAGATATACGAGCTAAAGGCTATTTACTTCTCAAAACATTTTCAAAGTGAAAGGAAGAGCGACAAGCTCATAATACAGGAGTCAGAAGAGAGAAAACCAGACTAACGAGCTTGAACCGACCCTTAAATTGAACAACTCCCTACACAACCGGAGTGGTATGCCAATCACCCCGCGGTAACACTAGCCATCAACCGCGAAGGCCTATATGGCCGAAAGTCACAACCTCAACTAAGCCTAGTAAGGCGTTAACTAGCTCAACTAGAAACCTAATTTAAGGGGAACAGTTACGCACCAAGGCCTATTTCTATGTGGTTTCACCTAAAATAAATGCCAATCGTGGCTCCATTTGTTCTTATTATTGTTCCACTTTTTACTTCCTAACTTTAAGTCTTTAAGTCTTTGTTCACGTTAAGTATTTTTCCATCATTTTCAAGGGATTTAACCATAAGCTTAATTATAATTGCAACTATTGCGTCATAGCTCCCAAGGTAAAATAATATAAAATTTCAAAATAAACTCAAGTACAATATGTTCAATTTCAACAAGTAACAATAACCTAAAATTTTAACAGTTAATTATATGGCAATGAATACTTAATGTGAATGCAAATGCAATGTCAATTCTCGTGACAGTGTCAATACAACCCAAGTGTAACCCGATTTATATGAGGGTCAAATAGATAATAAGGAATCTCAATCCGATCACTTTTGGGGGTAACAAGCTCGCAAAAGGAAGGGGGGTTGCCATGGTTTACGAAACCCCGGGTTTGGACAAGTCCTCATCCGATCTCTCTAATTCAGGAGGTACTAGTACCCTGAGTCGCGAGAACACCCCCTGACCAGTTGTTGCGACTATCCAAATGGTCCATAGATATAAATGATACAAATGAGGCATGATCGGTTCCCAAACCTCGATTGGTTTAGGACACTAGGATTGGGTAAGAAATAATAATAATAATGTTGTGTACAAATAAGCCCTTAAATTTAACTAAGTTTTCCCTATCGCAAGTGAACGAATCAATTATTGTATAGTATATATGAGATAGGGTATATCGTATCCACAGAGACTAAGTTGTACTCTAAATTCTAATAAAGTAATACTCTTGAATTGCTAAGATAATTTGATTTAGGTTTTGATTATTAATTGAAATTACCTAGATGATCAATGAAAATAGCCTAGAGGGGGGTGAATAGGCTTTTGTGGATTTATTGACAAATTAAAATTAATTGCGGAAAAGTAAATTTTAATCCAATTCACAAACAAGCTAAATCATGCAAAGATCAATATAAGTGCAGAATATAAAGCAATAGAGACATGATATGTTTACGTGAAAAACCTTGGAAAGAGTCCAAGTAAAAACCACGGATACGCTCAGGTATCAACCCACTATGAATCAAGCAGTACACAGACTCAATAAAGTTTTAGACTTACAAATCCCTCCAGGTCTGCCTTTCTCCACTCGATGTCTGACAACCTTGAAGCTCTCGCTTTGCTCCGTACTCTGACGACTCTGTTTTTCAAGGGATCAATGAACCACGAAGCCTCATGCTCCGATCTCCGCACTCAGACGGCTTTGTTTCTCAAATGGATCTAAGTAACCACGTTGCACAAGGTGTGTTAATTTTTCAACAACTAGGTCATTCAATTATGCATGGAGATCATCGATGTAACAGCACAATTGAATAAACCCTAATCATGAGAGAAGTATAAGCTATATAATCACTCAATGATATTTTATCTCTCTATCTTTATCTATATAAATGAATATAGATCTGTAGAAAAACTTGAAGAGATCTCTCAAAGGCTCAAAGGCTACCTCACATGTGTAGAAGACCTTAGTATTTATAAACAATGTTGAGGAGAAACCCTAGGTTTACCATTTCTGGTAAAATCACATCAAACTGAGCAAAACCCTTTGATCTAATCTTCAATATGTATATATCACGTATATTAATGTTCAGAGTCATAGCCGCATTAAGAGAAATCAAATCAAGGTCAAAATCAGAATTTCACAACATGATTACGCAGCCATAAATACGTGCGACCCATAGGTAACCTATGCGTGGCGTGTATACCTTCCTACGGGTGGCACTTAGGCCCAATTTGGTGGTCTGTAGATGATCCGTCAAAATAGCATTTTCTAGCCACTTTTAGCTACTGGGTTCGTAGGTGGTGCGTAGCATTTTTTATGAAAACCACTTTTCTTGGGAATAACACCGTTTGAACCTCCTCGAATCCGTTGGAATGTTTCTCGAAGTTTTGGCTTTGAAAAATGTCGTTTATGCCCTCCGGAATGCATTTTTCGCTCAAACTTGCTCCTTCTTCATTTCTCTCATATTTTCCACATCCTTTAAGCTTGATTTGAATTTAACGAAGCTTGTTGATGTCTTTGCATGACCACTTCAATTTTCCTAAACCAACCTAACTTTATAATTCATTTAACATGGTTATTGTTTAGAACATGTCATTAATAAATACCAACAAATATTCTTACAATCTCCCCATTGGCATTTCTGAGACAAAAACATGTTTTACAAAGCCTCACGAATAACAACATAATATCTATACTTATTAATACACACCAACAAACATAGACATAGAATATCAGATTATCCTTATGACGATTTACCAATCCTGCAATCACAACACTGAACATATCATGAAAAGCAAGTCTGGAAAATAGATATAAAGTAACATAATGATCATAAAAAAATCATAACAACAATGCAAACATAATTATCATCAACATATACATAGTATAAACATATTCCTCCCCTTGAGAATATACTTCCCCTTACTAAAAACATCTCCCCCTTAACCAAACAATCTTTCCCCCTTATTAAATAATTTTCCCCCTTTTTGTCACTGAAATGACAAGTAAAGATATAACAATCACAACATAGGGAAATCCTCAAAATGTAATCATAAGAAAAAGATAACAGAGGAGACTCTAAAGAATCTAAGTCAATCACTAAATACTAAGATAAAGTACTCTATAAGATTATATCCAAATTCTCGAGTAACATAAATCTCTACAATGCATGAACTTAATACTAATGCATGAATGCAAAATGCTCAAATAAAAAAATATTTTTGTTCTTAGAAACATGTGAGAATGGTAGTAGAGACAATGAGCTAATCATTAACACAAGACATAAAATAAATAAAGAATCTCATATTCAATCAAACATGTTCACTCATCTACACAATTATCACATATGTGAACTTCAGTTTCCCCTAATATAATTAAAATAAATAAAAGTTACATTACTTGGCTAGGGTTTTGTTAAAAAACCTAGATACCCATTTAGCCGCTCATGGTTGTGGTGATCTCCATTGTTGTTTCTCCTTTGCCGAGGCACGTAATTCCGAGCCTTTATTCTCTGATCTCTGATCCAGGATCTCCTATTGAAAAGATGTAAGAAGAAGGATATGAAGGGTAGATAGATACATACATAACTACGAAGTCAACCCTTTAATTTATAGAGGATGATCATGTCATGTCTGAATGTGGATTATTTTTCCTTAAAGTAAATCTTTTCCTTTTGTGAATTGATGAGAAAAAAAGTAAAATCAGATCATAATAAGCCTAAAATATGTCCCAAGGTGTACTAGAGTGCAAACCAAGTCAAACGGGATCCACCCATAGAGTTTAAGTTGGCCAAATCTCACCGACCCGTAGTTGACCCGCAGTTGATTTTCCGCTTCGACCATGCTACACTGTTTTGATCATATCTGGAGCTACAGGAGGAATTTTTGCGTGATTCAAAGTGCGTTGGAAAGCTGACTTCATGGAGATAAGTTTAGGCTTTTGAATCACTCCATTTAATGATGTTTTTATCAAATTATTGTGTTTGAATGAGACTGAAATTGTAGCTTTAAATTATGGAATTTGACTCACCGAGTACTTAGGCTCCGTTTGGATACGGAAAAACAGTTTTTGTTTTTTTACTATTCACCAAGTTAAAAAAAAAAACGTTTGGCAAACGTGTTTACTGTTCACTTTTTTTTTCCAAGAAAACTGTTTTCTGTGAATAGTGTGTAAAAGTGGTAAAAACACCAAATACAACTTTTAATTGTTTTTTGAGTTTTTTCACTGTTTAGGTGGTAAAAACAATGAAAACACCAAATTCATAAAATACAACTTTCACCAAATAAAAGTAGTGAAAACAACTTCATCCAAACGCTTTTTTGTTTTTAGTTTTTTGCTGAAAAAAACAAAGACAAATACAAAAACAGTTTTTATATTTGAAGATAGAAAACAAATACAAAAAACAGGCTTTCCAAACGCACCCTTAGTGGCTTCTGAATAATGCGCAAGTGGGCAAGTGCGCCAAAGGTTCTGGTGATTTTTCTTGATTTGTGCAAGTTCGTGCACTTTTGCACTCTACTGAGTACTCGGTAGTTCTTCACCTTGTATTTTCTTGCTCCATCTTCTTTGCTCCATTTCTCTTCTCGGTTTCATTCATCTTCACTCCTTTTGCATCCTTGACTTATTTTTGGCCATTCATAGGTCTTTTATCCATTGTTTTGGCTCTCGAGTAATCTTGATTCACAAATTTAGGTATTTCACTGAATTAAACTCGTTTTACATGACATAGCCCTGAAATGTCTTCAAACACAAAAACCGTACAGAAGAACCAATATAATGATATATATAGACATAACAATGTATAATTAGGAGCCTTAAATGTGTGTTCTTTGGCTCCTATCAAACCCCTAAACTTCAACATTGCTAGTCCCTTAGCAATCAATTCAATAAAAAAATTTCAAAATCTGTGATGATTATGTTTTTAGTACAATAAATCAAAACTAACTAACTAACGAAACTATCAAACTAACCATTTTCTTTCGTGAAGGTGTACGATTACACTTATCACGTGTAACAAGCCTTTTAAACCCTTCAGCAATACCGAGTGAAGTCTCGTGAGGGTTAAATATACTACCCACAAATTCTTTCATTCTTTCATTCTTGTATGCTCATGAAATCAAATAATGTTTAATCATGTAAATTCAATAATTTTTTCAGAATAAAATGCATACAACTTATCCCCACTCACTCATACACAATAATTATCATGAATTAAATTTAAAACAATGGTCCCTACAATGGTGAAATAAACTTGTTAATTTCTACAGTCAATCCACATAGCTCTCCGTGTTTTTTGTTAACACTCTGTATAGTAGACTAATCTATTTTGTTCTACTTCATTGATCAAGTTTTTCCATGACACAACTTCAATATAATTTGTTTTTTCATTTTTATCCCTTTTTGTCTTTCTAGGTCTCCGGACTTTCCAGCAAGGATTTTTAGTCTCAACCAACTGGGCCCGAGCCTCTTTCATGGGATTTATGTTCATCAGTTTTCTCTCATTTTGACGCGAACACTGCTACTTTGTGGTAGGAGGCCCAGTTATTCAGATTGAAGAACCGCTTTTTGCATTTTCATTTTTTCATATTTTTCTTTTCTCCATACTTCTTATATATAGTTTTTTTATTTTTATTCTTTACTACTCCCTTTCTCCCCTTGTCATTGAAACAGAACTATTTTTTCAACTACAAAGTCAAAGGTTAATTAGTTTTTCCATAAACAATGTGTGCATGTTATTTATAGACCAAGACTATCTTTCTCGGTTTCAATTTCACTCATATATTCACTCATGTAGACCACATCTTAAAAATTCAATTTAATCAAACTATTATATACTTATGAGTAAGGTAATCGCATACATAATACCTTTCTAGTCATAACATATACACAAATTAACTCATACTTGACCTTAATCACATATTTCGAATGAAGAACTTAATAAAAAATTTCAATATTTTTATTTTTCTTCTTCCCTTAAAGCATTGAATACTAATTCCTTCCCCCCAAACTTAAAACGGACCATGTCCTTATGGTCTAAGAATAAAAATAAACAAAGGAAAAAATTGTTACCGCCCTTGAAGTGTAATTCCGGTTACTTGCGTTGTAATGCTCGATATCTCCCCCAAACTTGTTTTGTATGATCTATTCAAAAATAACAAACACTATGCAATACCCAAGATCATACCAAGTGGAAAGATAATAATTTAATAAACCGAAATATTAGAGATAAGCCAAATTTTCAAGGGAATGAAATTTTATTAATAATTGCACACATGATTTGGCCTTAACAGCCTACAATCCTATAAAGAAAATGAAAATTGTAGAAAATTATATGCAAAAACAAAGATATAACCAATCCTAAAGAGATATGGTGAAAAAGAAAATAAAAATAAATAATAAGACAATTCTAGAGAATTCTATATCCATTCTCAATCCTACCGATTCACTTTATTCCTCTTTTTAGCCACATACGGTGAAATCTCCGAGCTCCAAACGGGCATTCCATTATGCTCAATTTCCTTCCAACACTCCACCATATTGTCATAAATCTTACTAACTCGTAAGACTCGGATGTGAAAGAAAACTTCCTACTACTCTCCTTCTCTAAAAATATTCAATGAATTGTAAAAGAATGAATAGAGAAGGCCATATATTTATAGACCTAAATCCAAGTCCCTTATAGAAGAGGAGTGGTTGAATTATAGCATAAAATCTAGAATAGAATATGTAAATTTGGAAATTCTTCATATGGTAACAAGCTTTAATGCATAATTTTCTAAAGTTGAAAAGGAATCCGTATTTATGGAAACTTTTCTAGAACTCTCTTTTCTTCAGGCAAAAATTACTAAAAATAAATAGTTACTAAATTAATATAGTCAAAATCCTATTTTGAAAAGAAAATATAAAATAATTAAGTGTATATATATATATATATATATATATTTTTCAAAAATAATATTTTCCAGGGTCCACCGAGTACTCGGTGGGAATTCTACCGAGTATTCGGTAGTTCCTGTACCAAATTTTTTTCAAAATAGCTTCATTTTCAAAAACTTTCTTAACATAGTAAAATTATACATAGAAAATATATATATATATATATATATATATATATAAGTTAGTCTACATAAATATTTAAATGTATTATTGAAGTTAATAAATATTAATTTTTATTCTATTTTTAAATAAAAAATAAAATAAATATCTATAGTAAAAGTATACATAAGTAATTATATATAAAATTAGTAAAATATAAATATATATTTATATAAGTTAAAAAAAAAAAAATTGAAAAACCGTAACCACCCCCCCCCCCCCCCCCCCCCCCCCCCCCCCCCCAAAACTTATACTATATCATATCCGTGTAGGAGTTAACATAGGGGTGTAAATTTCCTGACAAACGAATCTTAATTTAGAATTTAAAAATTGAAACATCTATATAAAATTTTTACAACCTCAACAATTATTAAACTAATCCTAAAAACATTCCTCAAAATAAAAGAAATCATAACACATGCAAAAAGAACAGAAAATCTAATTAATATACGATTCCGTATTACCGGCGCCAATCTTTACCGTCTTTGGCAAGACTGCGTCTAATTGTACTATCCAATACTTTTTCTCTCCGCTACACATCCACCAAATTTGGTCTAAGTTTGGGAAATAAATCATTATTCGGTGTCCATTGTGGATATTTAGCAATGAGAATGACATCGAGCAAATAATAATCATCATATAACTTTCCTCATTTATCATGCTTTATATTCATCCCAAGTTTAATCCTTGTGTCCAACGAATTTTGCATCACTGTACGAGATGATATGTTCTCCATCACCTCATCAAACCCCTTAATTTCATAGTATTCCTCATTTCCTTGTTTATCGTGGAGTTGCTCATCGAGATATTGGGGAATTGATTCTCTAAATTCATATGATGTCTCAATTGGCTCTTGTGGTAAGGGAAAAATTTGCATCCACTCTTCTTGTGAGATTTCATTCTTTACCTCAAATTGTTCCTCCATTTTATTGTAATCATCCTCCTTGTACTCATAAGTTATATCGGTCGGACTAGTTTCCTCTTCATTACTAAATGATCCTAGTTCAACTATACCTTATCCTATTGGATCAACTACCACTTGACATGGCCATTCTTCTTCTCTTCTATTTAAAGCACTAGCTAGTTGCCCTACTTGAGTTTCTAACTTACAAAGGGATTGTGAATGAGAGTAGAGTAATTTTCATTCAGCTTCTAACGTGCTAAGGGCAGTCAAAACTCTATCTTCAAAATTGTTTGACTGGGGAGGTGAACTTGAAATTAGATCCGGAATAAAATCGTCATACTGAGGTTGATTTAAATCATATGAATAAAATTCTTGATTATCTAATTGTAAGTACGAATTGTCTACCTTGTGTGTAATCTCCTCACACTTACGAATGGTTTCTTCAATATTCCCTAGGGCCGCTAAAACCTTATCTTCAAAACTTAATGGCTATTGGGAAAATTATTTATTTGATTCCTCAAATTTGAATTTATTAGATGGTTGAAAGTAAAATTGGACATTTACTTGATGATTGCTAATGGGATGAACATTCCAACCCAAATTGTATGCATTAGAATAGGAAGTACAGGCTATATTGGTAAATGTAGTATTAAATTCCTTTGTTATTACTTTAGTATTTTGGTACACCATTGGACTGTTGTTGGCAACGTAGGAGAATTTGGAATATACGGGACAAACGTTTGTAGGTGAAGAATTGGTGAAATTCATGGATTGGTTAAGCAAATGGCCCATCTTGTCAATTTTTGGTGGCATATTAATGTAAACATCCTCAGATCTCTCAAGGTGACTAAGAATTATCGTATGATCTCTAGTAATCGATGCCTTTTGATAGGAATTCTCACTT
Organism: Cornus suecica; assembly: GCA_963922005.1. NCBI lineage: Eukaryota > Viridiplantae > Streptophyta > Magnoliopsida > Cornales > Cornaceae > Cornus > Cornus suecica. The sequence continues at coordinate 73,883,751 of OY998238.1, forward strand.
ATATCCTCAAACAACTTCCAAAGTTCATCAACCGGTCTAAGAAAAAATATTTGTCTACAAGCCCTATCTACCATTTGTCTACAAGACTCATTAAGCCCTTTATAAAATATGTGCACCAATTCGGTTGTTGGGATTTTATGGTGCGGACACTCCTTCAAAAGTTCGTTATACTATTCCCGCATGTCATGGAATTGTTCTCCCTCTTTTTGCAAAAAACTAAATATAGCATCATGTATATCATATGTTCTACTTAATGGAAATAATTTACGTATGAACTCTCGTTGAAGTGTTCCCCAACTCGTTCTCACCTCAAGATTTAAATTCCTAAACCACTTTCGTGCCCTATCTTCCAAAGAGAAAGGAAAAAGACATAAACAAAGTCTTTCACTTGTTAATCCATTTGTTTTAGTGATTGAACAAATTTCTACAAACGAATCAATATGTTGATACTTATTTTCATTACTATATCCATGAAATTTGGGTAATATGGGAAGAATTATTTCAAAGTCGATCTCAAAAACTGCCGTAACACCTGGCAACTCAATATCATATGGGAAAGTGTCACTTAAAGAAGCATAGTATTCTTTTAATGTCATTGGTTGTATGTGATGGTCAGTCATGTCTTCTATTACTAGGTTCTCTCCTATTAGATTAATTTTCTCTTCATTTACGGAATTAAGCACAACACTTCCAATTTCATAATTCAAATGGAGCGTTTCTTTCAACAGTTCATCACGACTAATGATACAGCCAATAAAATATTCAACAAGAAAATTATAATACATTAGACTAAGCTACTAATAAATAGAAAAATAAATAAAATAAAATAAAAGAGAAATTTGAGGTATAAAATCGTGGTTTTGAGGCCTTAAATGACGTTTTTTGGCCTAAACTCACCTGGGCTAACTATTTTATAGTGAGTTTTGTTCAGTGGCCCTTTTCCACTTAAACACCTCTCCTGCTTTGCTAAAATCCAACTTTCTGACAGTTAATACGAAAACTGCAATTTTGTTTTTCAATGCTAATAAATATAAATAAAAAGAAAAATATATAGAAATTAAGAAAGAAAAGTAAAGTAGAATTGTGCAATAATACTAAATACACTTAAAACTCACAAATAGTCCAGCAAAATAGTGGCCACCTACTTCTCCAGTTCTCATTTTGCTTATTTCAGTGTACCTCATCAAGACATATAATTCAACTTTAAAAAGAAGAAAATAACAAAAATTCAAACTTACTAAATTACTAAAATTCAGATTATCCGTTAGTCCCCAGCAACGGCGCCAAAAACTTGATCGGTTCCCAAACCTCGATTGGTTTATGACATTAGGCTTGGGTAATAAATAATAATAATAATAATGTGTGCAAATAAGTCTTTAAATTTGACCTAGTTTTTCCTATCGCAAGTGCACGAATCAATTATAGTATAATATATATGAGATAGTGTAACACCCCATGTTATTTTCCTAATTTCCTGGAATTATTTCCAATTTATTTTCGGTTGTGACATCACTTGTTCATGACGTCGTGGTTATTCTGGCTATTTCACGTGTAAATTTTTTGCATTTACGTTTGAATTCGACAAGACGACTCTGCGATTTCTCCTTGAGGACTTTGTGGACTTTCGTTGGTTATTACGTGACTTGATGTGACGGTAGTGTTTCAGACTTAGTGAAACGTTAACGTGAATTCTTATTGTCGACTAAGTGGATTCATTTTGACGTTGATGATTGGTGCTTCGACAGGGTGGTGACACGCTTAGTATGTCCGATGTTTTAAGTTCTCTTGTAATTGGATTGTTACGTGGTTTAGTTGTGACGTTAGTGATTAGCATCTTGTCAGGCTTAGGATGCGCTAGCTAACGTTCAGAATTGTTAATTTTTTTCCGTATTTAGTTTAGTATGTGCCTTGTTTAGCTGGCGTGCTTAGGAGTATTGATAGTCTTTTTGCTCATTTTCTTTGTGTTTATATGTATGTGCTTTGTTCTTCGTGTTTATATGTGCCCTTATGTGTTGGTGTTGCTTTATGTGCCTTAATTGTTTGACTTATGTGCTTACGGGTACTCGTATTACCTTATTTACTTCTTCGTATTTGTACTTACGTGATGCGTAGTCTTAGACTTATTCGTTGGACTTTTAGAGTTTCCTTGTTTTAGGAATTTCGAAGGGTTCTGGAATTACCTAGTGTTCCGTTGGATGGGTTTTGTACCCCGGATTATTTATATTCAATTGTAGTATTTATCGGGCATTCCATGGATTTTCCATGTTCTCGTGATTTCGTTTAGGAATTTTCTAAGGATATTCCTTCCATTATTATTTATTATTAAATAAAGGTTAAATGATTTATCTTTGCTTCCCGCACTTGACGCAACGAGTTCTGAGTTTATCAATAGTAGGAAACTTCGATTATTGATTTAATGGACCGAGAATTGGGTTAGATGGGTCAAGACTCATCTCTTGTCGAAGTTAAGTTTGGGTTTATGTGTATATATATGTATACATAATTATTGAAATTGGGGTATAATTATATATATATATATATATATATACATTTGATTTAATGTTGATATATATACATCAGATATTTACATATATGTGTATATGAGAGAGACACACGCACGCGCAGCTCCTTCTCCCTCCCATGTCTCGGCTTCTTCTTCTTGGTCAACTTCCACAGCGTCCTCTCCTTCACCTTCGTTTATCATCGCAGATCCATGAGAGAAGGTGAGAGAGATGGTCGGTGGAGCTGTTACAAGAGAAATATAAGAGTTTATATCTGGTGGTCACCTGCTGGAGCAGCAACGATGGCTACCATGGTTGGTGACGATGTGGCTGAGGAGAGGTGGTGGTTGGCATGAGGTGGTGCCCTGACAGTGGTGGCCGCGGCTGTAGTTGTGCGATTTAACTAAGAACTGACGAGGGTTTGTTGGTGGAGGCGCGACTTGGGGTAATCTGGCAATGGCAATAGCTAGGCTAGGCGGCGTTGGTCGCGTAATGACATAGTAGTGGTAGCAGCGCAGTTCGCACAGGTGATGGTGGTTAGATCCGGGTCTGGCCGGACTGGTCGGTATCGTTTCGGTGGCTTCCCGAGCTCCAATCAGCACGAAATTCGGGGGAAAGCTGGGTTTCATGGTTGTATTCATCATACTTAAATTTGGTGTGAAACCGTTGAATGGTTTGCCGAGAAATTTGACTTATAGGTACGAATTTTTATTTGGTATTTTTCAGATTTGCTTCGTTTCGTTAGGCTATTACTAATGGGTTTCGATTATATTGAATAGGACAGCAAGGCGGTCATTTCAGTCTGAGCAAAAAGATTTTCGAACAACTTTGGTCAGCGGACCTCATTTTCGGGTGCCGACACTGTTCACAGCGGGCCGTTACAGGGCTAATTTCTAAGCGTGAATTTAGGTGAGATATTTTTAAAAATATATTAATTCACACTTGTGGCGTAGGGAGTCGTAGATTTTATTTTTTTATTTACCGAGCATGCTTTAAATGTTTAGGAAATTATAATTTTCCTGATATGGTATATTTACGAATATGTGATAGCATGCTTCGTGTTTCTAGTTATAGACGTGAATTAGAAGATTTATAAACTCGATAATGAATGCCTCTAGGTGGGCTAAAAAAGAGGCAAAGGATAGTAATTCACTCGAGAAATTAAATAAATTAAAACCTACTTAAATTGAATTAAAATAGGCGGCTTAGCACCCCCTGAAGCTTAAAGTAGGTTTTTTTGAAAATTATGAAAAGTGGACGTTGAACTTAGACGTTATTTTAGGTCCCTTTCTGGCGAACGCTATTAAATGATTATTTGTTAAAGCTTGACAGGTGTAATTACGATGAATTAATATGGGACTTGAACTATAGACGTGAATTAGTTCCCTTTTTAATTTCTCATAAATTATAAAAAGTTGATAAATTATGAACTGATGACCTTTTGATGGTTAAGTTGTGATTTATTGCTTTAATTTAATTGTAAAACATGTTTTGTATGAATGAAAAATGGAAATTTATGTTGAATCATTGAGCATTGGGTCCATGTAGAGGCATTTTGCATTCATGTAGCACCGTGGACATATATATTGAGTCGGTGTGAGTTGCATGCCTCATTTGTATCATATATGCGTATGGACCATTTGGATAGTCGCAACAACTGGCCAGTGGGTGTTCTAGCACCCAGGGAGCTAGCATCTCTCGAATCCTCAAAAGTTAAGGGTAAGGGCTTAGGCCTCACTTGCCGTTCCGGACGGACTTGTGGTCTCCGTACTCTATTTGGCGACACCCACCCTTCCTTTTGCGGGTTTGTTACCCCCATCAGTGAACGGTTTGGGATTCCTTGATATCTATTTAACCTTTATGTAGATAGGGTTGCACTGGAGTTGCATAGACATTTCATTAGCATTTATATTGAGTATTCGTATACCATATGATTATCTGTTAAGATTGTATATTGCTATTACTTGTTGATGTTGAGTATGATGGGATTTAATTATTTTAAAATTTCATATTATTCCCTTGAGCACTATGGCGCAATGGTTGTGAGTTCCATTATGCTGATGGTTATGAATCCCTTGTAAATGCTAGAAATTTCTAAATGTAAATGAAGGTTTAAACACTTCAAGATGAAAAGTAAAAAGTATAATGATATTAAGAACTAGGAACAATAGAACGATGGTTGGCATGGGTTCTAGGTGGTTATGTGGAGTTGATTAGAGAGCTTCCAAATTTCATAATATTTTCCCCTTGAGTCGGGCTTCTGGTTTAGCTGGTCAACCCTCATACCGGGACTTAGATGGGGTTGTGGTTTTTGGCCATATAGGCCTTTGTTTTGGGTGATTGATGCTACCGTGGAGTGGCTGGCGTACCACTCCGGTGGGGAGGTGAAAGTATTAAGTTAAAAGTCGATCTAGACTCGTTAGTATTACCGTCTCTCTTTCAACTCTTGTATCCTGAGCTTATCACTCTCCCCTTCCATTTTGGGAAATGTTTTGAGAAATAAATAGTGTTTAGTTTCTGTACCTTCAAAGCTCAGTTACGTTTTGGGTCTTTGGGGTCAAACTAAATTTCTCTCAAGGTTTGGAAAACTTAAGGCTTCTGGATTTTTATAAAGTTTCGTTCTTCACTTACCCCGGGGCCCGTGATCTATTTTTTTGAAAACCCTAGGATAAAACTTGTTTTATAAAAATATATATATATTTTTCTCTCTTGGGACCGGGGGTGTCTAAATTAAATCCCATTTGATAACATTTTGTGAAGTCAGTGAGTTTAGGGCATTGGTTGCCCTTGTTCTTGAGATCCCGATGTTGTTTCCGAGATCTCGGCATTGTTGGAGTTCGAGGACTCCAGGTTTATCCTAGTGTGTTTCTGAGATTCCTTCTTGTGCCCGGTTTTGTTCGAGTATTCGTTCATAAATTTCCATAAATCTTTAAATTATTATTAAAAGTCTTAAGACCGGTTTTGAAAGAAAATTAAAGGATATTTTAAAATGGTTTTCATCTTGAACCCTTGTGGGCATTCTCCTACCTCGTCAGTGTTTCCTTGATTGTATAGCAAACTTGGGTATTTTAGGGCCTCAGCTATAAGTGTGGTTCTTATACTTATTTCCTTTGGTGCTCTTCTTGTCATATTATTGGGTAAGAGACATGACGTTGATTTGTGCACACATAGTGCGATTTCTAGTACTATTGATGGGTTCGGGGATGTTGGAACCAAATAGATTTGACCGAGTCTTAAACTTTTTCTTAAAAAACGGTTTAATCCTTCGGGGTTTAGCATTTTCTTTAAAAACCTGAGGGCTTCAGCATCCGTTTGGGACTAAATGACTCCAGTACCCCTTTACTGTGCCTCAGTAGGTAGTATAAATTGGGGAGTGTCTTGTGATTGTTGGATCTGATTTAGTTGTGGGCGTGATTATGGTTATTCCTTTCTGGTAGTCCTATGGAGTGACCTATTTACCTCCTAAGAACTTTGAGTGGCGTGTTCGATGCACGATATGATGGATAGTTAGTTCTTGTAGTAACTCTAGACGAGGGTGTGTATTAGACTGGTTATATACATGACTATGTGGGTATGGCTAGTTATCTGCGGGGTTTTGTGTATACATACGTATATATTTATTTGTATGTTGGTTTGACATGTATATATAGGTTGGTGTTATTTTTGTTTCCTTGTACTCTCTTATGATTCTTGATATGATCTGGAATATTTGTGGAGCTGTTTTGGGGTCTCGGATTGGCGTGGGTGCCAGGTGAGACAGTTGATTGACCTAGGATAGATGCATGCACACGAGATGGTTAAAGGTTCCTGGTGGCTAGGGATGTCTTTGTTAAGGATATTTGGTGAGCCGTGATTTTTGGTCACTCCCACACAGATTGCAGGTTTACAGGTGGATGCAGCAAGGCGTGTTCAACGGCGATGGTACGAGTTAATTGAGACGTTTTTAATTAGTTTTGTTCATTTTATCCATAATTATTCTTGTGTATTCTTATTTCTCTTGGGAGCCAGTCTGTTGGTATATTTCCTTTCATTGTATATTTCATTTCGGGTATTTATTGATTCGGGTGCGATTATACCTTTTCGACATCGTCATGTGGCTTTCTTTATAATTTCATTTGAGCATTTGGGGCTCTATCGATTTTAGAGGGGTTGTGTAGAGGTAGTGGTGTTCTTTTCCATTACCTCGGCCCTCGTAGATTTCTGGAATGTTAGGTTGCGTGCCATTGCTTCTATTTCTGTTATGTTGATTTTGGATTGTCCGGATGTTCCATTTACAAACGGAATTCTGCTAGATTTTTGTTAGAATTCACTTTTGAGTTTCTATCACCCAGGTGGCATGAAATACTTTATTTTCATTCTTATTCCATGTATTTTCTCATTATCGTTGATTCTAGTGGTCGTTTTCAGTGATGTCATACATCGGGATTCGCTAATTCTCCGGATGGGAGTCTCAGGAAGAATGAGGCATGACAGATATAGTATATCGTATCCACAGAGACTAAGTTGTACTATAAATTCTAATAAAGTAATACTCTTGAATTGCTAAGATAATTTGATTTGGGTTTTGATTATTAATTAATAAACAACTAAATTAAATAAAGCAAATAAAGATAGATTTGAGATAGAGACAATAGAGATAGATTCTAGGGTATTTCTAACTCCACCACTAACCGCATAATATAAATTTATATTCATTCAATTGTAAAGAATGATCCATCATATGTGAATCAGATATAGGTGATTGGAGCCAAATATCATATATTTAAGGCTCCTAATTATACATTGTTATGTCTATGATTATCATTATACTAGTACTTTTATACGGTTTTGTGTTTTAAGATATTTCAGGCAATGCTATGTAAAATGAGTTTAATCCAGTGAATTAACTGGATCTATGACTCAAGATTGTTCGAGAGCCAAAATCAGGAATAAAAGACCTATAAAAGACCAAAAACAAGTCAAGGATACAAAAGGACTGAAGAAGAATGAAGTTGAGAAGAAAAACAGAGCAGAGAAGATGAAGTGTAAAATTCAAGGTGAAGAACTACCGAGTACTCAGTAGATCCTTCACCGAGTAATCGGTAGAGTGTGAAAGACCACGCACTTGTGCGGAGGAAGGAAAATTCGCCTGAGATTTTTACCGCACTTGCACTCGTTTTTGTGAGACCTGGAGTCTACCGAGTACTCGGTAGAGGCTTCACTGAGTACTCGGTAAACCCTGATGCGGCCAATAAATTCAGCAATCTGTATACACATCTATGAGACCCGTTTCGACCCAAATCAATATGGAATGATCTCTAGGCTATTTTAGATACAATATTGACCATATATGAAGAGATTATATATCATTCTTCAATATACATCACAAGATACATTCTTGACTTAACCGTGAAGCAATCAGATTACCAAATAAAGACGCATTTTTTCTATAAAAGAGAGGGGTCTCCCCTACAGCAGAAGAGGATTATTGGAGCTTTGTCTTGGTGTTATATTAGAGTTTGGAGCAGAATATCAACCATGGAGGGCGTGTCTACATCAAAAATGCAGACAGCCACCACCATGAACAACTAAACCGGTATCTAGGGTTTTTAACGAAACCCTAACCAAGTAATGTAGATTTTCTTATTTTTATTGTATAAGGGGAAACTGAAGGACACGTATGTGATGATTGTGTAGATGAGTGATTACGTTTAATTTTATATAAGATTCTACGTTTATTATATGTCTTATCTTAGCTTGAATGAATGTTTTGTCTTGCACAATCATGGTTATTCAATATGGGCTAGAACTTGGATGCTTAACCCATGATTTTTTACATAATAGTGGTTATTAACATGTAATCTTGATTTAGACAGACCATGCTTGAAAGGGATAATTAGTGACGTGCTTTTAATTTATGTTAGTATGAGTAGTTTAAATAGATACATATACTAGTTATGCTTGATTAAAGATGGCATGTGTCAATGATGGATGAATTGTTCCTTTTTTTGTGATTAGGATTTGGCAATGTTTGCGATCCTATATCTGATTCACATATAATGGACCGCTCTTTACAATTAAATGATTTAGAGAATATATTAAATGGTTAGTGGTGGAGTTAGAAATACCCTAGATCTTTATCTTCATTGTTCACAATCAAAACTAATTATCTCTAATATTTAATTTATGTTTATTAGTTATAGAAAATAAAACAAACAAACTATCCTTAATAATTTAGTTAGAAGTAATTACAATAGAGTTATAGAAACATTAGTCTATGTGCATTCGATATACCATATCTCATTGGTACTATACTATAATTAATTCGTACACTTGCGATAGAGAAAACTAGGTCAACTTTAAGGGTTTATTTGCACACACTATTATTATCATCATTATTTATCATTTCTTCCTAGTAGGTCAAATCAATCGAGGTCTGACCACCGATCAATAGGGTTGCAACATTGGCAAATCCTAATCCCGAAAAAGGAACAATTCATCTGACTTGACTACGACCCATCTTCGAATAAAGTATGAGTAGTACATGCATCTACTCTACAATTGTAACACCTCACTCCAACACTTGGTATGATATTGTTCGCTCTGGGCCCAGCCTTCACGGTTTTGTTCTTGGGCTCCTCCCAAAAGGCCTTATACCAATTGGAGACAACACTGCACATATAAGCACATCCCCAGACCTCTACCCGGGCGATGTGGGACATCACAATCACCCTCCCTTGGGACCCAGCGTCCTCGCTGGCGACCCACGGGTGATGTGCATGCTCCCATACTTAATTTTGGCCGGGCTCTGGCTCTGATACCAATTGTAACACCCTGCTCCAACACTTGGTATGATATTGTCTGCTCTGGGCCCAGCCGGCACGATTTTGCTTTTGGGCTCCTACCACATCGCCCGGGTAGAGGTCTGGGGATGTGCTTATATGTGCAGTGTTGTCTCCAATTGGTATGAGGCCTTTTGGGAGGAGCCCAAGAGCAAAACCGTGCGGGTTGGGCCCAAAGCAGACAATATCATACCAAGTGTTGGAGTGGGGTGTTACAATTGGTATCAGAGTTAGAGCCCGGCCAGAATTAAGTGTGGGAGCATGCACATCACCCGTGGGTCGCCAGCAAGGATGTTGGGTCCCAAGGAAGGGTGATTGTGATGTCCCACATCGCCCGGGTAGAGGTCTGGGATGTGTTTATATGTGCAATGTTGTCTCCAATTGGTATGAGGCCTTTTGGAGGAGCCCAAGAGTAAAACCGTGCGGGCTGGGCCCAGAGCGGACAATATCATACCAAGTGTTGGAGCGGGGTGATACAACAACTACTCCTAAAACATTAAATAAAAAGCATGCATATATCATCTTCTCTTAGCATGGACTGTCTAAATCTAGATTGCATGTTAATAACCACCATTGTGTAGAAAATCATGAATTAAGCAACTGAATTCTAGCCCATATTGAATATTCATGATTGAGTAAGATAAAATATTCATTCAAGCTAAGACAAGACATAAAATAAATAAAGAATCTCATATTGAATCAAACGTGTTCACTCATCTACACAATCATCACATATGTGTTCTTCAGTTTCCCCTAATATAATTAAAATAAATAAAAGTTACATTACTTGGCTAGGGTTCCCATTTATCCGCTCATGGTTATGGTGATCTCCATTGTTGATGTAGACACCGCCTCCATGATTGTTGTTTCTCCTTTGTCGAGGCACGCAATTCCGTGCCTTTATTCTCTGATCTCTGATCTAAAATCTCTCATTGAAAAGATGTAAGATGAATGATATGAAGGATAGATAGATAGATACATAACTATGAACCCAACCCTTTAATTTATAGAGGTTGATCAAGTCTTGTCTGAATGTGGATTGTTTTTCCTTAAAATAAATCATTTTCTTTTGTGAATTGATGAGAAATGAAGTGAAATATGATCATAATATGCCTAAAATATGTCCCAATGTGTATTGGAGTGCAAACCAAGTCAAACGAGGTCCACACATAGAGTTTAAGTCGGCCAAATCTCATCGACCCGTAGTTGACCCGTAGTTGATTTTCAGCTTCAACCATGTTGCACTGTTTTGATCATATCTGGAGCTGCAGGAGGAATGTTTGTGTGATTCAAAGAGCGTTAGAAAGATGACTTCATGGAGATAACTTTAGGATTTTGAATCAGTCCATTTAATGATGTTTTGGTCAGGTTATGATAGTTTGAATGAGACTGAAGTTGTAGCTTTAATTTCTGGAATTTGGCTCACCGAGTACTCGGTGGCTTCTGAATGTTGCGCAAGTGGGCGCAAATGCGCCAAAGGTTTTGGTGATTTTTCTTTATTTGCGCAAGTTTGCGCACTTTTATACTCTACTGAGTACTCGGTGAAGGCACTACCGAGTACTCGATAATTATTCACCTTGTATTTTCTTGTTCCATCTTCTTTGCTCCGTTTCTCTTCTCGGCTTTATTCATCTTCACTCCTTTTGCATTCTTGACTTATTTTTGGTCCTTCAAAGGTCTTTTATCCAAGGGTTTGGATCTCAAACAATCTTGAGTCACAAATTCAGTTATTTCACCGAATTAAACTCGTTTTACATGACATAGCCCTAAAATGTCTTAAAACACGAAAACCGTATATATAAGAACATTTATTTATGTAATGACATTATTCTGATCAAAAACCATGTTGAGAGTTTTGTGTTTTAGATTGGGTTGTTAAGTGTTAAATGCGTGTACAAAGTAGTGAAGAGGCAAAGGATATTCAGTGGAACAATGGCTGGAAGCGACAGTGCAAAGAAGCAAAGATTTTAGAGAAAGTTCTATGTTGTTCCACCGAGTACTCGGTGGGAGTGTTACCGAGTACTCGGCAAGGTGCGAACTTTTGCACGGTTTGCGCAAAAGTGGTAAATTATTCCAGAGAGTTTTGCGAACTTGCGCACACTTTCGTACGGTTGGGTGTTCACCGAGTACTCGGTAGAACAACCACTGAGTACTTGGTAAGTGGTTACGCAGATTTATTTGTAGGAAGTATTAAATTGAGATGCAATTAATTCCTAACCACTTTGGGACGTGATTAGAAGCTATTATCAATATATTGGACTATCATTGATATATTTATTTATATTTGAAATATTTAAATGGTGAAAATACAAATCCTGATTGGAAAAGGATTCTTACCATTAATTGAAGACTTTTTTCTATATATATGAGTTAAACCTAAGAGAAGGGTGTGACTTTTGAGTGATCTCTGCAATTCTTATACAGATTCATATATTTCTACAGAGATATATAGAGAGAAAACTATTGAGTGATCATATATATTCTAGTTCTCTCTTATTGTTGGGGTTTTTCAATTGTGTTTCTACACCGAAGATCTATATACACAATTGGATGATTTAGTTGCTGGAAAAATCATTACACCACCTTGATCGAAGTAGGAGGCTTCGTGGTTCTTTGATCCGTTGAGAAGCGGAGTTGTTAGAGTACGGATATCAGAACGAGAGCTTCGTGGAGCACGAGTGATTCAAGACTGTCAGACGTCGAGTGGAGAAAGGCAGATCAGAGTGATTTGTAAGTCTAAAACTTCATAGAGTCTTGTACTTCTTGATTCATAGTGCATCGATACTCGAGTGTATCCGTGGTTTTTTACTTAGAGTATTTCCAAGGTTTTTCCATGTAAAAATATTGGTGTATTCTCTAATTTATTTTCTGCACTTATATTTATTATTGCGTGGTTTATATTATGATCAAATTGAATTAGAATTGACTATTCTGCAATTAAAATTTTAATTTGTCAATTAATTCAAAAAAACCTATTCACCCCCCCCCCCCCCCCTCTAGGCTTAGTTCACCATCTTCTAGGTTATTTCAATTGGTATCAGAGCAAGGTTTGCCCTTATTTAGGTTAACGACTTAGGGTTAGATCTTGAACTTAAACGATGGATTTACCTCGTGAAGAAGGGTCCGTATCTAGGCTCTATTTATTTGATGGCTCAATTATACGTATTGGAAAGCTAGGATGAAAACTTTCTTAAAATCTCTAGATAATAGAGCATGGCTTGCTATAGAGATAGGGTATTCACCTCCCACTGTGATAGACGCAACTACTAATAAATCTAAATTAAAATCGGCTAACAAGTGGACTACTGCTGAAACAAACAATTCTAATTGGAACTCTAAAACCTTGAATGCTTTATACAATGTTGTTAGCTCGAGTGAATTTAAGAGAATTGCTACGTGCGAAAATGATAAAGAGGCTTGGGATTTTCTCTAAGTAACTCATGAAGGGACTTCAAAAGTTAAAGAATCGAAATTTCAAATTTTAAACTCATAATTTGAAAAACTTAAAATGGAAGATGATGAAATTTTTGTTGACTTCGATGATAGACTAACCGACATAGTAACGAGTTGTCATAATCTAGGAGAGCCCATTCCTGAGACTACTATAGTGAAAAAGATTCTTAGGTCTCTCCCTGAACGTTTTTGGTCTAAGGTTACTGTAATATCGGAAATAATAAGTCTTAAAGAAATTAAACTTGAAGAATTGGCTAGAAATCTAAAATCTTATGAGATGGAGATGTTCAAAAGTCCCCCTAAGAAGTCTAGTAATCTAATAGAGAAAAGCATAGCTTTTAAAACTACTAAGGAGGATCCTATTGAGTCTGATGAGGAAGGTGATAGTGGTTCAATATAGTTTGACATGATTATGAAATAGTTTTATAAGTTTTTAAAATCTTTTTGTGGTCAATAAATGATTAAAGGACAAAAAATTGAAGATAAATCATATGATTATAAAAATAAAAATAAAGTCCAAAATCATAATAACAAGTTTGACCATAAGAAGAAGAAACCTAAATATTTTGAGTGTCAAGATTTTGGTCACATATATACGGAGTGCGCTAATAAGTTAAAAATGACGAAAGTTTTAGTTGTTACGTGGGATGATATATCAGATGATGATACAGCTAGTGATTCTACTGAGTCTGATTTGGATGATAGGTATAAGGATTTGATTGCACTTGCAGCGCAAAGTAAGGAGTTCGAAGAAGTTGTTACAAGATGGACAATGTCTGGGGATGAAGATTCTGAGGATAATGAAGATCGTGGGGATTCATATGAAGATGCTTACAATAAACTTTATGAAAAGTCTACACATCTTGGTCAAGAATTCACAAAATGGATAGTTAAACTTAAAAGTGTTGACAAGGAAAGACAATCCTTAAAAGAAGATTTAACCAACACTACATTTTCCTTAAATCAACTTCAGACACAAAGAGCTCAATGGTCTGAAGAATTGATTAAGTCTGAAAAAGAAAGGGCGCAAGCTTTGAAGAGTGTAGATGATCTAAATAAGGAATTAGACACTCTAAGATCTTATATGATTGAGAAATTTACGAGAATTGACGTCTTGGAAAAGAAATTGAAGGATGCTAACTCAACTATTTATAAATGGTCTAGTGGAACCCTTAAGCTTAATCATATATTGAGTGTAGGTAAATCTGTGGGAAACACTAAAGGATTGAGATTCGTAGGAATAACGAATAATTCAAATGTCATTCCCAAAACTACTTTTGTTAGAACTTCTCTAGTAACATCTAGTTCTTCTCAAGGTAATTCTAATATAAGAAACATTCATCATGTTAAGATGAATTTTAATGTCCAATCTTATGTTAGAAAATCGGTTGAGAATAAACCTCCCTTTACCTTTAATTATAATAAGAGTTCTAATAATGATTTTCAAAGGTTTGTTCCTATATGTCATCATTGTGGTGAGAAAGGTCATATTCTACCTATGTGCTTCAAATTAACAAGAACAAATTTGAAATCAAGAACAAATCAAAGAACTCAAAGAAGACCTAATGTTGAAGATCAAATTAAGATTTTGAGTGAAAAGGTAAAGAATTTGTCTAATTTGGAAATTAGAAAACCTAAAATTAGACAAGCATAGGTTAAGAAAGGTGAGCTATATTGTTTTGTTGTCAATACTGCCCTTAGAGCATGTGATTCTAGTTCGTGGTGTTTTGATAGTGGATACTCTAGGCATATGACTGAAAATAGGTCATTGTTTGGTTATTTCAAGAGCAGTAATATTGGAATTGCTACTTTTGGTAATGGGAAAAAATCTAAAGTTTTAGGAAAGAACACCATTGTTGCTTCTGGTTTACTTATATTAGAAGATGTTTATTATGTTAAGGTCCTAAAGGCTAATTTGTTTAGCATTAGCCAAATATGCGATAATAACCATAATGTCAATTTCACTTCCGATAAATGTTCTATTATTGATTTTTTGGAAATTGTGTTATGGAAGGTGTACGTACATCTGATAATTGTTATTGCATTTTCCTAAACTTTGTTATAAGAAATATCTAGAGTTTATATCCACAGATTCTCAGTTGACGGACATCTCTACAAAACCATTAGATTTTCAAAAACATGCTAGTGTTGGGAAATCTAGTGGTATGTTATCATTATATTAGATGTCTTCATATGTATCATTCTAGGAATATCTTGCATTATTCTTTATCCTATAATTGATACATTATCATGCATTTTTTTATTTATGCATTTTTTATTTTGTTGTTTATCATTATGCATGCGTCATATTTTTCTACTATTATGATTATTCATGAATGTATACATTATGACAAAAATCATAAAAATCATAAAATAAAAAAAATCTTAACATGTTGAGCTTGGCTGAGAGTACAAATGGTTATCATATTTGATTCTATTCTCATATTTACTTTTCTTATTATACATATGGGAATTGGAGTTGTTAGTCCGACCTGATGATATGAGTTATTCACTTGATATGTTTAAGTATTATTTTTAGAACTCATTAACTTTGGGTGTTTGTTTCACTTTGGAGATGACTATAATACTTACTGAAACTTGTAGTCATTTTCATCTAACTCGAAGTGATATGTAAGTTCATGAGTTATGCTAGATTAATCGATGTTTTTTAATACCTTTTGCATGTTCATGAATGTTGGGGTGATGTTAAAAGAGGAAAGAATGAGATGTTTAAAATATAGAAATACAAAAAATAGTTTTTCGATCTGAGTAATCGGGCATCTTACCTCAGTAAACATTGAGTGTCCGCGTAAAAAGAGGAGAAGACTAATGAGCATAAATACCAAGGAAGAAGCTCAGGCCCAGTTGGTCGGGACAAAAAATCATCACTGGTAAGTCGGGAGCTTAGAAAGACAAAAAGGGATAAAGTGAAAAAGGTGCAAAAGATTATATTGTGAGACATTTAAATGCAATAAGGTCTGAGCTAAAGACTTGACTTCTAGTTTAGGTTTTGGACCGAAATATCATCACGGTTAGTGAGGAGATTATTAGAATTAATACGTATTGCATTCATCTTAGTTGTTTGCTTGCACCTGAATATTTTTTATATATGCAAAAACTATGTAAAGCCTATCTTGTGACTGCTTATTACTGCAAGGTATGCGTGTTGATTTTCTTCACTACTGTGTATATAATAGCTAAGTCAAATATGCGAATATGATGTGTTAATGATTAGCTCATTGTCTCTAAATGCCTTGCTCACATATTTCTAAAAACAAAATTATTTTTCTTAGTTTGAGCATATTGCATTCATGCATTAGATTTAAGTTCATGAATTGTAGAGATTTTTGTTACTCGAGAATCTGGATATATTTTTTAGAGTTATATGACTTAATATGAGTTTTGATTCGATCCTCTAGTCCTCTCGAATATTTTCCCAATATTTACCACTTGTCTATTTTTTTGTCTTTCTTGATTATTTTTATTGTTATTTCATTCCTTATCATTTCAGTGACAAAAAGGGGGAGAAATATTTAGTAAGGGGAAGAGATATACAATTAAGGGAGATAATTAATTGTTATTGATTCATGATCATTATGCTTCATGTTGATATTATTTATTTTGTTTATGATCATTTAATATTGATTAGTTCTGCTATTTATTTTCCGCACTTGTTTTTCAGATGTATGTTTTGTTTAAGTGTTGTGATTGCAAGATTCGTAGATCATCATGAGATCAAAAGAAAGTTATATTTCTATGTTTGTCGGTGTGTGTTCATAGGTATAGATTTTATTTTACCGTGAAGATATATTTGTAAAACATGGTTTTGTCTCAGAAATGTCAAGGGGGAGATTGTAAGAACATTTATTTATGTAATGACATTATTCTTATCAAAATTTATGTTGAGATTTTTGTGTTTTAGATTGGGTTGTTAAGTGTTAAATGTGTGTACAAAGTGGTGAAGATACAAATGATATTCAGTGGAACAATGGTCGGAAGCGATAGTGCAAAAAAGCAAAGATTTCAGAGAAAGTTCTATGTTGTTCCACCGAGTACTCGGTGGGACTGTTACCGAGTACTCGGTTAGGTGTAAACTTTTGCACGATTTGCACAAAAGTGGTAAATTATTCCAAAGAGTTTTGCAAACTTGCGCACACTTTCGTACGGTTTGGTGTCCATCGAGTACTCAGTAGAACAACCACCGAGTATTTGGTAAGTGGCTACGCAGATTTATTTGTAGGAAGTATTAAATTGATATGCAATTAATTCCTAACCACTTTAGGATGTAATTAGAAGTTATTATCAGTATATTGGACTATCATTAATATATTTATTTATATTTAGAAGATTTAAATGGTAGAAATACGAATCCTGATTGGAAAAGGATTTTTACCATTAATTGAAGACTCTTCTCTATATATATGAGTTAAACCTAAGAGAATGGTGTGGCTTTTGAGTATTCTCTGCAATTCTTATACAGATTAATATATTTCTACAGAGATATATAGAGAGAAAATTATTGAATGATCATTTATATTCTAGTTCTCTCTTATTATTGGGGTTTTCCAATTGTGCTTCTACACTGAAGATCGTTATGCACAATTGGATGATCTAGTTGCTGAAAAAATTATCACACCACCTTGATCGAAGCAGGAGGCTTCGTGGTTCTTTGATCCGTTGAGAAGCGGAGCCGTCAATGTACGGAGATCAGAGCGAAAGCTTCGTGGAGCGCAAGTGATTCAAGACTGTCAAACGTCGAGTGGAGAAAGGAAAATCAGAGTGATTTGTAAGTCTAAAAGTTCATAGAGTCTTGTACTTCTTGATTCATAATGCATCAATATCCGAGCGTATCCGTGGTTTTTTACTTTGAGTTTTTCCAAGGTTTTTCCATGTAAAAATATTGTTGTCATCTCTAATTTATTTTATGCACTTATATTTATTATTGTGTGGTTTATATTGTGATCGAATTGAATTAAAATTGACTATTCCACAATTAAAATTTTAATTTGTCAATTAATTCATAAAAAAACCTATTCACCCCTCCCCCCCTCTCTAGGCTTAGTTCACCATCTTCTAGGTTATTTCAGTATAAAAGCATCAATATAATTATATATATAGACATAACAATATATAATTAGGAGCTTTAAATGTATGATATTTGGCTCCTATCAAGGCATGCTACCAACACCGAATTAATATATGTGTCAACGGTGCTACATGAATGCAATATGCCTCTACATGGACCAAATGTTCAATGATATAGCATAAATTTTCATTTTTTTCATTTAAAGCATGCTTTATAATTAAATTTCAATAATCAATCTCTAATAAGTCCACGTCAGGGACATTCAATTCGAAATTTATCACTTTCTTATAATTTACAAGAAAAATAAGAGGAAACTAGAACATCGTTTAAGTTTTCTCGTCCCTCAGTGTTCAAGTCTCCCCTAGTATGATTTAATTTTAGGAAAACACAAGTCAAAGGGGAACTAATAACACGTTCTAAGTTCACATACAATTTTCACTAACCTACTTTAAATTCAAGAGGTACTAGGCCGCCTATTCTTACGCAACTCGAGTAGGTTTTAATTTCCCATAAAAATTATTTATTCAATTTTTCAAGGGAATTTCTATCTCTGGTTTTATTTAATCCACCTATAGGTGTTTCATCGAGTTCATAAAAATTCCTAAGTCCCGTCTAAAGCTAGGAACTTAAACACATGCTATCATATACACATAAACACATAATTAAGAAAAAATATATAATTATGAAACGTGTATAATTATGTTTTTCTCTTCTTTACCATAAGGTTTTCATCTTATTAGTGAAAGATAAATGTTTTTATTTAACTATTTTATATATCGCTTTTTTCATGTGCTCGAAAATTAAAGTAGGTTCAAATTATCATAATATAAATTATCATTATATATACCTCTAATACTCTATAATCTTCATGCATGAGTTGGGCACTAACCTTTTGTATGATTTAGTTACATATAACTTTTGGTTATATTTCATTTATCTCACTTTATATTTCATTTATCTCACTTTAAGAAGATTATTTTATAAACATCTCCTAATGGAGATTGATACTTGAGATTCTTGCTCTTGGCCTTGAACTTGACATGATATTTTACCTTTAACTTAAATTTTAAACAATTGTTATTATTTTGAAAAGAAAATTTCAGATTTATTTTATTTCTTGAAAGAAATCAAACCTTGCAACTTATAATTTGGAGAATTGTAAAAATAACCATAAAATACAGTCCTTTGGGTGGTGTGGACTTTATTCTATTTTATCCACATAAAAAATAGGTGCATGCATGCTCTTGAATTGTGGTCCGCGCATGTTTGTTTAATGAAATTATAGCATCCAACTTCTGACAATCTGACTGTGACGCAGTAACTCCTCATCACGTGTAAAACTTGCTCAAGTCAAACGATAGCCCAATTGGTTTTTTTTTTTTGTTTTTTTATATAAAAGAGCATCGGTATGCTAAGCCAAAATTGGCTTAGTTATGCAATAAATTTTGACAGGACATGTCATTTTTTTAGTAAGGTTTTATTTGACTAGGCTTTGTTGGTGGTTGGTGTAATAAAATTGGCTAGCTGTATTAAATTTCTTTATTATGTAGGCCATATTTTCTTTCTCTATAAAATCTCTAAAGTAATATTAAAATAGATAAAAAAAATTCTTCTGTAACCCTTTCTCCCTCTTTCCTCTCATCCTTCCTCTTATGTGGCTAACCAAGAGATTAGCTAACCAGCCAATGAGTGAAGCCCATTTGTGACCAACCCCACTCCATACCATTTGGTTGGTCAAACACATCGCCAGAGTCCCACATGGTCACAATGAATGCTCAAACGGATGGCCACATGGGCTTACTACAATTTAAAAGTAGTCATCCACCTTATCACTTTTAAGATCTTTAGTTATGTTCAAAAAATAGCTAAGTCTGGCAACTAGCTATATATATATATATATATATTTAGGGATAAAAAATTCTTATTATAGTTATGTAATAAAAATTTTCAATTTATTAATAAATATATACATTAAAAAAAATTAAAATAAAAGTTCATATATTTTATTACATAATCAAATTAAAAAAAAGATATTACATTAAATAAATACATTACATATGTTCTCGCTAGATAAATAAAAATATTATAAATCATTAGTTTCTTAAGCTAATTATTTTGCAATTGTTTTATTTTTATTTTTTTATAATACGCAATTGCCTTTTGTAGTACAATGATCCATATTTGTGCTTCTGTTGGAGTTTTTATTGGATCTTGAAGCATTTATGTCTCTTTCAAACTCCTTTTCAGTCATCCTTTCCTTCGATTCAAGCTCCGATTTATTTTTTTCAAGCTCCAATTTATTTTTTTCAAACTCCATTTGAGTCATCCTTTCTTTCGATTGTATCTCCATTTGTTTAGCTCGTTGTCTCTCCAAGTGAAGTTGAAGCCTAATTCGATGTTCTTCGGCTCCTAATTCTTTAGACTGGACACCTCCCCTAAATGAATCAATTTCACTTCCACATTACCATCAAGACCCGTCATTTTTAGCAACACACATCTCTGCCCGACTTGGTAGTATTCGCAATATGGAGAATTATTTGGATCTCAGGAAAGACCTCATGAATCATGTGTGGAATAAATTTGATAGTAAAGAAGTGTAATCGAGACTCAATCTTGTATGTTTATTTATACTACCAGGTTGTATTTTTCATATTATTTGTGATAAATGAGTACATGTAATAGCCAAAATTATGTGGCTCAATAAAGGTGGGTCATAAGCAAGGACCGATGGGTCTGGCCCATAATAGTTTCTAGAAAATGAGTGACCAACAAGTTAGGGATTAGTCTCATACATGGGAAGATAGAGCCTAAGAAAGAAAATAATTTATCAAATCCCATGATTTAAGGGATTGATAAAGTTGGGTAGATGGGTCTGAGCCACCTACAAAATTATGTATAAATATATGGCCAAGTCATGAATAAAGGCATTTCATTCAGCCCAATTTGTTGTGTATTTTTCTGCATTTACACAATCGGCGCCGTCTGTGGGAAGCAGTCCTTGAAATCTTTGGCTCCCAGGGAATTACGATGTGGGAAGTGTCCTCAGCCTGGGGAGGATCGCTCGTTGAGGCATCGAAAGTCTGGGTCCTGGGCCTTTTACTGGCCGCTACACCACCCGTACCAGATCGTGGCCTGGTGGTTGAAGCATTTACAGGAGGAGGCTAAGGAGGATCCGAAAGACTTTGTGCAGCCGGGCGTACCGGAGGTGTTGTTGAGAGCGGTATGGCATCAACCGGAGCAAATCTGTCAGGGACTTGAGTGCGTCCGGGAAAGAGGGGCAAATCCATCATGTCAATAGCAGCACCCAAATTAGAAATCATCTCCAGATTGGCTTTAGCCAGAAGCTCACTAGCAGATTTGACATTGCTCCAGATCTTGGCCTTCAGAAGGGCATAACGTTCTTTCACAAATGATGGGGGGATCTGACTGTCCTCATAGCCAAGAAACATGTATGCATAGTCCCCCCGCTGTAAATCACAAAACTCATAAAAACACGTGGCTTTGTGAAGAGGACGGGAGATGGGAAGTCGAATAGGTCTGAAGACCCTAGGGATCAGGTATGTTAGAGAGAATGGGTAGAGCCAGTTGCCACTGACAACTACCATTCTCTCCTTCCAACCCTTATCGGAATTCTCCTTATCGGAACAAATGCCCCGACCTTGAAAGGGAAAAGGTTATACCTACCTTTGTTTTCTCTAGCATTTTGGAAAAAGTAGCAAAGAAGTAGGTCGGCTAAGCCTAAATTAAGGTCTAGGTCTCTGTTGTACAGAAGAAGCATGGCGAGGATCCTAAAACTGTTCGGATTAAGTTGGAGAGGATGCAACCCCAGCATGAACATAACATAAGTAAAGAATGGGTGAAGAGGGAATCAATACTTTGAAGTGAACCGCCGATAGAAGGATACTACCTGGTTCAAGTCCCTCACTTTTGGTGAAGTCTAAATAATGTGGGTAAGGGGCCAGAAACACGTCACTAGGCACGTTAGCATCGAGCCGAAGACGTTTGACATCCACTTTAGGACGAGAATTTCCCTTAAGGGGGGCAACTAAGAAAGGTTTGGGTTTAGAAGGATTCACATGCTCCTCATCATCAGAGAAGACTCCTTCGTCAGACACTTTTAGGTTTACCGATGAGCTTGGGAGATCGGTATTAAGATGAACGTTCTTAGGTGGGGAAGTCTCTAGGTGAACAGAAGAGGGACTACTGTTGTTTTGGGTCTATGGGTCAGTGCCAGAGGACAGGATAACCTCATCTACAGACCTAGTGTCATCACTACTGGACATCTTAGCTACAGAAAGGTAGAAGAGGATAGAAGTGCTCTGAGGTGGTAGAGAAAGTGAAAATAAATAAACGACGAACTTACTCAGAAGAGGAAAGTACGACAAAAGTCTTCGGGAAAGGCGAAATGATGTTTCGGTGAAGCCTTTCGAACAGACAAGTGCAAAGCCCGACGGAAGATCAAAGTAGAGAGAGAGAAGTACTTGCAGAAAATTGGAAACTTGTGAGGATGAAATGGTGAGACATTGTGGGTTTTATAAAGGATCAGAGGCATTCCAGAGGTCATGCGCGAAGTCCAAGGGGTGTGCTCCATCAATTCAGCCCACCAGCACGAAGATTAAGGAAACGTGGGCCATTCATTTGAAATATGAATGATTGCCCACCTACCCACACATTAAATAAAGTTGCCACGTCACCTTTTTAGAACTACTACTTTTTCAACATTCCCACATACATGTATACATTATTCGGTCATGGGACTCTAAGAACAATTCACAGGCCCATAACCTAAAGGGCCTGTGTAATAGCCAAAATTATGTGGCCCAATAAAGGTGGGCCATAAGAAGGACTGATGGGCCTGACCCATAGTAGTTTCTAGAAAATGAGTGACCAACAAGTTAAGGATTAGTCTCATACATGGGAAGATAGAACTCAAGAAAGAAAGGAGTTTATCAAATCCCATTATTTAAGGGATTGATAAAGTTGGGTAGATGGGTCTGACCCACCTACAAAATTGTGTATAAATATGTGGCCAAGTCATGAATAAAGGCATTCCATTCAACCCAATTTGTTGTGTATTTTTCTGCATTTATAGTACGTGAATGTTTTAAATATTTTATTTTCAACCAAAGTAGATATATTAATTAATTAGGCTATAATAATTATATTATTTTATCAAATTGATTTCAATTCAGTTAAAAACAAAATTATAACTAATAATATATACTTATATACATTTCTTTTATTATATTAACTATATATAATTATATAATATTTACATATATAATTAATAATATATACATATATAATTATCTATATATATAAATACCCCTAAATGCGATGATTACAAGTGAGAGGCGAATACAGAGACCAACCCCCAAAATTCAGACCAAGCCATAGCAAGAGAGAGGTGCAGATGGAGAGAGGAAAATTCGCGACGAGATCAGAGAAAGAAAGATTCACGATAAATCTCAAACCCTAGCGATGAGATCAGAAAAATAAGCAGTGACAGATCTAGAATTTTCTATGAGTGGGGGTGGATTTGAATTTTTTTGTTTTTTCTGGAATAGATAAATGATATTCTAAATTTCAATAGGGGCATAGGCATAAAAATTCTATTTCAATGGGGGCATAAACATAAATATAATCAATTTTTAGGGAAAAAATGTAAAAAAATAAGTGGGGGCCACCGCCCCCATGGTCGCTTAATAAATTTCTTGCTTGGAAATAAGAAATCAGACAATCAGATCAAAAACAAAACCCTAGCCACCATCTCCTTTGAAGAGAGGTAAGTTCAGTGGCTGAATTTTGTGTGTGTGTATATATATATATATTGATGTGTGTATATATTTGATTGATTTGTATGTGGGATTTCAATTTTCTTTTACATACAAATTATTTTTGATTTGTATGTAGGTTTGTATATATTGTTGTGTATATGTATTATCTATATATATATAGATATATATGTGTTTCAATCTCTCCAATCGCTTCTTCCCATCTTCCCAAACTGCCTCTAGCTTCGCCAAGTTTGGCGAGCCTTGTGGCCAGCTACACCAAACAGTTTGATTGCCTATATGGGTTACCAGTAGACCTGTCAATGGATTGGATTTTGATCCGAATCCGATCCGATTAGTCGGATTTGGATTGCAAAAAAAATCCGATAACCCGAATATGATCCGAATCCGATAATCTGATTCCTTAACAAATTGGATTTGAATTAGCCTAATCCGATCCGATAATAATCCGATCCGATAAAATATACATATATATATTTATATATATGTGTATATATTTAATATTGTACATGTATATAAATGTTAGTTGTTAATTATTTTATTATTTATTAATAATGATTGATCATAAATACAATTATTAAAAGTGTGAATAATTTTAGTGTTTCAGTATTTATTGATTTTTGTATTTTTTTAATTAAATATTCGGATCAGATATTCTATAATGAAGAAATTCGAATATGAATTAATTAAGTGAAAATCTGTCGAATTATCGGATTCGGATCACGGATTGGGAGTTTTTGTCATCCTTATCAATAGACTTATCAATAATCCGATTATGATCCGAATCCGATCCGAATCTGATATTAACCGGATATGTATTGAAAATAAAATCCGATAACCCGATTAGGATCCGAATCCGATAATCCGATTTCTTACCAAATTGGATTTGGATTTAACTGATCCGATCCGAATCCGATCCATTGACAGGTCTAGTTACCAGCCCCCCCACCGGTCTAAGACCGAATGTCCTTAGACCGCTAAACTTTGTCTATATCTTACATAGACTTCCTCTCTTCTCAAATATCTCACTTAGACCTCCTGTAATTATCGGTTGTTTATTTTTCTAATGGTGTAGGGTGAAAACACCATGCTACCCTTGTTTAGTATACATATACATTTTACAACACATACATTTGAAGGGAAAAAAAAACAAATGAAATTTATTTAGGCGATGTCAGTAGATTAGATTGGTTAATTGATGTTCAATTAACGAAAGGGTCTTGTGGATATAATGGACCAAAATTTAGGTGGTCTAGGTAAAATATTTGAAAAGAAAAGGGACCTATGCCAACATAGACAATATTCAGGAAGTTTAGGTGGTATTTAACTATTTATCCTTTTTTACTACATGAATATATATATTGTGTGAAAAGTAAGACCTATTATTAAGATTAATTTAACAATAAAAACTAAATGATCGTTTCAACTCTATTCACTTTTACGTTTTTTCAGTAGTTAGAACATACTAGTACACCTATAGTAAATTTGAGCTAAATGCTAAAATTGATATTTTGATAGAATCAAAATCATAAACTAATAGTTCCTTGTTTTGGATCTGGAATCGAAATTGAACCCCATAAAAAATAAAGCAAAACATCAGTTTCATTCAATTTTAATGATTCCACGGTTCAAACGTGCACTCCCAACATTTTACCACTCACCTCCATCCCAAAAGTTTTGAGATCTAAATCCCACCTCCGTTACCATTAGTGGTGGCCACCGCGGCCAAAGGGAGTGATATAAAGAAATTAGAAAGAGAAGCAATGAACGACATAGTGCTATGACAAAAAAAACTTGCCTAAAATATTTTACTCCTTTCGTTTCTTATTTCATATCTATCATCTTTTTTTTTTTTATGAATATTCTAAAATACATGTCTCATCCTAAAAATGTATACACTATTTTTTTTAGTTTATAAAATATCTCAAATCACCATTTTCAAATTCTTGTACCAATAAAATTACCCACACCATATGCAAATAATATCTTTTAAATAAGAAAATTTTATTCATTAACAGTAAAATAAAATATAGCAAAAGAATACGACCAAATTCATTATCACTAAAATAACTACCAGGTTGAATTCCTAAAACAGTTGTTAGTAACTCACCTATAACACCTTATAGACTTAAAAAAGTCGAAAGAGTAGATATTCTTGTAGTGTCAAATCTGTATGGTCAAATTAAATGCATTATGATTCTTTCCCTAAAATATAGAATATAAGGAAAAAAGTGGAATCAGTGCACACTGATTATGACGATGTTGATGTGGCACCTATGCTTACCTAGATATGGTTAATTGTAACCCTTTCCTTTTCTTAAGAATAACTATTTAAATAGGGGAAAATAATAATAATAATAATAATATTAACTAGACTCCCTAAACTTTACCTATATTCTACATGGACCCCCTCTCTTTTTAAATTTTTTATGATTAATTTCATTTACACATCTAAGGTTTATTTTTATTTCAATCAGACACTCTCAAGTTTAACAATCTTCATTTACAGCTCTTATTTTCTCAAACTCACATCATTTACATCTCTAATACCACTTAATACCTAAATTACCCTCAATGTTGAGATATGTGATGTTTGAAAACAAGGTTTATTACCCTTAAATTTTATTATCCAAACAATGCATTATTTTTTTTATTTTAGCATAAATCAAAAAATAAATTCGTTTATAATAAAATATATAAAAAAAAAAAAAAAATGAAAAAAAATCTAATTGGTAGTTCGAAATTATTTTTTATATTTCAGACTTTATTTTTTTATATATATTTTACCCTAATTGATAGTTCAAAAAAAAAAATATTTCAACATTAATTTTTTATTTTGAAAAAAACCAAAAGAAAAAAAAGAAGAAAATCTTCTACTCCTTAGTTCCCAGTGGCTAGTGGTACAACAATAGGAGTATATTTTAGATTTTTTGTGCATGATTCTTAAGATATTGTCAAAGAACAAATTGAAATGTACTTAATCGGATACAATATTTGAAATTTGCAGCCTTATTAAGGAAAGAGGATTATAGGCAACAAAATAAAATATACAAAAATCATGCTTGAAATATTTCGTAAAAAATATTTCGGATTTAATTTTTTTTTAACATAAAAAAAAAAATTAATGCTGAATTATTTTTTTTATATTTTTGCCAAAATAAAAAATTAATGCCAGAATATTTTTCCGAACTACCAATTATGGTCAAATATATAAAAAATTAAGTCTAAGTAAAAAATATATTTTGAACTACCAATTAGAATTTTTTCCTTTTTAAAATATTTTACTATAAACGATTTTTTTTATTTATGCCAAAATAAAAAATTAATGCCAAAAATTTTTTTCTGAACTACCAATTAGATTTTTTTATTTTTAAAACATTTTACTGTAAACGAATTTATTTTTTATTTATGCCAAAATAAAAAATTAATGCCTTGTTTGGATAATAAAATATGAGGGTAGTAAACCTTGTTTCCAAACACCACTTATCTCAACATTGAGGGTAATTTCGGTATAGGGATGTAAATAATGTGGGTTTGAAAAAATAAAGTTTGTAAATAAAGATTCTCAAACCTGATGGAGTCTGTTTGAAATAAAAATAAATTTTATGGGGTGCAAATGTAGTTAACCGAAAAATTATAAAAAAATATTAGAAAGTCAGCATCGGACATCTGTTGTGGGACAACTAATATCCTGCCGTTCAAACTTGATAATGGATAAAACTTATTCCACGAATAAAAGGTCAGTCCAAAAACAGTTTATCATCTATACGAATTATCGCGATCTATCATATAGTAATGGATCTCACGCCACGATAAACAAACGAGTTGAAAATCCCTTTATCGTCATATCATCTCGAGAAATTCACTTTCAGAAAGCGAATTACACAGTTCTACAGGGCGCGTGGAAAACACGCTTTTAATAAAGTATCACTTGTGTCTTTGCTTTCTTATAGAGACGAATAGATGAATAATGGACAAATGTCTCATAATCACATCTTTGGCCACAAAAGCGGTTGGAGCTAGTGCCACACGGTTCGATTTTATAAGGTTCTTAAAAATTTTGAAATTAAATCATTATTAACTATTTTTTAAAAACATCAACAAGAACAAAAATTATTACTTAAAGAACCAAACCAAATCATAAAATAACAATTCGGTTCAATTCTGAATCACGGTTTCGTAAGCATATTCTTTCAAATTATATATAACATATATCAACATAAATTATAAAAAACAATCTCGTCAATTTCAAAACAAAAAATAAGACTCTTAAACAAAAAATTACACACACACCCGCACCCCCCACCTCCACACGCACCCCAAAAAACTCTCACACATACACACTAAGAGGATGAGAGAGAGAGGGAGAGAGATTGTTTTATGAAGTTTTTCATGACTTCAGTTAAGAAAATTATTGAATGTCAACGAGTTAAAATAGAAAATTTATGAGCCCGTGTTTGCGTGTAAACCAACACATATTTAGAGATCTATAGAGGGGGATAAAGAAACTAACATTTTGTAGAAAACTTAGAAGTCGGTCGTAATGAGGAGATGAGTTAGAATTTTTATGTATTTGCGTGTAATATATGTTTGGATGGTAAAAAACTATTAGGGTAAACTTAAAATTTTATTTAATACACTAATTTATATTTATTTGGTGTTATAAGTTCATATGAATCTATAATTTTGTTAAATATAATGTAATTGTATAAGTGAGTTATACATATATATATATGCATATCTAATTCATATCGGTTCGGTTTGATTTCAGAGAGTCTGAAACCGGAATCAAACCAAACCAATTTAAAACCGGAACCAAAACACCGGTTTGGTTCGGTTTGTTCTACAATTCCACGGTTTTTTGTGCACCCCTAATGAATACATGAGAACAAGTAGACACTAATATGAAATAATAATTGTCATTAATTAATGGGATTAATTACAGCTAAACCCTCTCGTGATATGTTAAATAATAGGTAGATCCCCTATCGTTTGGTAAATTATAGCTAGACATCCTCAAGTATGTAAGTTGTAACAGATACTCCTTACCGGTGTGGTCAAAATCGGTCAATGCTGATATCAATACATTTTTAGATATGAAATGTATTAAATAGTCTCGAGTAGATTCAAATGACATGTGAAAAAACCAAAATATCATCATTTAAAATTTATAATATGACCAAAATTACCTTTGTAAATAAGTAATTAACAAAATAATAATTTGTAGATCTTTTAAATAAAATATAGGCATGAATAAAAATATAATTTCACATTATCAATCACTAAAAATATACTTCGATCGAATTGAGAGGGTCTATATATAATTTTATCAAAAAATAAAAAATCTACCTATTATTTAACATATATATCGAGAGAGTATACTTGTAATTAACCCTTAATTAATGTTAGTATCGAATTTCCTTGTCACACTATAAGTCTATAATTCAATGAGGGACAAACACAGTCTTTCATTCCATGTATTCCTATATGATGATGAGAAGGATAAATGTTGTGACAAATTATGAATGGAACCGACAGCTTTTTTGAAGACTAGTTTGGTATGAAAAATAAAAGTGAAATAAATAATAAGGCATAGCTCTAAAGATTCAAGGTGGGTGACAGTCTTGTCACTGGGCCCAATGTCCTCTCTTCACACGTAAGAGACTTTTCCATTTCCATCACACGAATTTCTCATCATATATGCTAGACATGTAAATGATTAAATTTGGATAGGATGAATTAAATTCAAATTTAACTTATTATAAAATTAGATTATCGAATTTTATTTTTAATTTATATTCGGTTAATATATGATTTGGATCGGATTCGGATCATAATCGGATTATTGACAGGTCTATTGCTAAGGATGACAAAAACTCTCGATCCGCAATCCGAATCCGATAATTCGACAATTTTTTACTTACTTAATTCATATTCGAATTTCTTCATTATAGGATATCTGATCCGATTATCTAATTAAAAAAATACCAAAATACAAAAAGTTCGATTGAAAACTTTTGATTCATCAATCATTATAGGCGAAACTAACAAAGATAAAGCGACAGACATATAAAAATCAATAAATATTGAAATACTAAAATTATTCTCAGTTTTAATAATTATATTTATGATCAATCATTATTAATAAATAATAAAATAATTAATAACTAAGATTTATAGACATGTACAGTATTAAATATATACACATAAAAATATCAAATATATATATAAATATATTATATATCGGATTGGGTTATTATTGGATTGAATTGACATAAATCCAAATTCAATTTGTTAAGAAATCGAATTCGGATCTTAATCGGGTTATCGGATTTTATTTTCAATCCATATCCGACTAATAGGATCGGATTCGAATTCGAATCAAAATCCGATCTATTGACAGGTCTAATATATGCTTGAGATGCATATACATTCTATCGTACCATACATCACAATATACACATATAACTCGCCACATGCACATGATGTGTGTATGTATATATATATATAGATATATGAAAACTTGCCGTGTAGTTTGGGATTGACGAAATCCTATAAACTAAAAGATTAATATGTATATCTTTATTTTAATTACACCTCTTCATGTTTGAGTATCTTTAATCACACTCCTTATGGTATGAAATATCTAAAATACTCTGAATCCAAACATTCCTTATACCCTATATTCTAGAATAGTGTTAATCCAGAATAGTTTTAATCATAGAATAGTCTTAACCCTATATCCAAACACCACCACTTCCACCACCACCATACGCCCCACACCGCGCCGCCACCCCCAAACCCCACCCCTCGCCACCACCCTGCCGCGCCGCCACAAGCCCACCACCCACAGCCCCACCCAACATTTATGTATATAAAACACACACACACACACATATATATATATATATATATATATATATATATATAACACAAACCCTAGCCACCACCCACCCCTACCCCGCGCCACCACAGCCCGCCGCGACCACCATATTAGACCCCCCACCACACAGATATATATGTATGTGTTTGTATATTCGTCTTGTTTTTTTAATTGATTCTTGTAGATCTGTGTTTGTATACATACACATATATTTGTATGAGTTTGTATATTCTGGATCTTGAGGCTAATGATTTGTGAATCAGTTTTTTTTTTTTCTCTCTTTCTGAAAATCAAGCTTTATAGAAAGTCCAGAGGCTAAAACCACCTAGGAATAGAGCCCAGGGGACAAGGAGTTGGTTGAAGATATGTGATTTTTTTTTTCAAATATATATTTTTCACGTTTCCTTTAATTTAAATATATTTTTTTGAAAAAAAATTAGTTTCCTTTAAATTCTTAGCAATTTAAAAAACATTGCTAAGGGTGGGTTTGGAAAGCCTGTTTTTTGTATTTGTTTTCTGTCTTCAAATACGAAAACTGTTTTTGTATTTGTCTTTGTTTTTTCAGGAAAAAACTAAAAACAAAAAAACGTTTGGATGAAGGTGTTTTCACCACTTTTATTTGGTGAAAATTGTATTTTATGGATTTCGTGTTTTTACTGTTTTTACCACCTAAGCAGTGAAAAAACTCAAAAAACAACTAAAAGTTGTTTTTGGTGTTTTCATCACTTTTACACACTATTCACTGAAAACAGTTTTCTTGGGAAAAAAACAGTGAACAGTAAACGCGTTTGCCAAACGTGTTTTTTTTTTTAGTCTTGTGAACAGTAAAAAAACAAAAACAAAAAACAGGGTATCCAAACGGACCCTAAGAATTTTGCTAATTTTTCCAAGTTTCCTTTAATTTAAATATAATTTTTTTTGAAAACAAATTAGTTTATACATGCCAATAAAATATATTAGTTCCAATAAATATCTTATAAATATATGTACATTTAAATTATTTTTAAGTTTTTATCTTTGATTTTTATTTCCATATTAAAATATAAATTTGTATGTTTGAATTTTATTATTAATTTTTTCAAATTTTATATTTATTTTCGAATTTTATAATATTTTCAAAATTTAATATATATATTTTCAAATTTTATATGATTTTTTCAAAAAAATTATGTTTTTTTGAGAATTTTATATTTATTTTCGAAATTTAATATATGTTATTTTGAATTTTATATGTTTTTTTTTTAATTTTATATATTTGTTTTGAATTTTATATGTTTTTTTTTTAAATTTATATATTTTTTTCGAAATTCATATAATTTTTTCAAAATTTATATATATATTCGAAATTTATATATATATATTTTTAAAATGTAATACAAATTAAATAATTAAATTATTGGATGATGTCAAATTGATAAAATAATATATCTTTGTTTCCAAAGAGTATTAGGTTATACCATTGAGGATAATTTAAGTATTTACAAAAAAAATTAGGATGATGTCATTGTTAAGGGGTATAAATGATAAAAATTTTAAATCATAAAAGGTATGATTGAAGATACTTAAATATATGAGAGTCGTGATTGAAATAAAAATATACCTCTAAGTTGTAAATGAAATTAACTCTAAACTAAAATGACTACTGGGATCAAACAACTGTAATAGACCATGCTCTTTTTTTTTTCTTACCTTTTTACACAACACGCGTCTTCTTAAATTGTAATTTGTTAATTTTACTATGGGATACAGTTTCATGGAGAATTGTATTCCCTCCGAGATACATGGGCAACTAGTCATATGACTGCAAATATGTCTCTTTTTTAACAACTCACTGAATACATGGACTTAGATAATGTAATGGTCGGTAACGGTGCAACTCTTCCCATATCTCATACTCGTAATATTTATCTTCACAATGGTGATTCTACCTTTCATTTTCACAATGCTTTTTTTGTTCCTGCTATCCACAATAATTGTCAAATTTGAATTTTTTAATATTTTATTAATTTGGGTTGATTAGTGTGCAATTTTTAATTTTACCTTTAATGATATAGTATTATAGCGAAGTCCAATATTTATTTAAAGTTAGTGGAAGAAGGGTAGTTGGGGAAAGTGAAAAATTAAATTGCATTGAAATTCGAACTGGAAAAGTTTTTTGGGACAAGTAAAGTTGCAATAGTGGACAACTAATATGGGACATAGGTAGTAAAATTATACTCTCACTCATTCTTGTTATGATAATTATAATTTTATTCTTATTTATGTAATCATCATTTATATGAGGTGATGGGAGATATGAAATTATCTATATACTTAAATTTATTTATTATTTAAATAAAAATATCATAAATATTTTATCAAAGAAAAACTGTTGACGTAAATATTTATTGTCTAGAAGGAGGTGAAAATATAATTATCATGACAAGAATGAATGCAGGTGTAATTTTACAAATTTTGAAGAGGTGAAGCTATAATTATTCCTTAAATTATTTTTAAATTAATGGTAAAGCAAATTTCAATTTCCTTGGGAAAAACCGATAGAATGGATACATCCAAAGGTTTCTTTTTTTTTTTTTTAATCTTATTTACTGTTTCGTTACATGTATTAATTAGTATTTTACACTGTTTGTATACTTTAAACCATTTTTTACCATATTCACTTGTGATTTGCGCAGACTTACAAAATTTCATTAGTTATTACACTGTTTGTATACTTTAAACCATTTTTTTACCATATTCACTTGTGATTTGCGCAGACCCACAGTGTTTTACAAAAGCTGTACTATTATGACAGCTTAAAAAAAGAGAGGCATTTCAGCTTTTCAAGATGGTCCAGTTTAGTTTATTAATATAGCACATTAAAAATGTTTAATTTTGGCAGAGCTCCCAGTTCACTGGTAAGCCCAGATACTATTGGTGGTATTCATTATTTAAGGCAAAAGTGTGAAAAAAATCTCTAAACTTTCCGGAATTGAGCACAATCCTTGCTCCCTTCACTCAATTGTGCAATTACCGTTTTAGTATTTTCTTCATTTCACTCATTTATGTATTTATTAATTTATTCTTAGTAATAATTAAACAAAAACTTTAGAAAACTAAATTATTTTTTTGAGAAGTAAAATTAAATTAATTTGTTAATTACTTAATTATAATTCTTATTATATATATATTTATTTATTTACATATTATACTTTAACTCCAAACTTATTTTACTTATTTTAGTTTTTGGAATTGTATATTTTATATGTTATGTTTTAAATTTTACTTAACACTTACAATTCAATTGTAATAAGATAATTGTATTCAAACTCTATTACTAAAACCTAATACTAATTTGAATTATATTAAATACAAATAAGTTAAAAATATAATAAATACAATTAGTCTTATTAAATACTAATTTTAATTTTTAGGTTATAAACACAATTAGTCTTAGGCTTATTACAATTAAATCGTATTAATAATTGTTAACCCAAGGTTTTTCACCATGGGTAAACATGACATTTTGATGATAACAAACCATTGAGTGTGGTGAATTTAATGTCTACTTGAGTTGTGCTTAATAGGTTGTTGATTCAAGATAAATTCAAGAGAGCTAGTGAATTCATGAAAAGATCAAACAAAGGTACTTAGAGCTCAAAAGACATTGAAGACAATGATGAAGACATCAACTCAAAAACTTAAAGAAATTGAAGATCAAAGAAATGGGTAAAGTAGGCTTGGGTGAATGCTAGATTTAATGTAAAGTTATTTTTGAAATAACTTATTTGAAAGTTTAACTCTTGACAAACTAGTATATAGGACCATGCATATCATTAACATCATTCATGAGTCATTGCATCATTAACATTAGACTATGAATATCATTGATGATACATTTATATATATAGTCTTTGTTAAGTTAAGTTAGTTCAAGCTTTCATAAACTATGGAATAACTCAACAAGGATATTGGCCTAAAATCATAAACTAATTTCATATCACTTGAAATGGATTCTAGATGTATATTAAGGCTTTGAACAAAATTGTTATATTATGAAATTTTTTTGTCTAATATTGAGAATTTGTTTAAATTGTAAAATCATTTTATGATCTTAATATTAACTTTAGGCATGTCAAGGACCTTATTAAGTCTCTAAGACATCCTAGGAGTGTGTCTAAGTCATTTCGGAAAAATCTTAAAAGATTTCACGAAAAACCGTCAAGTGGGTTAAAATTTCGAAATGAAGCATGACATTCAAACAAGCATATCGCACTCAAAATAGGTTAAATGGATCGATTCAAAATCCTAAAATCAAGATCTTGAAGTCCTCTTTCCAAAAAGCTAAAGAACACCTCCATCCGAGTTACAAAACTCTAGTTATGACTGAAAATGTAAACTGCATCGAAACTGGGTCAAAGCTGAAAATATTTTTTTTCAGGAAATTACTTTCTCTCCGACAGCCGACTGCCCATCTCCGGAAGCCGACTGCTGAAGGACGAAGGTTTTTGTGTTAAGGGTGTATATTGGGCAGCCGACTGCTTAAAATGGGAAGCCGACTTCCGGTTTCGGATCTTGAACTCTAACGGCTAGTTTTGAACTAAAAGTATTCCAAAACCCCCCAAAATCATCCAAAACGGCTATATTCATTCCTACTCTATATATATGAACCAAAAAAGGGTTGGAGAAGAGGGAGATGGATGTATGAGTAAAATCTACCATTTGAGCTTCAATCTTGAATTTATTTTTGGGTAGAAAATCTCCAAAAATGGAATCATTGAGCATCATTCATATCATTCATTATGATTCATATTTTCATACTTGAGTTGAGCTTTTCATTTGATTATTTCATTTGATTATTTCATCTATAACTCTAAGTATGTAAGGAAGTGAGCTTTGATTTGTTCATCTTTTGAGAGAAAATATTGTACCACTCTATTTTAAATTCTTATCCTTTGTGAGTGAAAGACCAAGAAGTTATCTTGGCATGGGAATGACTTGTTGAACCTATGTAAAGGTTTTTCTCTACCTTAAAAAGAGAGGATTAGGTTGGCTCTCCACCCGCAAGAGTGAGCAAAGGTTGGCTCTTCACCCGGAAGCAAGAGTGATGGAAGGTTGACTTTCCACCCGCAAGAGTGAGCAAGGTCGGCTCTTCACCCGGAAGAAGGAGTATGTAAATGTTTGTTTTTCATCCTCAAGAAAAACACAATAGTGGAATCCTTGAGAGATTTTCTCAAGGCATGGATGTACACCAAAGCTTTGGTTGAACCATATAAAATCTTGGTGTCTTGGTTTGCATTTTCTCTATCTCTTAACTCCTTACTTTTACAAGCAATT
Source organism: Cornus suecica (assembly GCA_963922005.1). Classification (NCBI taxonomy): domain Eukaryota; kingdom Viridiplantae; phylum Streptophyta; class Magnoliopsida; order Cornales; family Cornaceae; genus Cornus; species Cornus suecica. The sequence goes on from OY998238.1 coordinate 73,919,606, forward strand.
TCATTTCAATCTTGAGCTTTATTTATCAATGCTTGGAAATTGTGTGTGCTTAAATATTCATGAGGAGATTGGGAAAATGTTTGGTGGAAGTAAATTGTAATGTGAACTTGATTATAGCTTAGATTATAAATTCTCTACTTGTTCATTAGTTTGCTATAATTTAGTTGCACACCAAGTGTTTGATAGAATTTATCTTTACCACACCATATCATAAAAGCAATTGTCATTTATAATCTTGAGCTTTATATATTAATGCTATGAACACTACAACAAAAATGGCTTTTAACTACGGACAATTTCGTAGCAAATAATCAAAATTCCGTAGCTAATAATTTTTTGTGACGAAAAAAATCCGTAGCGCTGTTCGTTGAAATATATAGCGTCTCTAGTTGTATTTTGCCACGAAATTGTTTTTCGTCACTAATAATACATCAATAGCTATGAAATTACTTCGTCGCTAATAATTAAAATTACAGCTACGAGATTAATTCGTTGGCAATAATACTGCAATAACTACGAAATTCATTCATCGCTAGTAACTAAAACAAATAGCTACGAAAAAATTTCGTACCTAACAAATACAACTACTGCGAATTAAATTCGTCGCTATTAGGAGTACTATCTACGAAAAAGTTCGTCGCTAATGCGAATATAATTTTTTTTAAAAAAAATATAAAAGATTTGATTATACAAAATTTTATATAATCAATTTTTTTATAAAGAAATTATAAAAAATTTGATTATATAAAACTTTGTATAATCAAAGCTTTTATAAAAACAAATTATAAAAAACTTATAGAGGGGAAATTCGCAACCCAAAAAATGATTTTTGAAAAATAAACTTATTAACAGAGATAATACATGGGTTGATCAGCAAGATCTGGGTGAGAGATGAAGATTGAGAGGACGTGAGATTTTTGTTTTTCAAGTGAACCTTTTACATAAAATTATCCCAAACTAAACATCCACTAATAAAATAAATCATCAAACAACCCTAACCCAAAGAAACCCAAAATTATCCAACTACACCCCTTGCACTCCCAAATTTCAAACAACTCAGATCTTGTTGAAATCGAAAAGCTTTGCACTCCGATGAAATTACACGCCCAACTGCCTTTTTTTGCCTCTGTAAAAAAACACAAAAAGTGCATAATCCTATAATTATATAAGCATATATTAGACATATATATGTATATATACGCGTAGAGTTAGGGCAATAGATATAGAGAGAGAAAGGGTAATAAAGTGAGGAAAGATGGGAGAGAAACCAACCTGATTGAGAATTCGTGGAAGAGATAAGAGAGGTGCGTGATCGAGCCAAGTGAAGAAGAGCCGCTCCCCCATTTTCTGAAGCTTCGTTCCAAATATAGAGAGAGAGTCTCCTGATTGGAGTGAGAGAGGAAACAGGAAATAGGGGCGATAGATTTAGGTTTGGGCGAATTTTAATATAATGGAATTTGAAATTTGAAACCTCTTTTTACTGCGAAAATTAATTTTCGTAGCAAATACAATTAGTTGCTACGAAACATTTTCGTAGCTAATATAAAAACATTTACTACGAAACTTAAATTTGTAGCAAAAATTATTACTTACTACGAGAATACAATTTCATAGCAAATCTTTTATTTGCTACAAAATCAATTTTCGTCACATATACTACTATTTACTACGAAAATTTTCCGTAATAAATAAAAAAAAATTACTACGATTGTTTTTCCATAGTTAATGCGAAATTATTTATTACCAAATATTGAAATGTAGTAATTAATTATAAGATATATATATATATATATATAGTCACAAAAAAAATTTAAAATAAAATTAGTTAAAAAATTTATATAGTCACAAATTTTTAAATATATATATATAACCATATTTTTACAAGTGTTTAGCCATATTGGAACTTCTATTGTTCCAAAATTGAATTTCTTACAAAAAAGAAAATGAATGATGTTTGAGGAAAAATTATTGGATGGAAGTGATAACTCTCGTGTATTACACTTTTGTTCAAAATGAATGATGTTAAATAAATTTGTTATAAATAAATTTGCCAATTTTGTAAATCAATGTGTGTAAATTCTAGAGAGCATATTTCCAACAAAAAAAAGATTCGTGAATAATAAACTCATTATTTGCTACGAAAATCAAATTTCGTAGCAAATAATAGTATTTCCTACGAAAATCTTCCGTAGTAAGAAATTTTATTTGCTACGAAATTAATTTCGTAGCAAATAATAGTATTTACTACGAAAATAGTCCGTAGCAATACAAAAAAATTTACTACGAAAATAAATTCCGCGACAAAAAACTATTATTTACTACGAAGTAAAATTTCGTAGCAAATACTGTTATTTGCTACGAAAATATTCCGTAGTAAAACATTGTATTTTCTACGAAATTAATTTTCATAGCAAATAATTGTATTTGCTACGAAAATATTCTGTAGTAAATGCAAAGAACTTTACTACGATAGTTTTTGTAGGTAAAGTTAAATTATTTGCTACGAAAAATAAAAAGCGTAGTAATTATAGATAATTAACTACGAAATTTAAATATCGTAGTTAAAATAAAATTATTTACTATGAAAATTAATTCTGTAGTAAAAACTACATTATTTGCTACGAAAATATTTTTGTAACTAATAGTTCGTAGCTAAAAGGCAGTTTTTTATGTTATGAAATTGCTTGTGTTTGTGTATTAACGAAGTGGTTAGAAAATGCATAATTGAAGTGAATTGAATTGTGAACTTGGTTAGATATGGTGTAGATTATAACTTATCTACTCTCTTATTCATCTATAACCTAAGTGATCACCAAGTGTTTGATAAAACTTATCTTCAACACACCATAACATAAAATGTTCATAAGCACCCCAAGTGTTTAACACAATGCATATTCAACATAACATTATATTTGAGAGTTTATGCTTATAGTCAATGTTTGATTACCTTTCATAAACTCTACAAGATGATTATCATGACAAATAACACTTTGAATTATGTCTATATGTATGAGAAAAATGTTTATACATTGTTAATTGAATTTCTTACTTGGGTGCTTGAACTATTTCTCATTCTACTTTAATCAATGATGCATGTATTTAATTGTGTAAATCACCAATGCATTATTCAAAGTATGAATTAAGTTAGTCACTTAAGAGATCATCTATCTTGCTAAGTGTTTGACTAGAGTCCTACAATGTCTATCTTGTTAAAACAATGTCAAACCAAAAAAGTCTCAAAATTTGTAATTGACCATATTCACCCCCTTTAGGAGTTGGTATGTGGTCAACAATAATATTTTAATTAAAATTTAAAACCTAACATATAAAATATACAATTCCAAAAACTAAAATAAGTAAAACAAGTTTGGAGTTAAAATATAGAATGAAAATGAAAACATATATAAAATAATTAAATTATAATTAAGTAATTAACAAATTAATTTTATTTTATTTGTCAAAAAAAAATAGTTTAGTTTTTTCAAAATTTTGTTTAATTATTAGTAAGGAGAAATGAATAAATACATAAATAATTGAAATGAAAAAAATAATAAAAGGGTAAATGAGTAAATGTAAAATTGAGTGAATGAGACAAAATGCTCACTATTAAGGTTCAGGGGGGTATTTTGCCACTTTAAGAAAGTTCAGGAAACGTTTGCTCACTTTTAAAGTTTAGAGAGGTATTGTGCTCACTTGGGGAAAGTTTAGGGATATTGTTTTACACTTTGCTGGTATTTAATACAATAAGTATAGGGTGCGTTTGGATACCAGTGTTTTTGTTTTTGTTTTTTTTCTCTTGAAAATCAAAACTCTTTTTGTTTTTGTATTTAGGGTAGTCCGGATACAAAAACATGTTTGGTTCGAAATTTTATCTGAAAAATTTTCGGGAAAAAAAAAATAAAAACACGTTTGGCAGACCTTGTTTTTTCAGAAAATCTGAGAACAGAAACAGAAAAACACATTTGACAGTGTCTGTGTTTTCTGAATTTTTGAGAACAAAAACAGAAAAACACGTTTGACAAGTTGAATTTTTTTTTTTAAAAAAAGTTTACTAAAAAATTGATTATTAATAGTTTTTTTTTTATTATTATAGAATTATGTTTAGATATTGATTTTGATAAAATTAATACCAATAAATATATGATGACATAAAAAATGTTGACACGTTTATACATATAAATGCTCAACATATTCTACATATATATTACCCCATAAATGTCAAAAAATTCAGCTTAAATAATGATGTTGCTCACATACTCCATTGATTTGTCTGGAATTTTCTGAGCGCATAGACCAACCATCTTACACCACCCATAATCAATCAAATATAAGAACAAGGACGCAGGAGATGTAGAAGTCATTAGTACAAATTACCTACTTCACATGACAATGTAAAAAGATTGTTTGTTACACACCATTGGTGTAAATAACAAAGGTAGTTTCAACAACAAAATACCATGCCCCACAAATAAACACATGTTTACTGAAGCATCCATCAGATCATCATAAACTACTAGTAGTTCCCACACACTAAAAACAAATTATATCCTATATTAAGGGATGGAAAGGAGATGAGGCCTAAAGATCAGATCCCCAGCAACCTAAGCTTGCTCACCCCTGATCCTCCTAGCCAACTGGATGTCCTTGGGCATGATTGTCACACGCTTGGCATGGATGGCACATAGGTTAGTATCTTCAAACAGACCCACAAGGTATGCCTCAGCAGCCTCCTGGAGTGCCAGCACTGCATGGCTCTGGAAACGCAGATCGGTCTACAAACCAAATAAAAATACCAAAATATCAGATGGCAAACCCAACCCACAACATCAATCAAAGTTTCAACTACTAATTCAAATGCAATGAAAGATAGGATCAATGAACAATTCAATTTACCTTGAAGTCCAGAGCAATTTCACGAACAAGCCTCTGGAATGGCAGTTTCCTGATGAGCAATTCAGTACTCTTCTGGTACTTGCGGATTTCACTGCATACATCAAGTTGCAAAAGCATCTTCTATCAGCAAATTGGGGGGAAAAAAACTGACCTCTATGTTAAAATGACAGAATAAACAATTCTAATGCAATAATTTTTATTTTAATAAAATAAACGAAACTGTGTTAGTATGCTTTTTGGATGTGAACTCACCGAAGGGCAACAGTTCCAGGACGCTATCTGTGTGGCTTCTTAACTCCTCCAGTGGTGGGGGCAGACTTATGAGCAGCCTGAGACAAACCATCACATAAATAACGTAAACCAAAAACTAATTCAAAGCACATTAAATTCAATCAATTATGGAAACGTGGGTGTGCGTAAGGTAAAAGAGACTTTGGTAGCAAGTTGCTTCCTAGGAGCCTTTCCTCCTGTCGACTTGCGAGCAGTTTGCTTAGTACGTGCCATCTACAAGTAAAAACAGAAATTCATAAATGTCAATGATACAAACAATTTTATACACATTGTACCCAATTACATAGGTATAACTTCCAAGATTGACTTGAACACAACCCAATAGACACCTTTCAAGAGTGCAAAACAAAAGTTTAACACAACTTCAAAAACCCAAGCAATTATATGTTTGACTGAATCGCAACAGGATAAACAAGTTTCTGTGGTTGGTGCATCTAATATACATTTAAAAAATCCAACAAAACCTGCATGTCATGACCATACCCATTAAAAAGGGAAAACTTACAAGATACTCAAAGATAAAAACTTTTTTAAAGATTGCAACTTTGGGTCATGTGGGTGCAGCGAAGCCTAGCTAAATTGTTCATGATATATTTTTAGACTAATTCTTGTTATTCCTTTCAAGAACTTCTTTCTGCAAATTACAAAGTTTCATATGGTATGGAACGGGACTTGAGGATAAAAAAAGTCCAAAGAAAAACATATACATATTCACAAAATTGCATATAACCATCACTACACAGTGGAACAATCAGATATTCTGTAAATAATAATTAATAAGATCAGCAGCAGCTATTTAATAAAAATGATCACCAGGGATATAAAACTTTATTCAAAGCCCATTCTCTCATTTTCCAACTATATCCAATATTTTCCCTCAAAATAAACACAACAAGAACAATCACTTGGTTGCATGCTTGAGTGATTTGAAAGAACTTAAACACACCTATAGACATTCTAAAACTGAAAAACAATGAGATCATGTTGATCGATATATTGACAGTACAGTTTAGCAGAACTTGAAATCAAGAATTCTCCCTTAAAACAAACACATCCGAACCACAATCATTTGGTGCTTAATGGATGCGAAAAAATGTACATAAACATATATATATAGATATATATCACTACCCATAATCCAGTTTGTTCATAAACCCATTTAAACCCTTCTTTATTCAACACGAAAATAGTTCCCAAAAATGGTTTAGGGATACAAAACAGTTTTGCAATAGAAATCTAGTTTTTCCCTCGAAAAAACCCTTTCAGTTCCAATTCGTTCAAAAACACATTTAAACCCTAATTTTTCTTCAACGGGAAAACACGTCCCAAAACCCTATTCACATTCCTTCAACTCATTTCCAATTGAAATCTATAATTTCCCCCCAAAAAACAAACACATCCACACCAATTTCACGGCTGATTCATTTAACACAACATAGATACATATATATACATATACATATATGTGTGATCAATCGGAAATTTACCAGAACAAAAACTCCGGAAGCCGGCGGACTAAGGGGCGGAACTCGTCGGAGCCACGGATGGGGAGTGTGGGCCCATCGGCGAGGTCCTGGGCCTCGGGGTCGACCTGCGACGAGAGGAAGCCGATGAGGAGGTTGAGGACGTAGATGCCGAGGCCATACGAGACGATGTAGAAGCCCTCCAGGAACCACACGCGCACCAGGTAGACGATTGCCGCGAACGCGAAAAGGAGCCACCGGAGGCGAATGCGCGGTACCGACTGATCCAGTGCGACGCAGTGGTGGTGGAGGCATGGTCGTCGATGGTGGTGGCGTACATGCTTATTGGAGAGAGTTCTTGAGAGACGAAGACGTTTTTAAGGAGTGTTCTTGAGAGAGTTTTTGAGGAGTGTTCTTCAGACCCAAAAACACGTTTTTTGGCTTTGTGTATTGTACAGTTAAAAAACACCAAAAACAATAAAAAGTAGTATTTGAAATTGGGTCAATTTTGGGGATAATTTTTTTACTGTACAAGAGAATAAAAATCCCTTATTTCTTTGCCAAACAAGTTTTTGTTCTTAAATTGGATGAACAGTAAAAAAACAGTACAGAAAATCACCTATCCAAACGCACCCATAAGGTCTTACGAGTCCAAGTCCATACGGAGTCATGCATCAAATATTTATGTTACCAAGCATATAAGATATTCGGTCCTCTCTTGATGTTTCATTTTTTTTTTGTCCAAATGCTGAGTAACAATAAATCTGACTTACTTAAGGTCCATTTGGTAATTGTTTATGTTTATCATTTATTGTTTATATAAATATATTTAGTTAACACATGATTTTATAAACACCACATAGATGTTTATCATTTCTGTTTATGTTTATGAAATACTGTGGGCCTGCTTGGTTTGCCTTTATCAAAACAGTTTTCTGATTTATGAAAACTGAAAATAAGAAAACTGTACAAAAAGTCTACTAGGTTCAAATTCAGGAATATCCCCATTAAACCAACCCACTTGATATTAGAACTTGTCTTTTATTCCAAAATAAGGCGTTTTCTACCTCTCCTTCGGTGGAAGTGGTTTTGGAATTTCTCCATTCTATCCAGCCAACTCACGTTTCGTTGGAGCCAAATAGTCACAAACAACACGGGTTGATGTGACTTTTCTGGAATTTATTGAACCCTCTGTGCTGAATGGTTTATGCTATGTTGAACCTCCCCAAAGTGCCAAAGATGAGGATGCTAGGGAATGGGAAAATAGCTTGGTTGGATTTTTCATTTCCAAAAAACTAACCTTAGTATGGTGAACATTATTTCAAGACAGTTATGGGCAAACAAACGACTACTGGATATTATTGGCACTGATAATGGAATGTTCAATTTTAAATTTAGGTCAGCAGTTGAGTGTAGATGTATTATGGATGAAGGACCTTTGATGTTCTCCAACAGACCAATTATTCTTAAATTATGACAACTAAACATGCAGTTTCACTTGAAGTAAGTGTTGTTAAGCCTTTGCCTAGGAGTGTGCAAGTTAAGGTGGGGGATAATAGTTTCATCAGTATTAAAGTGGAATATCAATGGTCCCCTTTGAGATGCAACTTATGTTGTTCACTTGGTCACTCAGATACTAATTGCACCAAATTAGCTAAGGTTTGGGTTTCTAAGGGGAAGGGGAAGGCCATAAATGATGGTGACACTGATGGTTGAACTAAGGTCATGTCTAAACAGGCTTGTTCAAATATTGTATCCACCCCTTCATGCTTTGCTCCCTTAGTGCCCCCTTGCTTGCCTATTTCCCAACCTATGATTGCTCATCTCTCCTACCTCTTTCCATTCTCTTGGCTCTGTGTATCACTTAATCTCTCCCCTTCCCACCCCTACCACCTCTCATTCTCAACTACACTTAACTACTCAGCATCCCATTTTACTACCACCATCCACAACCCAGGTGTCTACATTCCCATATCCTTTGGCTTTTTCACCATCCACCTTCTCAGCCAATTTTTCAAATAGATTCCAAGTGATCTCTTGTCCTATTGATGATGAGTATAGGATGGTTTCTACTATGATGTCTCAACCTTTACTTGATCAGGTCCAGTCTATTTCTCTTTTGCAAGATGCTAGTACTGTTGATTTGGCCACTTCCTCTAACCTACACCAATCTCCAGTGGTCACCTCGAAGGAATTAAAATTAGATTATCTCATAAGGAGAGAAAGAAGTTGAAAAAGGCTGCTACCAGGGCTGTAAAGGATAAAGCTAGTGCCAACAAGGAAGAATACCTCAAATTTTTTGAGGACTTGCAGTCACCCCTAAAGTTATAATGTCTTTTGGGACTTAGAATGTAAGAGGGATTATTCATCCCTCTAAACATAAGGATATCAAAAATTTTATCCATGAGAATAAACTTGATTTTGTTGGATTGATTGAGACTAAGGTAAGAGCTGTGAATGAGCCCTCTATCCATAAGGATTTATCTCATTGGAATCTTATCACTAATGTTACCATGGCTCTTCTAGGGAGGATTTGGGTTCTTTGGAATCCAACCCAGATAAAGATTACTTGCATTCTTATGACCAACCAACTCGTTCACTGTTCTGTTAGTTATTTACAAGCTGGTTCTCATTTCCTTGACACTTTTGTCTATGGGTCTAATCTTGAGTAGGAAAGGAATGTCCTATGGAAGGATCTTACTGACTTGAAACAAGTGTTATCTACCACCCCTTTGACTATTTTAGGGGATTTCAATACTTCTAGGGGACTTAGGGAGAAAGTTGGGGGAAGAGATTATTAGACTCCATCCATGAATAGTTTCAATAATTTCATTCTTGACATAGAACTTGATGACCTTAGATATACTGGACATTTTTTTACTTGGTCAAACAATGTGTAAGGTGAGGGTGTGATTGCAAATAAATTGGATAGAGTTCTTGTTGATGCAAGTTGGATGACTGCTTTTCCTGCTTCTTCTTTCTCTTTCCTCCCACCTTTAATTTTTTATCACAATCTTATTATTGTATCTACTGGCAATGTGGAGAGGAGGAAAACCCCATTCAGGTTCTTCAATCCATGGTGTGACCATCCAAGTTTCATGGAGATTGTTAGCAAGGTTTGGGGTACTGAGGTGGATAGTATCAAAATGTTTCAGATTACTACCAAACTATAGATGCTTAAGGACCTTAATCATAACTCCTTCAATGATCTCAATGCAAGAGTGGCTCAAACCAAAGGGGATCTCATCCTATGCCAAACAGAGTTGGATAATGACCCCAGAAATGGTACTCTTAGGGCTGAGGAAAAGGCCTTATCTCTCACTTATTCTAGCCTAAGCAAGATTGAGGAACAAATGATTCATTATAAATCTAGAGTACAATGGCTTGCTTGGGGGGACCATAATCCTAAATGCATCCTTGATAGATTAAACAAGAAAATAATCACTAATATCACTTTGCCAAATGGTGCTATCTCTACTGATATTAAGGACGTCAAAGAGACTTTCACATTCTATTTTCAAGGGCTGTTAGGTACTGTTCCTTGTCACTACCCAGGTTCGTCTCTTCTTTCTCCTTCCATCAATAAAAGTATTAATGAGAACCTTATTAAAGGCTTAATTTCTATCCCCTTTGATAGTGACATAAAGAATTGTTTGTTTTCCATCAAGTCTAATAAATCCTCTGGACCTGATGGATACAACTCCCTTTTTTAAAAAATAACTTGGGAAATCTTGGGAAAGGACTTTAATATGGTTATTAGGCAATTTTTTTAAAGTGGAATGCTCCTAAGGTAAATTAATTCTATTTATCTTGCACTTATTCCAAAAATTCCCAACCCTCAAACCCTTGCTGACTTTAGATCTATTTCATACTGCAATATGATTTATAAATGTATTTTTAAGTTTTTGGCAGATAAATTGAAGCCAATTCTTCCTACTCTCATTGATAAGGCTCAAAATGCCTTCATCAAAGGGAGGAGGGTTGGGGATAATATTGTAATTGCACAAGAGCTTGTTAGAGGGTATCACAAGGAGTTAAACCCTCCTAGATGCACTCTTAAAGTGGATTTGCATAAAGCCTATGATTGCATTAATTGACAATTTGTCCTTGATGTTCTACATCTTATGAAGTTTCCACCCATTTTCATATATTGGGTTAAAACTTGACTAACTCCTACTTCTTTCTATGTTTCCATTAATGGTGAATTATGTGGATTTTCTAATAGTATTAAAGGTCGTAGGCAGGGGGACCCTCTATCCCCCTACTTATTTGTTTTGGCTATGGATGTTTTCTCCTCCATCACTACTTTTTTAACATCCAATAGCCTTTTCAAGTACCGTTGGAGATGCTCTGCCACAAAACTCACTCACTTGTCATTTGCTGATGACATCTTGATGTTCTTTAAGGGGGATCTTAATTCTGCCTTAATTGTGAAGAATGCAATTGATATTTTTTCTAACTTTTCTGGCCTCATTCCTAATCCATCCAAAAGTCACATTTTTTATTCTAGCATCCACCCCCCTTTACTTGAGGATATTTTAAATGTTTTCAATGTACCCACTAGTTCCCTTCCCATTAGATACTTAGGAATTCCTCTTATCTCTTCCAAACTCACCACTCAGGATTGCAAGGGTCTCATTGATTATATGTTTACAAAGGTTTCTAACTGGACTACTAGATTCCTGTCTTTTGCAAGAAGATTGCAACTCATAAAATCTATCCTTTTCAGTATACATATCTACTTCACAAGTTTGTTTATTCACCCCAATAAAGTGTGTGACATGATCAAGGATATAATGAAGAAATTTATTTAGGTTAGTCCTAGCTTGGAAAAGTATAAAGCGAAAGTGAAATGGGACCAAGTGTGCACTCCAAAGGAAGTAGGTGGTTTGGGAATCCAAAATATTCATTACTAGAACAAGGCATCTACTCTTAGACATATATGGAACCTATGCTCACATAAGGAGAATACCATATGGAAAGAGTGGACATTGAAGAATCTGGTTAAGGGGCAGAGTTTTTGGGAGCTGCAAAGCACATGTGACTATTCATGGTTTTGGAAAAAAAACTCCTCCAACTCAGAGAAACAGTTGAATCTCTTATTAGGCACACTATAGGCAATGGTCAATCTACTATGCTCTATTTTGATTCATGGCTACCTTGTGGTCCCTTCTATAAGGTATTTCTCAGAAGTCATTCTAGTTTCAATTGGCAATAGAACAAGCATGCAAATGTTTCATCTTTCATCACCAATGGGCAATGGAATTGGCCAAGGGATATCACTAACCTCCTAGCAAACTCAATTGACCTCTCTGCCATCCCAAACCCAAATACCAGAGCTAATGACACTACCCAATGGCTTCCCTCTCTTACCAAATCCTACACAACCAGTCACACCATTAAAGCCATGAACCCCACCATTCCCACCATTTTTTGGCACAAAATTATCTGGTTTAAATACATGATCCCAAAGAACTCTTTTTGCATGTGGATAGCAGTTAAGAACAAGTTACATACCAAGGACCAACCAAGTATGAAAATTATGATGCAACCAAATATATGAATTTATTCAAAGATGATGCAGAAAGCCATGATCATATCTTCTACAAATGCAATTATTCAAGGTCAGTTTGGCATGGGTTACAAGATCAATGTGGATACTACACAAATTCAAACTCTTGGAACTAGTTTTTTATTTGGGCTTCCTCAAATTGGAGAAATAAACTCAAACATAACATAGTATTAATGTGGAAATTAGCATTGGAAACTTTTGTCTATCACATATGAAGGGAGATAAATCATAGAATTTTCAGGGAAAAATACTTACCTCCATCGCGTTTACTCCATGACATTATCAGCACAGTGAGAATGCGTTGCTTTACAATCAAGATGTTCCACTGCCCCATGGCCAAACAAATAGCCCTTGACTGGAACCTCCTTTTTTCCTTCTTTGAACCCCATCACCATAACCCTTTCTTCGTATTCCCTAACCCACCACCCCTGGTTTCAAGCACTTCGAACCTTCCTCACCCAGCCTCTACCATCAATGGACGATCTGATGACCAAACAAACCACACCACCACATCCATAACCATTACCACCAATCGATTACCATTACCTACGGTGAATGATGATGGAATCGTTGCTTGTTGTACGACTAATTGTATTGCTTTGAATGAGAACTCTAGATCTGGATTGGGGCATGACTATGAGGATCGGACGACTAAGGCTCTTCATCACCACACCAGAATGAAAGGGACTCTGTGAATCACTTAAAGTGTACTAAAAAATTAAACGCATTGCATGAAAATAAATGTTCACTTAAAGTATTACGGTGATCATTTTTTCTTTATAATCAAAGGAACAAAATAATTTAATTATTAAACTTTAATTATTAATAATAATTTTTTTTTTTTTTTTACCATTCTCAAGAAAAAATACATACTTAGACATATTCAATGAATTATGTAAATTTCAATTACTATTCAATCAATTAAAAAAAAATACATACTCGGACATATTCAATCAATTAAGAAACAAAACATACCTAGACATATTATATCAATTAATTGTGTAAATAACTATTAAACTTTAATAATTTATAATCCAATTATTTATAAGATTCTACTTTATATATTTCAATCATTGATTTTTATTTATGAACGTTAAATAGCATTAGGAGTAGCCATAACTAAAATCAATGACATCGACTCATATAACAAAAGATATTAAACATTTTATAGTAACAGACACGAACATATAAATGTATAGAAAAAAAATTTAAAGTTAGTAAGCGATTAACTTGATATGTTAATTAATAAAACTATAATTTAGCAGAACCGATGGTAACCCGATGGAACCTGTTTATACCGACGGGTTGGTAATGCTATTAATGATTACAACCCGTTATGGATTTGAGGTGTGTTTGGTATTAGTAATTTTTAAATGGGGTGGTAATGCAATTAGTTAAACCCGTCCCAAACCCGACCCGTTGCCATCTCAAACTGTGATTATAATTCAGGCAATTGAAATAGTGAGTTTCCAAGAACTCCTAGGCGATTAGGATTGGATGGCGAGGGCTTCAATGTTGTGTTGAGCTTTGATTCGATTTGATTGAAGAGGGACTTGGAGGCGATGGACCATTTCCATTTATGGTCCGTTTGGGATCATGTAATTGGAGCCTTGGAATTGGAATTGGAATTGGGTGCTTCAATTCCAAATTCATGGTTTTGATGTAACAAAATACTTTGGAATTAGAATTGAAATGCAATTCCAAGGACACCAATTCCATAACTTGATTTCCATAAGGAGAAATTGTGATTTTCAATTCCACATCTTCTTCAAACCTTGACCCACTAAATATTCTCTCTCTAACAACAAATTTTTTACAACCGCCAACATATATACATATACATAAATATCTATATATATACATATACCTATATATACACACACACACACACATACACACACCTATATATATACATATATATATATATGAACACGCTTATATATAGAAATATATATTCACATTTATATATATGTATGCATATATATATATATATGAACTTATAGACACATATATATACAAATATGAATAAACCTACACACAAATATATAGCCACACACATATATACACATAAACACATACATATATACACATTCACATATATACATGTATATATACACATATATATGTATATGCACACATACATACACATGTATATATATGAATACCTATACTTGTATACTTATATCTATATATATATATTTATCTATATTGTTTATTTAATTTTAAAGTTATGACCTTTTACATTTAAATTGGGTTGACTTTGATATTGAATTCCAATTACATTTGAATTCCAAGACACATCCAAACAATGTATTTGTAATTGTATTTGTGGAATTGAAATACCATAATATTCTCATTCCAATGCAATTCTAATTCAATTACAAATCCACACACCCAGGGCCGGTCCTGAGATTGCTAAAAAAATTGGAGGTCCGATGTGAGAGTAAATTTGAGGCCCCCATAAAAAAATACTATAACAAAATTTTAATTTGAAACACAAAGAAAATAAATAGAGTTTTGGTGTTTTATAAAAAATACGATTCCAATTATATCAAAAAAAAAATATGGAACACAACTCTGTCATAAAACTCAAAATACAACTTCATTTCAAAGTAAAAGTGATCGTCTTGCATTTTGAGCAGCAAAATTATCAATGAAATCAAATGAACCAAGAAAACAGATAACTCATAAAACAAATAAAAAATAAAATAACGAAAAAGGAGAAAGATATGTTCTTTCCCACATAGAAAATCAAAATGAAGTGCCCAAATAAACTTATATACAAGTATTAATATCATAACTTACATTTTTTTCAGTCGAAAGTCCCTCCTACTCCTATTATCTCAGTAATCAAACAAGGTGACGAAACTCATGAAACAAAAGAAACCAACATACAGATACACCAAAAAACAACAATTTGTTTTTGTGTGTTTTCTCAAAAATTAATTAAGTGATAAGTGATTTTGAAATAGTGTTAGACAGTAGACAGAGAAGCTGAAAAAGAGATGTCGAATAGAGAGGTAGGTCAAACGTCAAGTGAGAAAGTGTTCTTAACTTCTTAGACAAATTAAAAAATATATATAAAAATGGTAAACACAATTGTAGGTCAAACCCTCAAATGTTGGAGTTCTTTGTTATTGAAGTGTTGGGCCCTTTTGTTGTAGACCTTTTGTATTTAAATTTGTGTTTGTGAATTGGGTATTTGTTTTTTATTGGGCCAAAGCTGATTAGTATAAGGGTGCGTTTGGAAATTAGTGTTTTCGTTTTTGTTTTTTATCTCTTGAGAAATTTTTTTTTTCTTGTTCTTATCCTAAGGGTAATCCGAAAACAAAAAACATGTTTGGTTGTAAATTTTATCTAAAAAATTTTCGAGGACAAAAATAAATAAATTTGGAGGTTAGAGTTTGGAGGTTGAAGATGGAAGTTAGAGTTTGGAGGTTGAATATGGAAGTTAGGAAATCTGTAACAATTAAATTTTTTTTTTTCTAAGAATGAATAATGCCGAAAACAAAAAAAAATACCATTTTGGTGTTCTCAAATTTTGAACTAAGGGTGGGAAAACGCTTTTTTTACTGTTCACGAAAACAAAAACCATCAAAGGCTCCCAAACGCGTTTTTGTTCCCGTGAACAGTGAAAAAAACAAGAACAAAAACGAAAACACCCCTATCCAAACGCACCCTAAATTTTGGACCTATACTACTAAAGAAGAAAAAAATAAATTTGAGGCCCCCTTTGGGCCTGAGGCCCAATGCGGCTGCATATATTGCCTTTGGCCATGGCCGGGCCTGCGCACCCAAACGAATCCTTTGGGCTTGTTTAGTTGATAGGTTTTGGGCTTGTTGGTTTGGTCAGATCTTTGGTTTGAAGACCAGATCATGTTTGGGATGCTTGGTTTTTATTTTTAAAATTAGCACATCTCTCACTCAAAATTAAAAAAGCAAAAAAACAAAAAAAAAAATTTGTAAAAAATATATAAAATTCAATATATATAATTCAAAAAATATATACATAATTCGTAAAAAAAATATAAAATTAAAAAAAACATATAAAATTTGAAAAAATATATAAAATTTGTAAACAATATATAAAATTTGAAAAAATATATATAAAATTCGTAAAATGAAATATATAAAATTCAAAAAACATATAAAATTTGAAAAAATATTTAAAATTTGTAAAAAATATATAAAATTCGAAAAAACATATAAAATTTGTCAAAAATATATAAAATTCATAAACAAATATATAAAATTTGAAAAACAAATATATAAAATTAAAAAACATATAAAATTTGAATAAATATATAAAATTCGTAAACAATATATAAAATTAAAAAAAAACATATAAAATTCGTAAAAAATATATAAAATTAGAAAAAACCATATAAAATTCGAAACAAATATATAAAATTTGAAAAAACATATAAAATTCGAAAAAACAAATAAAATTCGTAAAAAATATGTAAATTTTAAAAAATATATATATAAAATTAGAAAAAAACATATAAAATTTGAAAGAAATATATAAAATTCGTAAAAAATATATAAAATTAAAAAAATATATGAATATATATAATCATTTGGCACACCACAATAGTATATTCATACAAGATTATCTAAAAGAAAAAAAGGAGTAGGAAAATCATAATCAAGATAACCAATGAGAGTTGAGCAATACAATCCAAGAAAGTGCTCTTCTACTATATTTGATTTATGTTTTCGTGATATTTTATTTGATTGGTAATATGGTATTTTCGAATTTTATATATGTTTTTCAAATTATATATATATTGTTATGAATTATATATATTTTTTATGAATTTTATATGTGTTTTTCGAATTTTATATATATTTTTAAAATTTTAAATATTTTTTCAAATTTTATATGTTTTTTGAATTATGTATATATGTTTTGAATTTTATATATATATTTTTTGAATTTTATAAAAACAATTCAAATTTTATATATTTTTTCGAATTTTATATGTTTGTTTTTAATTATATATATATTTCGAATTTTATATATATTTTTATGAATTTTATATATTTTTTGAATTTTATATATATGTTTTGAATTTTATATATTTTTTACGAATTATATATATAGTTTTTGAATTTTCTATATTTTTTTCGAATTTAATTAAACTATAGGGGTATTTTGGTCCAAAATTATGGGGAAGGGGATAAGCTGATGCAAAATGAAACCATAGGGGGATTTTCTGATCTGGAGGGGGGTAAGTTGATGCAAAATGAAACCATAGGGGGGTTTACTGATAATAGCCCTTTCTTGTATTTCTCAGATTGTTTTTCGTTTTTTTTCTTTATTTTTTTCCATCTCTTTTATTAATTCTTCTGATCGAATAATTTTTGGAGAAATTGATTTTGTTTAAGTGTATATATATTTAATAAATTTTGGAATCAGACCAAATCGTTACCAAACAGAGTTTAGATCTAGTATAAGACCAGAACAACAAGACCAGAGCAGACCAAACCAAACCAGTTTATAAGGAGACTTGAATGTTTTAGTCATTTTGTTCTTTCCTCTTTATGTGACTTTCCTTTTCTAACCCTTCTCCTTTGTAACATTTACTCTTTTGTCTTTTATAATATTATTTATTCACCGAATAAAAAAAAATGAGAAGAGAATGATTTTTTGACATCGTTGGTGCTATCCTCTGTTTTTTTTTTTTGTGAAGATAGAAAAATAACTTTGTTGAATGGTTTCGAATTTATTAAAAAATCTTAATTTTTCATATCTAATGTAGGGGGATCCGAGTCAGACGATGCCGAGCTGTCAGATTGCTCATTAATGGCGCTAGATTACCTGGAGCGGGAGGATCAGTGCAAGGATGACAAGAAATCGTGATCTAGCCTAATTGAGGCAGTTTCTGTGTACGCGTCGGTTTTTTGGCCATAACTGGAGCTACAAGTGTCCGATTTGCGCCCGTGACCCCAATTCGGAAAGCTAATCTCGGCGCGGACGTCGTGGCCACCCAGCTACGCTCGGTGCACATCGTCTCGAACCCCAAATCCGCTGTTTTCCTTTTCAAATATCTATTTTTAGTTAATTTTTACTACTTATGGTAATTTTCTATTTGTCAATTAGGAATTGATTCTGAATCCGATTTGGACCAGATTTTTGGCAATATTTTGATTTCTTTCCTTGTTTCGTTTTGGTAAGACTTTTAGGGTTTTGCTATTTTTGGCAAAAATCCCATTAGAGGTCGATTTTCAGCTATTTAAACCCGGCTTGTGGGTTGTTTTTTATTATTCTTGATTATAAACAATTTTATTGAATTCCAGAGTATTCTCTAAATTTTGGGTCGAAATTCTCCTGTTTTTCCTTGCAAAGTACCTATTGCATTAGCCTGCAGAATAATCTCTATTCTGTCCGGCGTGAATATCCCACATTAATACGGTTGATCAGCTTCATACAATCATTTTGCATACCTTAGACCGGCAATTTCAAATGAAGTTTAAATGTGAGTTAATTCAAACGATCAATCCAAGATCTCATTGTTGCCAGATTCTATTGGATTACTGATACATATATAAGACCATATGCGAAATAAATTTTAAAACACTGGGACCAATTATTAGATATCTGAGGTTTCTTAGAATCTTAGTATGCCATACAACTTTAGATGTGTATATTTACATATACACACACAGGACATTATTGCATACATGATGTAATAACGAAAAGGAAAAGAAAAATACAAAGTGAAAAAAAATACACATGTTTTCTTAAAGTTTAAATAATCCCTCATGCCATTTCTTCAGCTTAAGTTAGATTAAAAACTAACAGCATCTTCTGTGAATTGATCAAAGAAGAAAAAGAAAAAGAAAAAGAAAAAGAAAAAGAAAAAGATAAGATGGAAAACTAAATATGATTTTTTGTTCTTTAGCTCATGCTTCCTTTTTCTATTGGTAGCTGAAAGAAGGGAAATGAAGAGGAGAAGAAAAGAAAAAGATGTTCTTGCCAGTGACGTAGACTCCGGATTCCACAGTGTAAAAGCTCTGTTTAACTTTATTATATTCTCATATATGTATATATATATATGTAACACCCCATGTTATTTTCCCAATTTTTTAGAATTATTTTTCGATTTAATTTTGGTTGTGACGTCACTTGTTCATAACGTCATGGTTATCCTTGGTGTTTCAAGTATAAATTTTTCGCGTTTACATCTGCACTTGACTGGACAACGTTGCGATTTTTCTTCGATGACTTCGTGGACTTTTTTTGGCTATTACATGACTTCACGTGACAGTATTGTTTATGATTTGGCGAAACGTTGACGTGAGTTTTGGATTCGACAATACGACTTTGCAATTGTCTCTTTGGTGACTTCGTGGGGTTTCTTTGGTGATTACGCTACTTGAACTGATATTCGTGTTTCGGACATGGCTAGAGGTTTATGTGGGTTCTAGTGCCGAATACGTGATTTCGTTTTGACGCTCGACGTTTGTTGCTTTGACTGGGTGACAACATGCTCAGTATGTCCAACGTTTAAGGTTTCGACTCAGCTATTTGAGTTCAGCATTTAGTGCGTTAGGGGTTCGACGTTTTGTTTTCCCCTTGTAATGGGATTAATATGTATTTCATTTGATTGACGTGCCTTATTTAGCTGACGTGCTTAGGAGTATTTGTATTCTTCTTTCTCGTTTTCTGTGTTTGTATTTACGTGATATAAGTGACGTAAGGAGTTGTAATTTTCTTTCATATTTGGCTTAGTACGTGCCGTGTCTGATTGACGTACTTTGTGTTTGTATGTGGGTGCCTTTATGTATTGTTTGACTGGTGTGCTTAGGGGTATTTGCGTTAGCTTGTTTGTTTATATCGGATTCTTTTCGTGTCTTATTGCTTGTGGTTATTCGGTGGGTCTTGTACGTACTCGATGTTCCTGTAGTTGGATTTTGTATCTCGAATTATTTATCATCGCTGGTATTATTTATCGGGCGACCCGTAGATTTTTCGGGTAAGCGTGTTATTGTTTAGGGATTATTTGATAATATTCCATATATTATTTATTAATAAATTGAGGTTAAATGGTTATCTTTTTCGTTTCGCACTCGACGCGGATGATTTTAGGCCGTTTCTTCGCGGTGGTTATTCGGTTGACGGCGTAACGGGCCATCAGGCTGGGAATTTTTACGCAATATTTTATAATTAATTATTTGCAAGTGGGTGATAAATTTTGGGTCATTATTATTACATAATAATTAAAAATGTGTAATAATAATTATTGGTATATATATATATATTAATGGAAATTATATATATATATATATATATATATATATATATATATATATATATATATGGATAATGTGGTTGTGGCTGTGAGAGAACCAGCCTCTCTTCTCCTTCACGACTCACGTGACCAAACCCCATCTCTTTCATCGACTGATCTTTTCCTCTCTCGTCTTCATCACAGATCTGTTTTAGAGAGAGAGAGAGAGAGGGTCGTGGGCTTGAGAGTTAGGGTGCGACCTGGTGAGGTGGGTCGCCGATTAGGAAGAGAACTGACGGTGCGGCGGTGGCTAGCTGTGCCGGTGGTGGCGACATAATGTTGGGCGCGACTACATGTGATTTTGTGGCTGGGTTATTCGTCGGAGAGGATAGGAGCAGCGACGGCGGATCGGGTCGCTAGTGGTGTTGACGACATCAGTGGTGGTTTGCGCAGTGATGGCGCTGGTCCTTGGTGGCTGCGGCTGTAGCTGTGCGATTCAGCTAGGGACTGACGAGGGTTTGCTGGTTGAGGCAATTTGGTGAAGCTTTCTGGGTTTCGTCGGTCTGGTGGTCGTCGGTGACGATAACCTGGTGGTGATGGCATCGCGAGCAAATGCGCGACGATGTGGTGGTGGTGGTGGTTCGCGCCGAGGTGGCGCGAGATGACCAATGGTGACCAGTGACGAGTTTGGCCAGACCGAGTTGGGTCAACTCGGTACCGATTTGGGCTTCGTTTGACGTGAAATTTTGAGGATAGCTTGCTCCCGATGTTGTACACGATATATCTGAATTTGGTGCGAAACCGTTGAGCAGTTCGCCAGGAATTTCAGATTTTAGATACGATTTTTCGGTTTGGTTTTCATTAGATTTGTTCAAATTTGTTTATTGATGTCTAACGGGTTTTAACTATATTGAATAGGACGGTAAGGCGGTCATTTTGGTATATTTGAATTAATTTTTGGGCGACTTTGGTCGGCGGACTCTATATTCGGGCGCCGACACTGTTCACGGTGGGACAGTTCGGGACTGTTTGTAAGCGAATAAAATAGGTGGAAATTTACATATATATATATATATTCATATATATATGCATATCTGACACTCACTAATAGTGCGTAGAAAACGTTAATACATATTCGTTGCATGTTTGTGGGCAAATAAAAACGTTTAATTAAATTCCTAGTGATAGACGAAAATCTAGGAATTTTATAATATTTATAAAATACACATAATTGGATTAAATGATGTCAGAAATCGAAATACTTCGGAGAAATTAAATTAGAAGGTGTATGTGGACGTAGATCCGGTTAATTAATTTTTCCTTTATTATTTATATTTTATTGAAATTAAAAATGTGTTAGGGGATCCACAAGAATGAGGGACGTCAAAACTTAGACCTGGTTTTAGTTCTCTTGTTGTTGATTTTCTCGTAAATTATAAAGAAATTGGATTGCGAATTTAAATTGTCTAATTGTCCCTGTGGTGGATTAAATTGAAAATAATTATTGATAATTAAATTAAAAGCATGCTAGCATATAAAAGTTATGAAGATTGGGTAATCGAGAACCCGGATATTTTTTAGATAAATAGAAGTGATTGCTTGGCTTTTATGCTGCTTTATTGAGTATATTGCATTCATGTGGAAACATTTTGCATTCATACAACACCATGATGTATATATTGTTTCGGTGTGAGTTGCATGCCTCAGTTATATCATGTACATGTATAGACCTTTTGGATAGTCGCAACAACTGGCTAGGGGGTGGTCTAGCACCCAGGGAGCTAGTAACTCTCGAATCCTTAGACATTGGAGGTGATGGCTTGGGCCTCACTTGCCGGTTCTGGATGGACTTGTGGTCTCCGTACTCTATTTGGCGACACCCACCCTTCCTGTTGTGGGTTTATTGCCCTATCAGTGAATGGTTTGGGATTCCTGGATATTTGTTTAACCCTCATGCAGTTAGGGTTGCACTAGAGTTGCATCGACATTGTATTGACATTCATATTGAGCATTTATTTGACATGTGCTTATCTGTTAAGATTATCTGTTATTATTGCTTATTGATATTGAGTAGGTTATGTCTAAATTTTAATTAGAGATTTGTATTATTCTATTGGGCGCGAGGGCGCGGTTTTTGTGATTGATATTTTAACCGTGGTTAAATTATAATGAAAATTGTGAATTTCCTAGTGTAAAGGAAACAATAAAAACTTAAAGTTAAAAGGTAAAAGTGAAAAGGGGATTATTAAGAAGCTACGGTTGGCGATTATCTTTGGAAGCTATGGAAAAACTAAGTGAAAGTGACCTTGGGGCGTAAGGGTTCCCCACATGTTAGGCTCTAGTTGAGGTGTGTAACAATATATTGAGCCTTAGTTAAAATTGTGATCTTGGCCACATAGGCCTTTGTGATTGGTGATTAATATCATCACATGATGATTGATAGACCTCTCCGGTAGTGTCGAGTATCGTTCGGGTAAGGGTCGGATAAAGCTCATTAGTTTGACCCTATTCGCTTGGCTTTTGTAATTTTGAGCTTATCTCTCATTCGCCCACTTTGACAGTGTATGAGTTATAGACGATTCTTTACCGTGTTTATTGAAAATCTCTTTCTATAAGTACTCTTGTGAAGTTAGTGAATTCAGGGCATGGTTTGTCTCGTTCTTGAATCCTCGGTTATGGTTCGGATCTTTGGAGTCAAATATTCAAAGTTTTGAAAACTTAAAGCTTGGGGATTTTTTATAAAATGTGTTCTTCGTTTACCCCGAGACTTGTTAACTATTTTTGGAAAGACAGAATTTTAAATACCTGTTTTATAAAATATGTTTTGAATTCTCAGTACCGGGAGTATCGGTAGAAATCCATTTTTGAAAGAAATTTCAGAAAATTCCATTTGAAATTATTTTGTAAAATCAGTGAATTAGGGCACGGGTTGCCCTTTATTATAGAAATCTCGATGTTATTTCCGAGATCTCGGCATCGTTAGAGGTTGATAAATTCAGGTTTCTCCTAGCTTGTTTTCTGGGATTCCTTCCTGTGCCCGGTTTTATTTGGGCATTCTTTCAGGATTATTTTTATAAATTTTTAAATAAAGGTTAAAGGTCTTAGGACCATATTTGAAAGAAGTTTAAAAGTGATTTTAAAATAGTTGTCAATTTGAACTCTAGTAGTTCTTCTTTCTCCTATAGTTATTCCTTGGGTTTGAGTCCGGACTTCTGATGTTGAGTTAATCACACCTAGTTTGATTCTTGTTGTTTCGGAGGCGTTGGAACCAAACAGATTTGGACAGGTCCTAACTTTTTCTTAAAAACCGGTTGAATCCTTCGGGGTTCAACATTTTTCTTTAAAAACTCGAGGACCATGGCATCTGTTTGGGACTAAATGACTCCAATAACCCTTTCTAGTACCTAGATAGGTAGTGTGAGTTAGAGATAGTTTGGTTGGTTACCGAATCCGGTGTGGGGATAATATCTTCCATTTTTATGTTTCTTCGAGTGAATGGGTTGGTTCACTAGTTATTGTAAGTAGAATAACTGAATTAAAGATAGAAAATGTGAGAGCGACTTTCTCTCTAGGAATGATTTGATAGTGATGCTAGTTTTGAGTGATGATTGAGTTGTGGGCATGGTTATGATGATTCACTTTCGGTAGTCCTAGTGAGTGATCTATTTACCTCCTAGAAACCTTGAGCTGGTGCTAGGTGTACGGTATGGTAGATAGTTAGTTCTTGTTGTATCTCTAGATGAGAGTGGAGTTCAAACTGTTGTCTATAGGCCTAGGTGACAGGCTTAGTTATTTACAAGACGTCATATATATATACGTATATATGTGTTGTTTATATTTTTGTTGATCTGTAGTTCTTATGATATCCGTAGTGTACTTGAGGTTAGTGATGAGGTTATTGATGGGGTCTCGGATTGGCGGGGTGCCATGTGAGACGATTGACTGGCCTAGGATAGATGCATGCACACGAGATGGATTAACCTTTTCTAGACGGCTATGAGTATGATGTTTTTATATTATGGTGAGTGTGTGGTTTTTCTCACCCCCACAACAGGTTGCAGGTTTGTAGATGGATGCAACACGACATACTCGGCGGTGACGATACGGGTGATTTGGGATGACAGTTTTGTTCCTCCTTCCGTAGTCATACCCGTGTATTCTTTTATTCTCTGGGGAGCCAGGCTGTTAGCAGATTCCCTTGTGTTGTATCTTCATTCTGTATATTTATTATTTTTGGGGTGCCTTTGTATCATTTCGGCACTACCGTATGATTTTCTGTATTCTTATTCAAGCTTGGTGGCTCAGTTGGTTTTAGAAAGGGTTGTGTAGAGGTAGGGGTGGTTTTCTTTCTACTACCTCGACTCTAGTAGGTTTCTGGAATGTTGGGTTGCACGCCATTGATTCTATTTCTGTTGCTATGGGTAGGTTATTCTGTTGTGTTATTTTTGGGTTGTCCGGATGTTCCATTTACAAACGGAACTCTGCCGAATTTTCGTTAGAATTTATTACTGAGTTTCTATCACTTAGGTGGTATGGAATACTTTGTTTTCATTCTTATTCCATGTATGTCGTTGTTGTTATTGATTCTAGTGGTCATTTTCTGTGACGTCATACCTCGTGATTCACTGATTCTCCAGATTGGAGTCTTAGGAATAACGGGGTGTGGCAATATATAATTTCATTTTTTTGGGGCAAAATCTAACACACCCAGTTGCTCATATGGAAATCTGAACCATCGCCATCCATAGTAGTAGATACCATTAGGGCTGCACACAAAACCCCCCAAAAAAGAAGAATCGAACTAGTCCGAACAGAAACCGGCGATTCGGTTCGATTTCAAGATGATTCGGTTCGATTTCGGTTTTCAAAATTCAAAAATCAATTTTTTCGGTTCGGTTTCGATTCTTAACCACCTAAAATAGAACCGAACCGAACCGTTTTTCTTTTCTTTTGTTTTTATATATATTTCTTTTTCTTTTCTCATACTTATATATAAATGTAGTTTAAAATTTATAACTTATATAAGTGATATATATATAATAGAAAACTTATAAATAATTGAGTTTGCATCCAGTGGAAACATGTTTTTTAGCTTCTTCATATCTCAAATAGTAAATGAATTTTAATAAGTTTTTGTATTCAGGAAAGGTGCAAGGCAAAACACATATAGGCATGTTGACACAGACTGTACCTATTCAGGAAAGGTGTCAAAGGCAAAATACATAAAACCATGTAAACACATATAAAATAATATGTATGCATGTCACACAATTATATACAAGCTTCAACTTCTCAAAGTATTCTACTTTCGTATAATGTCGAGCATACAAAATAATTGCTCTCTAAAAATGGACAGCATCATGCTCCAACAATCTCTAACCACAAAATAAATGGTAAAGGACTATAATCACTAAAAAAAATCATATCATGTTGAAATACTCTACATAATTTAATTTATAATTATATTATATTTTGAAGTTTTTTATTTTTTAAGAAAGTAGGAACCGAAACCGAACCGAAAAAAATAGTTTGGTTTGGTTCAGTTCTTTACATTAATGTTTTGGTTTCGGTTCTCCTTTTTAAAAAACCGAAAATATCAGTTTCGGTTTTAGTTGGAACTGAACCAAACCAACCGAACCGAAATGTGTGCGGCCCTAGATACCATTACCTACAAGTCCATTTGGTAAAATTCATGTAGTTTGAAATGTGATCTTCTAATATAATCTACATGTTATATTATGCTTTTGGACTGTATTGAATTGTATATATTGTGTGCGCCCCTAGATACCATTAGCTTATGTTCTAATATAATCTACATGTATATGAAAAACGTATATGAAACTGTATTGAATTGTATATATTGAAGTATATATATTGAAAATATATCTATTACAATAGAGATGACCCCTATATATATGGGAGAAGGTGTGGAGAATAGGTAAACTTGGTGTGGGGAACAAGTCAATCTAATTTAGGTAGGAGAGTGGAGAACAAGACAATATAAAATGGGTTGGGCCTAACTATCTAGATGGGCTTAGGCCCTTATATATTCTAACACCCCCCCTCAAACTCAAGTTGGCAAATGAGAGAGCAACTTGAGTTTGGAAACCAAATCCTAAAATCGTCTTAGCAGATGAACTTTAGGAAAATATCAGCATGTTGATCTTGAGATTAGTTTCAGTAGCTTCTTGGCACGGTGTGACAACATCTCCAGTAATTAGTTGCCAAAGTTTGCGACCTTTGAGTAAACTTGTCATAACTTGAGCCCAAATATTGTAAGTAGGGCTATTGAGAATGGTGGAGATGGGGTAAGAGACTTTAGAACTTTCTATATTAACTGAAAAATGGACTTGATCTGAGTTTGTTTTGAATGAAAGATTCTAAATCACCAAAATAGAACAAAAAAGGTGATGTAGAATTGAAGGCTCGATCGATGAAATGAGAGATGACAATCGATCGAAAAAGAGATAACAATCAATCGAGAGAAGATGCGATGATTGATCGAAGAAAGTAGCGGCAATTTTAAGCGCCACTAAGATTTAGATTTTTTCGCGAGAAGATAAAATAAGATAGAGAGAATTGAACCAGTGAAGTGGTTATTCTCTAGGTTGAGAATACCCAAATGGGTCAGATTAGATTTTCCCATGAGACGAGAAAATAAGATAGAGAGAATCCAAAATGGGTTTAGAACCCTAAACAGGTTAGATTGAGATTTTCTCGTGCGACAAGAAAATTGGGAGTACCCAAAAAATGGGTCAGGAACCCTAAACGGGTCAAATTGAGATTTTCTCATGAGACGAGAAAATTGAGAGTACCCAAAAAATTGGTTAGATACCTTAAAAGGGTTAGATCAAGATTTTCTCGTTAGATGAGAAAATATGATGCTGACTACGAAAATCAGCATATGGACTATGGAGTACCCAAAATGGGTAGAGAGCCAGTACCCAAAACGGGTAGAGGGATCTCGCCAGAAAAGTTATTTCTGCGAGATTGAGGCTAGAATGATCGAGAGAAAAGAGATGAGAAAATAATGATATGGCTTTCATTATTTCGTTGGCGAGTGTTTGAATTTTGAAATTGAATAAAGTGAGAGATGAGAGATTATCTGGATATATATATACTATATATATATATGAATCAGAAAATTGGGATTTGTAGAGAGAGAATCAAAAGGGAGGACAACAAGTGAGAGATTCGCCGGCATGATAACAAGATATATATATATATATATATATAGCAAGATCGATTCGATGGACGAATGAGTGAGAAAAGGGAGTTTGGAATTGGGGTTATGACTAAGATATATATATATCTATACATAAGTAGGATTGAAAGAGTGGTGGATCGGATAAAATAGATGGAGTGATATATATCTACATATATCTGTAGATAAAGATATGTATATTTGGATATTGGATGAGGGATTAAGAGTTTGTGAGGGATTGAAAGACTAAAAGAGGTCGGAGACAAGAGGCACTTGATAGATGTTGGAAGACGCGGATAGGTGCGAATGGGCAACATGCTATGTTTGGGGTGTGTGAGCTCACACCCTTGGTGATGCAGCAACCAATAGCAGGGGTGGCTAGCAATGGTGGCATAACGGGCTGAGGAGGTCGCGCGGCTGTTGGTGGAGGATGAAGCTGACACGGAGGCGCGGTGAAGAGGAAAAATGGTTTATGATTGGTTCCCAATCCTCGATTGGTTTAAGACACTAGGCTTGGGTAATAAATAATAATAATAATAATGTTGTGTGCAAATAAGCCCTTAAATTTGACATAGTTTTTCCTATCGCAAGTGCATGAATCAATTATAGTATAGTATATATGAGATAGGGTATATCGTATCCACAGAGACTAAGTTGTACTCTAAATTCTAATAAAGTAATACTCTTGAATTGCTAAGATATTTTGATTTGGGTTTTGATTATTAATTAATAAACTAAATTAAATAAAGCAAATAAAGATAGATTTGAGATAGAGATAAATTCTAAGGTATTTCTAACTCCACCACTAACCTTATAATATAGACTTATATTCATTCAATTGTAAAAGACGATCCATCATATGTGAATCAGATATAGGGTTGCAACATTGGCAAACCCTAATCCCAAAAAAGGAATAATTCATTCGAGTTGACTGCAACCCATTGTTGAATAAAGTATGACTAGTGCATGCATCTACTCTATAACTACTCTTAAAACATTAAATAAAAAACATGCCTATATCATATTCTTTTAGCATGGACCAAAAACATTTAAACTAATCCTAAAAAATTCTTTAAAATAAAAGAAATCATAACACATGCAAAAAGAACAGAAAATCTAATTAATATACGATTCTGGATTACCGACGCCAATCTTTACCGTTTTTGGCAAGACTGTGTCTAATTGTACTAACCAATATCTTTTCTCTCCGCTACACATCCACCAAATTTTGGTCTAAGTTTGGGAAGTAAATCATTATTCGGTGTCTATTGTGGATATTTAGCAATGAGCATGACATCGAGCAAATAATAATTATCATATAACTTTCCTCCTTTATCATGCTCTATATTCATCCCAAGTTTAATCCTTGTGTCCAACAAATTTTGCATCACTGTACGAGGTGATATGTCCTCCATCACCTCATCAAATCCCTTAATTTCATAGTATTCCTCATTTCCTTGTTTATCGTGGAGTTGCTCCTCGAGACATTGGGGAATTGATTCTCTAAATTCATATGATGTCTCAATTGGCTCTTGTGGTAAGGGAATAATTTGTGTCCACTCTTCTTGTGAGATATCATTCTTTACCTCAACTTGGTCCTCTATTTTATTGTAATCATCTTCCTCGTACTCATAAGTTATATCGGTCGGACTAGTTTCCTCTTAATTACTAAGGGATCCTAGTTCAACTATACCTTGTCTTATTGGATCAACTACCGCTTGACGTGGCCATTCTTCTTCTCTACTATTTAAAGCACTAGCTAGTTTCCCTACTTGGGTTTCTAACTTACAAAGGGATTGTGAATGAGAGTAGAGTAATTGTCATTCGGCTTCTAACGTGCTAAGGGCAATTAAAACTCTATCTTCAAAATTATTTGACTGGGGAGGTGAACTTGAAATTAGATCCGGAACAAAATCGTCATACTGAGGTTGATTTAAATCATACGAATAAAATTCTTGATTATCTAATTGTAAGTACGGATTGTCTACCTTGTGTGTAATCTCCTTACACTTACGAGTGGTATTTTCAATATTCCCTAGGGCTTCTAAAACCTTATCTTCAAAACTCAATGGCTCTTGGCAAAAATATTGATTTGATTCCTCAAATTGGAATTTATTAGATGGTTGAGGGTAAAATTGGACATTTACTTGATGACTTCTAATGGGATGATCGTTCCAACCCGAGTTGAATGCATTAAAATAGGAAGTATAGGCTTTATTGGTAAATGTATTATTAAATTCCTTTGGTATTACTTTACTATTTTGGTACACCATTGGACTATTGTTCGCAACGTAGGAGAATTTGGAATATACGGGACAAACCTTTGTAGGTGAAGAATTGGTGAAATTCATGGATTGGTTAGGCTTTTGGCCCATATTGTCGATTTTTAGTGGCATATTATTGTAAACATCCTCAGATCTCTCAAGGTGACTAAGAATTATCGTATGATCTCTAGTCATCAATGCCTTTTGATAGGAATTCTCACTCAAATCTTCAAACAACTTCCAAAGTTCATCAACCGGTTTAAGAAAAAATATTTCTATACAAGCCCTATCTACCATTTGTCTACAAGACTCATTAAGCCCTTTATAAAATATGTGCACCAATTCGGTTGTTGGGATTTTATGGTGTGGACACTCCTTCAAAAGTTCGTTATACCGTTCCCACATCTCATGGAATTGTTCTCCCTCTTTTTGCGAAAAACTAAATATAGCATCCTATATCTCATATGTTCTACTTAATGGAAATAATTTACATATGAAATCTCGTTGAAGTGTTCCCCTACTCGTTCTCACCTCTAGATTTAAATTTCTAAACCACTTTCGTGCCCTATCTTCCAAAGAGAAAGGAAAAAGACGTAAACAAAGTTCTTCATCTATTAATCCATTTGTTTTAGTGATTGAACAAATTTCTACAAACTAATCAATATGTTGATACGAATTTTCATTACTATATCCATGAAATTTGGGTAATATGGGAAGAATTATTTCCAAGTCGATCTCAAAAGCAGCCGTAACACCTGACAACTCAATATCAGATGGGAAAGTGTCACTTGAAGGAACGTAGTATTCTTTTAATGTTATTGGTTGTATTTCATGGTCAGTTATGTCTTTTATTACTAGGTTCTCTCCTATTGGATTAATTTTCTCTTCGTTTACGGAATTAAGCACAACACTTTCAATTTCATAATTCAAAGAGAGCGTTTATTTCGACGGTTCATCATGACCAACGATACAACCAATAAAATATTCAACTAGAAAATTATAAAACATTAGAATAAGCTACTAATAAACAGAAAAATAAATAAAATAAAATAAAAGAGAAATTTGAGGTCTAAAATCGTGGGTTTTAGGCCTTAAATGACCTGTTTTGGCCTAACATCACCTGAGCTCACTGTTGTACAGTGAGTTTGGTTCAATGGCCCTTTTCCACTCAAACACCTCTCTAGATTTGCAAAAATCTGACTTTCTGACAGTTTATACGAAAACTGCAGTTTTTTTTTCAATGCTAATAAATAAAAATAAAAATAAATAGAAATAGAAATTAAGTAAGAAAAGTAAAGTAGAATTGTGCAATAATGCTAAATACGCTTAAAACTCACAAATAGTCAAGCAAAACAGTAGCCACCTACTTCTCCGGTTCTTTTTTCGCTTATTTTGGTATACCTCGTCAAAACACAGAATTCAACTTTAAAAAGAAAAAAAATAAAAATAAAGCAAATAGAAACAATTCAAAAATACTAAATTACTAAAATTTAGAATATCCGTAAGTCCTCGGCAACGGCACCAAAACTTTAATTGGTTCCCAAACCTCGATTGGTTTAGGACACTAGGCTTGGGTAATAAATAATAAAAATAATAATGTTGTGTGCAAATAAGCCCTTAAATTTGACATAGTTTTCCCTATCGCAAGTGCACAAATCAATTATAGTATAGTATATATGAGATAGGGTATATCGTATCCACAGAGACTAAGTTCTACTCTAAATTCTAATAAAGTAATACTCTTGAATTGCTAAGATATTTTGATTTGGGTTTTTGTTATTAATAAATAAACAACTAAATTAAATAAAGCAAATAAAGATAGATTTGAGATAGAGACAATAGAGATAGATTCTAGGGTATTTCTAACTCCACCACTAACCGCGTAATATAGACTTATATTCATTCAATTGTAAAGGGCGATCCATCCTATGTAAATCAGATATAGGGTTGCAACATTGGCAAACCCTAATCCCAAAAAGGGAATAATTCATTCGACTTGACTACAACCCATCGTCGAATAAAGTATGACTAGTGCATGCATCTACTCTATAACAACTTCTAAAACATTAAATAAAAAACATGCCTATATTATCTTCTTTTAGCATTGACTGTCTAAATCTAGATTGCATGTTAATAACCACCATTGTGTAAAAAATCATGAATTAAGCATCAAAGTTCTAGCCCATATTAAATAATCATGATTGAGTAAGAGAAAATATTCATTCAAGCTAAGACAAGACATAGAATAAATAAAGAATCTCATATTGAATCAAACGTGTTCACTCATCTACACAATCATCACATATGTGTCCTTCAGTTTCCCCTAATATAATTGAAATAAATAAAAGTTACATTACTTGGTTATGGTTTTGTTAAATACCTTAGATACCCGTTTAGCCGCTCACGGTTGTGGTGATCTCCATTGTTGATGTAGACATCGCCTCCATGATTGTTGCTTCTCCTTTGCCGAGGCACGTAATTCCGTGCCTTTATTCTCTGATCTCGGATCTAAAATCTCCCATTGAAAAGATGTAAGATGAAGGATATGAAGGGTAGATAGATAGATACATAACAATGAACCCAACCCTTTAATTTATAAAGGTTGATCAAGTCCTGTCTGAATGTGGATTGCTTTTCCTTTAAGTAAATTCTTTCCTTTTGTGAATTGATGAGAAAAGAAGTGAAATCTGATCATAATATGCCTAAAATATGTCCCAAGGTGTATTGGAGTGAAAACCAAGTCAAACGGGGTCCACCCATAGAGTTTAAGTCGGCTAAATCTCACCGAGTTGCATTTAACCAACATTTGTTTTCCAGCTTCGACCATGTTGTACTGTTTTGATTATATCTTGAGCTACGGGAGAAATTTCTGCATGATTCAAAGTGCGTTGGAAAACTGACTTCCTGGAGATGAGTTTAGGATTTTGAATCACTCCATTTAATGATGTTTTGATCAGGTTAAGGTGGTTTGAATAAGACTGAAGTTGTAGCTTTAAATTCTGGAATTTGGCTCACCGAGTAGTTGGTAAAGATTCCACCGAGTACTCAGTGGCTTCTGAATGCTGCGCATGTGGGCGCAAGTATGCCAAAGGTTCTGGTGATTGTTTATGATTTGCATAATTTCGCACTCTACTGTGTACTAGGTGAAGGCACTACCGAGTACTCGGTAGTTCTTCACCTTATATTTTCTTGTTCCATCTTCTTTGCTCCGTTTCTCTCCTCAGCTTCACTCCTTTTGCATCCTTGACTTATTTTTGGTCCTACATAGGTCTTTAATCCATGGTTTTGGCTCTTGAACAATCTTGAGCACAAATTCAATTATTTTGCCGAATTAAACTCGCTTTACATGAGACAACCCTGGAATGTTTTAAAACATGAAAACTGTGTAAAAGCACCAATATAATGATATATATAGACATAAAAATGTATAATTAGGAGCCTTAAATTTATGCTATTTGGCTCCTATCAGTTGGTGTAGCTGCAGCGATGCGAGGTGGTTTGAGTTTGAGTTACGAAGCTGAACATATGTTGGCAGAGAATGGCTTTAAAGAGGATTTCAACGCTGACAGAGTAGTAGGAGTCGGTGCCAGCGATCGATTGGGGATGAGACAACGATCGATCGAATATGAGGTGATCGATCAAGAAAGACCAAATTGAGGAAGGTGATGTTAAAGATGACCAAAAGATGAACCTTCGCAGACAAGCTCATTGGTGACGACACGAACTACAATACCGTTCGATCGCTTCCCGCCTATTTTCAGATTTTGAATTACTAGTATTTGATTTGATTCGATTCGAGAGAGTAGTGAGGGTGTGCACCGCAAAGGTGATGAGTGGTGGTAAGATGCTAGTGGTGTCGCAATTAGGTCATTCCCATGGATCTGTGGTGGAGGTGCTGATGAGACATGGTAGTTGTTGAGGTGGCCCATGGCGGTGACTTTGCAGATGATGAGGGGCTCCGATGCTGTGTTATGATGGCGATGCACCACACCGCATCGGTACACGGTAGGGCTGTCCGTGTTGGTTGCTTGATGGTGAATATATATGGCCACTATTAGTGATTGATGGTGGTGGGAGTAATGCACATAATAGGGACGAAAAAGTGAATTGATTTGGCAAAGATGGGATAGCAAGGGAATAAAGATAAAGTATGAGATTAGAGACAACAGAAATGGGTACAAAGCTGGGGCCCTCAAGGAAGGAATGAAGCACAATTATGTGAAATAATGTGATTAAGTGGCCATATTTGATACTAATTTCCAACCTGAGCCGGATTACTTGTGGCAAACCATCCCTTTTCTTGTACACAACCCCGAAATTGCCCTTGTCCAAGCTCGATGGAAATTTGGTCTACTTCTTAATCCAACCATTTAATTAGTCTTGAGTAAAGGGATTAAGAGAATGAGCAAGAGTTTGATTGAGAGTCTGGTGATGAGAGTTTATTGAGAGACTAGAGTTTTAATTAAAGATCACCGTCGGGGATGGAAGATGGAGTGCCATCCCCGACAGAGATGACAATACGTGGAAAGAACTACTAAGAATTGGTAGGCTCTGATACCATGTTAGAAGAAAAGATGCTTTGATAATATGATAATGGAGAAAATATAACAAAGACAATAAAGATGAAGAACGTATATGAAACTTTATAAGTGTCGCCTAAACCGTTCACTTGAGAGGATATATACCCTCAACAAGGAAGATCGAAAGAAACACGAGACAAGCCATGACTAAGAGGGTGGAACTATCCATCCTTATTCCTCAATTCCTGGACTCATTAGTTCTGTAGGTTGCGGAAACACCTCCTGGCCAGTTGTTGCGATGATCCGACACAATTCTACTCACACATGGTCACACGATCACGCATAAACTGACACCAACTGAATTATAACATAAATGGTGTACTCAATATGTAACTAAGTGTCATACGAACCATGCATCAACACAAATATGTATTTCATCATATTTATGAAAAATATTCTCAAGAATGGCAACATGAATGCCATCAATCCTTTAGCATGCTTTTAAATCATAGTAAAACAATAATTTCACAAGGATATTTTTTCATGCACAATTCATGTTCTAAACCAATAAGTTTTCCTTTAATTCATAATGATAACATTTTCATTCCTTTAAACATGTTTTTAATTCAATTAAAGCAGAGTTCCACAAATCACATCTCAACATAATATCCAACTCCAAGATAGTAACATATTTTAAGAATAAGGGAGCTAGAAAATTGTTCTAAGTTGAGATACCACATTACACAAATCCCATATTACATTCCCCAACTCAATAACCAAGGGAGTTAGCATAATGACACTCTCCAGGCTACATCACTAATACTTATATACACATATGTATATTCATACTTATACATTTATACATAGACATACAAGCATACTTTTCATATCAAAATCCCAAGATTATAATATAACTAGCATACTTCATAATCTTATCAATATAATCACTAAGTACACTATAGACATGGATTACATCACATAAATACTTAGAACCCCCAATTTCATATTTTCAAGTCTACACTTTCACAAACAATTCTAGAGTTAGGCAACCCTAGGATCAAAATTGCACACTCACGAAACCAAATGATGAGAGAGAATAGAAGTTTCCCCTACCTCCAAGCAAGAATCAAAGCAAGAGGGAGAAATGGAATTTCAAACCCTACCTCCACCCACAAGACTATTCAAGCCTAAACGATTGGTGAAAATCTTCACAACAATGATCCTAACAAGAATCAAGTAAAGGAAGAAACAAAAATTAAGATTTAAAACCATGGAGAAAAGAAATAATAAACTAGGGATTAAAATGAGAAAACCCACAAGGAGGAAGAGACACATACCGATCCTTCGCTTAAATCAAAGAGGAAAACACCATGAACAACTTTCATGTTGAATAGAACATCAAATTTCAAGCCTAAGGTGATGAAATCACTCCAAAAAGTGGAGAATAAGAAGAGGGTGAAGAGAGAAATGAAGGATAACATATGTGTGGTTGAGTGAGAAGTCTTCAAGTGGAAGACTTAAGAGAATTGTAGAGATTCTCCACTCACCAACACTTAACATCCAAGAGTCCAAAATAAATGTGGGAGAAAAGTGAAATAGATCCAAGGGTGCACATTAAGTCTTGCAAATGGAAGACTTAAATCACTACACACAACCCTTATACACTTGCCAAACAAGGCCTTAACATCCAAATGTTGAGATTAAAGATGAGATAAAGTTGGTGTGATCCAATGGTTGAGATAAAGTCTTGCAAAGTGGAAGACAAAATATCTATACATATATGCACATGTATAATGATCCAATTAACTCATTTGATCCAAAGGATGAGAAAAAAGATGGGAGAAAGTTGGTGTGATCCAATGGATGAGAGAGTGACAACACTAAAGTGTACCACTAAAGTCAAGAAGACTAAATTCATTTACAATTATTTCCTATTTAACTAAAGTCTTCTACTTTATGTACCTCAATGCCACTCAAGTGTTATTTCAACACTTAGCCAAATTTTTAGGATTTTCCACTATCTCTACACTAGTGAAAATACCATTATGCCCCTAGGTCAATATGTTTTCAAAATCATTTTTAACTATTTTCATTATTTACAAAATAAAAATACAACAAGTAATTTACGCATTTATATCTATCAAGAAGTACACATTTCATTTAATATGTTAAACACATTAAGCATGTAATCATGTAAGTGTTCCACGGAACGTCGACAATAAAATAAGGTAACACGTTCTAGAACGGAACGCGATCGCCGAAGCTCCAACGAGAAAATATTGCAATGAACCCACGTAGTCGCCAACGTAAAGTAAACCCACGAAGCCGGGAACGAATGTAACACCCCAATAGGTGCTAAATATTAGTTATTTTTTGCCCTTATCTTGCGTTTGTTATGTCTTTACATTCCATTACTTAATATTTTTATCTCGTTTATGTGTGTAAGCATGTTTCAGGAGCTTAATGAAGAAACATAGCTAATCTCGGTGAATTAACTAAGTTCGCGTTCATTGCTATCTCGAGAAAGGAATCAAGTGGTGCACCAGAGCGAAGAAGAGCTACCGGAGGGCAAAATAGTGAAATCACGACATCATTATCTCACCGAAAGGGCAAATATGTCATTTTCAAACATTATTACTTCACTGGAAAACATCGGGAGTCAAAGACGATCAGTTTAGCTCAAATACAAAAAGACAGATTTTTACATAAAAAATGTATAATACCTACGTCACCAGAGAGAAAAATGGGCAAATTGGACCCAACCTATGCTCCTAAGCTACGCTGTGGTTTTGGACCCTTCGCTTTAGACCTACGCCCAAGCGTAGGTTAGGAGCATAGGTCCCATATGATGGTCACGTGATCCCTCGACGTGCTGAAGTTATTTCAGAGTTGTTTCAGAATTTTCCAGTTTTGTCCCTACTTCGATATTTTAAGTAATCGCTGATTCCAGACCTATACGTACAAGCTTATACACATATTTACATATGATTTTATGAGAATATTGATGTATTATGAAATTATAGAAAATGGCAACCATTAGGATTTCCCTCACTTGTTTATAAATATGAGAGGATTAGGGTTTAGAAGAATGGGGCTTTTAGGATTATTTTTAGTTATGTTTTGGAGATACATGTTCATTCATAGAGTTCTCTTCCATTGAAGAGAACCACCATTAAAGACCTAGAGATTCGGAGAAGAAGGCCATGGAGAGCGTTTCTACACCAACAATGCAGACTCCCTTAGCCGTGATCAACTAATTCGGTATCTAGGATTTTCTTACAAAACCCTAGCCAAGTAATGTAGTTATGATTTTGTTTTCAATTGTAGAGAGGGGAATTTGTGACTATACTGTGATGATTGTGTTAGATGAGAGACCATTTTTATTCGTGATACAAGTTTATATATTTGAATTGATTATTGTCTTAGACTTTTCGAATATATTTATCTTACACAATCACAATTATTCACTATAAGCTGGAACTCGGATGCTTAATCTGTGATTTTCTACTTAATGGTTATCATAAAACTCAAAATCCTAGGTTGACACAGGTCATGCCCTAACAAACTGATATAAACATGCCTTAGTTTATTTTCATGCTTTAATTTACTGCTTTAATTTACTTTTCTATTAGTAGTCGGCATGCACTAATCAGTTTAGTCTTGAGATGGGTTGTCCCGATCCGGTTAAGAGCAATCCTTTTTGAGGTCAAACTGCTAGCGCGGTGCGACCTAATTCACAGTCAATGGATCGCCCTCATGCAATTAAAATTAGAATTTGAACTATGTTATGCGGTTAGTGGTGAAGTGAGGAAACCCTAGTTTTCTCTCCCTCTGAATCACAAACCAATTTACTTTGCTGTGTAGATTAATTTAAGTAATATTAGGTAATTTACAAAAATCAACTCTTTATGGAAAAACTATAATTCAATGTTTTTAGATTATTAATGTGAACAATCCTCGTCTCTATGGGATCGATATTCCCCTACTCAAGTAAAACTCTCTACAATTGATCTGTGCGCTTACAGAAGGGTAAAACCTAAAGTGTCGTTAATGTGTCATTTTTAACCATATATTTTGCACACACCTGACACCTATCAACTTTTTGGCACCGTTGCCGGTGACTTGGCATTGTTTAATAGCTTTAGTAGTTTATTTTCATTGCAT
Source organism: Cornus suecica (assembly GCA_963922005.1). NCBI lineage: Eukaryota > Viridiplantae > Streptophyta > Magnoliopsida > Cornales > Cornaceae > Cornus > Cornus suecica. The sequence goes on from OY998238.1 coordinate 73,958,214, forward strand.
TATTGTATTATATCTAAAGTTGAAATTTGTGTGTTTTTGCGAGGTACTCTGAGAAGCATAAGGGGATTGGCGGAGCACTGAAAGTTGCGTCGTTGGACCTCTTGTGAGTTTTAGTTTATCTTAATTTTGCACATAATTTTTAGCTTTATTTTTGTTAATAGTTAGAAGAGTTTAGAAGTAGTTAGTTTTATTGTCTCAAAAAATAATAATAAATAAATAAATAAAATCTGCAGTTTAGTGTCAGAAAGTCCGATTTTCGCAAACGAGGTGAGGTTTTTGAGTGGAAAAGGGTCATTGAACAGAACACACTATTTAGTGATCCCTGTGGATTTAAGCCGAAAAATGTTGTTTAGTACCTCAAAACTGTAATTTTGTGATTATCAGAAAAAAAGAAAAATTATGGATTTCGAGAAGATGGGTGACCAAATATTGAATCAATAGAAGGCACCGGCTACATCGTTGAAAGGATATTATGCACCAGATGCGTATGATTCCTATGCAAATTTCCCAGAAAAAGAAGGCGCGAAACATTCCGAGTTCAAGTCAAGCATGATCAATATGCTTCCAAAATTTTCTGGACTTAGGATAGAGGACCCATACCAGCACATAAATGATTTCTTAGAAGTTGCGTCAACTGCTAGGTATGATAATCTGTCTAAGAATGATTTGCGAGTGCGTATATTTCCTTGGTCATTGAGAGATAAAGCTAAAAAATAGTATATCAAATTGACCAGAGCGACTAAAATTGATTGGGAAATCCTTAAATCTGAATTCATAGAGAAACATTATCCCATAAGAAAGACCTTAGAGGCACAAGATGCAATAAGAAGTTTTAGAGAATTGCCTGGTGAGCAGTTTCATGGTGCTTGGGAGAGATATAGTGAAATCTTGTATAAGTGTCCGCACCATAGGCTCACTGAATATGATGTGATTAAGAATTTTTACATGGGACTTGGAGAGGCACATAAGACGTTGATAGATGCGTCAACACATGGACAATTTACCCTGAAGCCAGCAAAAGAACTTTTAAACTTGTTTGACAATATCAGTGAGAATATAACCCAATATGAATATGATTTGAGGTCTATAGATGGTAAGGTGAGGCGATTTGAAAAAGTTTTTGAGGTTAATCATGATGATGTGAGAGATTCAATGGCATTGATGGGAGAGAAATTATAGAGATTTGAAAAGCTTCTTACCCAAAGCAATCATTCCCCTAGAAGAGAAGTGGCAGAGGTAGAAGTCAATTATTCCCGTAATGAGTGTCAAAATGGTGAATTCGTTGCTACCAATGCTAATGTAGCATGAAACTACCCAAACAATGCTCCTTTCGCCAAGTCATACACATCAAATGTCCAAAATTATCCCTCTCCGTCATCTGAATCGTCGAATGTGGAATCAAGGTTCCCTCTGGAACAACAATCATATAATCCACAACCAAGGGTCCAACAGAGTCAACAATCATACATTGGCGTGAGTTCTTTTTGTCCATTAAGTGGTTTCGTTTTGACGTTTGGAGTTTGGTGCTTCGACTGTGTAAGAACATTTATTTAGGTAATGACATTATTTTGATCAAAAACCATGTTGAGAGTATTGTGTTTTATATTGGGTTATTAAGTGTTAAATGTGTGTACAAAGTGGTGAATATATAAACGATATTCAGTGGAACAACAGTTGGAAGTGGCAGTGTAAAGAAACAAATATTTTAGAGAAATATTGGAAATGATTGTTATTGTTCCACCGAGTACTCGGTGGTTGTGTTATTCGTGAGCGTCAGGTGTGTGCAAAATATATGATTAAAAGCGACACCTTAATGACGCTTTAGGTTTTACCCTTCTGCAAGCGCATAAATCAATTGTAGACAATTTTGCTTGAGTTAGGGAATATCTATCCCACAACGATGAGGATTGTTCACTTCAATAGTCCGAAAACACTGAATTATATTTTTTCGAAAAGAGTTTGGTTTTGTGAATGATCTAATACTAATGAAAATAAAACTGAAAACAATAATGAATAATGGTTGTGATTCAGAGAAAGAGAAAACTAGGGTTTCCTCACTCCACCATTAACCGCATAATATAGTATAGATTATATATCAATTGCATGAGGATGATCCATTGACTGTGAATCAGGTCGCACCGCGCCAGCAGTTTGACTCCAAAAAGGATTACTCTCAACCGGATCGCGACAACCCATCTAAAGACTAAACTGATTAGTGCATGCCAACCACTAACAGAAAGTAAATACAGAAAAGTAAATTAAAGAATTAAAATAAACTAAAGCATGTCTATATCAATTTGTCAGAGCATGGCCTGTGTGAACCTAGGGTTTTGAGTTTTATGACCACTATTGTGTAGAAAATCACATATTAAGCATCCGAGTTCCAGCCCATAGTGAATAATTGTGATTGTGTAAGATAAATATATTCAAAAAGTATAAGACAAGAATCAATTAAAATATATAAACTTGTATCACGAATAAAAATGGTCTCTCATCTAACACAATCGTCATAGTATAGTCACAGTTTCCCCTCTCTATAATTGAATATAAAATTAGGGCTACATTACTTGGCTAGATTTTTGCAAGAAAATCCTAGATATTGAGTTAGTTGATCATGGCAGAGAGAATCTGCATTGTCGGTGTAGAAACGCTCTCCATGGCCTTCTTCTCCAGATCTATAGGTCTTCAATGGTGGTTCTCTTCAATAGAAGCAAGTCTAAACTTTGAACGTGAGAACTCTATGAAAGAACCTCCTCCAATTAAACCTAACCCTCTCATATTTATAGACAAGTGAGGGAAACCCTAATGGTTGCCATTTTCTGTAATTTCATAATACATGAATAATGTCTATAAAATCTGATGTAAATGTAGAGGTCTGGAATCACCGATCACTTAAAATATCGAAGTAGGGTCAAAACTGGAAAATTCCGGAACAACTCCGAAACAACTTCTGCATGTAAAAGGATCACGTGGCCACAAGGTGGGACCTACGCTACTGACCTATGCTTGGGCATAGGTCTAGGGCGTAGGGTCCCCCTTTGGCTCCCAAACTAAAGCGTAGCTCAGGTCTAGTCTACCTCTTTTTCCCTCTGACGACATAGGGTATGCTGCATCTTTTACTATAAAAACTCGTTTTTTTTCATATTTGTGCTAGACTGGTCGCCTTTGACTCCCGATGCTTTTGGGGGAAGTAATATTGTCTGAAAATGACATTTTTTACATTTGGTGCGATAACAATGTCGGTAAATGACCATTTTGTCCTCCGGTAGCTCTTCTTTGCTCTAGCACACCTCTTGATTCCTTTCTCAAGATAGAAATGAACACGAACTCAGTTAATTCATTGAGATTAGTTCTGTTTCTTCATTAAGCTCCTGAAACATGAATGAGATAGAAATACCAAGTAACGGAATGTAAAGACATAACAAACGCAAGATAGGGGCAAAACATGACCAATATTGAGTATCTATCAGTTATCGAGTAGTCGGTAAGGTGCGAACTTGCGGCCATTTGAACAAAAGTGTATTTTCCACTAGAACATTTTGCGAACTTGCGCACCACTTGTGCATAAAAAGGTTCACCGAGTACTCGGTAGAATAACCACCAAGTACTCGATAAGTGGGTACGCATTATTATTTTTGGGAAGGTTTATTTTGATATGTAATTGATTTCTAACCACTTTGGGACGTGATTAGAAGCTATTATTATTAGTATATTGGACTATCATTGACCTATTTATTTATATTTGGAAGATTTAAATGGTGGAAATACGAATCCTGATTGGAAAATGATTCTTACCATTAATTGAAGACTCTTCTCTATATATATGATTTAAACCTAAGAGAAAGGGCATGACTTTTGTGAGAGATCTTTGAAATGATTCTACATTTCATATATTTATACAGAGATATATATATAAAAAATTATTGAGTGATTATATTTTTTCTACTTCTCTCTTGCTTTGAGTTTTTCCAATTGTGCTTTTACACCGAAGATCGTTATGCATAATTGGATGATCTAGTTGCTGAAAAATCATCACACAAACTTGATCGAAGTAGGAGGCTTCGTGGTTATTTGATCCATTGAGAAACGGAGCTGTCAGGGTACGGAGATTGGAGCGAGAGCTTCATGGAGCACGAGTGATTCAAGATTGTTAGATGTCGAGTGGAGAAAGGCAGATCAGGAGTGATTTGTAAGTCTAAAACTTTATAGAGTCTTGTACTTCTTGATTCATAGTGCATCGATACCTGAGCGTATCCGTGGTTTTTTACTTAGAGTCTTTCCAAGGTTTTTCCACGTAAAAATATTGGTGTCATCTCTGATTTATTTTCTGCACTTATATTTATTATTGCGTGGTTTATATTGTGATTGAATTGAATTAAAACTAAATTTTCTGCAATTAAAATTTTAATTTGTCAATTAATTCATAAAAAACTTATTCACCCCCTCTAGGCTTGGTTCACCATATTCTAGGTAATTTCAATTGGTATTAGAGCAATGTTTGTCCTGATTTAGGTTAACGACTTAGGGTTAGATCTTGAACTTAGACGATGGACGTACCTCGTGAAGGAGGTTCCATATCTAGGTCCCTTTGTTTGATGGCTCTAATTATACATATTAGAAAGCTAGAATGAAAACATTATTGAAATCTCTTAATGAGAGAGGATGGCTTACTATAGAGATGGGTTATTTACCTCCCACTATGATAGACGTGACTGCTAATAAATTAAAATTAAAATCGGCTAACGAGTGGACTACTGTTGAAACAAATAGTTCTAATTGGAACTTTAAAGCCTTGAATGCTTTAAATAATGCCGTTACCTCTAGTGAATTTAAAATAATTGCTACATACGTAAATGCCAAAGAAGCTTGGGATATTCTTCAAGTAACTCATGAAGGGACTTCAAAAGTTAAAGAATTGAAACTCCAAATATTAAATTCTAAATTTGAACAACTTAAAATGGAAGAAGATGAATTTTTTGCTGACTTCGAGGATAGACTAACCGACATAGTAATGAGTTGTCATAATCTAAGAGTGCCCATTCTTGAGACTACTATTGTGAAAAAGATTCTTAGGTCTCTCACTGAACATTTTTGGTCTAAGGTTACTATTATCTCGAAAGTTATGAGTCTTAAATAAATTAAACTTGAAGAATTGATTGGAAACCTAAAATCTTATGAGATGGAGATGTTCAAAAATCCCCTAAATAAGTCTAGTAGGTTAAAAGAGAAGAGCATAGCTTTTAAAACTACTAAGGAAGATCCTATTGAGTCTGATGACGAAAGTGATAATGGTTCAAGATAGTTTGACATGATTATGAAACAGTTTTATAAGTTTTTAAAATCTTTTTGTTGTCAAGAAATGATTAAAGGACAAAAATTTGGAGATATATCATATGATTATAAAAATAAAAAATAAAGTCCAAAATCAGAATGACAAGTTTGACCCTAAGAAGAAGAAACCTAAATATTTTGAGTGTCAAGATTTTGATCACATAGTAGTAGAGTCTGCTAATAAGGTAAAAAGAACGAATGGTCTAGCTCTCACATGGGATGATGGATCGGATGATGGAACAGTTAGTGATTCTGCTGAGTTTGATTTTGATGACAGGTATAAAGATTTGATTGCACTTGCAGCGCAAAGTAAGGAGTTTGAAGAAGTTGCTACAAGATGGACAATGTCTGGGGATGAAGATTCTGAGGATAATGAAGATCGAGGGGATTCGTATGAAGATGCTTACAATAAAATAAATGAAAAGTTTACATATCTTGTTCAAGAATTCTCAAAATGTATAGTTAAACTTAAAAGTGTTGACAAGGAAATATAATCATTAAGAGAAGAATTAATTGATACTACTTTATCTCTAAATCAACTTTAGACACAAAGAGATCAATGGTCTAAAGAATTGATTAAGTCTGAAAGAGATAGGAAGCATGCTTTGAAAAGTGTAGAGGATCTAAATAAAGAATTAGTCACTCTAAGATCTGATATAAATGAGAAATCTATGAAAATTGAGGTTTTGGAAAACGAATTGAAGGATGCTAACTCAACTATTTATAAATGGTCTAGTGGAACCCTTAAGCTTAATCATATGTTGAGTGTAGGTAAATCTGTGGGAAACACTAGAGGATTGGGATTCATATTCCCAAAACTACCTTTGTTATAACTTCTCTAGTAGTATATAGTTATTCTCAAGGTAATATTAATATAAGAAAGAGTCCTCCTGTTAAGAAGAATTCTAATGTCCAATCTTATGATAGAAAACCGGTTGAGAGTAAACCTCCCTTTACCTTTAAGTATCAAAAATTTTTTGATAATGGTTTTCAAAGGTTTGTTCCTATATGTCATCATTGTGGTGTGAAAGGTCATATTCGACCCATGTGCTTCAAATTAAGAGGAAGGAATTTGCTTTCAAGAACAAATCAAAGAACTTAAAAAAGACTCAATGTTGAAGATCAAATTAGGGTTTTGAGTGAAGATGTAATGAATTTATCTAATTTAGCAAGTATAACACCTAAAATTAGATAAACATGGGTTAAAAAATGTGAGCTACATTGTTTTGTTGCCAATATTACCCTTAGAGCATGTGATTCTAGTTCATGATGTTTTGATAATGGATGCTCTAGGCTTATGACTGGAAATAAGTCATTGTTTGGTGATTTCAAGGAAAGTAATGTAGGAATTGCTACTTTTGGTAATGGGAAGAAATCTAAAGTTTTAGGAAATGGCACAATTATTGTTTCTGGTCTACCTAGATTAGAAAATGTTTATTATGTTAAGGGCCTAAATGCTAATTTGCTTAGCATTAGCCAAATATGCAATAATAACCATAATGTCAATTTTACTTCCGATAAATGTTCTAATATTGATTATGTTGGAAATTGTGTTATGAAAGGTGTATGTACATCTGATAATTGTTATTGCAGTTTTCCTAAACTTTGTTCTGAAAAAGATCTAGAGTATATATCCATAGATTCTCAGTCACATCTCTACAAAACCATTAGATTTTCAAAAGCATGCGAGTCTTAAGAAATCTAGTGGTATGTTCTCTTTAGTATAGATGTCTTCATATGTATCATTCTAGGAAGATCTTGCATTATTCTTTATCCTAGAATTGATACATTATCATGCATTGTTTTAGTTCATTTTTATTTTTGTTTATTATTATGCATGCATCATATTTTATTATTACTATTAGGATTTGATAGGTGCTCAATATTGGTCATTTTTGGCCCCTATCTTGCGTTTGTTATGTCTTTACATTTTGTTACTTGGTATTTTTATATCGTTTGTATATGTAAGCATGTTTCAGGAGCTTAATGAAGAAATAGAACTAATCTCGGTGAATTAACTGAGTCTGTGTTCGTTTCTATCTCGAGAAAGGAATCAAGAGGTGTGCCAGAGCAAAAAAGAGCTACCGGAGGGCAAAATGGTCATTTCCAGACATTATTATCTCAACGGAAGGGCAAAAATGTCATTTTCAGACATTATTACTTCACCGAAAAGCATCGGGAGTCAAAGGCGACCAGTCTAGCTCAAATATGAAAAGACGGGTTTTTATAGCAAAAATGCATTATACCCTACGTCGTCAAAGAGAAAAAGGGCATATTGGACCCAACCTACGCTCTTAAGCTACGCTGTGGTTTTGAACCCTACGCCCTAGACCTATGCCCAAGCGTAGGTGTCACGTCCTAAATTTTCAAAGCCTCCCGAACCGGGACATTCGAGGAATCCGGGTCATGATCCATAAAATGAGCGACCAATTAAGAATATCAACATCAAGAAAATGAATGGAATATTATTAACAATAATAATCCTATACACAAATAAAGCGGAAGCTAACCAAATGATACACAAGGCACATCGATGTGCCAAAAGAATACACTTATACAACGATGCAACGATGCCAATACAACGAAGGGATATACCAATAGACTGGCTCCCATGAAAATACAACAGTCCCAATATAAGGGACAAGTAAAGGAGAAGAAAATGAACAAGTCTACGTATGAACATCCCGATTCTCGTAACAACATCCGTGCCACAAGCCATCCTGCACTGCAAGCTGTTTGTAGCCGAAACCTTTCCTGCAAACTGGCGTTTGGGAGGCCAGGCAATCGAATGCCGAGGTGAGCTCATCAAAGCATCGTAGGAGAAATGAATCGTAATTGTCACATCCTACGACCGTCCAAGTCGAGTGCCAACCAACCCGTGTACATGCATCTACCCTAGGTCAGTCAAATGTCCCACATGACAATCACGCCAATACGAGACCTCGAAAACACATCCCACTAGTCCCTTACCATGCATCAACAAATAGGGCAACTAGCACGTAATGAAGTCCTAACGCAACCACATATAATAACACACACCTATACATATATATATGCACGTATTTATATACATAGAGATATACAACGAATTCAAGTCACGTAGCATAGACCACTACCTAGATCACTACGAATCATACCCACCAGTCCCACACTGACAATCAACACAACATCTATCATCAAAATATGGGAGCAACACTCATATTCATAACACACCAAGAAGGATAACACTATTCCTAGGCCACGAGTACCAAGCTCCAAAATCTCAAATCAGTATCAACTTAAGGGAAGTCACAAAGGTTTCCAAACAACAAAAGGAAGTGAAATGGATTGAATAACCCATCACACCGACCACTCAAAGGTCACATGTTCGCCTAAGGGTAAAATGGTCATTTCAAGGGAAAAGATGTACTTTCAAAGGTTACCCCACCTATTTGGACATAGGTTAAACCATAGAAAGAAACGGAACCAAATTTAAAGCCTTGACGTAACAGATATGAATTTTTTAAAATGGCATTAGACAACTCCGACCCAAACAGTAAGTTAAAATACCCCTCTTTCACTAAGGGTAAAACAGTCATTTAAAATGAAAATAAATGATTTTAAATTTTATATCAAATATTTGGATATAGGTCAGGCCCTAGAAACAAACGAGACCTCAATCAAAGCCACGAGACGAGAGATATGCATTTTTGAAAACGGTATCGGACAACGCCGATAAAAACTGAAAGCTGAAGTAGCCCTCTTTCACCAAGGGTAAAATAGTCATTTAAATTTTAAATAGATTATTTTAAATTTTATCTACAAATTTTGTACCTAGCACAAGCCATAGGAACAAACGGGACCTTAATCCGAGTTACGACGTGAGAGAAATGAATTTCCGAAAATGGTCAAAACAGGTCTCAATTACCCAGTCGACTACACCAAAGGTCCAGTCGACTACTCCAAGTCGAAACTCACCAAAAATTTGCGAAAATTGTATTTTGAAGCCCTAGTCGACTATAGGAATGACCTAGTCCACTACACAGGTCTAGAAAATTGCAAAAATGATCCGAAACCACTTTAAACACTTATGAAACATTAGACAAAGGCCTCAACTCATTTAGGAACTTTAGAAATGAGAAATATATCACTTAATATTGGTTTAGTTTTATCGAAAACACTTTTTTGAAAATCCGTAAAACTAATCATCTTGCCCCCTGTCTTCATTTTGGACACCACCGACTTCCAAAGGCCAAAATCTTTTATTTCATGACTTAAAACCATTTAAAAACTTAAAGTTTTTGTTGGCATCACGGGTTTAGTCAAAAACGGATTTTTTACTTAAAGACCGAATAGACTCAAATGCAAGTATGATGAAGAATCCGTTTTCGGGAAACAACCAAAATCAACAGAAAAACCAAAACGTATTTGTAGACGCTCAAATGGAGTAAATGAATGAAGAACCGAAGTTCAAAAGCAACTCGAAGGAAATGGCAAGTGACTATACACAAGACACTAACTCTAACCCAATCACACTTCGTTCCACATTCAAACTCATAAACCCTATAACGACTTAACCATGAAAGATCACATCTCCGATGACATTCCAATCCTTAAAATCGCTAAAGGAACCCTAGAGGCCGTTGCCACGAAACCAACTATTTTCAACCAAGAACCCCTTCCGATTCTTTCAAACCTCAATTTCACATTTGAAACCACATTACTTATGTTTCTAACAAGATCTTATGGTCATCATACACAATCAACCAAGATCACAACCTATACCGACTTTACTTATCACAAGAAAGTCCTTAAACCAATTCAATCATCCCCTAAGGTATATAAGCACATAACAAGAAGTATAAGTATTTGTCTCACATTATACTTTAAACAAGGTATGCAAATCATGTTTTCACATCCTTCAATTTCACTTGAGCATTTTAATAACATGTGAATTATATATCTCAAATTTCACATTAAACATGTTCCTTAACCACATAGGATAATTTCATGATCCATATGGAAACATAAATCACAATTAACAACTCAAATGTAATGTGACTCACACACCTCATGGTATATCTTCTCAACCCATGAAACTCAATGCATAACCCAGTTGCGACTTCGAAATCCGGAAATGGATGCACAACCCAGTTGCGACTTCATATGCACAACCCGGTTGCGACTTCATATGCACAACTTGGTTGCGAGTCCCAATACAAAATACAAAAATAGATGCACAGCCCAGTTGCGACTTATAATCCAAAGACGGATGTACAACCCAGTTGCGACTTAACACCAATTGATTTATCTATTCAAAAGGTGGACCCATATGCAATATGTCTCAATGGGCCATGTAACAATATAAATATGTATTTCATCATATTTATAAACAATATTTCCACAATGTCAACATGAATGCTTTTCACCATTCAAAATGCTTTTAAATTTCATTTAAAGCAATAATCAACAAGGACACATTCTCATACACAAGAAATGTTCCAATTCATCTAGTTATCCTTTAATTCACAAGGAAAACAATTATATTCATTTAAACATGCTCTTAGATCAATTCAAGCAAGTTTATCACAATTCACATCTCAAACATGACATGAATTCACCACATACCTCAAAGGTACTAACCAAAGGAGCTAGACTAATCTCATTTCAAGGCTACAACCCTAACACTCATATACACATATGTGTAACTACACTTACACATATAAACCACAATACCCACATACATATCCACATATACATAGGCACAGAAGCATACTTTACTATGTAAATTCTCAAGAATAGCCACTCAACTAGCATGCATCATATTCCTACCAATTTCATTACCAATTATTCCACACACAAGGGTTAATCCACATAAACATGTTCAAACCCTAACTTCACAATTTCTAGGATACACTTAGCAAATTCATCTAAGTTTAGGAATCCTTGAATCAAATTCTCATACCTACACAATCATGAGATGATATGGTTAAGAAGTTTTCCCCTACCTCTGGAAGAGAAAAACATAAACCACTACCAAGCAAGGCCCATGAAACCCTAGCTCTTCCCAACCGAAATCCAAGGAGCAAACCGGTGGAAATCTTCACCGTAGCCCCCTAACCATGAATCAAGCTCCAACACAAGAGGGAAATAAGAATTACTAAGTGGTTTTAACAAGAAACCCTAAACTAGGGTTTGAATGGAAAACACACAAGGATGGAAGAACATTTACCCATCTTTAGCTCAAACCGAAGACAAGAACACCATGCACATCTTCCATGTTGATGGTCACAGCAAACTCCCAACTTAGGGTGATTAAATCTACCTCTAATTGAAGAAGAAACAAGAGGGAAGAAATGAGAGGAAATGGAGAGAAAGAGTTGAAGTCTTGCCAAATGAAAGATAACTACACTCACACTTGTGTAGAGATTTCCCATTCACACCTCTCACCATTCAAGGGTCCAAAACAAATATGGGGAAATATAAATGGATCCAAGGGATAGGAATAAGTCTTGCCATTGGAAGACTTATTACACCACTCACAAAACCCATTAATTTTCCAAACAAGGCCTTATCATCCAAGGGCTTAAAATAAAGATGGGAATGAATAAACCATCCAATAGTTGACATGAAGTATTATCAAGTGAAAGACCAACAATAATGGATTATTGCATTTAAGTGCCAACCAAACAAGACCTTATGATCCAAGGGTCCAGAACAAAGATGGGAGAATGAGATCAAGGGCTAGGAATGAGACACCACTTGGAATGGGGACATGACCAAATTATTCTCAACTTAGGGTTAATTACAAGAGTGCCATCAAGCCTCTTAATTACCCTTCTACCCCATATCATCCTCTCTTATTATCAACACACCATTCATACCCCAACACTTAGTCAAATCTCTACACTTTTCACTAAGTGCTCCAATTATGAAAATTAATGTAGACATGCTAAAGTTGTTTTAGAATTTTCTACTTTTGTCCCCACTTCGATATTTCAAGTGATCGGTGATTCCAGACCTATACATACAGGGTTATACACATATTTACATATGATTTTATGAGATTATTCATGTATTATGAAATTACAGAAAAGGGCAACCATTAGGGTTTCCCTCACTTGTCTAAAAATATTAAAGGGTTAGGTTTAGTTTAGAAGTTATGTTTTCAGTTCTAGTTTTAATATAGTTTTTGGAGGCTAGTTCATGCACGGTCATTCATAGAGTTCCTTCATTGAAGAGAACTACCATTGAAGACCTAGAGATCCGAAGAAGAAGGCCATGGAGAGCATTTCTACACCGATAATGCATATTCACTCAGCCATGATCAACTAATTCGGTATCTAGGGTTTTCTTGTAAAACCCTAGCCAAGTAATGTAGTTCTGATTTTATATTCAATTGTAGAGAGGAGAAACTGTGACTATACTGTGATGATTGTGTTAGATGAGAGACCGTTTTTATTTGTCATACAAGTTTATATATTTGAATTGATTCTTGTCTTAGACTTTTTGAATATATTTATCTTACACAATCAAAATTATTCACTATGGGCTGGAAATCGGATGCTTAATCTATGATTTTCTACACAATGGTGGTCATAAAACTCAAAAACCTAGGTTGACACAAGCCATGCCCTGACAAATTGATATAGAAATGCTTTAGTTTAATTTACTACTTTAATTTACTTTTCTGTTAGTAGTTGTCATGCACTAATCAGTATAGTGCTGAGATGGGTTGTCGCGATCCGGTTGAGAGTAATCCTTTTTGGAGTCAAACTGCTGGCGCGGTGCGACCTGATTCAGAGTCAATGGATCATCCTCATGCAATTGATATATAATCTATACTATATTATGCGGTTAATGGTGGAGTGAGGAAACCCTAGTTTTCTCTTTCTCTGAATCACAACCATTATTCATTATTGTTTTCAATTTTATTTTTATTAGTATTAGATCATTCACATAACCAAACTCTTTTCGAAAAAATATAATTAAGTGTTTTCGGACTATTGAAGTGAACAATCCTCATCGTTGTGGGATAGATATTCCCCAACTCAAGCAAAATTGTCTACAATTGATCTATGCGCTTGCAGAAGGGTAAAACCTAAAGTGTCATTAAGGTTTCATTTTTAACCACATATTTTGCACACACCTGACGCTCATCAAGTTTTTGGCGCCGTTGCCGGGGACTTGGCATTGTTCAATAGCTTTAGTAGTTTATTTGCCTTGTGTTATTGTAGATTAAAGCTAAAGTTGAATTTTTGTGTGATTTTTAGGTACAATTGAAGAGCGTGAAAGAAAAGACAAAGCTGTTGAAGTTGCATCTAGACCCTTTATGAGTTTCAATTTTGCTTGGTTTTTGCATTTAATTTTTAGCTTTGCTTTTTGTTCATAGTTTAGATTTGTTTAGAAGTAGTTTAGTTAATTTGCTTTATCTCAGAAAAAAAAATCGAGAAAAAAAAAAGTTTTAGTGTTTGTCCGTAAGATCGACGCGTTCAAATTCAAATTCTGTGTTAGTTGTATACGACCCGGAGATCGAAAGAACTCTAAGACGTTTACAAAAATCTATTGAAGAGCGTCGTCAGACAGAAGAAGTCGTGATGGGTGATGAAACAGTTGATCCACGAAAAGGACCAGATACCTCATTGAAGGGATTCTACGCACCGGACGCATATGAATCGTATGCTGAATCCCCATAAGAGGAAGGTGCAAAGCATTTCGAGATCAAGACGAGTGTGATCAACATGCTCTTAAAGTTCTCTGGTCTCAGGATAGAAGATCCGTACCAGCATGTCAATGAATTCTTAGATGTAGCATCAACCGTTAGGTATGATGGTTTGACTAAAAATGATTTAAGAGTGCGTTTGTTCCCATGGTCTTTAAAAGACAAAGCAAAAAAGATGGTATAGGATTCCCACATCCACGCATCATGAAATTGAGATTCCCGACTTCTTCGGGACCACTTGAGTTGGGCTTACCCACTTACTATCAGAGATCGGGTAGATGATTCCCGTATCCAACAACTTTACTACTTCCTTTCTTACTACCTCCATCATGTTCGGGTTCAATCTTCGTTGCATCTCCCTTGATGGTTTTGCCTCATCTTTCAAATAAATTTGATGCATGCAAATTGATGGATCAATCCCTTTCAAATCAGCCACACTCCACCCAATCTCTTCTTTATTCTTGGTCAAGACCTCAATCAGACTCGATTCTTATTCTACTATCAACTTCGATGAAATAATTACAGGAAGAGTTTCGTCGGGTCCGAAGAAAACATACTTCAGCTTCTCTGGCAACTCCTAAAGTTCTAAAACAAGCGGAGTCGAAAGTAATGGATCTGGGGGAGTAAATGAGACTATTGGGAGTGGTTCCACTGGTTTTTTCTTCCAAGGTTGTGCGTATAACACAGTCTCAATTTTATCCAACTCCTTGTTTTGCCATTCCATATACGCATCCCAATCCTCGATTTCTTCATTTGGTACTTCATTTGCCAGAAATTCTTCAAGCTCGTCTTTCTCTAGAAATCACGTATAATATCATCTAGATCGTCGCACTCGTCTATCTGGAAACAATCCATTGACTCAGGTAATTGATGGCTTCCCTCAAACACATTCATCCTACTTTCATGTTCCCAAAGGTCAAATCCATGACTCTGGTTCGATAATTTATGCACGCATTTTCCGTGGCCAGAAATGGTATGCCTAAGATCACTGGGATGTATTTATTTGATTCTGGGACAGGTTATATTTCTAGGATTACGAAATCAACTAGAAAGTAAAACTTACCCACTTGAACTATGACGTCTTCCAAAATACCTTTCACCTGCTTGACAGATCGATCGACAAACTACAGTACAACCTCTGTGGGACTGAGCACTCCCAACCCTTGCTATTATAGACTAAATAAGGAATCAAGTTAATACTCGCACCTAGATCAAGAAGGGCTCTACCAATTTCCTGGTCACCAATAACACAAGAAATAGTGGGAGCACCGGGATCTTTCCTCTTTGGTGGAGTATTGCTTAACAGCAGTGAACTCACTTGCTCAGTCAAGAGTATTTTCTTTGGATTCATTGTTATGTTTTTCCTCTTCAGTGTACAGAGATCCTTGAAAAATTTAGCATAAGGTGGGATTTGGGTAATTACGTCTAAGAGTGGCAGATTAATCTTGACTTGTAGGAATGTATCCAACATATCAGATTCTTTCATCTTCCCGTACTTAGCCGATTTTCTAAGATGTTGAGGAAATGGCGGCGCCTCCTAGTAGTTCACCCTATCTGGCTCTTCAAGCAATGTCTCGTCCACACTCTTATTTACTGGCAATTTATCTTTCTGACCTTCAGCCTCTCCGTTCTCAAACTCTATCTGCTGTGTTTCTTCCACTTCCTTCCTTTGAGCTTGCTCAGCTTCTTTTCTTCTACGCATTTTCTCCTCATGTTCTTCCTCTACTCTGCTTTCCACTACCCTTCCACTTCTCAGAGTGGTAATTGTTTGAACAGACTCATGATTAGTATTGGTAAATGATCCAAGCTCTTGTACTTACTGGATCTTTGGGTTAGCGATAGGCTGACTAGGCAACTGACCTGGTTCTCTAGTGTTCCTCTGATTTTCCATTTGTCCTAACTACATGGTGATTTGGTCCAGTGCTTGAGTATATACCCCCATATGATTTTGGAGGTCCACCAAGGTCTGCTCTATCCTGTTATTTTGAAAATTGGGTGGTGGAGCTTGGTTTCTTTGAGGCTGGAGTTGATATTGGAATAGTCGGATAGCCTTATTGTTATTGAATGGCTAAAGAGCCATAGAATTATTAGATGGCTATTTTGGTTGGTAGTTTGATTGGGAATTTTGAGTCATTATTCTTGGCTGAGATTCGAATGATTGCTGACTCTGTTGGAACCTTAGCTGTGAGGTAAATTATTGTCTTGGTTGAGAATTTGATTGAGAATTGGACCACTATCCTTGTTGAAATTTATTTGGAGGATTCTCCACATTTGTGGACTTATAGGACATGAATGGATGATTTCTATTATTTGGAGAGTATGAGTTGGAGAATGGGGCATTATTGGAGTAATTCCATGCTGTATTAACATCAGTGGCTATTACGTCCTCACACTCATTTTGAGAATAATCTGGTTCAACCTCAAAAACTTCTTTTTTAGGGGGATGACTTCTTCGGGTAAGAAGTTTTTCAAATCGCTCTAACATCTCCTCTATCAGTGCCACTCGATTTTTCATATCAAGATTGACTTCAAATGTTTTTTCTGATCGCCTATCCAGTTCACCTTTAGACCTCATATCAGATTCATACTGAAGGGTATTTCCACCGATGTTATCAAACATCTCTAAAAGCTCTCTTGCGGGTTTCAAGGTAAATTGACCTTATGTAGAGACATCTATCAAATATTTGTGTTTTTCACCTAGACCTATGTAAAACTTTTTAGCAACATCTTGATCAGAAAACCTATGGTGGGGACATTTATACAAAATCTCATTATACCTCTGCCATGCATCATGAAATTGCTCTCTTGGCAATTGCCTGAATCGCTTAATCGCATCTTGGGCTTTTAAAGTCTTTCCTATGGGAAAATGTTTCTTTATGAATTCTTGCTTAAGTGTTTCCCAATCAAGTTTAGTTACTTGAGTCATTTTAATGTACCATCTTTTTGCTTTGTCTTTTAAAGACCATGGGAATAGACGCACTCTTAGATCATTTTTAGTTAAACCATCATACCTAACGGTTGATGCAACCTCTAAGAATTCATTGACATGCTGGTACGGATCTTCTATCCTGAGACCAGAGAACTTTGGGAGCATGTTGATCACACTCGTCTTGATCTCGAAATGCTTCGCACCTTCTTCTTCTGGAAATTAAGCATACGATTCATATGCATCCGGTGCGTAGAATCCCTTCAATGAGGTGTCTGGTCCTCTCCGTGGGTTGACTATCTCTTCACCCATCTCGACCTCTTCTATCTGACAACGGTCTTCAATAAATTTTCGTAAACACCTTATAGTTCTTTCAATATCTGGGTCATATACTACTAATGCAGAATTTGAATTTGAACGCGTCAGTCTATCGGACATATACTAAAAAAAAATTATTTATTTATTTATTCGAAATTTTCTTTATCTTTTTTTTTTTTTTTTTTAAATGATTAAAGCAAATTAACTAAACTACTTCTAAACTAATCTAAACTATGAACAAAAAGCAAAGCTGAAAATTAAATACAAAAACTAAGCAAAATTGAAACTTACAAAGGGTCTAGACGCAACTTCAGCAGCTTTGTCTTTTCGTTTCACGCACTTCAATTGTACTTGAAAATCACATAAAAATTTCAACTTTAGCTTTAATCTACAAGAACGCAATGTAAATAAACTAATAAAACTATTGAACAATGTCGCGTCCCTGGCTACAACGCCAAAAACTTGGTGGGCGTCAGGTGTGTGTAAAATATGTGGTTAAAAATAACACCTTAACGACACTTTAGGTTTTACCCTTCTGCAACCATACAGATCAATTATATATAGTTTTGCATGAGTAGGGGAATATCGATCCCTTAGAGACGAGGATTGTTCACTTTAATAATTTAAAAACATTGAATTATAGTTTTTCCCAAAAGAGTTGATTTTTGTAAATTATCTAATATTACTTAAATTAAACTAAATAGCAAAGTAAATTGGTTTGCGATTCAGAGGAAGAGAAAACTAGGGTTTCCTTACTCCACCACTAACCGCATAACATAGTTCAAATTCTAATTTCAATTGCATGAGGGCGGTCCATTGACTGTGAATTAGGTCGCACCACGCCAACAACTTAACCCCAAAAAGGATTACTCTCAACTGGATCGCGACAACTCATCTCAAGACTAAACTGATTAATGTATGCTGACTACTAACAGAAAAATAAATTAAAGCATGAAAATAAACTAAGGCTTGTCTATATCAGTTTGTCAGGGTATGGCCTGTGTCAACCTAGGGTTTTGAGTTTTATGACCACCATTGTGTAGAAATCACAGATTAAGCATCCGAGTTCCAGCCCATAGTGAATAATTGTAATTGTGTAAGATAAATATATTCGAAAAGTCTAAGACAAAAATCAATTCAAATATATAAACTTGTATCACGAATAAAAATGGTCTCTCATCTAACACAATCATTACAGTATAGTCATAACTTCCCTTCTCTACAATTGAAAACAAAATCAGAACTACATTACTTGGCTAGGGCTTTATCATAAAACCCTAGATACCGAATTATTTGATCATGGCTGAGGGAGTTTGCATTGTTGGTATATAAACGCTCTACATGGCCTTCTTCTCTAGATCTCTAGGTCTTTAATGGTGGTTCTCTTCAATTCAAGAGAACTCTATGAATGAACGTGTATCTCCAAAACGGAACTAAAAACAATCCTAAAAAGCCCCATTTCTAAACCCTAATTCTCTCATATTTATAGACAAGTGAGGGATGGTTTCCCTCTTCTGTAATTTCATAATACATTAATATTCTCAGAAAAACATATGTAAATATGTGTATAAGCTTGTACGTCGAGGTCTGGAATCACCGATCACTTTAAATATCGAAGTAGGGACAAAACTGGAAAATTCTGAAACAACTCCGAAACAACTTCAGCACGTTGAGGGATCACGTGACTATCATATGGGACCTACGCTCCTGACCTATACTTGAGCGTAGGGTCCAAAACCACATCGTAGTTTAGGAGCGTAGGTTGGGTCTAATTTGCCCATTTTTCTCTCTGGTGATATAGGTATTATACACTTTTGATGTAAAAATCCGTCTTTTTGTATTTGAGCTAAACTAGTCGCCTTTAACTCCCGATGTTTTTCGGTGAAGTAATAATCTCTGAAAATGACAGTTTTGCCCTTCCGGTGAGATAATGATGTCATGAAATGACCATTTTGCCCTCCGGTAGCTCTTCTTTGCTCTGACGCACCTCTTGATTCATTTCTCGTGATAGAAATGAACATGAACTCAGTTAATTCACCAAGATTAGCTTTGTTTCTTCATTAAGCTCTTGAAACATGCTTACACACACAAACGAGATAAAATAACCAAGTAATGGAATGTAAAGACATAACAAATGCAAGATAGGGGCGAAAAATGACCAATATTGATCCCCTATCAAGTAGGAGAAAAGAAACTGAAATATTATAGATGAATGTTGACAAAATCATGGAAGGTTGTCTGGATTTTAAGTAGAAAGTAGAAAAATCATTCATTTAAGTGGAGACCATTCATAACACGAAGCTTGATATAATTGTTGTATGGTAGTGAGTGAGAATATTTGCATTCATATTATCTTGTGTGTTGTGTCATAACTTATTTGAATTGTGTGTGTAAACTCATAAATGCATACTTACAAAAGAATTGAGATGTTTATAGGTACCATAACTGGAAACCTTCACGAGACTTTACTCATCCACTAGGGGTTTAAAAGGCTTGTTACACGTGCTAAGTGTAATCGTTGACCCTCACGAAAGCAAGGGATTAGGTTAGAATAGATAGGTTAGATAGAATAAGAATCATCACATATAGTTTTCTCTGAGTTTATTGCTAAGGGACTAGCAATATGTAAGTTTGGGGGTGTGATAAGTGCTCAATATCGGTCATTTTTTGCCCCTATCTTGCATTTGTTATGTCTTTACATTCCGTTACTTGGTATTTTTATCTTGTTTGTGTGTGTAAGCATGTTTCAGGAGCTTAATGAAGAAACATAGCTAATCTCGGTGAATTAACTGAGTCCGTATTCATTTTTATCTCGAGAAAGGAATCAAGTGGTGTGCCAGAGCAAAAAAGAGCTACCGGAGGGCAAAATGGTCATTTCCCGACATCATTATCTCAATGGAAGGACAAAAATGTCATTTTCAGACATTATTACTTCACCGAAAAGCATCGAAAGTAAAGGGCGACCAGTCTACCTCAAATATGAAAAGACAGGTTTTTATAGCAAAAATGCATTATACCCTACGTCGTTAGAGAGAAAAATGACAGATTGGACCCAACCTACGATCCTAAGCTACACTGTAGTTTTGGACCTTATGCCCTAGACCTACGCCCAAACATAGGTCATGAGCGTAGCCCTACGCCCAAGTGTAGGTCAGGAGTGTAGGTCACACATGGTGGTCACGTGATCCCTTGACATACTGAAGTTGTTTCGGAGTTGTTTCAGATTTTTCAAGTTTTGTCCCTACTTCGATACTTTAAGTGATCGGTGATTCCTTACCTATATATACAGGCTTATACACATATTTACATCTAATTTTATGAGATTATTCATGTATTTTGAAATTATAGAAAAGGGCAACCATTAGGGTTTCCCTCACTTGTCTATAAATACTAGAGGGTTAGGTTTAGTTTAGAAGTTCTGTTTTTAGTTCTAGTTTTAATATAGTTTTTCGAGGCCGGTTCATGCACGTTCATTCATAGAATTCTTCTATTAAAGAGAACTACCATTGAAGATCTAGAGATCCAGAGAAGAAGGCCATGGAGAACGTTTCTACACCGACAATGCAGATTCTCTCAGCCATGATCAACTAATTCGGTATCTAGGATTTTCTTGCAAAACCATAGCCAGGTAATGTAGTTCTGGTTTTATATTCAATTGTAGAGAGGGGAAACCGTGACTATACTATGATGATTGTGTTAGATGAGAGACCATTTTTATTCGTGATACAAGTTTATATATTTGAATTAATTCATGTCTTAGACTTTTTGAATACATTTATCTTACACAATCATAATTATTCACTATGGTCTGGAACTAGTATGCTTAATCTGTGATTTTCTACACAATGGTGATCATAAAACTCAAAACCCTAGGTTGACACAGGCTATGCCTTGACAAACTGATATAGACATGCTTTTGTTGAATTTAATGCTTCAATTTACTGCTTTAAATTACTTTTCTGTTAGTAGTTGACATGCACTAATCAGTTTAGTCTTGAGATTGGGTTATCGCGATTCTGTTTAGAAGAATCCTTTTTGGGGTCAAACTGCTGGCGCGGTGCCACCTGATTCACAGTTAATGGATCACCCTCATACAATTGAAATAGAATTTGGACTATATTATGCGGTTAGTGGTGGAGTGAGGAAATCCTAGTTTTCTCTCCCTCTAAATCACAACCATTATTTATCATTGTTTTCTGCTTCATTTTCATTATTATTAGACAATTCACAAAATCAAACTCTTTTCGAAAAACCATAATTTAGTGTTTTTAGATTATTAAAGTGAAAAATTCTTGTCTCTGTGGGATCGATATTCCCCTACTCAAGCAAAACTATATGCAATTGATCTGTGCGCTTACAGAAGGGTAAAACCTAAAGTGTCATTAAGGTGTAATTTTTAACCACATATTTTGCACACACCTGACGCCCATCAGGATTATTGATGCATGCATGCATCATTATGACAAAAATACCATAAAAAATAGAAAATAAATTTTTTTAGCATGTTGAGTTTGGCTAAGGGTACAAATGGTTGTCATATTTCACTATATTCTCATATTTACTTTTCTTATTATGCTTATGGGAATTGGAGTTATTAGTCTGACATGAGGATATGAGTTATTCACTTGACATGTTTAAGTATTATTTTTAGAACTCATTAATCTTGGGTTCTTGTTTTACTTCGGAGATGAATGTAATACTTGCTGATAATTTTAGTCTTTTTCATATATCCCGAAGTGATATGTAGGTTCATGAGCTATGCTAGATTGATCGATGCTTTTGAATACCTTTTGCATGATTTTGAATGTTGGGGTGATGTTGAAAGAAGAAATAATAAAATAATGATAGATATGAAAATATTAAAAATGCAAAAAGTAGTTCTTCGATCTAAGTAATCGGGCCACCTACCACAAAGTAGTAGAGTGTTTGCGTAAAAAGGGGAGAAAACTAATGAACATATATCCCAAGGAAGAAGCTCAGGCCCAGTTGGTCGGGACTAAAACTCCTCGCTGGAAAGTCTAGAGCTTAGAAAAATAAAAAAGGATAAAGTGAAAAAGGTGTAAAAGATTATATTGTGAGACATTTAAATGCAATAAGGTCCAAGCTAAATATTTGACTTCTAGTTTAGGTTTTAGACCGAACTATCATCACGGTTAGTGAGGAGATTATTATAATTAGTACATATTGCTTTCATCTTAGTTGTTTGCTTGCATCTGAATAATTTTTATATATGCAAAAACTATGTAAAGCCTGTCTTGTGACTATTTATTACTGCAAGGTGTGTGTGCTGATTTTCTTCACTACTGTGTGTATAATAGCTAAGTCAAATATGCGAATATGATGTGTTAATGATTAGTTCATTGTCTCTAAATTCCATGCTCACATGGTTCTAAGAACAAAAATATTTTTATTACTTTGAGCATATTGCATTCATGCATTAGATTTAAGTTCATGCACTGTAGATATTTTTGTTACTCAAGAATCTGGATATATTCTTTAAAGTTTTATGACTTCATATAAGTTTTGATTCGATTCTTTGGTCCTCTCGAATAGTTTCTCATTATTTACCACTCGTCTATTCTTTTTTATCTTTCTTGATTATTTTTATTTTTATTTCATTCCTTGTCATTTCAGTGACAAAAAGGGGGAGAAGTATTTAGTAAGGGGGAAATATATACAATTAAGGGGGAGAATTAATTGTTATTGATTCATGATCATTATGCATCATGTTCATATTATTTATTTTGTTTATGATCATTTAATATTGTTTATTCCTACTATTTGTTTTCCACACTTGCATTTCAAGGGTATGTTTTGTTTAAGTGTTGTGATTTCAGGATTCGTAGATTATCATGAGATAAAAAAAAGTCTATGTCTATGTTTGTCGGTGTGTGTTAATAGGTATAGATTTTATTTTATCGTGAGGACATATTTTTAAAACATGGTTTTGTCTCAGAAATGTCAATGGGGAGATTGTAATAAAATTTATTTATGGAATGACATTATTCTGATAAAAAACCGTGTTGATATTTTTGTGTTTTAGATTGGGTTGTTAAGTGTTAAATGTGTATACAAAGTGGTGAAAATACAAAATATATTTAGTCGAACAATAGTTGGAAGTGGCAGTGCAAAGAAGCAAAGATTTTAAAGAAGTATTGGAAATGATTGTTATTGTTCCACCGAGTACTCGGTGGGAGTGTTACCGAGTACTCGGTAAGGTGCAAACTTGCGGTATAACACCCCATGTTATTTTCCCAATTTTATGGAATTATTTCTGATTTATTTTCTGTTGTGACGTCACTTGTTCATGACGTCTTGGTTATTCTTGATGTTTCACGTATAAATTTTTCACGTTTAACGTTTCGAGCTGATTGGGCGACTGAACGATTGTCTCTTTGAGGACTTCGTGGACTGTCATTGATGATTACGTGACTAGACTTGACATGACAGTAGCGTTTCGGATTTAGTGAAACATTGACGTAAATTGTTATTGACTAAGTGGATTCGTTTAGACGCTCGACTTTTAGTACTTCGACTGAGTGGAACGTTGACATGAGTCTTTATTATTGACTACGTGAATGAGTTGTGATGATTGACAGCTAGTGTTATTGATTAAATGGTTTTGTTTTGACGCTTGACGTATAGGGCTTTGACTTAGTTGTTTGAGTTCGCTAGTTAGTGCTTTAGGGGTATTTGTATTACCTTGTTCATTTTTCGTGTTTATATGTATGTGATACGTGTTAATGGATTAATTTGGGTTGATATGGTTTTACTTGATTACTATTCGAATAAGTTATGTGCCTTAGTTGTTTGGATTAATGACGACTCCGGTGATTCGGTAGTTGAATCTCGTACCGAAGTATTTATTCTGACTGTTATTATTGATTAGCTATCAGTAGAGTTTACGAGGACGCGTAATATAAATCGCTAGGCGATTAGTGATTTAATTTGGTTTATATAAATATTCATACCCGATTTTATAACCGAGTTAATTATTTTGGATCTTATTAGTTATTCGGAGATCGTGGGTTTTTCGGTGATTTAATAAGTGGATGAGTTTTGAACCCCAGTGTATTTATTTAGGCTTATATTATCTATTTTGTGTCCCGTGTATTTTACGGGTTCACGCGTTATTATTTTTCGGTTTTCGGCATATTTTCGGAAATTTTTTCACATTATTATTATTTCATAAGTTTAAGGAAAATTGAATTGTTATTATGATTAATTACGAAAAGGGAGACTTGATAAATAAGCGGGATTAGTTGTAATTAAAGACCATTCGAGCGTTACAAGTGTAATTATCTATATATATATATATATGAATACATTGGGGTTATTATGTGATTATGGAAAATGGGAAAGTCACTTGTGCAATTATGAAAAAAGCAAGAGTTGATTTGGTAATTAGCCTAAATATATATACATGTGTATGATTGCTGTGGAGAGTGAGAGATGAAGACCGAAAGGTCTGCAGCTTACTTCTTCTCTTCTTCAATGAGCGGCAACTCCATCTCTTTCATCACCATCATCACTTGCATCTTGCCGGTAAAAGAGAGAGCCGTGCAACCTGGAGAGAGATCGGAAGACGAAGAGAGAGAGAGAAGAGGCGCGCAGGTGGTGAGTTGGGTTGTTAGTCGGAGGGAAGATCGGCAGTGGCCATGGCTGGAGTTGCAACGGCGGTCGACGGTGGTAAGGTTGGTGGTTCACTGGCAGAGAAGCAGCGACACCGAATCTGGTAGCGAGAGGATTTGACGATGGTTGAGGGTCATCGATCTTGGGAGGTATTCGTCGGAGAGAAGACCAGCGGTGACGACGGCGTGGTTGTCACACCCCGCCATCCATTAACCCAAACGAGGTTTCCGAATAGCAACACGCGACGGCAAAACAAATTATTAAAGTTCATCATAAATGGTTCTTTTGCCCACTTGTTATGTAAAACATATTTCTAACACCATGTTAGGAGTAAAATAGTCATTTTACATTTTATAAATATCATCAAAGTCACCCATGACTCGAAAAGAATTTAAAAAGAACGAAATGGTACTTTAAACGTAGCATTTTGACACCCCATGTTTGCCCAGGGGTAAAACAGTCATTTCAGGGGCAAACGATTCATTTCCAAGTTCTCCTACCTAAACCCGACATAGGAGAGGCAATAGGATCAAACGGAACTTAATTTCAGTCAACGAGGTGGGAGATATGAATTTTCAAAGTTGGAACGAAACACTGGAAAAAATCTGAAATTTCGTGAACAGTGTTTTTAGCAGTGGAATCATTATTCACAGCTTTCATCAAAACTTTTAATTTTTGCTAACGGCCATCGTTTTCGACACCTCCGGTCCCAAAATTTCAAAAACAATAGAAAATTGATTTCTATGCCTTCGGGTTTCAAAAATACCAAGCGGGGTCCGGGGGTGAGCGAAAAACATCGTTTTCTTTAAAACTTTCGCAAGGATTCGTTTGAAAAGTTTAACATTTTTCATAGTTTTGACTTCAGACGTACCTAATAGACAAATTCAACTCTCAACATCATCTTTCACTTTCAAAGTTTAAAATCTAAACTCAAAAACTCGTGAAACATAAATATTTAAAGAAAGTACAGTCTTTAGTCAAATAAACACAAAGTTTTGTCAAATCTCCAAAATATACATGTTCTTTGTAATTAAGGCTAACATCCTAACCCCTCAAAATAATAGCTATACATCAAGTACCATTTATAATCCAAAATATACAAACTTTTGGGTTTACAAAGAAAGGAATACGACTTTTAAGCCAAAATACACAAAAAGGGCTTTACACCGTCAACCACCAACGCGGACGTCCTAAAGTCCTCCTTTCGCAAAATCGCCACCTGAAAATATTTAATAATAACGGGGTGAGGTACACTAGCTCAGTAGGAGAATCCTTGTCACCCCATTCCCGGTCGTCCGAGTGATACAACCCCCTAACCCGTGTGCATGCTTCTAACTAGGTCGGTCTAAGTATCCCATATGGCACGTGTGCCAATCCGGGACCCCAATCGTACCCACAATCAATCCCCACGCAAACTCATATCAACACACAATATCAATAAATCGCGATAAGTACCACAAGTGCATGTATAAATAAATGCTATGCAAATGCAATGCACCCTAACCATTAAGGGTAACGGATATCAAGTGTTGCCAATAAATACAATCCATCACACGAAAACCAGTATGTGGAATAAATGTCCACACACGCCCCCTGTTAAGTGGATTAGTATTCCACAGGCATCGGGAGACTCCTACTGGCCAGTTGTTGCGACTATCCGAAAAGGCAAGTAGTATGCGGTTCAATGAGGCATGAAATATATATATCAATGCATAACTCATATACATGTTCCATAATAACATCAATATGCCTCAATTGTACCAAAGATCAAATATATCCACATTTCCAACTTATACACGTTTTCGTTTAAGTATGCTTTTCATTCTCAATCCAATATATATTCATATTGTCAAGGAACAAATCAACTTTTCATAAACAAGTAGTCAAAAAGGGACCCTAATCATGTTCCTAAGTCGTGACCCATATTAGTTGTATAATAAAGTTTATACACTTTGACACACACACCCACGTTACCGGAAGAGAAAGTGGTCCGTCAACCCCTACTTCAATTCCAAGCCGAACGGAAACATGAACCGAGGGCAAGTAAGTGGATTCCAAAAGCTTTTACCAAAAGGATTCCAAAAGATGCACCAAGTCTCTCTATGATTCCTCCAAAGCTATCAAAACATCACTAATTGAATAAAATGAGTTTACTAGCAAGATCTTGTCAACGATGATGAACTATAAGAATTTCTTCCAAAAGAACCAATTAAGAGTACAAAGTTAAGATTTCAAGTGGGATAAGGTCCAAAATGGCACAAGAACTTTCCAATTTATCAACATCAACATATTGGAGAATGAGATCAAAATAAGTTGGGTTAACAAGGATTATTAAGAATAGCCATCAACCATCAACATATAGATATAGGAAAAAGGTTGTGATGAACAATAAAGTATTTATCCACAACTATGACAATATGAAGCAAAACAGTCCCAAATGTTTATAAATGAATTTTCAATGGATATTGAATGTGGGATTTACAATAGGAAAAATCTCAAAAGGATACAAAGTTTTTCCCAAGTGATCATTAGTCGTTATAGTGGGGAATAGAGTCCAAATGAGCAACTTCAACAAGAATTAAATAGGAAAAGCTTTCAAGAATTTACATAGAATTTCATTAAAGAGGTGAACTGCTTAAGATATACTCAAAATCTTAGGGTCAAAAGTGAAGCAAGATATATCAAGAAAGTCTTCTAAAGTACATAAAAGAAACCTCTACAAAAGTCTTCCAATGAGTACAAATTCTAAAGTGGAAGACCATGATCACAAAGTGCTTTATTGTCAAGTATTCACAACAAGAGAAGCAAAAATATAAGATTCACAAGGGATTTAGACGCGCTCCCAAGTCACTTCCTCGACTCCATGGTGATGCTACCAGACTTTAACCAAAGGAATAGTTTTGCCTCGCAACACTTGCTCTCTCGAGTCAACGATGCTAACGGGACGCTCTTCATAAGTAACATCATCAGCAACCTCAACATCTACCCAACTCAACACATGGGTCGGATCTGGCTCGTACTTGCGTAGCATAGAAACATGAAACATATTATGCACATTTGCTAACTCTGAAGGTAAAGCAAGTCGATACACCACCTCGCCAACGCGATCCAAAATCTGAAAAAGGCCTATGTAACGAGGTGACAACTTCGCCTTGCGACCGAATCTCATCAAGCCTTTTCGAGGAGAAACTTTCAAGAAGGCATGATCACCGGCCTCGAATACTAATGGACGTCTATGTTTATCAGCATAACTTTTCTGTCTACTCTGAGCCATCACCAAATGCTACTTAGCAACCCGTATCCGCTCAATAGTCACATGAACCATCTCAGGACCCAAAAGTACAGTCTCGCCTACCTCTGTCCAACTAATAGGAGAACGACACGGCCTTCCGTACAATGCCTCAAAAGGTGTCATCCCAATGCTCGACTGATAGCTATTGTTGTAGGTGAACTCCACCAGGTGGAGATGATCCTCCCAGCTACCCTTAAAATCAATGGCGCACGCTCTAAGCATGTTCTCAAGAATTTGTATAGTACGCTCTGACTGTCCATCCGTCTGAGGATGAAATGCCATGCTGAATCGTAGCTGAGTATCAAGTGTTGTCTGAAAAGCCTGCCAAAACCTCGACGTGAACCTCGGATCACGGTCTGAAACAATATTGACTGGAACACCGTGAAGCCTGACAATGTCCTCCACGTACCGTATACTAAGAGTCTCAGCCCCATCAGTCTCTCGAATTGGTAAAAAGTGTGTTGTCTTCGTCAGTCGATCGAGAATCACCCAAATAACATCCTTCTGATTCTTGGTCCTTGGTTGCCCTGTCACGAAGTCCATAGTGATATGCTCCCATTTCCACTCAGGAACTGGTAAAGGCTGCATCAATCCGAGTGGTGCTCGGTGTTCGGCCTTCATCTGCTGACATGTGAGACATAGGCTCACAAAATCCGCTACCGCTTTCCTTATTCCGTGCCACCAAAATTTCCGACGAAGATTGTGATACATTTTTGTGCTTCCAGGGTGGACTGCAAATCTGGAACTGTGAAACTCTGTCAATACCTCATCACGACACGAATTTGGAACATAAAGATGACCTCTAAAACGAAGTCCACCATCGGTGCCCATAGTCCAACTATCAACAACCTCGCCAATGGTGGTGTGAGCTCGAACTAAAGCAATCCTGCTATCCTGAGCCTGTGCCTCAATAATCCTATTGATAAGAGACGGTTGTGCCACTAAAATGAACAACGTAGCCTATCCCCCACGGTCACTGAAATAAAGGCACAAAGCTGCAAAATCCTCTATCATACGCCACTCTCTAATGGCAATGCACGCTAAAGAAGCCTTTGACTTGCGACTCAAAGCATCTGCGACCACATTTGCCTTTTCGGGGTGGTATTGGAGCTTAAAGTCGTAGTCCTCAAGATACTCAATCCACCGTTGTTGCCTCAAATTCAGATCTGGCTGTGTGAACACATACTGAAGGCTCTTGTGATCCAAAAACACCTCAAACTTCTCACCGTAAAGATAATGTCGCCAACTCTTCAAAGCAAATAGAACCGCTGCAAGCTCAAGGTCGTGAGTAGGATATTTACGCTCATGAGTCTTCAACTGTCGAGACCCATAAGGTACTACCCTTTCGGACTGCATCAATACACAACCAAGTCCCTCACGAGAGGCATCACAATAAATCACATAACAAACTCCGCTCTCGGGAATAATCAAAATCGGTGCGGTGGTCAAGCGAGTTTTAAACTCAATAAAAGACTCCTCACATTTATCATTCCAATCAAACTTAGCCCCCTTTCTTGTCAAACGTGTCATCGGTGCAGCAAACCGTGAAAAATCCTTCACGAATCGCCGATAGTAACCTGCTAATCCCAAGAAGCTACGAATCTCGAACACATTAGTAGGCCGCTTCCAATTTAACACGGCTTCCACTTTAGAAGGATCCACTGAAATACCACTTTCGGAAACCACATTCCCCAAAAACTTCACTTCCCGAAGCCAAAATTTACACTTCTCGTACTTTGCAAACAAACGATGTTCACTTAGAATTTGGAGAACCATTCTAAGGTGAACCTCGTGCTCATCCTCTGTAGGAGAATACACCAAAATATCATCAATGAACACAATCAAAAATTTGTCCAAGTATGGTCGGAACACCCGATTCATGAGATCCATAAATGTCGTCGGTGCATTAGTTAAACCGAAAGGCATCACTATGAACTCAAAGTGCCCAAAACGAGTACTAAAAATCATCTTTGGAATGTCCTCCTTTCGAACTCGCAATTGGTAATAACCCGATCGCAAGTCAATTTTAGAGAAAACCGCTGCACCTTTTAATTGGTCGAACAAGTCATCAATTCGGGGCAACGGATACTTGTTCTTAATTGTAACTCGGTTCAACTTACGATAATAAATACACAATCGTAAGGAACCATCTTTCTTCTTATCAAAGAGAACCGGAGCACCCCATGGTGAAGCACTCGGTCGAATAAATCCCTTCTTCCGAAGATTATTCAATTGTCTTTCCAACTCCTTTAATTCAATTGGTGCCATCCGGTACGGTGCCTGAGAAATAGGTAAAGTGCCCGGAAAAGTCTCAATAGCAAACTCTACCTCATGAAGTGGTGGCAACTCAATCAAATCCTCAGGAAAAACATCCCAAAACTCGCTAACAACTTTAGGTGCATCAACTGGATCAACTACCTCCTCATCGGCTAGTAGACTCGCCAATAGAAGGCTAGGTCGATCGCCCAACATCAACCCAAAGGAAGAAGTAGAAAAGTCTCCCTTGTCACCCACAAAGTGAAACTGTTCGCCTTCTGGTGTACATAAGATCACGCGCCGTCGTAAGAAATCGATCTTTGCGCAAAAAGTAGTCAACCAATCCATACCCAAAATAATATCAAAGCCCGTCATGTCGAGAATAATGAAATGAAATGCTAGACGTCGGCCCTCGATCACTAACTCACAATCACGACAAACTTTGGATAAGGCAACATTACCCCTTACCGGAGTATCAACATAAAGAACCTTGTCGAGCAACGACACCTCTAACCCCAATACGGATGCAAATAATGATGAAACAAATGAATGTGTAGCACCGAAGTCAACTAGGACGCGAACCAAACAACCAGAAACAAATAATGTACCTCTCACTAGTGAATGTCCAGCTGAACTGTTTGCCACTGTTGCAGCCTCCACTAGTGTTGTTACTGCCTGAGCAACTGTGTAAACTCGACACTGTGGTGCTTGACCCTGTCCGGTCCTCTGCCTCTGTGGCTGCTGAATAGTAGGTGCAGAAGTCACTGCATGAGATCCCTGTACTGACTGTGCAGGCTGTGGTGTTGGAGGTGCTCTGAACCCTGATTGTGCTGCTGTCTGTGCTGACCTCTGCTGCTGACTAGCTCTACTATGACCTGTAGTACCAACCCCCCAAGGACAATAACGACTGATGTGGTCCTGTTGCCCACATTGGTAACTTGCTCGAGACTGTATAGAATCACGGGCTGTATCACCACTCTGTGTCTGCCTAAGAGCTGGACATTGAGACTTAGTATACCCAGGCTGCCGACAATGAAAACATATAACATCCCGACGAGTTGAACCTATCTGCGCCCGAGTAGAAGGTGCTGACTGTGTCTGACGCTGCGATGGTGCCACTGGAACTGTGGTGTTCTCTCACCGTCTCTTCTTACTGCCACTAGCTGAAGACGATCCAGAGAACACTCTGCCCCTAGACTCTCTATATTTATGAAATTCATTTACCTCTTCTTCCGCCACCATTGCTTTAGTGACCGCTACCTGATACACTGCGGGCTCAAACATAGAAACTCTGGAACGAAGTTGTGGCTTCAACCCTTGTACAAACTTGCGAGCCTTTAGCTCTTCATCAACTACCACATCCGGAGCAAAACGAGACAAACTAGAGAATTTGTTCTCGTACTCTGTAATCGACATATTCCCCTAGACCAAATTGGTGAAATTATCCCTCATTTTCATACGAGTATAGCGAGGAAAGTACTTCTCCATGAACAGTTCACGGAACTCCGTCTACGAGATAGTACTAATATCCCGAGTGTTGAGAATACTCTTCCACCAACTTTCTGCCTCTTTCACAAACTTAAAAGTAGGCAGTGTCACCTTCACATCATCCTCCACTATTTTTAAAACTCCAAATGCTTTTATAACTCTCTTCATCCAATCATCGGCCACCAAAGGATCGGGTCCTCCCTCAAAATCTGGAACTCCTATCCTTGAGAAATCCTTAAACGCCTTTCTGGCTCTTTCACCCTTGTCCTCAACGTGGCCTTCCCTCTCGGCAAGTGCCATGGCAGCAGCCAAAGCACGCAATAACTAATTTGCGTCAACTGCCGGTGCAACCGGCACGCGCTCCTCAACATCAGGGGGAGCAGGAACATTCTCCTCCATAACCGGAGGTACTAGACCTGGACCCTCATCGGCAGGAGGTTCTGGCTCTTGCCCCACAACTTCTGAGGGTGCCAAATCCCTCAAGAAACGCCGCAGTCGGTCTCGGCGTGGTGGCATGGAAACTATATAAAACCAAGAGAGGATTAAATACCAACATATAGAAATAAATTCGACTAGGTATCCTAAACCATGCCAACACACGTTTAAGCCCAAAACATGACAACAAATAAATAAAAATACAATAAAAAGTAGCATTAAACAATTCATAGAACAAAAATAATTCAACAACATATAAATTCAAAGTAATACGGAGCCAAAACTCTCACCCGTCGTCCCTAGGTAAAAGAACTGGCTCTGATACCAATTTGTCACGCCCCGCCAACCGTTAACCCAAACGAGGTCTCCGAATAGCAACACGCGACGGCAAAACAAATTATTAAAGTTCATCATAAATGGTTATTTAGCCCACTTGTTATGTAAAACATATTTCTAACACCATGTTAGGAGTAAAATAATCATTTTACATTTTATAAATATCATCAAAGTCATCCATGACTCGAAAACAATTTAAAAAGAACGATATGGTACTTTAAACGGACCATTTTGACACCCCATGTTTGCCCAGGGGTAAAACAGTCATTTCAGGGGCAAACGATTCATTTCCAAGTTCGCCTATCTAAACCCGACATAGGAGAGGCAATAGGATCAAACGGAACTTAATTTCTGTCAACGAGGTTGGAGATATGAATTTTCAAAGTTGGAACGAAAAACTGGAAAAAATCTGAAATTTCGTGAACAGTGTTTTTAGCCACTGGAATCACTATTCACAACTTTCATCAAAACTTTCAATTTTTGCTAACGGCCATCGTTTTCGACACCTCCAGTCCCAAAATTTCACAAACAATAGAAAATTGATTTCTATGCCTTCGGGTTTCAAAAATACTAAGCGGGGCCCGGGGGTGAGCAAAAAACATCGTTTTCTTTAAAACTTTCGCAAGGATTCGTTTGAAAAGTTTAACGTTTTTCATAGTTTTGACTTCAGACGTACCTAATAGACAAATTCAACTCTCAACATCATCTTTCACTTTCAAAGTTTAAAATCTAAACTCAAAAACTTGTGAAACATAAATATTTAAAGAAAGTACAGTCTTAAGTCAAATAAACACAAAGTTTTGTCAAATCTCCAAAATATACATGTTCTTTGTAATTAAGGCTAACATCCTAACCCATCAAAATAATAGCTATACATCAAGTACCATTTATAATCCAAAATATACAAACTTTTGGGTTTACAAAGAAAGGAATACGACTTTTAAGCCAAAATACACAAAAAGGGCTTTACACCGTCAACCACCAACGCGGACGTCCTAAAGTCCTCCTTTCGCAAAATCGCCACCTGAAAATATTTAATAATAACGGGGTGAGGTACACTAGCTCAGTAGGAGAATCCTTGCCACCCCATTCACGGTCGTCCGAGTGATACAACCCCCTAACCCGTGTGCATGCTTCTAACTAGGTCGGTCTAAGTATCCCAGATGGCACGTGTGCCAATCCGGGACCCCAATCGTACCCACAATCAATCCCCACGCAAACTCATATCAACACACAATATCAATAAATCGCGATAAGTACCACAAGAGCATGTATAAATAAATGCTATGCAAATGCAATGCACCCTAACCATTAAGGGTAATGGATATCAAGTGTTGCCAATAAATACAATCCATCACACGAAAACCATTATGTGGAATAAATGTCCACACACGCCCCCTGTTAAGTGGATTACTATTCCACAGGCATCGGGAGACTCCTACTGGCCAGTTGTTGCGACTATCCGAAAAGGCAAGTAGTATGGGGTTCAATGATGCATGAAATATATATATCAATGCATAACTCATATACATGTTCCATAATAACATCAATATGCCTCAATTGTACCAAAGATCAAATATATCCACATTTCCAACTTATACACGTTTTCGTTTAAGTATGCTTTTCATTCTCAATCCAATATATATTCATATTGTCAAGGAACAAATCAACTTTTCATAAACATGTAGTCAAAAAGGGACCCTAATCATGTTCCTAAGTTGTGACCCATATTAAGTGTATAATAAAGTTTATACACTTTGACGCACACACCCACGTTACCGGAAGAGAAAGTGGTTCGTCAACCCCTACCTCAATTCCAAGTCGAACGGAAACAAGAAGCGAGGGCAAGTAAGAGGGTTCCAAAAGCTTTTTCCAAAAAGATTCCAAAAGATGCACCAAGTATCTCTATGATTCCTCCAAAGCTATCAAAACATCAATAATTGAATAAAATGAGTTTACTAGCAAGATCTTGTCAACAATGATCAACTATAAGAATTTCTTCCAAAAGAACCAATTAAGAGTACAAAGTTAAGATTTCAAGTAGGATAAGGTCCAAAATGGCACAAGAACTTTCCAATTTATCAACATCAACATATTGCAGAATGGGATCAAAATAAGTTGGGTTAACAAAGATTATTAAGAATAGCCATCAACCATCAACATATCAATATAGGAAAAAGGTTGTGATGAACAATAAAGTCTTTATCCACAACTATGACAATATGAAGCAAAACAGTCCCAAATGTTTATAAATGAATTTTCAATGGATATTGAATGTGGGATTTACAATAGGAAAAATCTCAAAAGGATACAAAGTTTTTCCCAAGTGATCATTAGTAGTTATAGTGGGGAATAGAGTCCAAATGAGCAACTTCAACAAGAATTAAATAGGAAAAGCTTTCAAGAATTTACATAGAATTTCATTAAAGAGTTGAACTCCTTAAGATATACTCAAAATCTTAGGGTCAAAAGTGAAGCAAGATATATCAAGAAAGTCTTCTAAAGTACATAAAAGAAACCTCTACAAAAGTCTTCCAATGAGTACAAATTCTAAAGTGGAAGACCAAGATCACAAAGTGCTTTATTGTCAAGTATTCACAACAAGAGAGGCAAAAATATAAGATTCACTAGGGATTTAGAGATTTAGATTTCTAGGAATACAAGGTTAGGTTCCACAATAAGAAAGATCAAAATTTTAGAACAATTCTCCAAGCTATCAATAATCATTATAGTGGGAATGGAGTCACTAGAATACATTTTAATAAGTATTATCATCAATGGAAGAAAATTTTCAAAGCTTGTAGAGAATTTCCAAAGTTTCACAAGTTAGGTTTTATGAGAATCAAAGCTCAAAATCAATGAAACTCACCAAATAAAGCTTCCAAGAATGTGTTGATGCAAAGGAGAGCTCACCCGTTCCTATTTTCAAGATCTTCAAGAAGAGAAAAATAAAAATCCAAAATTAATCACAAGATTTTCAAGAAAAGGGGTTCCCAAGATGTTTTGAAGAGAAAAACTCACATGAGAAAGGATCACTTACCAAGCCCTGAAGCAATTGAATATATAGGATACAAGAAACGTTTTTGTTGCTGAAGGTTCCCCAAAATCTCCACCAAAAAAATGAAGAAAGTGAAAATTTTAGAGAAGGGAAGAGGGAAAAAGGGGCTGCCGAACATGGGCTTATAGAGAGTGAGTAGAGGCTGCAGAATCTGGGGCTTTTAGAGAGGAGAATTAAGCTTTGTTTGGTGTCTTGAAAATTGAACGGTAGTCTAGACTCTTATATATGTATATGAAGCTTTCCATCCAATACCCTTCTAATCCAAGGGCTCACAATAAACATGGAGAAAATGAGATGGAGAGATTCAACATGAGCTTGACACCTAAGCAATTTCTAGATGAGTCTACCAATCTCCTTGCAAAATGACTAAAATTACCATTTGACTAAAATGGGTAAGGAAGGGAAGAGGGGGTATGATTGACATTCCTTAATCTCACATTCTCAAATATACCCAACCACCTTAAGAGAATTTACCACAATGACATGCTCTTATAGACTAAGTTAGTAGGAGCAACACTTAGAAAATTTTCTAGGAAAATCCACTAACACAACTTTACACGAAATCTCAAAAATATCCCTATGCGTAAAAATTCCGAAACCAATTTCTAAATTCCTTATTTAGCGTAACGAAGCTAACGCAACTTTCGGATTCTAAATAGGACACTCCGAGGACCTACTTCCACTATTCGCTTTTCTTAGATTCCCGGGTTGTCAGATAACGGAAATGCTAAAATAAAATAACATCCGAATTCGGAAAAATCCCAAACTTTAAGTCTCACACTTATAACATATATAAAAGCATTTAATATTATTTTGGCAATTAAATAAAATAATTAAAATAATCGCAAAACATTTACTCGTAATTTTGGAAAATAACGGGACGTTATAGTGGTGGCGCTGGTTCGCACGCAGAAGCGATGCACAACAGGGGTGTTTCAGCCAAACCTTTGACCGACAATTTGGCCTACTTCCCGATGTCGGTTTGGACTGAAATTTTGAGGAAAGCTTCGTCTCGAGGCTAGGAACGACATACTAAAATTTTGTATTTTTACGTTGAACGGTTTGTCCGAAAATTTGATTTATAGGTTCGAATTTTCGTTTGGGTTATATTAGATTTATTCAAAATTATTAACCAATTGCTAATGGGCTTCGTATATAACGTATAGGTCGTCGAGATGGACGTTTCGATATATCCGAAATATTTTTCGGGCAACTTTGGGCGTCGAGCACTGTTCACAGCCGACACTATTCACGGCGGGACAGTTCGGGGCTGTTTTGTAAGCAATTGAAATAGGTGGGAATTTACATATATATATATATATATATTCTTATATAATTGCATATCTGACACTTACTAATAGTGCGTAGAAAACATTAATAAATCTCTATTGCATGTTTATGGGTAAATAAAAATGTTTAATTAAATTCTTAGTGATAGGCGGAAATCTAGGAATTTTATAACATTTATAAAATACCCATAAATGGATTAAATAATGTCGGAATTGGAAATTCCTTTGGAGAAATTAAATAAATTATTTCTCGGATTTAAAATAATTATAAACCTATTTAAATTAAATCGATATAGGCGGTTTAGTACCCCTTGAGTTCGAAATAGGTTTATAGAAGGTGTATGTGGACATAGATCTGGTTAATTGATTATATCCCCTATTATTTATATCTTATTGAAATTAAAAATATGTTAGGGGATCCACGAGAATGAGGGACGTTAGAAACTTAGACCTGATTTTAGTTCCCTTGTTGTTGATTTTCTAGTAAATTATAAAGAAATTAAATTATGAATTTAAATTGTCTAATTTTCCCTGGGGTGGATTAAATTGAAAATAATTATTGAAAATTAAATTAAAAGCATGCTAGCATATAAAAGTTATAAAGATTGGGTAATAGAGAACCCAAATATTTCTATGATAAATGGAAATTGATTTACTGTAGAATTTAAATTGTGAAGCATGCTTTGTATGAGATTGCTTGGCTTTTATGTTGTTTTATTGAGTATATTGCATTGATGTGAAGGCATTTTGCATTCATATAGCACCATGGTATATGTATTGTTTCGGTGCGAGTTGCATGCCTCGGTTATATCACGTACATGTATGGATCGTTTAGAAAGTTGCAACAACTGGCCAGGGGGGTCTAGCACCCAAGGAGCTAGTAACTCTCAATTCTCTAGACATTTGGGGGTGAGGGCTTGGGCCTCACTTACCGGTTCCGGACGGACTTGTGGTCTCCGTACTTTATTTGGCGACACCCAGCATTCTTGTTATAGGTTTGTTACCCCATCAGTAAATGGTTTGGGGTTCCTGGATATTTGTTTAACCCTCATGCAGTTAGGGTTGCACTGTTGTTGCATTGACATTCATATTAAGCATTTATTTGACATGTGCTTATCTGTTAAGATTATCTTTTATTATTGCTTATTGATATTGAGCTGGTTATGTTTGGATTTTATTAGAGATTTGTATTATTCTCTTGGGCGCGAGGGCGCGGTGTTTGTGATTAATATTTTAACCGTGGTTAAATTACAATGAAAATTGTGAATTTCCTAGTGTAAAGGAAACCTTGAAAACTTAAAGTTAAAAGATGAAAAGTGAAAGTGACCTTGGGGCGTAAGGGTTCCCCGTATGTTGGGCTCTAGTTGAGCTGGGTAGCAATATATTGAGACTTAGTCGAAATTGTGATCTTGGCCACATAGGCCTTTGTGATTGGTTATTAGTATCATCACAGGATGATTGATAGACCTCTCTGGTAGTGTGGAGTATTGTTCGGGTAAAGGTCGGATAGAGCTCATTAGTTTGACCCTATTCCCTTGGCTTTTGTAATTTCGAGCTTATCGCTCATTCTTCCACTTTGATAGTGTATGAGTTATAGGCGGTTCTTTGTTGTGTCTATTGAAAATCTCTTTCCGTAAGTACTCTTCTGAAGTTATTAAATTCAGGGCATGGTTGTCCCGTTCTTGAAACCTCGGTTATGGTTCGGATCTTTGGAGTCAAATATTCAAAATTTTGAAAACTTAAAGCTTGGGGATTTTCATAAAATGTGTTCTTCGTTTACCCCGAGACTTGTTAACTATTTTTGGAAAGACAGAAGTTTAAATACCTATTTTATAAAATATGTTTTGATTTCTCAGTACCGGGAGTATCGGTAGAAATCCGTTTTTGAAAGAAATTTCAGAAAATTCCATTTGAAATTGTTTTGTAAACTCGGTAAATTAGGGCATGGGTTACCCCCTGTTTTAGAGATCTCAATATTATTTCCGAGATCTCGGTATCGTTAGAGGTTGATAAATCCAGGTTCCTCCTAGCTTGTTGTCTGGGATTCCTTCCTGTGCCCGGTTTTGTTTGGTCATTCTTTCAGGATTAATTTTTATAAATTTTAAATAAATGTTAAATGTCTTAGGACCGGATTTGAAATAAATTTAAAAGTGATTTTAAAATGGTTACTGATTTGAACTCTAGTAGTTCTTCCTTCTCGCATAGTGTTTCCTTGGGTTTGAGCCCGGACTTGTGATGTTGAGTTATGCACACCTAGTGTGATTCTTGTTGTTTTCGGTTGGGTTCGGAGACGGTGGAACCAAATAAGATTTGACCGGGTCCTAACTTTTTCTTAAAAATCAATTGAATCCTTCGGGGTTCAACGTTTTTCTTTAAAAACCGGAGGACCATGACATCTGTTTGGGACTAAATGACTCCAATAACCCTTTCTAGTGCCTAGATAGGCAGTGTGATTAGAGATAATTCGGTTGGTTACCGAATCCAGTGTGGGGATAGTATCTTCCCTTTTTATGTCTCTTCGAGTGAATGGGTTGGTTCACTGGTTATTGTAAGTAGAGGAAATGAATTGAAGATAGAAATGTGAGAGTGACTTCCTCTTTAGGAATTATTTGATAGCGATTATAGAGTTGTGGGCATGGTTATGATGATTCCCTTTCTATAGTCCTAGTGAGTGATCTATTTACCTCCTAGGAACCTTGAGCAACGTGCTAGGTGCACGGTATGGTAGATAGTTAGTACTTGTTGTATCCCTAGATGAGAGTGGAGTTTAGATTGGTTGTCTATAGGCCTAGGTGATAGGCATAGTTATTTACAAGACATTATATATATACGTCTACATGTATTGTTTACATTCTCATGGATCTATGGTGCTTATGATATCCGTAATGTACTTGAGGTTAGTGATGAGGTTATTGATGGGGTCTCAGATTAGCGGGGTGCTATGTGAGACGATTGACTGACCTAGGATAGATGCATGCATACGGGATGGTTAGCGTTTTCTAGACGACTATGATTGTGATGTTTTGATATTATGGTGAGCGCGTTGTTTTGCTCACCCCCACAACAGGTTACAGGTTTGCAGGTGGATGCAGTACGACATGCTCGGCGGCGACGATACGGGTGATTTTGGACGGTAGTTTTGTTCCTCCTTTCGTAGTCATATTTATGTATTCTTTTATTCTTTTGGGATCCAGGCTGTTGGCAGATTCCCTTGTGTTGTATCTTTAATCCATGTATTTAATATTTTTAGGGTGCCTTTGTATCATTTCGGCACTACCGTATGATTTTCTGTATTCTTATTTGAGCTTGGTGGCTCAGTCGGTATTTGTCATTTTGGGGTGCCTTTATACCTTTTCGGCATTGCCATATGGCTTTCTTTATCATTTCATTTGAGTATTTGGGGATCTATTGATTTTAGAGGGGTTGTGTAGAGGTTTTGGTGTTCTTTTCCACTACCTCGGCCCTAGTAGGTTTCTGGAATGTTGGGCTACGTGCCATTGGTTCTATTTCT
Source organism: Cornus suecica (assembly GCA_963922005.1). Lineage (NCBI taxonomy): Eukaryota > Viridiplantae > Streptophyta > Magnoliopsida > Cornales > Cornaceae > Cornus > Cornus suecica. The sequence goes on from OY998238.1 coordinate 73,998,787, forward strand.
GTTGTTATGGGAAGGTTTTTGTGTTGTCTTGTTTTTGGGTTGTCCGGATGATCCATTTACAAACGGAACTTTATCGGATTTTCATTAGAATTTCTTTACTGAGTTTCTATCACTCAGGTGACATGGAATACTTCATTTTCATTCATATTCCATGTATTTTGATGTTATTGTTAATCCCAGTTATTGTTTTCCGTGACGTCATACCTCGGGATTCGCAGATTCTCCGGATTGGAGTCTCAGGATTAACGGGGCGTGACATGTGGTCGTTTGCGGAAAATTGTATTTTCCACCAGAACATTTTGTGAACTTGCGCACAAAAAGGTTCATCGAGTACTCGGTAGAATAGCCATCGAGTACTCGGTAAGTGGGTAAGCAAAATTACTTTTGGGAAGGTTTATTTTGATATGTAATTGATTTCTAACCACTTTAGGACGTGATTAGAAGCTATTATCAGTATATTGGACTATCATTGACCTATTTATTTATATTTGGAATATTTAAATGGCAGAAATACAAATCCTGATTGGAAAAGAATTCTTACCATTAATTGAAGACTATTCTCTCTATATATGATTTAAACCTAAGAGAAGGGCGTGACTTTTGTGAGAGATCTCTGAAATTATTCTACAGTTCATATATTTCTACGGAGATATATAAAAATTGAAAATTATTGAGTGATTATATATTTTCTACTTCTCTCTTGCTTTTAGTTTTTCCAATTGTGCTTTTACACCGAATATTGTTATGCATAATTGGATGATCTAGTTGTTGAAAAATCATCACACCACCTTGATCGAAGTATGAGGCTTCGTGGTTATTTGATCCGTTGAGAAGCGGAGCCGTCAGAGTCTGGAGATCAGAGCGAGAGCTTCGTGGAGCATGAGTGATTCAAGACCGTCAGACATTGAATGGAGAAAGGCAGATTAGGAGTGATTTATAAGTGTAAAACTTCATAGAGTCTTGTAATTCTTGATTCATAGTACATCGATACCTAAGCGTATTCGTGGTTTTTTACTCGGAGTTTTTCCAAGGTTTTTCCATGTAAAAATATTGTTGTCGTCTCTGATTTATTTTCTGCACTTATATTTATTATTGTGTGGTTTATATTGTGATCGAATTGAATTAAAATTGAATTTTCCGCAATTAAAATTCTAATTTGTCAATTAATTCATAAAAAACCTATTCACCCCCTCTAGGCTTAGTTCATCATCTTCTAGCTAATTTCAGACTGGGTGGAAACATTCTTAGTATGTCCGACATTTAAGGTTCTGACTCAATTGTTTCAGTTGTGGCATTTAGTGTTTTAGGGGTTCAACATTTTTGTTTCCCCTTGTAATGGGATTAGTACGCGCTTTGTTTGGGTGGCATGCTTAGGAGTATTTATATTCCCTTTGCTCATTTTCTCTGTACTTGTATGTACGTGCCCCTATGTGTGTTGTGACTTTACTTGTCTGTTTGTTTTCGATTTCTTTACGTGCCTTAGTTGTTTGGCTCGTGTGTTTAGGGGTATTTGCGTTACCTTACTTGTTTCTCCGCGTTTATACTCATGTGACGTGTAGTTTTAAACATATTTGGTAGACTTTTGGTGTTTCATTGTTTTAGGAGTTTCGGTGGGTTCTGTATGTACCCGGTGTCTTAGAGATATTTGGTAGAGTTTCGGTGTTTCATTTTATATTAATTATTGGGGGTCCCTTTTATTTTTTGGGCTCGCATGATTTTATTTAGAGGCTCCCAATATATTTTCAGTATTTATTCTATATATATATATTTAATTGGAATTATATATATATGGGTATTTAATAACTAAATAAATGAATTATTGGGTAAATATATATATACAAATATATATGTATATGTGGATCGACTAAGGAGAGGAAGACGACGACCACTTTTCCTTCTTCATCGATCTGGTAGTTTTCTTATCCACCTTGCATCTTCTTCCCTCTTCTCCGATCAGAGCTTGTTTTATGTTCTCCTCTCAATAATCGATTAGTTAGAGAGAGAGAGAAAGACTAAAAAAGGGGGGGTTTGCGACCTGGTAGGAGTCCCTAGAGGAGGGCAACGATGGCTGGTGGACGTTGGAGGAAGGCGACCCAGGGTCGCCAAAGACATGGTAGTTCGCAACTGAGTTCGCGGCTAAGGGTTTACTGGTGGAGCCACGACATGGGGTAATCAGAGATGGCCATGGTTGAGCTTGATGATGTTGGTCGTGGTGATGGCGCTGGTTTGTGTAGGTTGCGGTAGTGATAGGGCCGACTCCGGCCAGAGTTTCGAAGCTCTAGATAGGGGCAATGCGAGCTTCGTTGAGGTTTATTTTCGGAGGATAGATGCATCTTGATGTCATGTACGACATACTCGAATTTAGTTCAAAACCGTTGAACGGTTTACAGGGAAATCTGATTTTTAAGTATGATTTTCCATTTGGTATTTTTCAAATTTGCTCCGTTTCATTAGGTTAACTAACGGGCTTCGACTATATTGAATAGGTCGTCGGGGCGGACGTTTCACTCCAAGTGGAAAATGTTTCGGACAACTTTGGTCCACGGACCCTATTTTCGGGCGCCGACACTGTTCATGGTGGACCCATTTTGGGGCTGTTTTGGGAACGCATTTATAGGTGGAATATTATATATATATATATATCTAACTCTCACTCTTGGTGCATAGGAAATTGTAACTTTCTGATGTGTATGTGATAGTACGTTCCTAGCTATAGACAGGACTCATGAGTTTTTATTAACTCGAAATTGAAGTGCCTCTAGGTGAGTTAGAAACGAGGCGAGAGATAGTAATTTCCCTCAAGAAATTAAAAGAATTAAAAACCTACTTTATTGGGCTGAAATAGACGGTTTAACACCCCTTGAATTTAAAGTAGGTTAGTGAAATTGTAGAAATTGGACTTGAAGTAAGAAAGTGTTATTAGTTCCCATTTGGCTTGTGTTTTACTAAAATTAAAACATGTTAGGGGAGACTTGAAAATGAGGGACGTACAAACTTAGACGTTGTTCTAATTCCTTTTATTATTTTCATAAGTTATAAAGAAATGAAATTGCAAACTGGATATCCTGAGGTGGACTTATTGAAATTTAATTATAAGCATGCTTATATGTTAAAGTTTACAATAATTAAGTACGTAATTGAGGAATTACTGCCTGAAAATGAAATAAAAGCATGTTTTGAATGAAAAATTGGAAATTTATGTTATATCATTAAGCATTGAGTCCATGTAGAGGCATATTGCATTTGTGTAGCACCGTGGGCATTTATATTGATTCGGTGTTGGTAGTCTACCTCATTTGTATCATATATATGTATGGACCGTTTGAATAGTCGCAAGAACTGGTTAGGGGGTGTTCTCGCACCTAGGGAGCTAGTATCAATCTAATCCTGAGAAATTAGGGGTGAGGGCTTAGGCCTCACTTGCTATTCTAGACGGACTTCTGGTATCCGTATTCTATTAGGCGATACTCACCCTTCCTTTTGCGGGCTTGTTACCCCCATATGTGAACGGATTGGGATTCCTTGTTATCTATTTAACCCTCATGTAGATAGGATTGTACTTGAGTTGCATTGACACTGTCACGAGCATTGACATTCACATTGAGCATTTACTTGGCATATAATTACTGTTGAGATTTCATTCTATTATTACCTGTTTATATCAAGCATGTGGATTTGGCTTGTATTAAAATTTATATTATTCCCTTGGGCGCTACAACGCAGTGGTTCTGGTTGTGTTTGTGATGATATTTATGGATGTAGATCCCTTGTAAATGATAGAAAGTACTCAATGTGAACGAAGGTTTAAAGACTTTAAGTTGGAAAGTAAAAAGTGTAATAATAATAAGAACCAGGGATAATGGGGTCATGATTGGCATGTATTCTGGTTAGTTATGTGAAATTAATTAACATTTTTCTTTAAAACCCGAGGGCCTTGGCATCCGTTTGGGATTAAATGACTCCGGTATCCCTTTATTGTGCCTCAATAGGCGATGTGAATTGGAGATTGTCTTTTGGTTGTCGAATCTGATTCAGTGATAGAACTTTTCCATTTATGTTACTTTCAAGGATTAGATGGTAGTAGCATGTATATACAAGGTAACCACTAGTTAGTTTTATAAGCCATCTTTATTATAGGAGGGTTGGAGAAATGATTCTTTGAGTGAACAGACTATTTCCACTATTTATTATGGATAAAAAACATGATTGAGGTTGGAATTTGTGAGAGTAAAACTCTCTAGGGATGATTTGATAGCGGTGTTGTGTACGAGTTATGGTTTAGCTGTAGGTGTGATTATGGTTATTTCTTTCCGGTAGTCCTGAGGAGTGACTTGTTTACCTCATAGGAGCTTTGATTAGAGTGCTTGGTGCACGATGTGGTAGATTGTTAGTCCTTGTAGTGTGTTAAGACGAGAGTGCGTATTAGACTAGTTATTTATACGCCTATGTGGGTTTGATTAGTCATCTACAGGGTTTTATGTGTATATATGTTTATATATATGTTGATTTGGACTATGGATACATGTTGGTGATGTTTCTGATGCTGTGTGCTCTTTTGTGATTCTTGAGTATGATTGAGGTGATTTATGGGGTTGTTTCGAGGTCTCGGATTGGCGGGGGTGCCATGTGAGATGACCGACCGACCTATGATAGATGTATGCACACGGGATGGTTAATATTTCCTAGACCGCTACGGGTGTGTTTGTTAGAGATATTTTTGGTAAGCATCGTTATTGCTCGCCCCCACATAGATTGCAGGATTGAAGGTGGATGCAGCACAGAATGTACAACGGCGATAGTACGGGTGATTTGGGATGTTATATTTAGCTTTGTTCCTGTTATCCGTAGTTATCCTTTTATGTTCTTATTTCTCCTCCTTTTGCTATTCGGAGGCTAGTGTTATAGTTTGGGAGCCAGCTTGTTGGCATATTTCCTTTTGGTGTATCTTTCATTCCATGTATTTATTATTTCGTGTTGCCATTGTATCTCTTCGGCACTGCCATGTGGTTTTTTGTATTCTGATTTGAGCATTGTGGCTCTGTAAGTTTTAGAAAGTGTTGTGTAGAGGTAGCGGTGGTTTTCTTTCCACTACCTCGGCTCTAGTAGGTTTCTTGAATGTTGGGTTGTGTGCCATTGTCATTATTTCACTTGTTATTGACAGGTTATTCTTTGTTGTGGTTGTGTTTCTGGATGTTTCATTTATAAACGAAACTCTGTCGAATTTTCGTTAGATTTCGCTGTTGATTTTCTATCACTCAGGTGTTCATGGAATACATTATTTTCATCCTTATTCCATGTGTTTCCTTGTCATTGTTAATTTTAGTGGTCGTTTTCACTGACGTCATACCTCGAGATTCGCTGATTCTCCGGATGGGAGTCTCATGAATAATGGCGCGTGATAACGAAAGTCCATGAAGTAGTCATTTCGCAAAGCCCGAAACATGAACGCGAAAAATCTACACACACCATGAATGCACAAGACGTCATGAATAAGTGACGTCATAAACCATTGACAATTAATGGAATGGAATTCCATAAATGAGAAAGGAAACGCAGGGCATTACACACACTCCTTTGTTAATTAAATAGTATATATATGAACAGAAAAAAGAATCAATAATAATGTTATTATAATCATTACTTTATCTATATAGAAGGTATATCTATATATAAATATATTAGTAAAAAGCACGTGATTTGCACGTAATTTAAAATCTACATTATAAATAAATAAAATAAAATAATATTTAAAAAGTTAATACTATTGTAAAATGTGATAAATATTTAAATATATTAGTAATGTCACGCCCCTAAATTTCAAACACTCCGGAATCGGGACATCCAAGAAATCTGGGGTATGACCCATACAAAAAGAGGTCAATTAAGATCCTAAAGAACCATAAAACCAAATAGAATATTATTAATCACGATAATTCCATACAAAACCAAGCGGAAGCTAAACCAAATGATACACAAGGCACATTGAGTTGCCGAAAGAATACATATATATAACGATGCACTGATACCGAATACAAGAAAGGGATATGCCAATAGACTGACTCCTAAGAAAATACAACAACAATCCTAATATAGGAGACAAATAAAGAAAAAAAAAAGGAACAACTCTACGTACGAACGTCCCAAATCCTGCAACAGCATTCGTACCACGAGTCATCCTGTAACGAGGAAACAAAAGAAAATGTCGTTTCACCACATGTTGTCCATAGCCGAAACCTTCCCTGCAAGCTGGCATTTGGGACGCTATGTAAAACAACACCGGGGTGAGCTCATCGAAGCCCCGTAGGAGAAAGGAATCGTAGTTGTCACATCCTACAACCGTTCAAGTCGAGTGAAATCAACCCGTGTACATGCATCTACCCTAGGTCAGTAAAATGTACCACATGGCATTCACACCAATATGAGACCCTGAAAACACATCCCCCTAGTCCCCTACTATGCATCAACAAATAGGGCAACTAGCACGTAATGAAGTCATATTATAACAACATATAATAACGCACACTTATATATATATGCACACATATATATATATATATATAGAAAATATACAACCAATATAAGACCTGCAATACAAACCACCTCATAGATCACTACGACTCATACCCGTCAGTCCCACACTAATAATCTACACAACAAGTATCACCAAATCACAGGAGCAACACTCCTATTCATAACACTCTAGGAATGATAATAACCACACTTCCTAGATCACGAGCATGCCAAGCTCCAAAACGTCAAATCAGTCTCAAATCATACCAATAATCACCTCACATGTCACTACCCGACATTCGTAAACCCAACACAGGGGTAAAATAATCACTTCAACCTAAGAAAAGTCACAAAGGTTGCCGAACACCAAAAGAAAGTTAAAGGGATTGAATAACCCATCACACCGACCACTCAAAGGTCACATGTTCGCCCAAGAGTAAAATGGTCATTTCAAGGGCAAAAATGTACTTCCAAAGGTTCCACCTATTTGGACATATGTTAAACCATATAAACAAACGGAACAGAATTCAAGGCCCTGGCGCGAGAGATATGAATTTTTTAAAACAGTGTTCAACAACGCCGACCCAAAATAGAAAATTAAGATAAAACACGAGTTCGGGTGCCAAAACTGAGGCATTTTGTCCTCAAACCAAAAATTGAACATATATATGATAAATGAGACTCTAAGAAGCCCATGTCAAGAAACGGAATTGGATTTAAGTAAACGAGCCGGAAAATATAAATTTCTAAAGAAAGACCGCGACATATAAAAGTTTAAAATATTCCGTCATCTTGAAACGAACATAAATCACTCAAGAATACGTTAACTCGAGTGATTCGAAATCCTAAACATAATTTCAAGATGTCAGCATTTGAACGCCATAAATATCGTCCCTACATGATATACGGATAAGGATATATCAATTTTTGAAAAATTTCGTGCGTGCAGGGTGTATAGGTGCGAAAATGCTACAATGAATAGTAGCAAACCCCAAAAACTCCAAATTTTTGTCGAAAATGAAGTTTTGAAAAACTATCATTTCAAATGATTAAACATAAATTCAAGATGTTAGCTTTCTAAGAAAAAAAACTTCACCTCGATCCAATATACGGAGAAGGAGATATGAATTTTTTTAAAACTGTCGCGCGGTACGCAAGAATTTGCGAAAAGATGATTGTTTTGCCTTCGGTCTCCGTTTTAGCATACTACTGACTTTTTAAGTGCCAAAACCTTTTCAAATGACTCAAAATCATTTTCTCAAGCCCAAAGTTTTAGTCGGGTAATGAGGTTAGCAAAAATGAATTTTCACTTAAAGACCGAATAGACTTACATACAAGTTTTATGAAAAATCAATTTTCGGGAAAACAAACTGAAACACCAACGAAAAAACCAAAGTGAATTTAGAGACGCTCAATGGAGCAAGGGAATGATGAACCGAAGTAAAAATGCAACTCGAAGAGAAATGCAAGTGACTATAGGCAAATGCAGTAACTCTAACTCAACCATACCTAGTTCAACATCCACAACTTATTCAAGAATGTCCACAACTTCAATGACATTCCTATCCTTAAGATCGTTAAAGGAAACCTAGTGGCCGTTGCCACATAATGAACTATTTTCAAATCAAGAACCTCTTCCGATTATTTTAAACCTCAATTTTACATTCGAAACCATACCACTTAAGTTTCTAACAAAATCAACTGGTCATCAATACATAATCGACTCGGTTTACTTGTAACCTCATCTATCATCAACAAATCATCAATATCACCATTAATGCCACGTTGCTACGCCAATGCTAACTAAACCATAAAACCATTACCCACCTTCTCAAAGCTTCAACTCATCTCAACTTCAATAGTGTCAACCAACTTTACTTCTCACAAGCAAATTCTTAAATCAACTCATAACACCTCCTGAAGGTATATAAGCACGTAACAATAAGTATAAGAATTTATTTCATATTATACTTTAAACAAGGCATGCAAATCATATTTTCACATCCTTCAATTTCACTTTAGCATTTTAATAACATGTGAATTATATCTTAAATTTCACATTAAAGATGCTCCTCACCCGCATAGGATAATATCATGATCCATATGTAAACATATATCACATAACGACAACTGAATGCAACGTGACTCGCAACCTCATGGTACACACGCGACCACACACACACACCCTTACTCGAAGGGTCAACAGATACATACTCTACCCATTTACAATGAGAAAGAGTACCCCACCGATTATTCCCAAGTGATTTTGATACTTCTCACTTTCAACAAGGAAGACGGTTGCACGAGGCGACCCGTGACGAATGATCCGGAGATCCAATGCATGAGGCGACCTGCGACTTTGAAGATGAGATGACTCACCCTATATCACATTTTTAGCTTTTTAGTTCCATAGGTGGGGGACACCTCCTGGCCAGTTGTTGCGACAATCCAACATAAATATGTATCACATCATATTTATGAAAATATTCGACTATCCGACACAAGTCAAACTCACACATGGTTACATAACCCTCACAAACCAACACTCATGCATTCGACATTACACGGTGTACTCAATATGCATCAAGGCCTCAAATGAACCATGCCTCAACATAAATATATATCACATCATATTTATGAACTCATTCTCAAAATGTCAACATGAATGTCATTAATCCTTTAACATGCTTTTAATCACAATAAAGCAATAATCAACAATGATACTTTCTCATATGCAATTCATGTTTGAAATCAACAAGTTTTCCTTTATTTTACAAAGATCCAATTCCATTCATTTAAACATGCTCTTTACTCAATTAAAGTCATGATTCATATTTTCACCATTTCATACACAAGTATAACTTTCAAGATAACATCTTCAAAATCAACAAGAGTGAGGAAACTAGAATAACTCTCTAAGTTCATAATCTAACGTAACACAATTCATCCACATCCACATACTAACCTATTAACCAAGGTAGCATACATCATAGTCCTATCCACATAATGATCAAGTATGCTATAAACAAGAGTTATATCACAGAATCTCCTAAAATCCCCAATTTCATGATTTAAAGTATACAACTTTGCAATTACATCTAAGGTTAGGAACCCTAGAATCAAGTTTTCACACTAGCCTAATCACAAGATGAGATTGTTAAAAAAAATTCCCCTACCTCAAGTAAAGAACAAAGCAATCCACAAAGTGAACTCCTTGAAACCCTAGCTCCCACCCAACACCAAAATCAAATAAACCGATTGGTGGAAAGTTTCACCGTAGTCTCCTAACAATGAGTTAAGACTCACAACAAGATGAAACCAAGAATCAAAGGTGGTTCATCATGAAAAACCAAAAATAGGGTTTGAAGTATAAACTCACAAAGAGGGTAGAACACTTACCAATCCTAAGCTTAAATCGAAGAGGAGAACACCATGAACAACTTTCATGTTCAAGACAACATCAAACTCCAAGCTTATGGTGATGAAATCCAATCAAAAGTGGAGAAGAAGCAAGAGTGAGAGGAGAGAAAATGGATGTAAGAAATATGTGATTAAGTCTTCAAATGGAAAACATAAGAGAATTTGTAGAGATTTTGCACTATCTCGTAACCAATCCAAGGGTCCAAAACAAATGTGGGTAAAATAGAAATGAATCCAAGTGTTTACATTAAGTCTTGAAAATGAAAGACTTAAACCACACACAAAACCCATTAATTTGCCAAACAAGGCCTTAACATTCAAGGGTTAAGATTAAATATGGGAAATGAGATCTAATGGTCAAGAATGTGACAACACATTAAAGTGAGAAAAAACCAAAAACCCTTCAATTTCTGGTCAATTACAAAATGTCATTAAACTTATCTTTCTCATTTAACTAAAGTCTTTCACTCTATTTACCTCTATGCCACTCAAGTGTTATTCTAACACTTAGCCAAAATTCTAGGATTATCCACTATCTCTATAATAGTGAAATTACCATTATACCCCTAGGTCGTTCTTCCTCAAAAACATTTCTAACTTATTTCATTATTTATAAAATGATAATACAACACGCGATTCACATGGTGACACCTATCAATAAGTACCCGTTAAATATGCTAAGCACAACAAGCATAAAAATCACATAAGTGCTACACCAGGCGTTGAAAATAAAATAAAGTAACACGTTCGGAAATGCAATACGATTGCCGAAGCTCCAACGAGAAAATATTCCAACAAACCGAAGTAGTTGCCAATGAACATCAATCACGAAGCCAGAAACAAAAGTCCACGAAGTCGTCCCAATAAGTCCGAAACTTAAACGCAAAAAATTTACACGTACCAAGATTACACAAGACGTCGTGAACAAGTGACGTCACAAAACCATTAACACTTGGAAAAGAATTCTAGAAAGGAGAAAGAAAACGTGGGGCGTTACAAGTAAATTATTAAAAATAGTTTGTTGTAAATAGTTTTTTTAATAGTAGTATAGTTAACAAGTAATATAGAAACTATAAAAATATATAGTAGATTACTACTACAATTAGGATTAGCTATTATGAATTTCAATTATATCACAATTAGGTTTACGTGTTCAAAGTTTTCCCCTGAACAATTAGGAGTATGATTATTAATTACCTGTTCAATATACCATTAGAATTATGATTAGGATTATTAATTATAATATCCGTTTTATAGTCCATTTAGGATTAAGATTGTTATCCCTTATACCATTACGATTATGATTATTAACTACAATATCAGTTCATTTAGGATTATGATTGTTAAATACAATTGTAGACGGGATTCATTATTATTATTTTTATACAATTAGAATTAGAATTATTAATTACCATTAAATTATAGTAAGAGAATGTTATAAAATATAAAAAGAAGTTCAAATTTTAGTATACTATCACTATCAGATTTGTAATTTATATATTCAATATAATTTAACATAATAAAATTTAAATACATATTGGTGATAGAATTTAAATACATAATTCATACATAAATAATTGTTAGTGCATCCAAATAGGATTCTAGTTGAATTTGAGTCATAGAATTGAATTAAATATTGTAGTTATAATTAAAGTAAAAATTGAATTAGAGTTATAGAATTCAATAATATTTTGTAATTATAATTTAAATAGGAATTGGATTGAAAAATTAGATATATATATCTAATCAGCGTTAATTGAAAGCTATTCTTAGCTTCGATTAAAAGCTACCTAGTCTTATATATACACGGTGCGATGCAATTAATACACTAATGTATCTCAAGTACGTGCCTTTTCTATCCTCTGACCTCTCTCTTCCACCTTACAAAAACAACCATATGAGAGTATTAGAATAGTAGCATCTCGCGACTGGCTTCACCAAGTATATGATCGTCGTCAGCTTGGGGCAGAGGACTTGTAATCTTGTTTGCACATACAGGTGATTTAGATTGTGTACAAATATGTTTTTTGTGTGTGGTATATTCTTTGTATTGTTTATTGCCCATATATATATTATATGATAGGTAGGACGATTAAACTTTCTGTTGAAATCGTTTATTGTAAATGATATATATATGTGTAATTAGCTTTTGATTTCCGTTAGTTTGTGTGTATATATAATATATAAATGTATGTGTGTGGGATTTGCTTATGAATTTAGTTTGATTCGGTTTTGAATTTAGCCGTCTGCCTTCCCAGTTGTGGAGAAACGAATGCAAGTCTATTACTTTGGCTTGTTTATTTTTGATTTCTTGTTATTAGATGTCATGGAGTCTTTCTTTTCATGCATATATGATTGCATGTTATTTAAGTATACATATATATATTATTTATTTTTAGGAATAGTTGGGTCCAAATTAAGCAGCCATAAGACTCATTCTTAACAAAATTAAAGACAATTTTGTTTTGTACACGTGGTGAATTATTCTTATTTATTTTTTCATTTATCCACGCAATCTTAGTACGAGAAGGTATATGTTTCATACTTCTCAATTATTTTATATAAGCACAGTATCTATCGATATATGTATATGTGTGTATTTACTAGAGTGACCAAGAATTGACCTAAATTATTTACATAATGGGAAAGAAATTGAAAATTTTGGATGCTGCACTTGTATATACTCATAGTAGATTGATGAATATTGCTTCATTGTTGAAAAGAATTGCATGTATATCTATTAGATGTCAAATTATTCTGGTTATTGTATGGTCAAGTGCATATATTGAGATGAATGCTTCTATTGTGGTGTAATAAGAAAATGCTTGAATGTATTACAATATAAAAGACATTTTACTTACTTTTTACATTACTAAAGTTTCTTACTCTTTTCTTTATTATTGGTGTTACAGGTAAATTTTGATCCAAACTCAATTAAGACACTGAAAAACTCTCTCTCTCTTTCTTCATGCAACCATTAACCATATCATGAAGATAGTGTTGGCAACGTGAAGAGAGAGAGAAAGAGTATTACTAGTAGCTAAAGTGAGTTTGGATTATCCTTATATTTTAGTTTGAGTTTTGAATTTGTTCTAGACCTACACATTCTTCTTGACTCCTTACGTTTGTAAGGTATGAACTCGTATTTTTTTTATTTTTTATAAAAAAGAAATAGATTCTCTAAGTACTAGTATATGTTTTCGTATCATGTTTAGTAATGGAGTTTTTTTCCTATTTATTTATTATGATTTAGGTGGTGTTGCAACTTTCAAATATATGGGATGAACATGTCACGCCCCTAAATTCCAAAGACTCCCGAACCGGGACATCCGAGGATTCCGGGGTGTGATCCAAACAAAGAGTGACAAATGAAGATCTTAAATAACCCATAACGAATGGAATATTATTAATAACAATAATTTTAAACATAAACAAGCGGAAGCTAAACCAAATGATACAAAAGGCACATTGAAGTGCCCAAAGAATACATATATACAACGATGCATTGATACCAAATACATGGAAGGGATATGCCAACAGGCTAGCTCCCAAGAAGTATAACAACAGTCCTAATATAGGGGACTAGTAAAGGAAAAGAAAAGGGACAACTCCAATTACGAATGTCCCAAATCCCGCAACAACATTAGTGCCACGAGCCATCCTCCACTCCAAGCTATCCGTAGCATAAACATTACCTGCAAACTGGTGTAGACCACCAGGGCAAACCAACGTCGGGGCAAGCTCATTGAGCCCCGTAGGAGAAAGGAATCGTAATTGTCACATCATCCGACCGTCCAAGTCGAGTACGAACCAACCTATGTACATGCATCTACCCTAGGTCAGTCAAATGTCCCTCATCACACTCACCTCCAATACGAGACCCCGGAAACACATTCCTCTAGCCCCCTACCATGCATCAACAAATAGGGCAACTTGCATGTAGTAAAACTATATCACAACAACATATAATAACTCACACCCATATATATATATGCATGTATGTATACATATAGAGATATTCAACCAATACAAGACACATAGTATAAACCCCCTCATACATCTCTATGCCTCATACCTGCCAGCCCCACACTAACAATCAACACAACACTATCACCAAATTACGGGAGTAACACTCCTATTCATAACACTCCAAGAAGAATAACACTCACACTTCCTAGATCACGAGCATACCGAGCTCCAAAACCTCAAATCAGTATACTCTCATACTAATAATCACCTCACATGTCACTACTCGACATTCGTAAACCCAATACAGGGGTAAAACAATCACTTCAACCTAAAAAAAGTCACAAAGGTTACTTGTCATGCCCCGTTATTCCTGAGACTCCAATCCGGAAAATCAGGGAGTCCCGAGGTATGACGTCACGAAAAACCACCACTAGAATCAACAACAACGACGACATACATGGAATAAGAATGAAAACAAGGCATTCCATGTCACCTGAGTGATAGAAACTCATAAGATATTTCTATCAAAAATCCGGCAGAGTTCCGTTTGTAAATAGAACATTTGGATACACAAACATAACAAAAACAAAATAACCTGCCCATAATGAATTCAAAATGACAATGGCACCCAACCCAATATTCCAGAAATATACTAGGGCCGAGGTAGTGAAAAAGAATACTGTTACCTCTACAGAACCCTCTAAAATTAACAGAGCCATAAATGCTCGAATACAAATCCAAAGAAAATCACATAGTAATACTGAAGAGACACAATGGAACTCCGAAATAATAAATATCAGAAATAAGAAATACACCAAAAGGGATTATGTATATAGACTGGCTCCCAAGAGAAATAAGAGTACAAAATAATAACTACGGATAAAAGAAACGAATATAAACAAAAGCGTCCCAAAGCACCCATATCGTCGCCACTGTACATGCCATGCTGCATCCACCTGCAAACCTGCAATCTATGTAGGGGTGAGCACAAACTCAGGGGCTTACCAAAAATATCTATATAACACACTCTTAGCCATCTAGGAAATGCTAACCATCCCAGGTGCATGCATCCATCCTAGGTCGATAAGTTGTCTCATTTGACATCCACGCCAAACCGAGACCCCAAAATAACCTCACCAACAATCTCAAACCTACTCAAGAATGACAATAAAGCACCGAGTAACAGAAATATCACTAACGCATATATCAGATCAAATCAACGTATATATATATATAAGACCCCATAAACAACTAATCATATATCAGAAAAGCGTACACAAACAGGGTATAATACGCGTTCTCGTCTAAAATACTACAATAAATAACTATATACCACACCGTGCACCGAGCACGCCACTCAAAGTTCCTTGGAGGTAAATAGGTCACTCTTTAGGACTACCAGAAGGGAATAATCATAATCACGCCCACAACTAAATCATGAAGCTTACACAACCCCACTATCAAATCATTCTTAAAGAGTCTCACTCTCATAATTTTGTCACAGAGGGGTCTGCGGAAAATTCTGGGAAAACGTCACAATCTAAACCACAAATGTAACACGAGTGGAAAAATCTACCATTGAATCAGATTCGATAATTTAAAGACAATCTTTAATCTACACCGCTTATCAAAGCACAATAAAGGGGTACTTTAATCTTTAGTCCTAAACGGATGCCGAGACCTTCGGGTTTTAAGGAAAAAAAATGTTGAACCCCGAAGGATTCAACCGGTTTTTAAGAAAAGTTTAGAACCCGGTCAAATCTATTTGGTTCCAATGTCTCCGAACCTAGCCAAAGTAATTGGAATCCCACTTTGTGTGCGCAAATCAGCATAACATCTCCTAACCGAGAATATGACAAGGACAGTAACAACGCAAGTGTATGTAAGGTTCGCCCCAAAGGCTGAAACCTTAGAATTCCAAATTCGGCTAAAAGCCAAGGAACAATGACAATAAGGAGGAGACTCAACTACAAGATTTCAAACTGGAAACCATTTCAAAATCCCTTTTTAAACTTCTTTTAAAACTGGTCCTCAGACCTTTAATATTTGTTTAAGAATTTGAGAAAACTCTAAACAGACCTCCAAGGCATACTAGCTCAAAAGTAATTTCATAAACAACTAGGAGAAATCTAGAGTTGTTGAACTCCAACGATACCGAGATCTCGGCACAACCTCGAGGTCTCAAAAATAGGGGCATACAGTACCCTGAACTCTATGACTTCACAAGAATGTTTCTAAAATGAAATCTCCTAACACTTTTCAAAAAGGGGTTGCTTCTGATATTTCCAGTCTTGAGACTTCAAAAATAGTTTATAAAACAATTTTTTAACTTAAGAGTTTTTCAAAACAATTATCGGGGCCCGGTTAAATGAAAAACATATCTTATAATAACCCAAAAGCTTTAAGTTTTCAAAACAATGAGAGAGTCTTAGTTTGGCCTCAAAGATCCAAACCATAACCAATATTTTAAGGGACACGAGCTAAAGACCGTTTACTTCACAAAACACCTTCAAGGTGAAAGGAAGAGCGACAAGCTCAAAATGTAGGAGGTGAAAGAGAGACGGTAAGACTACCGAGCCTAGACCGACTTTTAACTTAATAAACTCACCTCCCCACCGGAGGGGTACGCCAGCCACCCTGCGGTATCATCAATAACCCAAAACAAAGGCCTATATGGCCGAAAACCACAACCTCATCTAAGTCCTGGTATGAGGGTTGACCAACTAAACTAGAAGCCCGACTCATGGGTAAATAATTTATGCTACAAGGCCAAGTCCTAATTGACTTCACAAAACCACCCAGAATATTTTTCAATCATGGCTCCGTTAACCCTGGTTCTTATTATTACGTTTTTCACTTTTCAACTTTAAGTTTTCAAACCTTTATTCACATTGAGATACTCTAACTTTTATACAAGATTTATCCACAGGCACAAATACAATCATAACCACTGCGCCGTAGTACTCTATTCACATTGAGATACTCTAACTTTAAAATAATTTCAGGTATCACATGTTCAATATCCACAAATATCAACAACATATAATCTCAATAAACAACCATATGGCAAATAAATGTTCCATGTAAATGTCAATGCAACTCAAGTGCAACCCTGTCTACATAAAGGTCAAACAGATAACAAGGAATCCGAAACCGTTCATTGATAGGGGTAACAAACCCGTAAAAGGAAGGATAGGTGTCGCCAAATAGAGTACGGAGACCACAAGTCCATCCGGAACGGCAAGTGAGGCCTAAGCCCTCACCCCTAACTTTTGAGGATTCAAGAGATGCTAGCTCCCAAGGTGCCAATACACCTACTGACTAGTTGTTATGACTATCCAAATAGTCCATTCGTATATATATGATACAAATGAGGCATGTAACTCACACCGAATCATTATGTATGTCCACGGTGCTACATAAATGCAAAATGTCTCTACATGGACCCCATGCTCAATTATGCAACATAAATTCCAAAATTTCATACAAAGCATGCTTTAGAATTAAATTAAAACAATAAATCACAATAACTCCATCTCGAGTTCATCCGGGTTTTCAATTACTCAATTCTTATAAATTTTCAACGTATTCGCATGCTTTAATTTAAATTTCAATAACCGAATTCGAATAAGTCCACTCCAGGGACAATCTAGTTCGCGAATTCACTTATTTATAAATTACGAGAAAATTTAGAGGGAAACTAGAACCACGTCTAAGTTTTAACATCCCTCGCTTCCACTTATTCCCTAACATATATTTAATTTCAATAAATCACAAACAACAGGGGAACTTATCATTACTTTCTAAGTTCAAATCCAATTCCATAATTCAACTAACTCACTCTAAAATTTAAAAGGCATTAAGTCACCTCTTCAATTTAATTTAACTAGGTTTTAATTATTCAAAATTTTCAGAGAAATAATATAAATTAATTTATCAAGGGAATTCTATTTCCGATCCCATTTACTTCACTTATGGATATCTCATCAATTTTATAAAAATTCCTAATTCTCGTTTATAGTAAGGAATGCAAACACTGGCTATCACACACACATAAACATACGCCGGAAGTGCTAGAAATTCCTACGTACTAACAGTGAGAAATAGATATGTATATAAAAAATCCCACCTAAATAAATGCTTACTAAACAACCCCGAAACGGCTCACCGTGCACAGTGTCGGCACCTGAAAATGGGTTCGCCGACCAAAGTCGTCCAAAAATCTTTCCACTCGGACCGAAATGACCGCCTTGCTGTCATATTCAATATAATCGAAACCCGTTAGTAATAGCCTAATGAAATGAAGCAAATCTGAAAAATACTAAACGGAAAATCGTACCTAAAAATTAGATTTCCCGCCAAACCGTTCAACGGTTTTGTACCAAATTCGGGTATATCGTGTACAACATCGGGAGCATGCTATCCTCAAACTTTTGGGCCAAACAAAGATCAAATCAGCACTAAGTCAACCCAACTCAGTCCGGCTGAACAACTCCCCGGTTGCCTGCACCACCAGCGCGAACTGTGCCACCGTCACCACCACATCACCTCCACATCGCCATCGTCCTCCTCTGTCAGGCGACCACCAGATCGGCGTCCAAACCTTAGGTCGCAGCTGAAACCCTCGCCAAATCGCGTCTGAACTGCAATCGCGGCCACCTCGTGCCACCACTGCGCGAACCACTACTAGCGGCCCGAGCCGTTGTCGCTGCTCCTCTCCTCTCCGACGACCAACCTAATCACGAAACCACCTTTCAGTCGCACTGCCCTGAAATCACCACCACGCGTTACCACGACACCCAACACCACTACCCATTGTCGCCAACGTCGCCTCTGACCTGTGAATCTCAGGTCGCATTGTCGTTCCTCCTCAGTCGGCGAAACCCACCAGGACGCAATTCCTCTCTTGCGCGAAATCTCTCTATGTCCGCACCTCTCTCTTTCTATCTCGCCTACAAGACGATAATTTTGATGATGATGATGATGGTGGAGAAGAACGAGTGCCAATTTAAGAGGAGAGAAAGAGAAGATGAATGTCGGTCGTCTCTCTCTACCGATGATATACATATATCGTCTATATATATTTATCATATATATACTTATATATTAATTTCTTAATTATTATTGAATAATAATAATACCCTAAATTTTTTCACCCACTTTAAAATAATTAATTATAAAATATTACGATAAAATTCCCGGTCCAATGATCTGTTACGCCGTCAACCGAATAACCACTGCGAAAAAATGATCTAAAATCATCCGCGCGGAACGAAAAAGATAACCATTTAACCTCAATTTATTAATAAATAATATATGAATATTATCAAAAAAATCCTAAACAATGACACGCGTGCCCGGAAAATCTATGGGACACCCGATAAATAATACAATCTGAAATAAATGATTCTGGGTACAAAACCCAACTACCGAAACACCAGGTAACTACAAAACCCCTTGTAACTCCTAAAACAACGAACTCTAAAAGTCCTACAATTACTTCGAAGACTACGTGTCACGTAAGTAGAAACACAAAGAAACGAACAAAGTAATGCAAATACCCCTAAGCATACCAGTCAAACAACTAAGGCACATAAAGCCACATCAACACATAGGAGCACGTAGAAACATAAAGAACAAAGCACACCAAACAAACAAAGCATGTTCATACAAACACCAAAAAAATGAGCAAAGGAAGTGTAAATGCTCCTAAGCACGCCAACTAAACCAGACACGTACTAATCCATTTACAAGGGGACACAAAATGTCGAACCCCTAAATCACTAAATGTCGAACTTGAACAATTGAGTTAGATCCTTAAATGTCTGACACACAAAGCGTGTCACTAGCCGGTCGAAACACCATACGTCAAGCTTCAAAATGAATTCACTTAGTCAACAACAAGAATTCCTATAAACGTTTCACCAAGTCCAAAAACTAAATGTCAAACGTCGAAACAGAACCATATAGTCGGCACAAGAACTGACGTAAACATTTCACTAAGTTTGAAACACTAGACCTCGCCGTCAAGTCCCATATTCACCAAAGAAACTCCACGAAGTCATCAAGGAGAAATCGCAACGTCATATAGTCGAATCTAGACATAAACGCGGAAAATTTACACGTGAGATATCAAGAATAACCATGACGTCATGAACAAGTGATGTCACGCCCCGTTATTCTTGAAACTTCAATCAGGAGAATCGGCGAATCTCGAGGTATGACGTCACAGAAAATGACTAATAGAATCAACGATAACGAGAAAATACATGGAATAAGAATAAAAACAAGGTATCCCATGCCACATGACTGATCAAAACTCAGTAATAATTTCTAACAAAAATCCGGCAGAGATCTGTTTGTAAATGGAACATCCGGACAACCCAAAATCAACACAATAGACCTGCCCATAATAACATAAATAAAATCAATGGCACGCAACCCAACATTCTAGAAACCTACTAGGGCCGAGGTAGTGGAAAAGAACACCAAAACATCTACAAAACCCCTTTCTAAAACCAACTGAGCCACCAAGCTCGAATAAGAATACAGAAAGTCATACGGTAGTGTCGAAATGATACAAAGGCACCCCAAAAATAATAAATACGCAGACAGAAGATACAACACAAGGGGATCTGCCAACAGCCTGGCCCCCAAGGGAATAAAAGAATACACAAGTATGACTACGGAAAGAGGAACAAAACTACCATCCCAAATCACCCGTATCGTCGCCGCCAAGCATGTCGTGCTGCATCCACCTACAACCTGTTGTGGGGATGAGTAAAACCACACACTCACCATAATAAAAAAACATCACACTAATAGCCGTCTAGAAAAGGTTAACCATCCCGTGTGCATGCATCTATCCTTGGTCAGTCAATCATCTCACATGGCACCCCGCCAATCCGAGAACCCATCAACAACCTCATCACTAACCTCAAGCACACTATGGATATCATAAGAACTACAGATCAATGAAAATATAAACAACACATGTATACGTATACATAAATAACGTATTGTAAATAATTGAGCCTGTCACCTAGGCCTATAGACAACCAATCTGAACATTACTTTCATCTAGAGATGAAACAAGGACTAACTATCTACCATACCGTGCACCTAACACATTGCTCAAGATTCCTAGGAGGTAAATAGATCACTCACTAGGACTACCAAAAGTGAATCATCATAACCATGTCCACAACTTGATCATCGCCCATAACTAGCATCGCTATCAAATCATTCCTAGAGAGAAAGTTCCTCTCACATTTTCTATCTTTAATTCAGTTCTTCTACTTACAATAACCAGTGAACCAACCCGTTCACTCGAAGAAACATAAAAAGGGAAGATACTATCCCCACACAGGATTCGGTAACAAACCGAACTATCTCTAACTCACACTGCCTATCTAGGCACTAGAAAGGGTTATTGGAGTCATTTAGTCCTAAACAGATGCCTTGGTCCTCTGGTTTTTAAAGAAAAATGTGGAACCCCGAAGGATCCAACTGGTTTTTAAGAAAAAGTTAGGACCCTGTCAAATCTTATTCGATTCCAACATCTCCGAACCCAACCAAAACAACAGGAATCTCACTAGGTGTGCATAACTCAACATCACAAGTCCGGGCTCAAACCTAAGGAATAACTATAGGAGAAAGAAGAACTACTAGAGTTCAAACCGACATCCATTTTAAAATCACTTTTAAACTACTTTCAAATTTGGTCCTAAGACCTTTAAATTTATTTAAAAATTTATAAAAATAATCCTGAAAGAATACCCAAACAAAACCGGGCACATGAAGGAATCCCCGACAACAAGCTAGGAGAAACCTGGATTTCTCAACCTTTAACGATGCCGAGATCTCGAAAATAACATCGAGATCTCTAGAACAGGGGCAACCCGTGCCCTAATTCACCGATTTTACAAAACAATTTCAAATGATGTTTTTTGAAATTTCTTTTAAAAGCGAATTTGCATTCGGTACTCGTGGTCACAAGAATTTAAACATATTTTACAAAGGAAGTTTTTGATTTCTGACTTTCAAAAATAGTTAACGGGCACCAGGGTAATTAAAGAACACAATTTACAAAAATTCAAAAGTTTCAAATTTTCAAAACTTTGAGAAAACCCTGGTTTGATCCCAAAGATCCAAACCATGACCCATATTTCAAGGTACCGGAATAACCACGGTTTAATACTCAAAAATTATTCCCACAACTAGGAGGAAAGAATAACAAGCTCACAAATATCAACAGTCGTAAGAGAAAGACGGCAAGATTTATGAGCCTAGATCAACCTTTGAATTTCTAAACTCCTCACACCACCGAAGTGGTCTAACAATCAACCCGTGGTAGTACCACTCACCAACCATGGAGGCCTATATGGCCAAACATTACAAACTCAACTAAGTCCCTGTAAAGCGTTAATCAACGCAACTAGACACCAAACTCGGGGGAGGGGCAGTTAATTACCAAAACCTCTTTTCATTTATTTCCACACTCAACTCGATTAAGTTTCAGTACATCGTTAACCAGCTCAACTAGAGCCCAACTCAAAGGGAACAGTTTCACCCCAAAGCCTATTTCCACTTATGCTTACGTAACCACCTGGAACACATGCCAATCGTGGCTCCACTAATCCAGGTTTTAACATTGTTACATTTCCTTTCTTTTAAATTTTAAATCTTTAACTTTTAATTTCCATCATTTTTAATGAATATACAAATACCATCTCCATCACAGCCACTTAGCCGTAGCTCCCAAGAAAACTTGAATTTTATTACAATACAGATACCATATGCTCAATAACAGCAAATATCAACAGTATAAAAGATTAATAAATGATCATATAGACGAATGAATGCTCAATGTGAATGTTATGCAATGCCAATGCCAACAACACCCTATCTAACATGGGACACCCGGGTATAATGTCGCCAAAGTAACATAACCACGAGGATTATATCGACTCATGAAAAACATACCGTGTTCGGATCACATCCTCCCACGCCTCCCTGTTCCCGGATTACTAGTCCTCCGGTAGCGAGCACACCGCCTGGCCTGTAACACCCCGTTTTATTTTCCCAATTTCCTGGAATTATTTTTTGATTTAATTTCGGTTGTGACGTCACTTGTTCATGACGTCATGGTCATTCTTGGTGTTTCAAGTATAAATTTTTCGCGTTTACGTCTGCACTCGACTAGACGACGTTGCGATTTATCTTCGATGAATTTGTGGACTTTCCTTTGCGATTGTATGACTTGACGTGACAGTATTGTTTCTGACTTGGTGAAACATTGATGTGAGTTCTAGATTTGAAAACACGACTCTGAAATTGTCTTTTGATGACTTCGTGGGGTTTTAATGGTGATTACGTTATTTGACGTGATGTTTTGTGTTCTGGACATGGCTAGAGGTTTATGTGGGCTTTAGTGTCGATTACGTGGATTCGTTTAGACGCTCGACTTTTAGTGCTTTGACTGGGTGGCGGTACGTTTTGTTGACCGACGTTAAAGGTTTCGACTTAGCTGTGCGAGTTCGGCATTTAGTGCGTTAGGGGTTTGACGTTTTGTTTTCCCTTGTAATGGGATTAGTATATGTTTCATTTAATTGACCTGCCTTGTTTAGCTAGCGTGCTTAGGAGTATTTGTATTCTCCTTTCTCGTTTTGTGTTTATATTTACGCGATATAGTTGGGACATTATCACTTAGCATCTTGTCAGGATTAGGATGTGCTAGGTGACATAAGGAGTTGTAATTTTCGTTCGTATTTGGTTTAGTATGTGCCTTGTCTGACTGACGTACTTTGTGTTTGTATATGGGTGCCCTTATGTATTGTTTAACTTGTGTGCTTAGGGGTATTTACGTTAGCTTGTTTATTTTTATCAGATTCTTTTCGTGCCTTATTGCTTGTGGTTATTTGGTGGGTCTTATGGGTACCAGATGTTCCGGTGGTTGGGTTTCACACCCCGGACTATTTCTTTCGATTTATTTTTTTATTCGGCATTGCGGTTTAAATCGGAGTAGTTAAAGAATGGTTTATATTATTTATTAGCTATTCGTAGAGTTTACCGACTTGCGTGATATTAATTGCAAGTCGATCGGGTATTTATTATGGATTATTTGAGTTATTTGGCATCCATCGATATTCAGGGTATTTGTTTAGGGAGTTACAAATAATATTCCCTTTATTATTATTTATTATTAAATGGAGGTTAAATATTTTATTTTTATGCAGTACCCAACTCGAAGGATTTTTGAATTGTTTCTTTGTGAGGGTTTGAACCGGTGTTTTGGTGGTTGGGTTTTTTACCCCGAGCTAGATTTTACCAGTTATAGTAATTATTGGATGACCCGTTTATTTTTCGGGCTCATATGATTTTATTTGTGGATTTCTGGTACATTTTCGGGATTTATTGTATGTATATATACGTTTAATAGTAATTAAATATATATATGGGGGTAATTATATATATATGAATTTATGTAATTATATATATATAATTATCGGCTAATATGTGTGTGGTGGGTGTTGAGAGACACGACTTCATCTCTTCTCCTTCTCTTCCACACGACTTCTCTTTCTTCATGTTCACAACCACAGGCTTGGTTCTCCTTCTCTCCTCTTCAATTGGCACCAGTTCTTCTCCACCACCACCATCATCATCATCGTCTTGTATGCGAGAGAGAGAGAGATCGTGCAGCAGTGGCACGGTCTGCTAGAGGTCGCCAGACTTGCGACGATTGTGAGTTCTGTTGTGACGACGTGGCCGAGGCTGTTGGTGACGGCGCGACGTCGTGATGTGGTGGTTCACAGTGGTAGAGCCGATCTCGGCTAGAGAGAGGAGGTGTGATATGAAGCTGAGGTGTTCGTCGAAACGAAAGCCATGGACGACGGCGTGGAGGTCATGCGACGATAGGTGGTGGCGCGAGGTGGTCGCAATTGCAGTTTAGATGCGATTGGCCTAGGGTTTCAGTCATGGGGTCTGGTGGTTTGCGACCCAGGGTTTATCTAGCGCTGGTGATGATGGCGTGGCGGCAAGGAGTGGCGACGTGGAGGTCGCTGGTGCTGGCGACGCTGGTTCGCGTCGTGGTAGCGTGATATGACCAGTGGTGGACTCGGCCAGATCGAGTTGGGTCGACTTGGTACCGATTTGGGCTTTGTTTGGCATGAAATTTTGGGAATAGCTTGCTTCCGATGTCGTACACGATATATCCGAAATTGGTGCGAAACCGTTAAGCGGTTCGCCAGGAATTTCATATTTTAGGTACGATTTTTTGGTTTGGTTTTCGTTAGATTTATTCATAATTATTAAAAAATTGCTAATGGGCTTCGTATATATCGTATAGGTTGTCGAGACGGATGTTTTAGTATATTCGAAATAATTTTTGGCCGACTTTGGTCGGCGGACTCTATATTCGGGTGCCGACACTATTCACGGTGGGACAGTTCGGGAATGTTTGTAATCGATTAAAATAGGTGGGAATTTACATATATATATTCTTATATATATGCATATCTGACACTCACTAATAGTGCGTAGAAAACGTTAATAAATCTTCGTTGCATGTTTATGGGTAAATAAAACTGTTTAATTAAATTCCTTGTGATAGACGAAAATCCAGAAATTTTATAAAATTTATAAAATACCCATAAATGGATTAAATGATGTCGGAATTGGAAATTCTTATGCAGAAATTAAATAAATTAATTCCCTTGAGAAATTGAAAAAATTATTTCTCAGAAAATTTAAAATAATTATAAACATATTTAAATTAAATCGATATAGGCGGTTTAGTACCCCTTCAGTTCGAAATAGGTTTATAGGAGGTGTATGTGGACGTAGATCCAGTTAATTGATTTTCTCCTATTATTTATATTTTATTGAAATAAAAAATGTGTTAGGGGATCCACGAGAATGAGGGACGTCAAAACTTAGACCTGGTTCTAGTTCCCTTGTTGTTGATTCTCTCGTCAATTATAAAGAAATTAAATTGCGAATTTAAATTGTCTAATTGTCCCTGGGGTGGATTAAATTGAAAACAATTATTGAAAATTAAATTAAAAGCATGCTAGCATATAAAAGTTATAAAGATTGGGTAATAAAAAACACGGATATTTTTAAGATAAATGGAAGTGATTTGCTGTATAATTTAAATTTTGAAGCATGCTTTGTAAGATATTGCTTGGCTTTTATGCCATTTTATTGAGTATATTACATTCATGTGGAGGCATTTTGCATTCATACAGCACCGTGGTATATATATTATTTCGGCGTGAGTTGCATGCCTCATTTATATGATGTACATGTATGGATTGTTGGGATTGTCGTAACAACTGGCCAGTGGGTGACTGGCACCCCGAGAGTTAGTATCTCCTGAATCCTCAAACTTTGGGAGTGAGGACATATGTCTCACTTACCGGTTCCTGACGGACTTATGGTCTTCATACTCTATTTGGCAACGCTCACCTTTCCTTGTGCGGGCCTGTTAACCCCATAAGTGATCGGTTTGAGATTCTTGGTTATTTATTTGACCCTCATATAGATAGGGTTGCACTTGAGTTGCATTGGCATGGTCATGCGCATTGACATTGCATGGATATTGCCGTTGAGATTATCTGTTATTATTGTTTATTGATATTGAGCAGGTTATGTCTGAATTTTAATTTGAGATTTGTATTATTCTCTTGGGCGCTAGGGCGCGGTGTTTGTGATTGATATTTAACCGTGGTTAAATTACAATGAAAATTATGAATTTTCTAGTGTACAGGAACCGTGAAAACTTAAAGTAAAAAGGTAAAAAGTGAAAAGGGAAATATTAAGAAGCCACGGTTGGCGATTACCTTTGGTAGTTATGGAAAAATTAAGTGAAAGTGACATTGGGGCATAAGGGTTCCCCGTATGTTAGGCTCTAGTTGAGCTGGGTAGCAATATATGGAGACTTAGTTGAAATTGTGATATTGGTCACATAGGCCTTTGTGTTTGGTATTGATAGACCTCTCCAATAGTATGGAGTATTGTTCGGGTAAGGGTCGGATAGAGCTCATTAGTTTGACCCTGTTCCCTTGGCTTTTGAAATTTTGAGCTTATCGCTCATTCTTCCACTTTGACCGTGTATGAGTTATAGACGGTTCTTTGCCGTGTTTATTGAAAATCTCTTTCCGTAAATACTCTTGTGAAATTAGTGAATTCTGGGCATGGTTTGCCCCGTTCTTGAAACCTCGGTTATGGTTCGGATCTTTGGAGTGAAATATTCAAAGTTTGGAAAACTTAAAGCTTGGGGATTTTTATAAAACATGTTCTTCGTTTACCCTGAGACTTATTAACTATTTTTGGAAAGACAGAAGTTTAAATACCTATTTTATAAAATATGTTTTGAATTCTCTGTACCGGGAGTATCGGTAGAAATCTATTTTTGAAATTTTTTTCAGAAAATTCCATTTGAAATTGTTTTGTAAAATCGATGAATTAGGGCATGGGTTGCCCCCTGTTCTACAAATCTCGATGTTATTTCTGAGATCTCGGCATAATTAGAGAGCGTTAAATCCAGGTTTCTCCTATCTTGTTGTCTGGGATTCCTTCCTGTGTCTGGTTTTGTTTGGGCACTCTTACGGGATTATTTTTATAAATTCTTAAATAAATGCTCAAGGTCTTAGGACTAGATTTGAAAAAGGTTTAAAAGTGATTTTAAAATGGTTATCGGTTTGAACTCTAGTAGTTCTTCCTTCTCGTATAGTTTTTCCTTGGGTTTCAGCCCAGACTTGTGAAGTTAAGTTACGCACACCTAATGTGATTCCTATTGTTTCGGTTGGGTTCGAAGATGTTGGAACCAAATAAGATATGACCGGGTCCTAAATTTTTCTTAAAAACCGGTTGAATCCTTCGGGGTTCAACATTTTTCTTTAAAAACCCGAGGACCATGGCATCTGTTTGGGACTAAATGACTCCAATAACCCTTTCTGGTGCTTAGATAGGAAGTGTGAGTTAGAGATAGTTCGGTTGGTTACCGAATCCGGTGTGGGGATAGTGTCTTCCCTTTTTATATTTCTTCAAGTAAACGGGATGGTTCACTAGTTACCTCTCTAGGAATGATTTGATAGCGATGTTGTTTATGAGCGATGATCGTAATGTCAAAGTGGGAGAATGAGCGATAAGCTCAAGATTACAAAAGCCAAGGAAACAGGGTCAAACTAATGAGCTCTATCCGACCCTTACCTGAACAATACTTCACACTACCGGAGAGGTCTATCAATCATCCTGTGATGATACAAATCACCAATCATAAAGGCATATGTGGCCAAGATCACAATTTCAACTAAGTCTCAATATAATGTTACCCAGCTTAACTAGAGCCTAACATACAAGGAACCCTTACGCCCCAGGGTCACTTTCACTCAATTTTTCCATAACTACCAAAGATAATCTCGAACCGTGGTTTCTTAATAATCCACTTTTTACTTTTTACCTTTTAAATTTAAGTTTTCACTGTTTCCTTTACACTAGGAAGCTCACAATTTTCGTTGAAATTTAACCACGGTTAAAATATCAATCACAAACACCGCGCCCTCGCGCCCAAGAGAATAATACAAATCTCTAATTAAAATTCAGACATAACCTGCTCAATATCAATAAGCAATAATAACAGATAAGCACACGTCAAATAAATGCTCAATATGAATGTCAATGCATCTCCAGTGCAACCCTAACTGCATGAGGGTTAAACAAATATCCAGGAATCCCAAACCGTTCACTGATGGGGAAACAAACCCACAACAGAAAAGGTGGGTGTCGCCAAATAGAGTACGGAGACCACAAGTCCGTCCGGAACCAGCAAGTGAGGCCCTAGCCCTCACCCCCAACGTCTAGAGATTCGAGAGTTACTAGCTCCCTAGGTGCTAGACCACCCCCTGGCCAGTTGTTGCGACTTTCCAAACGATCCATACATGCACATGATATAACTGAGGCATGTAACTTACACCAAAACAATATATACACCATGGTGATGTATTAATGCAAAATGCCTCCACATGAATGCAATATACTCAATAAAACAACATAAAAGCCAAGCAATCTCATACAAAGCAGGCTTCAAAATTTAAATTATATAGCAAATCACTTTCCTTTATCTTAAAAATATCCGTGTTCTCGATTACCCAATCTTCACAACTTTTATATGTTAGCATGCTTTTAATTTAATTAAATAATAGGGAAAAAATCAATTAACCGGATCTATGTCCACATACACCTTCTATAAACCTATTTCGAACTCAAGTGGTGTTAAACCGCCTATATCGATTTAATTTAAATAGGTTTATAATTATTGTAAATGTTTCGAGAAATAATTTATTTAATTTTTCAAGGAAATTAATTTATTTAATTTCTCCACAAAAATATCCAATTCCGACATCATTTAATCCATTTATGGGTATTTTATAAATTTTATAAAATTCCTAGATTTTCGTCAATCACTAGGAATCTAATTAAACGTTTTTATTTACCCATAAACATACAACAAAGATTTATTAACGTTTTCTACGCACTATTAGTGAATGTCAGATATGCATATATATAAGAATATATATATGTAAATTCTCACCTATTTTAATTCCTTACAAACCGTCCCGAACTGCCCCATCGTGAACAGTGTTAGCACCCGTAAATGGGCCCGCCGATCAAAGTTGTCGGATTTGTCTTTTGAATAGGCCATAATGTGCGCCTCGACAACCTAAATAATGTTTTCAAAGCTCGTTAATTATCAACAATTAATTTTGAACAAATCTAACGAAAACCAAACCGAAAAATCATACCTATAATCTGAAATTCCCGGCAAACCGCTCAACGATTTTGTACCAAATTCGGATATATCGTGTATGACATCGGGAGCAAGCTATCCTCAAAATTTTATGCCAAACGAAGCCCGAATCGCCACCGAGTCGACCCAACTCAGTTCGGTCGAACTCGGCTCTGTCCATCACGCGCCACTACGATGTGAACCAGCGCCGCCACGTCCTGCTGAGCGACACCACGATGCCGTCATCGCCCTCCTATGTCAGGTGACCACAGATCGGCGACCAAACCCTAGGTTACAGCTGAAACCCTCGCCAAATCGCGTCGGTACTGCAATCGCGACCACCTCGCGCCACTACTATGCGAATCACCTCTAGACGCCACATGACCACCAAGAGCCAGCAACGTCACCCTCGTCATTTCTCAAGGCCGACGACCTCAACCCTAGCCCTAGGTCGCAAAACACCACCTAATTGACAACCTCTCTCTCTCTCTCCCACGATCGGCAAGAAGATGAAGATGATGATGGAGGAGTTGGTGCCGCTGAGAGAGAAGGAGAAGCACTTGGTGGTTCACATGGGGGAGGAGAAGAAGAAGAAGCTGTGACCTTATCTCTTCTGTCGACTTACTCTTATTTCTAATTTTCCTCATTTAATTCACATGTGTGTATATATATATGAATAAGTTATGTGTATAGATGTGTGTGATAATAAGTGACATACCACATTAGGCAAGGTCCACCTGGGCATAATTTCAAGTATCCAAATGTATTATAATTCCAATTCTCCTTTTTGTGTCGCACTTTGTCACCTATTGAAATGTAGTACTACATCATTCATGTGGCCTACACGTGTGGTTGTGGTGAGATGCAATGGGGGGGCCGGTTCATCCAAATGCTAGGCCCAATAACCCACCATTCTGTTTTCGTTTCTTGATATCCTTATAATATATATATTATAATTTTCACTAATATATAATCGGGAACACCTAAATAAAATCACATGAACCCGAACAATACACGAGACGCCCGATAGACAATATAAACTGATATAAATAACCCGGGGTATACAACCCAACCAATAAAACACCGAATAAGTCTCTAGCTCACCAAGACACCTAAAATAACTGTAAATAACTAGGGCACGCAAATAAATCCAAAAACAATAATCATCCCGATCCTATCGAAACTCCAAGAACAGGTAAACACTAACATCTACCCCAAATAACTCTACCAACACGTATCACGTAGATCATAAAGCATAATCACAAATACTTACACAAATAGAAAACATGCACTAATACCCAGAAACAATCAAACAGAGCAATTAAGAACACCAAGCGCTACGTCGAATCCCTAATAGCACTAAATGCCGAACTCGAGCAATAGCGTTGGAGCCTTAAACGTCGAACATACTAAGCATGTCGCCACCTAGTCGAAGCACCAAACGTGGAGCGTCAAAACGAAATCACGTATTCGGCACTAGAACCCACGTAACCTCTAGCCACGTCTGAAACACGAAACATCAATTCAAGTAGCGTAATCACCAAAGAAACCCCACGAAGTCACCGAAAAGACAATTGCATAGTCCTGATGTCAAATCCAAAACTCACGTCAACGTTTTGCCAAGTCAAAAACAATATTGTCATACAAGTCACGTAATAGTCAAAGAAAGTCCACGAAGTCATCGAGGAGAAATCGCAATGTCGTCCAGTCAAGTGCAGAAGTAAACGTGAAAAATTTATACTTGAAACACCAAGGATAACCATGACCTCATGAACAAGTAACGTCACAACCAAAATTAAATCAAAAAAATAATTCCAAGAAATTGGGAAAATAACATGGGGTGTTACAATAACTTCATCATATTTTACGAGAAAAAATAAACTAAAAAGGGAACTAAAACCGTGTCTAAGTTTTAATGTCCCTCGTTCTCCTGAATCCCCTAACATATTTTTAATTCCAATAAAATATAAATAGTAGGGGAAAAATCAATTAACCGGATCTACGTCCACATACACCTTCTAATTTAATTTCTCCGAAGTATTTCTATTTCCGACATCACTTAATCCAATTATTGGTACTCTGTAAAATTTATAAAATCCCTAGATTTTCGTCTATCACTGGGCACTTAATTAAACGTTTTTATTTACCCATAAACATGCAACGAAGATGTATTAACGTTTTCTACGCACTATTAGTGAGTGACAGATATGCATATATATAAGAATATATATATGTAAATTACCACCTATTTTAATCGCCTACAAACAATCCCGAATTGTCCCGCCGTGAACAGTGTCGTCGCCCAAATATAGAGTTCGCCGACCAAAGTCGCCCGAAAATTAATTCGAATATGTCGAAACGACCGTCTTACCGTCCTATTCAATATAGTTGAAACCGGTTAGCAATCCATAAATAAATTTGAACAAATCCAACAAAAACCAAACTGAAAAATCGTACCTAAAATCTAAAATTCCCGGTGAACCGCTCAATGATTTTGTACCAAATTTGGATATATCGTGTACGACATCGGAAACAAGCTATCCTCAAAGTTTCACGCCAAACGAAGCCTGAACCAGCATTGAGTCGACCCAACTCGGTCATCCCAAACTCGTAACTGGTCATCACTGGTCATCTCGCACCACCACGGCGCGAACCACCACCACCACCACATCATCCCGCATCTGTTCGCGACGCCATCACCACCAGGTCGTCGTTGCCAACGACCACCAGACCAATGACTGAAACCTTAACTCGCCATTGAAACCCTTTCCAGAATATGTCGTTTACAATCGCAACCACGTCGCGCCACCACTGCGCCGTCGCGTACCACCAGCGACCCTAGTCACCGTCGTCGCCAGCCCTGGCTGAACCCTAGGTCGCGAACCACCATCATCACCTTCTCCAGCCGACCACCTCGCGCGAACCCTCTTTCTCTAGCCGCGCATCAGCCGGCAAGGTGAAGAAAGAGATGGTCAGTTGCTGCAAGGAGAAAGAAAGAGAAGATGAAGCCCTCATTGTTGTTCGCGTGAAGAATAAATGATGCATCGTTTCTCTGTTAACCACACATCCCTTATCCACTATGTATATATAATTTTCCATTAATTTCATATATACATAAATACCCACATATATATATATATATATATATATATATATATATATATATATTCTCCCAACGCATTAAATCTCGAAATCGTACAGCTGAGTCAAAACCTTTAACGTCGGTCAACAAAACGTACCGCCACCTAGTCGAAGCACTAAAATTCGACCGTCTAAATGAATCTACTTAGTCGACAATAAGAATTCACATCAACATTTCACTAAGTCCGAAACACTACCGTCACGTCAAGTCAAGTCACGTAATCACCAACGATAGTCCATGAAGTTGTCAAGGACACAATCGTCCAGCCGCCCAGTCAGCTCCAAACGTTAAATGCAAAAAATTTACTCATGAAACACCAAGTATAACCATGACATCATGAACAAGTGACGTCACAATCGAAAATAATTACAGAAAATTGGAAAATAACACAGGTTGTCACAAGTGATGTCACAATCGAAAATAAATCAAAAATAATTCCAAGAAATGTGGAAAATAATACGGGGTGTTACATTACCGGACACCAAAATGAAGTGAAAAATATTGAATAACCCATCACACCGACCACTCAAAGGTCACATGTTCGCCCAAGGGTAAATGGTCACTTCAAGGGTTAAAATGTACTTTCAAAGGTTTACCCACCTATTTGGACATAATTTAAACCATAGAAACAAACGGAACAAAATTCAAGGCCGCGACGCGAGAGATATGAAATTTTGAAAATGGCATCGAACAACACTGACCCAAAAAGAAAGTTAAAGTACCCCAATTTCACCAAGGGTAAAACAGTCATTTAAAGTCAAAATAAATGATTTTAAATTTGGTATCAATTATTTGGACATAGCAAAGACCATAGAAACAAATGGAACCTAAATCAAAGCCACGAGGCGAGAGATATGAATTTTTGAAAACGATGTCGAACAACACCGACCAAAACAGAAAACTGAAATACCCCTCTTTCACCAAGGGTAAAATAGTCATTTCAAGTGAAAATAAATGATTTCCAATTTCAAATACAAATTTTGTACAAAATCCATAGGAACAAACGGGACCTAAATCAAATCCACGAGACGAGAGATATGAATTTTTGAAAATGGCATCGGACAACGCTGACAAAAACGGAAAACTAAAGTACCCCACTTTCACCAAAGATAAGATAGTCATTTAAGGGGTAAAAATGACATTTCAAAGTACTAATACAAATTTTGAACCTACCACATGCCATAGGAACAAACGAGACCTAATTCAAAGACACAAGGCGAGAGATATGAAGTTTTGAAAACAGTATCGGACAACGCCAACAAAATAACGGAAAGCTGAAGTACCCACTTTCAACAAACATAACTCAGTCAGAAATATGTTAACTCGAGCTATTCAAAAGCCTAAAAATAAGTTCAAGATGTCATCTTTCCAAAACCATAAACATCGGCTTCATCCAAACTACAAGGAAGGAACTACATGATTTTGAAAGATGCCGCACGCGCTGGGTTGCACCTTGCAGCATAGGTACGGGTGCACTCTAGCACCAAAACTTTCTGCCCAATTTCAAGTTTTGAAAAACTGCATTCAACCCATATAGACTGATTCAATATTACACTAATAAGCTTAGAAATGTTTCGTTTCGTGAGGATTTTCGATAAAATGAACGTTTTGCCCCCGGTCTCCGTTTTAACATCCTACCGACTTTTTAAATGTCAAAATCTTTTCAAACAACTCAAAATCATTTTCTAAAACCTAAAGTTTTAGTTGTGCTCATGGGGGTAGGCAAAAACGGGTTTTTCACTTAAAAACCAAATGGACTCAAATATAAGTCTTACAAAAAATCCATTTTCGGGGAAACAAACCGAAACACCAACGGAATGACCAAAGCGAATTTAGAGACACACAAATGGAGCAAGGAAATGAATAACCGAGGTAAAAAGGCAACTCAAAGGGAAGGCAATTGACCATATGCAAATGCACTAATTCTAACCCAACCATACCTAGTTCGACATCCAAATACACAATCGACTCGGTTCACTCATGACCTCGTCTATCATAACCAAAACATCAAAATCACTATTGATGCCACATTGCTACACAACGCTAACTAAACCATAAAACCATTACCCGTCTTCTCAAGGCTTCATCTCATAATCAATTCAATAGCCACAACCGACATTACTTCTCACAAGAAAGTCCTTAAACCAACTCACATCACTCCCCTAAGGTATATAAGCACATAACAACAAGTATAAGCATTTATCTCACATTATACTTTAAACAAGGCATGCAAATCATATTTTCACATCCTTTCATTTCACTTTAGCATTTCAATAACATGTGAATTATATATCTCAAAATCCACATTAAACATGTTCATCAACAACATAGGATAATATCATGATCCATATAGACATAATCACATAATAGCAACTCAGATGCAATGTGACTCACACACCTTATGTTACACGTAGCACCCGATACGGTTAACGAATACATACTCTAACCATTCACGTTTAAAAAGAGTACCGCATCGATTATCCCCAAGTGATTTTTCTTTTTATCACTTTCAATAAGGGAGGCGGTTGTCCGGGGTGACCCGAGACTTTGAGAGTGACGCATACCACCACAGTGGGGCAACAATCAACCCTATCAAAAAAAAGTTTCCCGACTTTGAAAGTGACGCATACCATCACGATGGGGCAACAATCAACCCTATATCAACAATTTTCATCTTTTTAGTTTTGTATGTGAGGGACACCTCATGGCCAGTTGTTGCGACGATTCGACACAAGACTACTCACACATGATTACCCAACCCGCATATACCAACACCATGATTTGACACTAAACGATGTACTCAATATGTATCCAGGTTCTCAACAACAATCATGTTCCATTACAATATATATGTTTTTCTCTTTTGCAAAATATTGTACTCAATAAACCATCATGCTTACAATTTCACATTTATAAACAATGGTCCACCACATGCTCAATCACAATACATGATTTTCTCATTTATAAGCAAAAATCAATAAGGATGTTTTCTCATGCATCATTCATGATCCAAATCATCAAGTTGTCCTTTAATACACAATGATAACATTTTCATTCATTTAACATGCTTAATTCTCAATTAAAGCATTTAAATCCCATGATACATTCTCATGCACAAGTAATGTTCCAATTCATCAAGTTTTCACGAATCACATCTCAACCTAACATCAATTCCCAACATAGCAAATATCATTCACAAAGGGAAACTAGATAGTCACTCTAAGTTGAGATGCCTAGTTACACCAATCACATAGTATAACCTCAAATGTGTTAACCAAAAGAGCTAGCCCAATCTTATTTCAAGGCTATATCCATAACACCTACATACACATATGTATAATTACACTTACACATATACACAACTACACCCACATACATATTCCCATTTATAGGGATTCAAGCACACTTTAACCTTGGAAATCTCAAGAATAGCCACTCAATTAACTAGCATGCATCATATTCCTAGCAATATCATTACCAATTACTCCACACATAAGGATTAATCCACATAAACATGTTCAAATCCTAACTTCACAATTTCAAGGATACACTTAGCAATTTCATCTAAGGCTAGGAATCTTAGAATCAACTTCTCGTACACACACAATCATAAGATAAGCTAGTTAAGAAGTTTTCCCCTACCTCAAGTGAAGAGCAACAGAAACCACTAAGCAAGGTCGATGAAACCCTAGCTCTTCCCCAACCAAAATCCAAGGAGCAAACCAGTGGAAAGCTTCACCATACTCTCCTAACCATGAATCAAACTCAAAGATATGAGGGGAACAAGAATCATCAAGTGGTTTAACAAGAACCCCAAAACTAGGGTTTAAAAGGAAAACACAAGGAAAGAAAGAACAATTACTTATCCTTGGCTCAAACCAAAGGGAAGAACACCATGAACAACTTCCATGTTGATGGCCACATAAAACTCCCAACTTCGGGTGCTAAAATCAACCCATAAGTGAAGAAAAAGCAAGAGGAAAAAAAGAAGAGAAAATGGAGAGGAAAAGATGAATCTTGTAATGTGGAAGACTTGTAATGTGTAGAGATTTCCGATTCACACCTCTCACCATCCAATGGCCAAGCTTCAAGCTAGCAAGTTAAGACTTAATCCAAGGGTCACAAAATAGTCTTGCAATGAAAGACTAAATACACCACACACAAAACCCATTAATTTTCCAAATAAGGCCTTAACATCCAAGGGTTTAGAATAAGGCAATGGAAATGAATAAACCATCCAAGGGTTGACAAGAAGCCTTGCCAAGTGAAAGACCAACAATAATGCATTCTTGCATTTAAGTGTCAACCAAACAAGGCCCTATGATCCAAGGGTTTAGAATAAAGATGGGAGAATGAGATCAATGGCTATAAATGACACACCACTTGAAAATGGGAAATGACCAATTTATTCCCAACTTAAGGTTAATTACAAATTTACAAGAGTGTCATCATGCCTCTTAATTACCCTTCTACCCCTTTTCATCCTCTCTATTTACCACTATGCCATTCATACCCCAACACTTAATCAAATCTCTACACTTTCCACTAAGTGCTCTAAATATGAAAATACTCATTTACCCTTCGGTCATTTCTTTCCCGAAATCGTTTCCAACAATTTTCATTAATTATAAAATGAAAATATAACAAAACATTTACGTAATTACACCTATCGAAAGACACCCGTTAAATATGCTACACTGGAACGTTTACACTAAACTAGGGTAATACGTTTAGAAATGCAATATGATTGTCGAAGCTCCAACAAGAAAACGTTGCACGAACCCACGTAGTCTCCAATGAACAATAAATCACAAAGTCGGAAACAAAAGTTCACGAAGTCATCCCGCTAAGTCCGAAACTCAAACGTGAAAAATTTACACGTACCACCATTACACAAGACGTCATGAATAAGTGACGTCAAAAAAATGTTAACACTAGAAAAATAATTCTAGAAAGGAGAAAGGAAACGCGAGGCGTTACAGAACATATTCAAGCAAGGGTTGTTGAATTGGATACAGTGATATACATAAAAATGTCCACGCATCTATTTTAACAATTTCTAAAGCTTTAGAATGCGTATTATATTTATTTATTTTTCATTTAAATCATCTTTTAGAATATAAATATGTTATTTCCCTATGAAAGTTGTAGTTACTTATAATTTTCAATACACAGAGTAGAGATATCAATATAATCTTTTTGAGGACGTCTTATATCTCTTCTTAATAGAGTGTAATTATGAGGTGCACATTGAGACTATTTATCATTCAGTTATGTTTTGTACATTTCCAAATTGGATCTTCAAATTTGCATGTTTTCGATTGCCATTGTTAGCAATTGCAGAAAGAAATACATTACAATTATGAATTTGGGAAATGTGTGGTGTGATACTTATGTACTCCAAATCCTATTTTATGAAATTGAATGTGTTTAAGACTTAGAATAATAATCATTATTTTTAATAGTTTGAATTCGAAACTGTGAATAACTCATCTGTCACTCTACATAAGAAATTTAGGAACCAGTCTCAAAATAGTCTCTTTCAACTCTTCAAAGTTTGGACCTAGCACAAGCCGTAGAAATAAAAGAGACCTAGATTGAAGCAACGAGGTGAGAGATATGAACTTTTGAAAATGGTGTTGGACAATTCCGAACCAAACCAGAAAGTTGAAGTACCCCTCTTTCATTAATGGTAAAATAGTCATTTCAAGGGTAAAAATGTCATTTCAAAGTATAACTACAAAATTTATACCTAGAACAAACCGTAGGATCAAACGGGAGTCAATTCGAAGGTCCGAGGCGGAGAATATGATTTTTTGAAAACCGGGTGTTACAACATCACGCTACAGGCCATGGCATGACATGCCGCACGCATGGCCGCTTGCTGAGCCGCGCACTACAGAGCCCCGCGTATGCGTAGCAGGCATATGCGTCATGAGCACCAGCATGCCCAAAATGCAATGTAGTGGTGATTTTTGAAAAACCCAAAATAAATTCTATCCTTTTTTTTCTTAGCCATTGCCTATTTCAGCCTTTTTTTTGAAAGTTCAAAATATGCAAAAACGTGAAATTTTGTAATACAGCTCCGTTTTCCTCGCCATCGGTCCCGAAAAATTACAAATATTTCAAAAGTGAGTTTTTCTTTTGCGGAACTCAAAATTAGTCACCGAGACCTCGGGAAACGGATAAAACACAAACTTTGTATAAAAGTGATTCTTTAAAATCTCGTAAAATTATCCGCCTTGACCCCGGTCTCCGTTTTAACTACTGTCGGCTTCTTAAATTAAATTTGTTTTTATAAAAATGGGTTTAAAATCATTTCTAAAACAAGAGAATTTACCGGGCCTATAGGGGTGGGCGAAAAATGGTTTTTTCATTCAAAACGAAAATGGTTTATTTGAAAACCTAGAAAAATGCCGTTTTTGGCCAAATTCCTAATAACCACACTTAATATTTATAATCCACTTCACAACTCAAAATGAAAAGATTTGAAGTCTACATTAAAAAGCACTAAAGAAAAACATATCTTTGTTTTATCAAAGTATATAGTTTTACATTTCCAGCACCGAAGCGCACCAAAGAAAATAATCTCCGTGCACAGCGCTCCAAGGAATGTACATCAATATTAACTACTTGACTAACATGCTAGTTGGGTCAAAATAATGTAGTTTAACATATTTTAATTACATGAACAAAAGAAGCATATGGATAAATGTTACTCACATTAATGCTCTACAAAAGTAAGTACGGTCCTTCACTCATTGACAAAATGGGGGACAAAATGCCACACATCCAAGGAGAGACTATGAAACTCTCTCAAAGGGATCATCACCTAAAAAATAAATAAAGTCATGGGGTGAGCTCACTATCCCAGTAGAGGAAGCGTCATCGCCTCAATCTTGGTTGTCCGAGTGGTACAATCCACCCAAGGTTCATGCTACTAATCCTAGGTCGGTCTCATGTCCCATATAGCTCTCACGTCAATCCGGGACCCCATCAAACGCAACAATCAACTTCCCCAAGGGTATGGAGATCGGAGTAGGAGGGTTTGTGGTTATTTGATCCGTTGAGAAGCAGAGCCGTCAGAGTACAGAGATAAGAGCGAGAGCTTCGTGGTAGCACGAGTGATTAAAAACTTTCAGACGTCAAGTGAAAAGCGACATATAAAAGCTATTGTAAGTCCTAATTTCATAGAGTCTGTAAACCTTTTTGATTTATAGTGCATCGATACCCAAGTGTATCCGTGATTTTTTCATTGGAACGTTTCCAATGTTTTTTCTTGTAAAAATTTGTGTCGTCTCATGATTTATTTTCCGCACTTATATTCATCACTGCTTGATTAATCTGATTAAAGAATTAGGGTTTCGTGACTGATTAAAATTGAAATTTCGTAAGATAATTTTAATTGATCATAAAATCGATAAAAAGTCTATTCACCCCCCTTGTAACTCCCCATGTTATTTTCCCAAATTTTTGGAATTATTTCTGATTTATTTTCGGTTGTGATGTCACTTGTTCATGACGTCATGGTTATTCTTAATGTTCCATGTGTATATTTTTTGTGTTTAACATTTGGAGCTGACTGGGCGGCTAGACGATTGTCTCCTTGAGGACTTTGTAGACTGTCGTTGGTGATTACGTGACTTAACTTGACGTGATGTATTGTTTCAGACTTAGTGAGACGTTAACGTGAATTGTTATTGACTAAATGGATTTGTTTAGACGCTCGACTGTTAGTGCTTCGACTGGGTGGCGACACATTTCGTTGACCGACGTTAAAGGTTTCAACTCAGCTGTGCGAGTCCGGCATTTAGTGCGTTAGGAGTTCGACGTTTTGTTTTCCCTTATAATGGGATTAGTAAGTGTTTCATTTGATTGACACGCCTTGTTTAGCTGGCGTGCTTAATAGTATTTGAATTATCCTTTCTCATTTTTTGTATTTGTATTTACGTGATATAGTTGGGACGTTATCACTTAGAATCTTGTCAGACTTAGGATGTGCTAGGTGACGTGAGGAGTTATAGTTTTCTTTCGTATTTGGTTTAGTACGTGCCTTGTCTGACCGACGTACTTAGTGTTTGTATGTACGTGTTTTGTTTGTTTGGTGTACTTATTTCTTCGTGTTTCTAAGTGCTCCTATGTGTTGATGTGGCTGTACTTGATTATTGTTTTGGGTTCTTTTCGTGCCCTAGTTATTAGTAGTATTCGATGGGTCTTGTACGTGCCCGGTGTTCCGGTAGTTGGATTTTGTACCTCGAATTATTTATCCTCGTTGGTATTATTTATCGGGCGACTCGTGTTATCGTTTAGGGTTTTTCTTATAATTTTCCCTTTATTATTATTTATTATTAATTGAGGCTAAATGATTTATTTTCGCCTTTCGCACTTGAGGCAGCGGGTTCTGAATTGTCATTAGCAGGGATTTTTTATTATTAATCTAGCGGACCGAGAATTTGGATAGATGGACTGAGACCAACCTTTTGTCGGAGTCGAGTTCGGAAGTGTTCTGTGTTTCGACGGTTATGTTTTGTACTCGGAGTATTTATTTCGACTTATATTATTTATTAGCTATCTGTAAAATTTTCGAGTTCGCGTCATATTAATTGCAGGTCGATCGGTTATTTATTTCAGATTATATATATATGGGTTTTATAACCTAGATTATTTAATTCAGTTATATTATTTATTGGGCATCCCGTTTATATTTACGGGCTCGTGTGATTTTATTTGGGGGTTTTTCGGTACATTTCGGGATTTATTGTTAGTATGTATATATTATTAATTGGGAGAATATATATATAAGTGGGTATTTAGTCAATATATTTAAATGCAGTTATATATATTGGTATACGTATTATTAGAGATGATTCACGGAGCTTCTCAAAGGTTCTCCATCTTCTTAAACCCCCCCCCCCCCCCACGCACAGACCACTTCTTATTTCTTCTCCTTCATGTTCACGACCAGAGGTTTGGTTCTCATTCTCTCCACTTCAATTGACACCAGTTCTTCTCCACCACCACCATCATCATCATCATATTTTTGTATGTAAGAGAGAGAAAGAGATTGTGCAACACTGGCGCGGTCCGTTGGAAGTCGTCGGACTTGCGACGATGGTGAGTTTTGTTGCGACAGTGTGGCCGAGGCTATTGGTGACAGCGCGACGTCGTGATGTGGTGGTTCGCATTGGTAGAGCCAATCTCGGCTGTAGAGAGAGGAGGCGTGATCTGAAGCTAAGGTGTTCGCCGGAACGAAAGCCAGGGACGACGGCGTAGTGGTCGTGCGATGGCAGGTGGTGGCGCGAGGTGGCCGTAATTGCAGTTCAGATGCAATTGGAGTTTACGCAGCAGCAGTTCGCGCAACAGGGACTGTTTTGGCCGGAACTTTGACCGGCGATTTAGTCAGCTTCCTGATGTCGGTTTGGGCTGAAATTTTGAGGACAGCTTCGTCTCGAGGCTAGGTATGACATACTAAAATTTCGTAATTTTCCGTTAAGCAGTTTATCCAAAATATTTATTTATAGGTTCGAATTTTTGTTTGGGTTATATTAGGTTTATTCAAAATTATTAACCAATTACTAATGGGCTTTGTATATATCGTATAGGTCATCGAGACGGACGTTTCGGTATATTCGAAATAAGTTTCGGACAACTTTGGACGGCGAGCACTGTTCACAGCCGACATTGTTCACGGCGGGACAGTTCGGGGCTGTTCTGTAGGCTTTAAAAATAGGTGTGAATTTACATATATATATATATACTTATATATATGCATATTTGACACTCACTAATAGTGCGTAGAAAACGATAATAAATCTCCGTTATATGTTTATAGATAAATAAGAACATTTAGTTAAATTCCTAGTGATAGATGAAAATTTAGGAATTTTCTAGAATTTCTGAAGTACCTATAGTTGGATTAAATGATGTTGGAGAATAGAAATACTTCGGAGAAATTAAATAGAAGGTGTATGTGGACGTAGATCCCGTTAATTGATTTTCCTCTATTATTTAAATTTTATTGAAATTAAAAATATGTTAGGGGATTCACGAGGACGAGTGTAACGTCCCGTTATTTTCCAAAATTACGAGTAAATTTTTCGCGATTATTTTAATTATTTTTTAATTGCCAAAATAATATTAAATGCTTTCATATATGTTCTATGTATGAGATTTAAAGTTTGGGATTTTTCTAAATTCGTATGTTATTTTATTTTAGCATCTCCGTTATCTGACAACCCGGGATCCTAAGAAAAAAGTATGGTGGAAGTAGGACCCCGGAGTGTCCTATTTCGAATCCGAAAGTTGCGTTAGCTTCGTTACGCTAAATAAAGAATTTAGAAATTGGTTTCGGAATTTTTACGCATAGGGATATTTTTGAGATTTCATGTAAAGTTGTGTTAGTGGATTTTCTAAGAAAATTTTCTAAGTGTTGCTCCTATTAACTTAGTCTATAAGAGCATGTCATTGTGGTAAATAAGTTGATCTTATTAGGGTAACTTAGACTAGTAGAAAGAGTGGATTGTCCTTTTTCTCCTTACCACTCTTCTTTTGCTAATTTGGTCAAGGGGCAATATAGGTCATTTTGTAAGAGAATTCTAGAGATGGGTGATGTGTCGACACCACATAGATCCCTACCATCTCATTTTCTCCATGTTTATTGTGAGCCCTTGGATTAGAAGGGTATTGGATGGAAAGCTTCATATACATATAGAAGTCTAGACTACCGTGCAATTTTCAAGACACCAAACAAAGCTTAATTCTCCTCTCTAAAAGCCCCAGAATCTGCAGCCTCTGCTCACTCTCTACAAGCCCTGTTTGGCAGCCCCTTTTTTTTCCCTCTTCTCTTCTCCAAAATTTTCACTTTCTTCATTCTTTTTGGTGGAGATTTTGGGGAAAATTTCAGCTACAAAAACATTTCTTGCATCCTGTATATTCAATTGCTTCAGGGGTTGGTAAGTGATCATTTCTCATGTGAGTTTTCTCTTCAAAAATCTAGGGAACCCATTTTCTTGAAAATCTTGTGATTAATTTTGGATTAATATTTTTCTCTTCTTGAAGATCTTGAAAATAGGAACGGGTGAGCTCTCATTTGCATCAACACATTCTTGGAAGCTTTATTTGGTGAGTTTCATTGATTTTGAGCTTTGATTCTCATAAACCCTAACTTGTGAAACTTTGAAAAATTCTCTACAAGCTTTGAAAATTTGCTTCCATTGATGATAATACTTATTAAAATGTATTCTTATGACTCCATTCCTACTATAATGATTATTGATAGCTTGGAGAATTGTTGTATAATTTTGAACTTTCTTATTGTGGAACCTAACCTTGTATTCCAAGAAATCTAAATCTCTAAATCCCTTGTGAATCTTATATTTTTGGTTCTCTTGTTGTGAATACTTGATAATAAAGCATTTTGTGATCTTGGTCTTCCACTTTAGAATTTGTACTCATTGGAAGACTTTTGTAGAAGTTTCTCTTATGTACTTTAGAAGACTTTCTTGATATATCTTACTTCACTTTTGACCCTAAGATTTTGAGTATGTCTTAAGGAGTTCAACTCTTTCATGAAATTCTATGTAAATCTTTGAAATCCTTTCCTATTTAATTCTTGTTGAAGTTGCTCATTTGGACTCTATTCCCCACTATAACGACTAATGATCACTTGGGAAAAATCTTGTATCCTTTTGAGATTTTTCCTATTGTAAATCTCACATTCAATATTCATTGAAAATCCATTTATAAACATTTGGGACTGTTTTGCTTCATATTGTTATAGTTGTGGATAAAGACTTTATTGTTCATCACAACCTTTTTCCTATATTGATATGTTGGTGGTTGATGGCTATTCTTAATAATCCTTGTTAACCAAACTTATTTTGATCCCATTCTCCAATATGTTGATGTTGATAAATTGGAGAGTTCTTGTGCCATTTTGAACCTTATCCCACTTGAAATCTTAACTTTGTACTCTTAATTGGTTCTTTTGGAAGAAATTCTTATAGTTGATCATTGTTGACAAGATCTTGCTAGTAAACACAT
Source organism: Cornus suecica (assembly GCA_963922005.1). Lineage (NCBI taxonomy): Eukaryota > Viridiplantae > Streptophyta > Magnoliopsida > Cornales > Cornaceae > Cornus > Cornus suecica. The sequence goes on from OY998238.1 coordinate 74,043,663, forward strand.
TTTATTCAATTATTGATGTTTTGATAGCTTTGGAGGAAGCATAGAGAGACTTGGTGCATCTTTTGGAATCCTTTTGGAAAAAGCTTTTGGAATCCTCTTACTTGCCCTCGCTTCTTGTTTCCGTTCGGCTTGGAATTGAGGTAGGGGTTGACAAACCACCTTCTCTTTCGGTAACGTGGGTGTGTGCGTCAAAGTGTATAAACTTTATTATACACTGAATATGGGTCACGACTTAGGAACATGATTAGGGTCCCTTTTGACTACTTGTTTATGAAAAGTTGATTTGTTCCTTGACAATATGAATATATTGGATTGAGAATGAAAAGCATACTTAAATGAAAAAGTGTATAAGTTGAAAATGTGGATATAATTGATCTTTGGTACAATTGAGGCATATTGATGTTATTATGGAACATGTATATGAGTTATGCATTGATATATATATATATTTCATGCCTCATTGGACCCCATACTACTTACCTTTTCGGATAGTCACAACAACTGGCCAGTAGGAGTCTCCCGATGCCTGTGGAATAACAATCCACTTAACAGGGAGCGTGTGTGGACATTTATTTCATATACTGGTTTTCGCGTGATGGATTGTATTTATTGGCGACACTTGATATCCGTTACCCTTAGTGGTTAGGGTGCATTGCATTTGTATCACATTTATTTATGCATGCTCTTGTGATACTTATCGCGATTTGTTGATATTGTGTATTGATATGAGTTTGCTTGGGGATTGATTGTGGGTACGATTGGGGTCCCGGATTGGCACACATGCCATGTGGGATACTTAAACCGACCTAGTTAGAAGCATGCACACGGGTTAAGGGGTTGTACCACTCGGACGACCGGGATTGGGGTGGCGAGGATTCTCTTACTGAGCTAGTGTAGCTCACCCCGTTATTATTAAATATTTGTAGGTGGCGATTTTGCGAAAGGAGGATTTTAGGACGTCCGCGTTAGTGGTTGACGGTGTAAAGCCCTTTTTGTGTACTTTGGCTTAAAAGTCGTATTCCTTTCTTTATAAACCCAAAAGTTTGTATATTTTGGATTATAAATGGTACTTGATGTATAACTATTATTTTGACGGGCTAGGATGTTAGCCTTAATTGGAAAGAACATGTATATTTTGGAGATTTGACAGAACCTTGTGTTTATTTTACTAAAGACTGTATTTTCTTTAAATAATTATGTTTTACGAGGTTTTGAGTTTAGATTTTAAACTTTCAAAGTGAAAGATGATGTTGAGAGTTGAATTTGTCTATTAGGTGTGTTTGAAGTCGAAACTATGAAAAATGTTAAACTTTTCAAACATATTCTTGCGAAAGTTTTAAAGAAAACGATGTTTTTTGCTCACCCCCGGGTCCCGCTTAGTATTTTTGAAACCTGAAGGCATAGAAATCAATTTTTTATTGTTTGTGAAATTTTGGGACCGGAGGTGTCGAAAACGATGGCCGTTAGCAAAAATTGAAAGTTTTGATGTAAGTTGTGAATAGTGATTCCAATGGCTAAAAACATTGTTCACGGAAATTTCAGATTTTCCAGTTTTCGTTCCAACTTTGAAAATTCATATCCCCCATCTTGTTGACTCAAATTAAGTTTCGTTCGATCCTATTGCCTCTCCTATGTCGGGTTTAGATAGGCGAACTTGGAAATGAATCGTTCATCCCTGAAATGATTGTTTTACCCCTGGGCAAACATGGGGTGTCAGAATGGTCCGTTTAAAGTACCATTTCGTTCTTTTTAAATTGTTTTCGAACCGTGGGTGACTTTGATGATATTTATAAAAGGTAAAATAACTATTTTACTCCTAACATGGTGTTAGAAATATATTTTACTTAACAAGTGGGCTAAGGAACAATTTATGATGAACTTTAATTATTGTTTTGGCACCACATGTTGCTATTCGGAGACCTTGTTTGGGTTAACAGATGGCGGGGCGTGACAACGAGAGACGTTAAAAACTTAGACACGATTTTAGTTCCCTCTTTAGTTTATTTTTCTCATAAAATAAAATGAATTTGTATTGTGAATTAAATTGTTCCTGAGGTGGATTAATGTGAAAACAATTAGTGAAAATTAAATTAAAAGCATGCGAACTTATAAGAATTTATTAATATCGGGAAATTGAGAACTCGGACGATATTGAGGTAAATTGACGTGATTGGCTGTTATAATTGAATTATAAAGCATGCTTTTAAAAATGAAAATGTTTATATATTGTGGATTGGTTGTATAAAACGGATTGTGAGACATGTATTTGTCAATTGATAATGTTATATTTCGATTGTTGATTCACTGTTGAGGCATGATATACATATTTCATACACCATGAGCATTGATATTGCATTGGGTGTGGTTTCATGTCTCATTCATATACATATTGCATTGAGTCTTTCGGGTCGTCGCAACAACTGGCCAAGCGGTGTATCGTTATCGGCGGAGTTGTAATCCGGGAACAGGGAGGCGTGGGAGGATGTGATCCGAACACAGTATGTTTTTCATGAGTTGATATGATCCTTGTGGTTGTGTTACTTTGGCGACATTATACCCAGTTGTCCCATACTAGATAGGGATTTGTTGGCATTGTCATTGCATAATATTAACATTAAGCATTCATTCTTTTATATGATCATTTATGGATCTTCTATATTGTTGATATTTGCTGTTATTGAACTGATGGTATTTGTAAATTCATTAGAAATGATGGAAATTAACTCAATGGGAATAAAAGTTAAAGATTTTAAAATTTAGAAGAAATGAAATATAATAATGTTAAAACCTGGATTAGTGGAGCCACGATTGGCATGTGTTCCAGGTGCTTACTTAAATATAAGTGGAAATAGGCTTTGGGGTGAAACTGTTCCCTTTGAGTTGGGCTATAGTTAAGTTGGTTAGTGATGTGTTGAGACTTTATTGAGTGGAGTGTGGATATAAATGAAAAGAGGTTTTGGTAATTAATTGCCCCCTCCGCCAAGTTGGGTGTCTACTTGCGTTTATTAACGCTTTACAGGGACTTAGTTGAGTTTGTAATGTTTGGCCAGGTAGGCCCTTGAGCATTGGTCTGTGTATGAGGTTATGGAGTGGTCGGTATACTACACTAGTTGATATATATTTAAAAATGGTTGATTTGAGGTCTAACCGGGTATGATAAGTTAGCATTTTTCCCTTTCTCTGGACTAGAGTTGTTTTAACTCTACATATTATTCAGCACCACATCCGTAGTTAAAGGTTGGACTATCCTGTGTCTTAAGGATCCATTGAATGTAAATTGAGGTACTCATAATGGTTTGAGTTGTCATACTCCCGAGTGGACGTTTGATAGTAATTTTGAGATAGACTGGCAATGTTTGAGGATGGTATCGATCCTTTGTTTGTGGTATAGTGATATTGAGATCTTAGAGTATTATGGAGATCTTATGGTGATACTGGTGGTATATAATTTATTTCCTTTTAGTGCATACATAAGGCACACTTTGTTTTTATAGTTTCCTTGTCTTAGTCTTGGGTAAGAGACATGATACTGATTTATGCACACGTAGTGCGATTCATAGTACCTTGGGTGGGTTCGGAGACATTGGACCTAAATAGATTTGACCGGGTCCTAAATTTTTTATTAAAACCGGTTGAATCCTTCGGAGTTCAGTATTTTTCTTTAAAAACCTGAGGGCCCCGGCATCTGTTTGGGACTAAATGACTCCAGTACCCCTTTCTTGTGCCTCAGTAGGCTGTATGACTTGGAGATTTACTTGAGATTTCCGAATCTTATCTAATGATAGAGTTCTTCCACTTATGTTACTTTCGAGGAATAGATGGTGGTTGTGTGAACCTACCATATGACCACTAGTTGATTTTATAAATTCTCTTTACTATAAGGGGGTTTTAGAGAAAAGATCCTCTAAGTGAACGGATTATTTCGTTGGTTATTGTGAATAAGAGGACAAGTTTGAGGTTAGAATTATGAGAGTGAGACTCTCTCGGAATGATTTGATAGTGATGCTAGATATGGGCGATGATCAAGTTGGGGCATGATTATAATGATTCTCTTTCGGTAGTCCTAAGGAGTGACCCATTTACCTCCTAGGAACCTTGGGTAGCGTCCTAGGTGCATGGTATGATACATAGTTAGTCCTTATTGTATCTTTAAATGAGAGTGGAGTTCGGATTGGTTATATAAGGCCTAGGTGACAGGCTTAGTTATTTACAGGACGTTATATATATATACATATACATGTGTTGTTTATATTTTCGTTGATCTATAGTTCTTATGATATCCGTAGTAGATTTGAGGTTGTAGATGAGATTATTTTTGGGTCTCTGTTTGGCGTGGGTGCCACATGAGACAACTGACCGACCTAGGATAGATGCATGCACACGGGATGGTTAGCATTTTCTAGAAGGCTATGAGTGTGATGTTTTGATATTATGGTGAGCATGTTGTTTTGCTCACCCCCACAACAGGTTGCAGGTTTGCAAGTGGATGCAGCACGACATATTCAGCGGCGACGATACGGGTGATTTGGGACGGTAGTTTTGTTCCTCCTTCCGTAGTCATGCTTGTGTATTCTTTTATTTTCTTCGGAGTAAGGTTGTTAGCAGATTCCCTTGTGTTGTATCTCTAGTTTGTGTATTTATTATTTTCGGGGTGCCTTTGTATCATTTTAGCACTACCGTATGAATTTCTGTATTCTTATTTGAGCTTGGTGGCTCAGTCGGTATTTGTTGTTTTGGGGTGCCTTTATACCTTTTCGGCATCGTCATGTTGCTTTCTTTATAATTTCATTTGAGCATTTGGGGCTTTATTGATTTTAGAGGGGTTGTGTAGAGGTATTGGTGTTCTTTTCTACTACCTCGGCCCTTGTAGGTTTCTTCAATGTTGGGTTGCGTGCCATTGATTCTATTCCTATTGTTATGGGCAGGTTCTTGTGTTGTGTTGATTTTGGGATGTCCAGATGTTCCATTTACAAACGGAACTCTGCCGGATTTTTGTTAGAATTCTCTGCTGAGTTTCTATCACTCAAGTGACATGGAAATACTTCTTTTTCATTCCTATTCCATGTATTTTGATGTTATTGTTGATTTGAGTTGTCGTTTTCGATGACGTCATACCTCAGGATTCGCTAGTTCTCCAAATTGGAGTCTCAGGAATAACGGGGCGTGACACCCCCCCCCCCCCCCTCTAGACTATTTTCCTTTATCTCCTAGGTAATTTCATAAATAAATAACATATATTAATTTAATAAAAGTTAGGGCAATTGTAAAATGTGATAAACATTTAAATATATTAATCAATTATCAAAAATATTTCTTTGTAAATAGTTTTTTTAATAGTAGTATAGTTAACAACTAATATAGAAACTATAAAAATATATTGTAGATTACTACTACAATTAGGATTAGGTTTTATGACTTTCAATTACATTTACGTGTCCAAAGTTATCCCCTGTACTATTAGGAGCAGGATTATTAATTACATGTACAATATACCATTAGAATTATGATTAGGATTATTAATTATAATATCCATTTTATAGTCTATTTAGGATTAAATTATTTTCCCTTATACCATTACGATTATGATTATTAATTACAATATCGGTCCATTTAGGATTATGATTGTTAAATAAAATTGTAGACGAGATTTGTCACGCCCCGTTATTCCTGAGACTCCTATTTGGAGAATAAGCAAATCCCGCGGTATGACGTCATTGAAAATGACAACCAAAATCAATAATAACACTGAAATACATGGAATAAGAATGAAAATGAAGTATTCCATGTCATCTGAGTAATAGAAACTCAACAAAGAATTCTAACGAAAATCCGGCAGAGTTTCATTTGTAAATGGAACATCCGGACAATCGAAAATCAACACAATAGAACAACCTGCCCATAAGAACAAAAATAAAAGCAATGGCATGCAACCCAACATTCAAGAAACCTACTAGGGCCGAGGTAGTGGGAAAAGAACACCAAAACCTTTACACAACCATTTTCTAAAACCAACTGAGCCACCAAGCTCGAATAAGAATACAGAAAGTCATACAGTAGTGCCGAAATAATACAAAGGCACCCCGAAAATAATAAATACACCGACTGAAGATACAACACAAGGGAATCTGACAACAGCCTGGCTCCCAAGAGAATAAAAGAATACACAAGTATGACTACTGAAGGAGGAACAAAACAACCGTCCTAAATCACTAGTATTGTCGCCGCCAAGCATGTTGTGCTGCATCCACCTGCAAACCTGTAACCTGTTGTGGGGGTGAGCAAAACTACGCGTTCACTATAATATCAAAACATCACACTCATAGCCGTCTAGAAAACACTAACCATCCTGTGTGCATCCATCTATCCTAGGCCAGACAATCGTCTCACATGGCACCTCGCCAATCCGAGACCCCATCAATAACCTCAAGTACACTACGGATATCATAAGAACTACAAATCAACAAAAATATAAACAACACATGTATACGTATATATATATATATAACGTCTTGTAAATAACTAAGCCTGTCACCTAGGACTATAGATAACCAATCCGAACTCCACTCTCATCTAGAAATAGAACAAGGACTAACTATCTACCTGTCACGCCCCGAATTCCTAGGACTCAGAAACCCGAGCCTAAGAGCTAAGGGAGTGAGTACGGAAGTAAAAATAAATGAGAACCAATCACATTCAGTCATCAAACACCCACAAAAGGGTAAGAATACTCTAATACCATGTTGTCGCGCCCCTAAAATTCCCAAAACTCTAATATAGAGAATCAGCGAATCTCCAAGGGATGACATTAGTCAAGCGACTACTAGAGTTAACAACAACAAGGAAATACATGGAATAATAATGAAAAATATACTCCATGCCAAATCGAATACTAGAAACTCAATAGTATCCTCTGATACCAACAGACACGTCCCTAAATTCCTAAGACTCCCGAACCGAGACATTCGAGGAATCTAGGATGTGATCCTTAATACGAATGACCTACTAAGATATCATTAACCATGAAAACGTATGGAATAATGATAAAAATGGTATATTTCATACCCAAACGAATGATAAAACAAAGCAGCAGAATCTAACGAAAATCCGGCAGAGTTCCGTTTGTAAATGGAACATCCGGACACACAACTACAATGGAATAATATGCCAATAATAGTTTTGTAACACCCCATGTTATTTTCCCAATTTTCTGGAATTATTTTTCAATTTAATTTCGGTTGTGACGTCACTTGTTCATGACGTCATGGTTATTCTTAATGTTTCACGTGTAAATTTTCGCATTTACGTCTGCACTCGAGTGGACGATGTTGCGATTTCTCCTCGATGATTTTGTGGACTTTCTTTGGCGATATCTTGACTTGACGTGACAGTATTGTTTTCGACTTGGTGATACGTTGACGTGAGTTCTGGATTTGACAACACGACTCTGCAATCGTCTCTTTGATGACTTCATGGAGTTTCTTTCGTGATTACGCTATTCAACGTGATGTTTTGTGTTTCAGACATTGCTAAAGGTTTACGTGGGTTTTAGTGTTGATTACATGAATTCGTTTTGACGCTCGACGTTTAGTGTTTTGACTGAGTGGCGATATGCTTAGTATGTCCGACATTTAAGGCTCCGACGCTGTTGTTCGCGTTCGACATTTTATTTTCCCTTGTGATAGGATTAATATGTGCCTGATTTGATTGACGTGTTCTGTGTTAGTACATACGTGTTTTATCTGTTTGGTATGCTTATTTCTTTGTGTTTATATGTGGGTACCCCTATGTGTTGTTTGATTTGTGTGCTTAAGGGTATTTACGTTAGTTTATTTATTTATATCAGATTTTTTCCGCACTTTATTGCTTGTGATTATTCGGGGGGTCTTGTACGTACCCGGTGTTCCGGTAGTTGGATTTTATACCTCGAATTAACTATCCCCGCTGGTATTATTTATTGGGTGACTCGTAGATTTTCCGAGTACGCATATCATTGTTTAGGGATTTTTTTATGATTTTCCCTTTATTATTATTGATTATTAATTGAGGCTAAATGATTTCTTTTCACTTTTCGCACTTGAGGCGGCGGGTTCTGAATTGTCATTAGCAAGGATTTCCGATTACTAATTTAGCGGACCGAGAATTTGGATTGATGAACTGGGACCAGTCTTTTGTCGGAGTCAAGTTCGGGACTGTTCTGCGTTTTGGCGGTTATTTTTCGTACCCGGAGTGTTTATTTCAATTTATATTATTTATTAGCTATTCGTAGAGTTTACGAGTTCGCGTGATTTATTTTAGTTTATATCCGACTATATAGCCGAATTCTTTATTTTGGACTTTATTAGTTATTCAGAGTACCGTGTGGTTTTTGGTGATTTAATTGGTTGATAAATTTTGTGCCCCAGAGTTTTATTTGAGCCTATATTATTTATTTGGAGTCCGGTGAATTTTATGGGCTCACGTGGAATTATTTGAGTGTCCCCGGTGTATTTTACGGGACTTATTTTATTTATGCGAATTTAATTATGATTATATATATATATGGGTTTCATACCTTAGATTATTTATTTCAGTTATATTATTTATTGGGCGACCCGTTTATATTTATGGGCTCGCGTGATTTTATTTGGGGGTTCCCGGTACATTTTCGAGATTTATTATGTCTATATTATTAATTAGGAGAATATATATATATGTGGGTATATATATATAAATTAATAAAAAATATATATAGGTGTAAGTTTCACGAAACTTCTCAAATGTTATCCATCTCCTTTAAACTCAAATGGCAGACTACTCCCTATCTGGTTTCATCCTCACGAACCAGACCTGGATGGGTGTTCTTCTTCTCCTTCCTCCTCATTGTTGACGTATATATATAGAGAGAGAGAGAGAAAGAAAGAGATGGACATGTCTGCACAGAGAAATGATCGGTCGCGTGGAGGTGCGACCCTTGAAGGTCGTCGGAATCCATGGCGATTGGCGAGGGTTGTGGTGTTGACGACATCAGTAGTGGTCGCGCGGTGATGTCGGGGAGTTGGAGGCGCAGCTCGCGCACAGTGGCGGCACAACTAGAACAGATGCGGCGACGATGAGCAAGGCCATTTTCGGCCAAAAATTTCGTGATTTTATTTGGGCGACTTCCCGACCTCGGTTTGGGCTGATTTTCGGAGGGTAGTTTCTCCTCGATGTCAGGTATGACATGTAAAAATTTCGTAATTTTCCGTTGAGCGGTTTGTCGGAAAATTCGATTTGAAGTTTTGAATTTTTGTTTAGGTTATATTAGATATATTCAAAATTATTAACCACTTGCTAATGGGCTTCATATATATCGTATAGGTCATCGAGATAGACGTTTCGGTATATTCAAAATATTTTTCGGACGATTTTGGTCGGCAGGCTCTATGTTCGGACGCCGACACTATTCATTGTCGGACAAATCGGGATTGTTTGTAAGCTTTAAAAATAGGTGGGAAGTTTACATACATATATTTATATATATATGCATATCTAACACTCAATAATAGTGCGTAGAAAACGTTAATTAATCCCCGTTGTATGTTTATGGGTAAATAAAAATATTTAATTAAATTTCTAGAGATATACGGGAATTTAGGAATTTTATAAAATTTATAAAATACCCATAAATGGATTAAATAATGTTGGAGTTGGAAATTCCTTTGGAGGATTTTAAATAAATTAATTTCCTTCAGAACTTGAATAAATTATTTCTCGGAGAATTTAGAATAATTATGAACCTATTTAAATTAAATCGTTTTAGGTGGTTGAGTATCCCCTTGAGTTCAAAATAGGTTTATAGAAGGTGTATGTGGACGTAGATTCAATTACTTGATTTTCCCCTATTATTTATATTTTATTGAAATTAAAATTTGGTTAGGGGGATTTATGAGAACGAGGGACGTTATGACTTAGACACGGTTTTAGTTTTCTATTTAGTTTCTTTTTTCTCGTAAATTATAGAGAAAATAGATTGCGAATATAAATTGTTTAATTGTCCCTGAGATGGACTAATTTGAAAACAATTACTGAGAATTAAATTAAAGGCATGCGAGTTTATAAGAATTTAATAGTATTGGAAAATTGAGAAATCGGATGAACTTGAGATAAATTGACATGATTTGTTGCTATAATTAAATTATAAATCATGCTTTTAAAAATGAAAATGTTTATATATTGTGGATTGGTTGTGTAAAACGGATTTTGAGACATATTTGTGAAGTGATAATGTTTTATTTCGATTATTAACTCACTGTTGAGCCATGTTATACTTATTTCATACACCATGAGCATTGATATTGCATTGGGTGTAGTTTCATATCTCATTCATATATCATTGGTTTAAGTGAGTCTTCCGGGTCATCGCAACAACTGGCCAGGCGGTGTCTCTCGCTATTGGCGGACTAGTAATCCGGGAATCAGGGAGGCATGGGAAGATTTGATCCGAACACGGTGTGTTTCTTTCAGGAGTCAATATGATCCTCGTGGTTGTGTTACTTTGGTGACATTATACCCGGTTGTCCCATGCTAGATAGGGTGTTATTGGCATTGTCATTGCATTATATTCACACTGAGCATTCATTCTCGTATACCGTTGAAAATTGTTGTTATTAAACTGATGGTATTTGTAAATTTATTATAAATGGTGGAAATTAACTCAATATGATTAAAAGTTAAAGATTTTAAAAATTTAAAAGAAAGAAAATGTAATAATGTTAAAACCTAGATTAGTGGAGCCACGATTGGCATGTGTTCCAAGTGGTTACTTGATTATAAGTGGAAATAAGCTTTGGGGTGAAATTATTTCCTTTGAGTTGGACTCTAGTTGAGTTTGTAATGTTCGGCCAAGTAAGCCCTTGAGCATTGGTCTGTGTACGAGGTTATGGAGTGGTCGTATACTACCCTAGTTGATATATAAAAATGGTTGATTTGAGGTCTAACTGGGTATGATAGGTTAGCATTCTTCCCTTTCTCGGGACTAGAGTTGTTTTAATCTACATATTATTCAGCATCACATCCGTAGTTAAATATTGGACTATCCTGTGTCTTAAAGATCCATTGAATATAAATTGAGGTACCCATTATGGTTTGAAGTATCATACTCCCGAGTGGACATTTGATAGTAATTTTGAGACAGACTGACAATGTTTGAGGATGGTATCGATCCTTTGTTTGTGGTATAGTGATATTGTGATCTTAGAGTATTATGGAAATCTTATGGTGATACTGGTGGTATATAATTGATTTCTTTCTAGTGCATACATGAGGCACACTTTGTTTTTATAGCTTCCTTATCTTAGTCTCGAGTGAGAGACATGATACCGGTTCATGCACACGTAGTACGATTCGTAGTACCTTGGGTGGGTTCGGAGGCATTGGAACTAAACAGATTTGACGGGGTCTTAACTTTTTCTTAAAAACCGGTTGAATCCTTTGGGGTTCAATGTTTTTCTTTAAAAACCCGAGGATTTCGGAATCTGTTTGGGACTAAATGACTCCAATAACCCTTTCTTGTGCCTCAGTAGGCTGTTTGAATTGGAGATTTACTTGAGATTGTTGAATCTGATCTAATGACAGAGTTTGTCCACTTATGTTACTTTCGAGGAATAGATGGTAGTAGTGTGAACCTACCATATGATCACTAGTTGATTTTATAAATTCTTTTTACAATAGGAGGTCTTGGAGAAAAGATCTTTTAAGTGAGCGGATTATTTCTCTGATTATTGTGGATAAGATGACAGGTTTGAGGTTAGAATTATGAGAGTAAGAATTTCTAGGAATGATTTGATAGTAGTGCTGCGTAGGCATTGTGGTTCAGTTGTGGGTGTGATTTTAGTTATTCCTTTTCGGCAGTTCTAGTGAGTGATTTGTTTACCTCCTAGGAATCTTGAGTAGCGTGCTAGGTGCACAGTATGGTAGATACTTAGTCTGGTTGTATCTCTAGATGAGAGTGGAGTTCAGATTGGTTGTCTATAGGCCTAGGTGATAGGCTTAGTGATTTACAGGACGTTATATATATATATATATATATATATATATATATATATATATATATACTTGTGTTGTTTCTGTTTTCGTTGATCTATGGTATTTATGATATCTGTAGTAGATTTGAGGTTGTAGATAAAATTATTTTGGGGTCTCTGATTAGCGTGGGTGCCACATGAGATAACTGACCGACCTAGGATAGATGCATGCACACGGGATGGTTAGCATTTTCTAGACGGCTATGAGTGTGATGTTTTCATATTATGGTGAGCGCGTGGTTTTACTCACCCCCAGAACAGGTTGTAGGTTTGCAGGTGGACGCAGCATGGTTTATGCTCGGCAGCGACGATACGGGTGATTTGGGACGGTAGTTTTATTCCTCCTTCCGTAGTCATATTTATGTATTCTTTTATTCTCTTGGGAACCAGGTTGTTGGCAGATTCCCTTGTGTTGTATCTCTATTCGGTGTATTTATTATTTTCGGGGTGCCTTTATATCATTTCGGTACTACCGTATGATTTTATGTATTCTTATTTGAGCTTGGTGGCTCAGTCGGTATTTTTTGTTTTGGGGTGCCTTTATACCTTTTGCGGCATCGCCATATGGTTTTCTTTATATTTTCATTTGAGCATTTGGGGCTTTATTGATTTTAGAGGGGTTGTGGAGAGGTATTGGTGTTCTTTTCCATTACCTCAGCCCTAGTAGGTTTCTAGAATGTTGGGCTACGTGCCATTGATTTTATTTCTGTTATTATGGGCAGGTTCTTTTATTGTGTTGCTTTTGGGTTGTCCGGATGTTCCATTTACAAACAGAACTCTGCCGGATTTTTGTTAGAATTCTTTACCGAGTTTTTATCACTCAGGTGACATGGAATACTTCATCTTCATTCCTATTCCATGTATCTCGATGTTATTGTTAATCTCGGTTGTCGTTTTTTGTGACTTCATACCTCGGAATTCGCTGATTCTCCTGATTGGAGTCTCAGGAATAACGGGGCGTGACAAGTTTGATAATAACAATGGCTTCCAAGCCCCACATTCATCAATCCTACTAGGGCTGAGATAGTGGAAAGAAACCAAAACCCCTCCAAACCCTCTATAATCAATAGAGCCACAAATGCTCGAATAAGAATACAGAAATGCACCTAGCTGTGCAGAATAAATACAATGACATCCTGAAAGAATAAATACAGGAAATAAAAGATACATCAATAGGGATATGCCAACAGACTGGCTCCCAAAAGAAATACATGACAATCCCATAACAAATGGGTAGAGAAACTAACATCAGAAAACTATCGTCCTCAAACCTGTCGCGCTGCAACCGTAACCGTATCACCCAACGCAACTCCAAAACCTGTAACAAGAAAACCAAGGAAAAATGTCGTTGCACTACATCCTGCCCATAGCCGTATATTTCCTGTAACTTGGCTTGGAATACCAGGGGGCAAATAAAATTCCCCTGTGAGCTAATAAGCTCAGTGGGAAAAGATACTCTATCTACCACTTCCTCTAGTAGTTTAGGAAATGCTAAACTATCTAGTAAGATATATAGCCCAACAAATCCAATCCTCGCAAACCCAAGGCACGCGCTCATAAGCTACCGTAAACGAGTATACATATCGGGAATATATATTGTTAGTCACTAAAATACCCTAGAGGGGGGGTGAATAGGGTTTTAAAAATAATTTCTAACTCCTTTTTGTTTTTTTTATTCTTACTAAAACATGCAACAAGGTTCAATATTAATTTACAAGGTAAAATATGCAATGAATGATTTCTCTTAAATTCAACAAGCTATTTACCACGATATAAATTAAAGCATGCATGAACATAAAGTAAAGAGATAGAGATAGAGATATTGACACCGTGATTTTTACGAGGTTCGGTAACTCCTACTCCTCGGCTCAAAGAATCCCCTTCCTTGAGACTTTCCCAATCCTCACACTATGGCTCTTCCTTCAATAGGTGGAATAGCAAAACCTTTACAAAAGAGCTAACTAGCTCTTCACACAATCAAGAGAACAATCCTCCCTTGATACAATGGGCTTCACTCACCCAAGATCACAAATTTGTGTATGTAATCAATATATCACTCAAGAAACAAAAAACACTCAAAACCCTAAGGTTTTTATGGATGATAGATCAAGATAAGCTCAAGTGTTTTTAGGTGATATTTCAAGAACTCAAGATATATATATATTCTCACATTATATTTTCAATAGGAGAATAGGCTCAAGGCTTGAGTTTAAATCTTCAAAATGATAAGAGTGAAAAGCGAGATTTTTGCTATCAAAAGATTTTTCAGAAGATGCTTGAGAGAAAATTAGAGATGAACAATATTTGGAAAATTTCTCACTCAAGAACCTTCTTTGTTAATCCATATCTCTTTCTTTATATAGTGAACACTAGGGTTTGGAGAGTGTGTCTCACCCTAGACAATATGGAGAGTAGGACCTGAAAATCTGCAAGCAAAATCATTTCTTTTTGGGCAAAAATATTGTTTAGAAATACTTTTCCTTAAAATCCTGAAGCACCCAGTCGACTGCCTACCGGCACCCAGTCGACTGCCTTCATGCTTAGATTTGAAATATTTTTCCCAACGGCTAGGGTCAATCGACTGCCTCAAGAAGGCCAGTCGACTGCCTCATGAGTCAGTCGACTGCCTAGGACAGGCCAGTCGACTGCCTCAGGCAATCAAAAATGTTCGAAACTCTCTGGTCCAATCAGTCGGCTGGGTCTTTAACTGCCAGTCGACTGGTCACAGTCAGTCGACTGCCTTGGACAGGCCAGTCGACTGCCTCATGCAGTTAGAATGTTTTATAACTCACTGGTTCATCCAGTCGGCTGGGTCCTTAAGGGCCAGTCGACTGGGTCACAGTCAGTCGACTGCCTTGGACAGGCCAGTCGACTAGGTGACTCCAAAAATTGTTTTCAAGGTCCGTTTTTGATCCGTTTGAGTTCGTTTGATTAATTACTTGAGCTTATAAGATTAATCAACGCATAAGATACCTTGTTACAATATTCTCACCCCGACCTATCTACCCCAGGTCTTGAGTCCAGCTTTTGTTCTTTCTTTGATCTTTTTGTCCTTTTTCTAGTTTGCGCTTGAGTTTCCTTATCGCTTGTTGCTTTAGCGATCTTCCCGAAACATTTACCTGTACTTGTTGAAACACTTAGCTCAAAGTCATATTAGTACCAAACACGGTTTTGAATGTTTTGTTAATATCAAAATAAGATTTGGAAAACGTTCATTTTCAAAGCCGGGTGGTTGTTTCACATACACTTCTTCATCTATAGTTCCATTTAGAAAAGCACTTTTGACATCCATTTGATAGAGAATAAAATTTCTAGATGATGCAAATGCAAGAAGCATTCTAATTGCTTCTAATCTAGCTACGGGTGCAAAGGTTTCATCATAGTCAATGTCTTCCTCTTGATTGTAACCTTGAGCTACCAATCTTCCTTTATTTCGAATAATCACTCCATTTTCATCCTTCTTATTTCGAAAAACCCATTTAGTGCCTATTATAGTTTGATGTGTGGGTTGAGGGACTAAATGCCAAACTTGATTGCGTTCAAATTGATTTAGTTCCTCTTGCATAGCTATGATCCAAGAATCATCACATTGAGCTTCGTGGAAGTTCTTGGGTTCAATATTAGACACAAAAGCCATGTGATTGCATAAGTCTCTAAGTTGAGATCTTGTGCTAACACCTTGTGAAGGGTTTCCTATGACTTGGTCAAGAGGATGGTTGTGTACAATCCTCCAAGATTTAGGAATGGAGCAAGTCAAGTCATCATTTGATTGATCTCCAACTTTACTCTTATCCATTTGCCTACTTGACGAGTTGGAGATATTGAGATTATTGAAATTATCCTCAATTCCTACAACTTCATCATCATCTAGGTCAACTCTAGGTGAGGGTAGAGGTGGTGATTCATCAAAAACAACATGGATAGACTCTACCATGGTTAAAGTCCTTTTGTTAAAGACTTTAAAGGCTCTACTTGTTGAGGAATAACCTAAGAAAATTGCTTCATCCGATTTTGAGTCAAATTTTCCCAAGTTATCTTTATCATTTAAAACAAAACATTTACAACCAAATACCTTGAAATAACCAATATTGGGTTTCCGACCATTCCACAACTCATACGGAGTTTTACCCAATTTCATACGAATTATAACTCTATTTATGACATGACAAGCGGTATTTACCGCTTCCGCCCAAAGACTTCGGGGAAGGTTGTGTTCATTTAACATAGTTCTAGCCATTTCTTGTAAAGATCTATTTTTCCTTTCAACTACCCCATTTTGTTGAGGAGATCTTGGAGCCGAGAGATCATGAGATACACCAAATTCATCACATAATTTCTCTAGATCTTGATTGTCAAACTCTCTACCCCTATCACTTCTAATTTTCTTGATTTTCAAATCTTTTTCATTTTGAATGACTCTATAAAATTTATCGAGAATGGAGTGAGTTTCATTTTTATGAGCAAGAAAGTAAACCCAAGTAAATCTAGAGTAATCATCTACTATAACAAGTACATAGAGTTTCCCGGCCAAGCTAGCCGTTCTTTCCGGACCAAAGAGATCCATATGAAGTAACTCTAAGGGTCGAGAAGTGGTGATATCTTTCTTTCTCTTAAAAGAAGATTTCACTTGCTTGCCTATTTGACATGCACTACATATTTTATCTTTTGAAAAATTAGTCTTCGGGAGGCCTTTGACTAATTCATTTTTAGACAAACGTTGGATGAGGTCCATACTAGCATCTCCTAAGCGTCTATGCCATAACCAACTATTTTCACTCGATGTGACAAAGCACTTAACTTCTTGTTCATTTAATTCACATAGCAACATAGTATATAAATTTCCATTTCTCTTTGCATTGAACAATTGATTTCCGTCTTTCTCAACTATGCATGCATTTGACCTAAAGATAACATCATAACCTTTGTCACAAAGTTGGCTAATACTAAACAAGTTATGCTTCAAACCATCAACTAAAAGTACGTTATCTATAGCTAGAGAGGAAGATATACCAATAGATCCGATTCCAACAATTTTGCCTTGTGAGTTATCTCCAAAAGTAACGTTTCCTCCTTCATAAGATTTTAAGGACATGAATTTCGATTTGTCCCCCGTCATGTGCCTTGAACATCCGCTATCAAGAAACCATCTTTCTTTTGAGGCGGTCTTCAAGCACACCTACAAAACAAAGTTACGTGACTTTTATTGGTACCCAATCTATTTTGGGTCCATTTTGGTTAGAAAGAGATGCAATAGTTCCTTTCGGAACCCAAATTGATTTAGTTACCAAGTTTTCTTTAGCACGTAGAGATGCAATAGCTCCTTTTGGAACCCAAAACATTTTTGAAACAATTTTCTTCTTCTTTCTTAGAAAACATGCATTTGCTTTGTGACCTCTTTTCTTGCAATAGTAGCATGAAACATGATTGTGATCAATAGAAGTTGAGCATGAAGATTGTCTTGAAAAAGTATGCTTTAATGATTTTCTTTTCTTCAATAAAAGTGCATCTTTGTTGAATGCATCATATCCTAAGCCGCATTTGTCAAAAGAGTTTCTTTGTCTTCCTAGCATGATGCTCAAGTTTTCTTTTCCTTTTGTGAATTTTGCTAAGATGTTTATTTGATCATCAATGGTCTTCTTCAACAAAATATTTTCCTCTTCTATCTTCATACTTTTGTCATTAGTTGTATTTACATCAACTATGGTGTGGCAAGCGGAATTACATGAAGATTTAGATTTCTTGAGCAAACTATGTTTTTTTGCTAGTTTTTCAAACTCACCATACAAATTTTCAAATGCATCTTGTAATTCATTATGAGAAAATAATAGCTCATCATATGATAAAATGGAATTATCTAATGCATGTAAATTTAAATGTACCTCATCTTCATTTGCCATGAGGCAAAGATTTGCACTTTCCTCACCATTCTCTTCCTCATCCGAATCACAAGAGTCATAATCATCCCATGTTGCATTCATGGCCATTTTGTTTGACCTTTTATCGTTCTCCTTTTTGGGCTTGAAACACTCATTTCTATAGTGCCCCGGTTTACCACAATTGAAACAAGTAATAGACTCCTTCTTGCTTGTCTCTCCTCTTGGTTCATTGCTCTTTAAGAACCTCCGACCTTTAGCCTTCTTTCGTTGAAGAAATCTCTTGAATTGTTGAGTGATCAAGGCAATGTCTTCATCAACCTCTTCTTCGATTCTCTCATTTACTTCACTTTTGGTTGAAGCTTGCAAGGCTATACATTTTCTTGGCTTGGCGTCTTCTTCACGAGATTTCAAGGTAATTTCCCATGTAAGGAGTGACCCGAAAATCTCATCAAGACTCATAGTGCTAAGATCATGTGCTTCTTTAATAGCCGTCACCTTCGCATCCCATTTGACCGGAAGGCTTCTAAGGACTTTGCGTGCCGCATCGGATCTAGGAACAATTCTACCAAGATGCTTTAGTCCATTCAAGATGTTAGTAAAACGAGACATCATAGAATTGATATTTTCATCTTCCTTCATGGCAAATAATTCATATTCATGCATAAGTATATCAATTTTAGATTCTCTAACTTGAGTAGTTCCTTCATAAGTAACTTCAAGTTTATCCCACATTTCTTTGGCCGTGGAGCAAGTAGAGACTCGATTAAATTCATTTGGACTTAAGGCACAATTTAGATTAACCTTAGCTTTGGCATTAAATGAAATAAGTCTACGCTCATCATTATCCCATTCGTTGGGCAATTTGGGAATGGTTTTTCCATCAACTATTTTGGTAATAGTAAAAGGTCCATCAACAATAACTAGCCAAATTTGATAATCAATAGCTTGAATAAAATCTATCATTCTAGTCTTCCAATAACTATAGTTTGAACCATCAAACCATGGGGGCCTATTGTTTGATTGTCCTTCTACATGAGTGACTATGTTTGAGGCCATGATCGTTCTCTAAGACGGTTAAGTCAAAAGCAAGTAGAGATTAGGCTCTGATACCAATTGTTAGTCACTAAAATACCCAAGAGGGGGGGTGAATAGGGTTTTAAAAATAATTTCTAACTCCTTTTTTTTTTTTTATTCTTACTAAAACATGCAACAAGGTTCAATATTAATTTACAAGGTAAAATATGCAATGAATGATTTCTCTTAAATTCAACAAGCTATTTACCACGATATAAATTAAAGCATGCATGAACATAAAGTAAAGAGATAGAGATAGAGATATTGACACCGTGATTTTTACGAGGTTCGGTAACTCCTACTCCTCGGCTCAAAGAATCCCCTTCCTTGAGACTTTCCCAATCCTCACACTATGGCTCTTCCTTCAATAGGTGGAATAGCAAAACCTTTACAAAAGAGCTAACTAGCTCTTCACACAATCAAGAGAACAATCCTCCCTTGATACAATGGGCTTCACTCACCCAAGATCACAAATTTGTGTATGTAATCAATATATCACTCAAGAAACAAAAAACACTCAAAACCCTAAGGTTTTTATGGATGATAGATCAAGATAAGCTCAAGTGTTTTTAGGTGATATTTCAAGAACTCAAGATATATATATATATTCTCACAATATATTTTCAATAGGAGAATAGGCTCAAGGCTTGAGTTTAAATCTTCAAAATGATAAGAGTGAAAAGCGAGATTTTTGCTATCAAAAGATTTTTCAGAAGATGCTTGAGAGAAAATTAGAGATGAACAATATTTGGAAAATTTCTCACTCAAGAACCTTCTTTGTTAATCCATATCTCTTTCTTTATATAGTGAACACTAGGGTTTGGAGAGTGTGTCTCACCCTAGACAATATGGAGAGTAGGACCTGAAAATCTGCAAGCAAAATCATTTCTTTTTGGGCAAAAATATTGTTTAGAAATACTTTTCCTTAAAATCCTGAAGCACCCAGTCGACTGCCTACCGGCACCCAGTCGACTGCCTCCATGCTTAGATTTGAAATATTTTTCCCAACGGCTAGGGTCAGTCGACTGCCTCAAGAAGGCCAGTCGACTGCCTCATGAGTCAGTCGACTGCCTAGGACAGGCCAGTCGACTGCCTCAGGCAATCAAAAATGTTCGAAACTCTCTGGTCCAGTCAGTCGGCTGGGTCTTTAACTGCCAGTCGACTGGTCACAGTCAGTCGACTGCCTTGGACAGGCCAGTCGACTGCCTCATGCAGTTAGAATGTTTTATAACTCACTGGTTCATCCAGTCGGCTGGGTCCTTAAGGGCCAGTCGACTGGGTCACAGTCAGTCGACTGCCTTGGACAGGCCAGTCGACTAGGTGACTCCAAAAATTGTTTTCAAGGTCCGTTTTTGATCCGTTTGAGTTCGTTTGATTAATTACTTGAGCTTATAAGATTAATCAACGCATAAGATACCTTGTTACAATATTCTCACCCCGACCTATCTACCCCAGGTCTTGAGTCCAGCTTTTGTTCTTTCTTTGATCTTTTTGTCCTTTTTCTAGTTTGCGCTTGAGTTTCCTTATCGCTTGTTGCTTTAGCGATCTTCCCGAAACATTTACCTGTACTTGCTGAAACACTTAGCTCAAAGCCATATTAGTACCAAACACGGTTTTGAATGTTTTGTTAATATCAAAATAAGATTTATTGCTTGAAATGGAATTTCAAAGTCAACATATATATATACATATATATAAGTACACAACATAAGTCTATAAGGTACGACTAAGACTCGTACTCCAAGTACCACACCGGTAGTCTACACTAGTCTCACCAACATATATTAGGTACACGACACCTAGGTCAAATCTAACAAGTCATCAAATACTCACAACACAAATCAGAAGGTCCAATAGAGGAGATCGCACTCACCTCTAATATCCACAGGGATCAAAATCCACCACTACTACCAAGGAATACTCATAACTCACTCCCTGAGAGCATAGGAGGAAAAACACTCACGTCCTTGCTTACTAACACAACTATCATCAATATATATATACAATATATATATATATATATATATATATATATATTTAACAAACCTCATCCCATTCTTAGAGAAAATCTACCTCTCAATGACTAGATCACCTCAATCACATCTATTTCTCAATACCATAAATCACATCATCACATCGACCTCATAATACTATCATCAATAGGGTCAATCAAATCACTAATGCTCTCACTGTAGGTGAGGAAAACCACCTAATCAAATCACTAAGAGTACACAAACTCAACTCAAAATAACGACCACCTAAGGGTCACCAAAACAAAACAAAGGAAAGAGTTCCCAATGCTATACCAACAGATAACCGAGACAACAATGTCAAGGTTAAAACACCACAAGTGTTTATGGAGAACACCTAGATGAAATAAATCAATCCACTAAATATCCATGCCCCTAACATGTGTAACAACTCAAATCACCTAGGTGGTGACATCAACTACCAAGAAGAAGGGAAAGGCAACACTATATGTGTACACTGAACAACGCCAAGTCTTATACCCGAGACTTAGAAATGATCCGAAGAAAAGGTGAAACAAGAAACCACTTTTCAAAACTCTACATGTCGAGGTTCTTGAGAAAGAAATCTCGTAACCTCAGAATATCGAGAAAAGTAATAAAATAGTTTTCTTTTCAAGAAACCACACAGTAAAAATGACCGTCTTGCCCCCAGTCTCCATCAGTCGCCCTCAACAACTTTTAGAAGTTAAAAATATTTTTAAAGAAGATCCTAAAATCATTTTATAAAGTACTAAAACTTTTAGTTGCTACGGGGTAGGCGAAAATGGGTTTTTTCTTTTAAATAACAAGGATCCCCCTGCATCAGTCACCCCGAGTTGGAAAGAACTCGTCCTCGAGTTCATAGTAGCATCAGCAGAATCCACAAAACAATGACTCATGTGTTTCACATTAAAGACATCAGAAGTCTTCAAGTGACTAGGGAGACGCAACATGTATGCGTTGTCATTAATCTTCTATAATATCTTACAGTGTCCAATCTTCCGCTCCTTAAGCTTATTAGACTCGTCAACAGCGAAATGATCACGAGTTAATACGGCCCAAACAAAATCACCAACATCAAAAGGGTCTTCTGGCGGCAGTCCAAGAGGAAGGTCTTCTGGCATCAAATCAGAGAATTCCGAAAACAGTTGCTGGACCTCCGTGGATAATTCTGGAACCTCACCTGTTGTACTATTTCCACAAGGTAGTAAAACATAGACTACATTTTCACGCTTAACCAAAAACCTGGACATAGAAAGCAGATTGTTACTATTGACAACCTGGGTGGGATTGGGTCCTTCCCGATGAGGTGCCAACACAATTTTTTTTCCTTTGATGCTAAGGGAATATGTATTTTTCCGTCCGTCATGTACCACACGTCGATCATACTGCCAAGGTCTGCCTAACAGTATATGACACGCATCCATGGATACTACATCACACCAAGCATTATCGAAATATTTCTTGCCAATAGAAAAAGACACTAAGCATCGTCTATCTACTGTTACCTCACTGCCTTTATTCAGCCATGACAGTTTGTATGGCTTGGGGTGACGATCTGTCTTCAACTGCAATTTCTGGACAGCGTCTTCTGAGACTACGTTCTCGCAACTGCCACTGTCAATAATCATCTTGCAGACTTTGGTGCAGGTTGTGTGGAAAATATTGGTTATCAACCAATCATCTTCGGAATCGCCTCTGGGAGTCAGGAGGTTCTTACGAATGACCAGAGTTTCACGGCCGTCTCCATACAACACATCCTCATCTTCTTCTTCGTCATACACTGGCTCATCATACCATACCCCAGGCTTGGCTTCCACGCCTTCCTCAAGCAGTAGATTTTTGCCCGTCTGACTGGCAGGCTTCCTGCAATGGGTTGCTATATGCCCCTGTTCACCATATCAAAAACACTTAATAGTAGGGTTAGGATTACCCTTTGGTGGCTGATGGGGAGGACGAGATTCTTGAGGGCGAGATGACCCGTCATTTCTGATGACGGGTCTTCTATTTTGCTATTTCTCTACAGCAAGGGCACGCTAGTAGGCTTCAGAAACTGTCCACAGCAAGTGAAGGCTGAGGACATCCTGCAGAGGTTGTCGTAAACCCCCCAAATATCGCGCCACCATCTGTTCTTCTGTCTCAGTTAGATCATTCCGAGCGATCAACTGATAGAACTCCTCCGTATAATCTTCCACCGATCTCATCCCTTGCCTCAACGAATGAAGTTGTTGAAACAGGGTTTGAGTATAGCCAAAGGGAAGGAAATGGCTCTTTATCTTCTTCTTCATCTTCTCCCAATCAGTGATCTTGGCCTTGCCCTGCCTGTTTCTGGAACGTTTCAACTGCTCCCACCATGCAGATGCTCTACCCTTGAGTTTGATGGCCACCAATTTCACTTTCACACGATCTGGGACCTCTTTATAATTGAAAATTCGTTCTACTTCATTCAACCAATCAATAAGGCAATCGGCTTGTAACGTACCAGAAAACTCGGGCAGGTCTACTCTCAAGCCGAGATCTCCATGACGGTACTGATTGTGATACAGATTTTCGAAGGTGGAATTGTCGGTATCAGAATCTTCCACATCATGATTACCGATTTCCTGTGCTGCCAAACGCTGGGTTAACTCTGCCACTTACCTCTTCAAATCCTCAATCATAACATCCTGAACGTTACGATCACAGTGCAGGACTTCCTCAATCGGAACCTGCCCACGACGACCACCACGACCACGACCACCAGCCATTGAAAACTGATGAAAATACCGCCTCAGGAAGATGCTGAGCTCTGATACCAATTGACGCCGGACAGAATAGAGATTATTCTGCAGGCTAGTGCAATAGGTAATTAGCAAGGAAAATAACAGGACAATTCGACCCAAAATTTCAGAGAACACTCTAGAATTCAATAAAATTGTTTATAATCAAGAATGACAAAAAAAACCCACAAGCCGGGTTAAAATAGCTGAAAATCGATCCCTAATGAGATTTTTACCCGAAATAGCAAAATCCTAGAAGCCTTACCAAACGAAATACGGAAAGAAATCAAAAGATTGTCAAAAATCTAGCCCAAATCGGGTTCAGAATCATCTCCTAATTGACAAATAAAATATTACCATAAATAGCAAAAATTAACTAAAAATAAAGATTTGAAAAGGAAAACAGCGGATTCAGAGCTCGGAACGATGTACACCGTTTTTTATCCAAACTCAATTAAGCAACTGAAAAACTCTCCCTCTCTTTCTTCATGCAGCCATTAACCATCTCACGAAGATAGTGTTGGCACCATGAAGAGAGAGAGAGAGTATCACTAGTAGCTAAAGCGAGTTTGGATTATCCTTATATTTTACTTTGAGTTTTGAATTTGTTCTAGACCTACACATTCTTCTTGACTCCTTACGTTTGTTAGATGTTGCTGCAACTTTCAAATATACGGGATGAACATTTAATTGTTTTTTTCATTTAAATCATCTTTTAGAATATTAATATGTTATTTCCCTGTGAAAGTTATAGTTACTTATAATTTTCAATACACAGATTACATATTTCAATATAATCTTTTTGAGGATGTCTTATATCTCTTCTTAATAGAGTGTAATTATGAGGTGCACATTGAGACTATTTATCATTCAATTATGTTTTGTAAATTTCCAGATTGGATATTCAAATTTGCATGTTTTCGATTGCCATTGTTAGCAATTGCAGAAAGAAAGACATTACAACGATGAATTTGGAAAATGTGTGGTGTGATACTTATGTTCTCCTAATCCTATTTCATCAAATTGAAGAAATTGAAGCTACCCAACTTGCTATGATCGATGATGAATGTGTTTAAGATTTAGAATAATAATCATTATTTGTAATAGTCTGAATTCGAAACTGTGAAGAACTCATCTGTCACTCTACATAGGAAATTTAGGAACCAGTCCCAAAAATAGTCTCTTTAAACTTCATATTCTATGAAGCATTTATCGGAACGTACAGTTATAGTGCAAAAAGACCTCCGATTTTATTTTCATTCTAAAGCAAACTTGTATTAAAATAACTACACAAACAAAATAGAGTTACTATATCTCTCAATCAAAGGCACTGAGACAACATATTATGGTCTTTGATAATTAGAACAAAAAAAACATAACAAAAAACATAGATAATTTAGAAGCAACAAAATATGAATCAAATGGAACCGAGCGTGGCCATCAAACATTTCCTTCTGATTAGCACTGCTTTGTTACAGATAGAGATAGAGATATAGTAACTCTATTTCAAAGTTCACCTACAAAGTTTGGACCAAGCACAAGCCGTAGAAATAAACGGGACCTAGATTGAAGCAACGAGATGAGAGATATGAATTTTTGAAAATAGTGTCGGACAATGCCAAACAGGACCAAAAAGTTGAAGTACCCCACTTTCACCAATGGTAAAACTATCATTTTAATGGTAAAAAAGTCATTTCAAAGTACAACTACAAAATTTAGACCTAGAACAAGTCGTAGGAACAAACGGGAGTCAATTCGGATGTGCGAGGCGGAAAATTCGATTTTTTGAAAATCGGGTGTTGCAACGTCACGCTACAGGCCATGCCGCACGCATGGCCGCGTGCTGAGCCGCGCACTGCAGAGCCCCATGTGCGCACGCACACGCTCGGCCAGGGCAGCTGCTTGCCCAAAATGCAATGGAGTGGTGATTTTTGAAAAACCCAAAATAAATTCTCTCCTTTTTTTCCTTAGCCACTGCCTGTTTTAGCCTCTTTTTGAAGTTACATATATGCAAAAACGTGAAATTTTGCAATACGGCTCCATTTTTGCGTCATCGGTCCCGAAAGATCACAAATATTTGAAAAGTGAGTTTTTTATTTGCGGAACTCAAACTTAGTCACCGAGACCTCGGAAAACGCATAAAACACAAACTTTGTACAAAAGTGATTCTTTAAAATCTCGTAAAATTATTAGTCTTGCCCTCGGTCTCCGTTTTCACTACCGCCGGCTTCTTCAATTAAAAATCTTAATAAAAATGGGTTTAAATTCATTTCTAAAACAAGATAATTTACCGGGGCTACGGGATGGGCGAAAACAGGTTTTTCCATTCAAAACAAAAATAGTTTGTTTGAAAACCTAGAAAAATACCGTTTTTGGCCAAATTCCTAATAACCACACTCAATGTCACGCCCCGTTATTCCTGAGACTCCTGTCCGGAGAATCAGCGAATCCCGAGGTATGACGTTACCGAAAATGACAACCAAAATCAACAATAATACTGAAATACATGGAATATGAATAAAAATGAAGTATTCCATGTCACCTGAGTGATAGAAACTCAGTAAAGAAATTCTAACCAAAATCCGGCAGAATTCCATTTGTAAATGGAACATCCGGATAACCCAAAAGCAACACAACGAAAGAACCTGCCCATAATAACAGAAATAGAATCAATGGCACATAGCCCAACATTCCATAAACCTAGTAGGGCCGAGGTAGTGGAAAAGAACACCAATATCTCTCCAAACCCCTCTAAAATCAATAGAGCCCCAAATGCTCAAATGAAAATATAAAGAAAACCACATGTCGATGCCGAAAAGGTATAAAGGCACCGCAAAACAACAAATACCGACTGAGCCACCAAGCTCAAATAAAAATATAGAAAACTCAATAGTAGTGCCGAACAGATACAATGGCACTCCAAAATAATAAATACACAGACTAAAGATACAACATAAGGGAATTTGCCAACAACCTGGCTCCCAAGAGAATAAAAGAATACGTAAATATGGCTAAGGAAGGAGGAACAAAACTGCATCGTCGCCTCCAAGCATGTCGTGCTCCATCCACCTGCAAACCTGCAACCTGTTGTGGGGGTGAGCAAAACCACGCGCTCACCATAATATCAAAACATCACACTCATAGCCGTCTACAAAAGGTTAACCATCTCGTGTGCATGTATCTATCCTAGGTCAGTCAATCGTCTCATATGGCACCCCGCCAATCCGAGACCCCATCAATAACCTCATCACTAACCTCGAGTACACTACGGATATCGTAAGAACTACAGGTCAACAAAAATATAAGTAAAACATGTGTACGTATATATATATATATATATAGCGTCCTATAAATAACTAAGTCTGTCACCTAGGCCTATAAACAACCAATCCGAACTCCACTCTCATCTAGAGATATAACAAGACTAATTATCTACTATACCGTGCACCTAGCACGCTGCTCAAGGTTCCTAGGAGGTAAATAGATCACTCACTAAGACTACCGAAAGTAAATCATCATAACTATTCTTCTACTTACAATAACCAGTGAACCAACCCGTTCACTCGGAGAAACATAAAGAGGGAATGTACTATCTCCACACCGGATTCGGTATTCAACCGAACTATCTCTAACTCACACTGTCTATCTAGGCACTAGAACGGGGTATTGGAGTCATTTAGTCCCAAACAGATGCCATAGTCCTCGGGATTTTAAAGAAAAATGTTGAACCCTGAAGGATTCAACCGGTTTTTAAGAAAAAGTTAGGACCCGGTCAAATCTCATTTGGTTCCAACGTCTCCGAACCCTACCGAAACAACAGGAATCACACTAGGTGTGTGTAATAGTGAAAATGTCCAGCCCAATTGAGCCCATCTGTCATCAGGCCCATCAAGTTTATGGGCCAGCAAGATATTTATGAACCCAATAATAAAGCCCATTCAGAGGAGGTATGTAATAAAGGACCCTGATTAAATGTACAGGAGGAAGTCCATTTAGGGGATGTATATAAAGAAATTCCAGAAATTAATGGAAGGATTCGAAGAAGTGTTGAACATTTTTAGGTGTTTACACATTGGCGCCGTCTGTGGGAATGAGGGAGGTTCCTGACTTTTCAAATGCCCTTCGGTACTTGTAAAATCGCCTCCTTCTTCCCATCTCGAAAAGCTAAGTCTGTTTGACAGGCAAAAGACCCTCCACTTCCAAAAAACCTCCACTCACCGCCTCCCCGGACGAGAATGCCAGTCACCCGTTCACAGGCAGGCATTCTGCCCACTGAGGAGAATCGTGCAGAGGACTCCCAGACCATGGAGCAAATTCTTCAGCGCTTGGCGGCTGCAGAGGAACGTAGCATGGCCTTGGAGAAACAGAATGCAGAGCTCAGGGAGAGGTTGGCTCCACCAGCAGCTGCCTCACCGGCAGTTACACCTAACCCTCCGGTGGCGGCGATCGACCATTCTCTGAACCAACCTGAAGAGCACGCCGAATCTTCTCAGCGCTCGCGAAAGGCTTCAGCAGTCGACGAGTCTATAACCCCCCAGAAACTTCAAGCAATGATGGACGAGTTCCAAAGGAAAGTTCTCGGAGATTTGAGGTCTCGATCTACGGACGACATGGCCATCCAGGCGTCCACTGAATTGATACAGTCGCCTTTCGTTCAGGAAATAACCCAAGAGCCTTTCCCAAAGAAGTTCGTTATGCCACAGTTCACCCCTTATGATGGCACGCGGGATCCCGAAGAGCACATATACCAAATTCATCAGAAAATGACCATGTACGCCGAGAACGAGTCCCTGCTATGTAAGGTGTTCTCCACAAGCCTTGCTGAGGCCGCCCTATTATGGTTTAGGAAGCAGCCACCCCGATCCATTGGCAGCTGGCAACAGTTGACCAGGCTCTTCATCGCCCAGTATTATGGAAACAAGAGACAGAAGAAGACCATATCCTGCCTCTTCACCATGATCCAGGAGAAAGGAGAGTCACTGAAAAGCTTTCTGTCCCGATTCAACATCGAGTCCTCTTCTGTGGATAATTGTGACCAGCACTCTGCGGTCGAAGCATTCAGGATGGCCCTCATTCCTGGAACAAAATTCCATCAATCCTTGGTGAAGCGCCCTCCATCGGGAATTGGGGAACTAAACTCTAGGGCCCAGGGGTACTTGAGAATTGAAGAGGAAGAAACTATCAGGCAGAGAAGATCAGCCTTTGTCGGCCTTGAAATTCAGTCCAAGGATCGATTGACCGATCGGAAGCGATCAACTCCACCGGGATCGTCTGCCCCAGCGGGATTATCAATCCCAAAGCCATCCAAACGACCCAGGTTAGAAGAAAGGATAACACCCCTGAAGGTGAGCCTTGCAAAGCTTTACCAGGAGAACAAGGCCAAAGGGATTTTCCAGCAACCCCCTACCATGCGACAACCACTTGACCAGAGAGACAAGACAAAACACTGCGCTTTCCATGGTGATTTCGGGCACATCACTAACGAATGCCGCAATCTAAGGCAACAGGTGGAGACGTTACTACTTCGCGGAGTACTCCGGGATTACGTACAACGAGACAGGCCAAGAACCGATCAACGCGCCCCCGGCGTCCCTCGAAACGCCTCGGATGCACAACCGGTTAAAATCATCAATATGATTCATGGTGGCCCCCCACCCAAAGAAACCGAAGGATCGCGCCGAAGCTATCTACGGAAAGCCCACAAAATGAGAAAAGTCAACGAAATTAGTGAAGCCCGGTACAAGGCTGAAGAAACTCACATCACTTTCTCGGTGTCGGACCTTCGAGGCGTCCAAACCCCGCATGAAGACCCTCTGGTTGTGACCCTAATGGTGGCCAACTGCCTTGTGAAAAGAGTCGTGATCGATCCTGGGAGCAGTGCCAACATAATCACCAAATGGGCTTTCGAAAAGCTCGAAATCAACCCTTCTGAAATTATGACATCCCGGTGCCCCATCGCGGGTTTTGACGGCAGGCAGATCGAGCCGATCGGTGAAGTTCAGTTACCTGTGTCTGCCGCCCATAGGACCCTGAACGAGACGTTCGTTGTGGTGGACGCCAAACCCTCCTACAATCTGCTTATGGGAAGGGGATGGATTCACCGAATGCAAGGTGTGCCTTCAACTCTTCACCAGGTCATGAGATGCTTAAGCCCTGACGGTACAGACACCATTGATGTCAAGGGTGACCAGGTGGCAGCCAAGGAATGTTATTCGGTCACTCTGAAGGAGATCCGGAAGGCTCAGGCCCCAGGGGTACCTCGATCGAAGGAGCAAAGTTCGTGCTCCAAATAGCAATTAAAGAATGGGGAGCCGGGCACCCCGACTGTGGTTGAACCACTACAACCGATCTGTGTTGTGCCCAACAGCCCGGAAAAAGTTACTTTTGCAGGTACAACCCTCACCGATTCTGAATTTGAAGAACTAACACAATTGCTGCAGGACAACTCCGACGTCTTCGCATGGGAGCATACAGACATGCCGGGGATAGATCCCGACGTTTCACAGCACTCATTGCATGTTGACCCAAACGTCAAACCAATCAGGCAAAAGCAAAGGCGAATGGGTGCACATCGGAACCAAATTATAGCAGATGAGGTATCCAGACTGCTCCAGGCCGGCTTCATCCGGGAAGTCAGGTATCCCGAATGGCTTGCCAACGTCGTGGTTGTCCAAAAGAAAAATGGCAAGTGGAGAGTTTGCGTTGATTTCACCGACTTGAACAAGGCATGCCCGAAGGATAGTTTTCCACTCCCAAAGATCGACCAGATGGTTGACGCTACCTCGGGCTATGACCGTCTAACTTTCCTGGATGCCTATTCAGGTTACAACCAAATAAAAATGAACCCTAAGGATGAGGAAAAGACTTCCTTCATTACTGAAACAGGTACATACTGCTTTAAAGTTATGCCTTTCGGACTGAAAAATGCAGGTGCTACTTTCCAGAGATTGGTCAACAAGATCTTTAAAGGCATGATGGGCACAGTAATCGAAGCCTACATTGATGATACTGTAGTCAAGAGCAGAAAGAAGGAGGACCACATCACTCACCTGCGCCAAGTGTTCGCTACCCTCAGGTCCCATGGCATGAAGCTTAATCCAGCAAAGTGTTCTTTTTGTGTATCATCTGGGCAGTTCCTGGGGCACATCGTGGACCGGACTGGTATCCAAGCCAGCCCGACACAAGTCAAAGCCCTGCTAGAGATGAAGGAGCCCCGAACACATAAAGACGTTCAAGTCTTGACGGGAAGAGTGGTAGCACTTAGCAGATTCATCTCACGACTCACTGATCGCTGCAGACCATTCTTTCAGGCAATAAAGGTAAAGAAGGGAGAGATCTGGGGTCACAAACAATCGGAGGCCCTGGCGAGGCTAAAAGAATATTTGACCATGCCCCCCGTCTTGTCTACACCAACCCCCGATGAAGTCTTATACCTTTATTTGGCAGTATCCTCCGCTTCAACCAGCGCCGCCCTCATCAGAGAGGACGGGAATCTTCAAATGCCAATATTCTACACCAGTAAATCCTTGGCTGAGGCAGAAACTAGATACAGCAGGCAAGAAAAACTGATTCTGTCACTGGTGAACGCCAAAAGAAGGCTAAGGCATTATTTTGAAGCCCACCCGATCGTTGTCCCAACAGCTACACCCCTACGGGTTATTATGTCAAAGCCTGACCTATCAGGGCGAATCTCTAAGTGGGCCATCGAGTTGGGCATATACGATTTGACATACATACCCAGGGTCTCCATCAAAGGACAGGCTGTAGCGGACTTTTTGCTCGAAAGTGAGACTGAGGAGCCAGACCCGGGCAGTGAACTGGATACATGGAAGATTTTTGTGGATGGATCAGCCAGCTCTTCCGGATCAGGAATTGGCCTAGAATTTTTAACACCTGATGGGACACGCCTTCATATGTCGGTGCAGTTGCAGTTCCCAGCCACAAACAATGAGGCAGAGTACGAGGCCGTCGTATCCGGTTTGAGGGTAGCCAGAAGCCTCAAAATTCAGTCCTTAGCAGTACACAGTGATTCTCAACTAATTGTCCGTCAGATCAACGGGGAATACGAAACAAAGGACCCGACAATGAAGTTGTATCGAGCGCTAGTTTTGAAGGAGACAGAAAGTTTTCACAAAGTTACCTTTACCCAAATCCCCAGGAATGAAAACTCTGAGGCTGACCACCTGGCTAATCAAGCTTCCTCAGCGGGAGAGGATCTAACTCGGGTTGCACTGTTGGATTTTATTCAGAGGCCCAGCATTCAAGAGCCCGAACGAGTAATGCTCATCCCATGGGAGCCCAGTTGGATGGATCCCCTGGTAAATTACTTACGTAATGGAACTATTCCTGAAAGTAAAGCTGAAGCTCACAAGGTCAGGAGGAATTCGGCTCGGTACTCAATAATAAACGGGCAACTCTACCGAAAATCCTTTTCTGGTCCCTACCTGAGATGTATCACGCCGTCAGAATCTAGAGCAGTGATGCACGAGATTCACAGTGGAGCCTGTGGAAACCACTCCGGCAGCAGGTCCCTCGCCCATAAGGTGCTGTCTCAAGGGTACTTTTGGCCCTAACTTTCTCGGGATACCGAAGAATACGTCCGAAGGTGCAAACCCTGTCAAATGCACGGGGATGCAATCCATCGCCCAGCTGAGTTCCTGCATCCCACTATAGTACCGCACCCATTCGCCCGGTGGGGAATGGATATAGTGGGACCCTTACCGAAAGCAATCCGGTCGAATGCGTACGTCCTTCTGGCAACCGACTATTTCACCAAATGGGTTGAAGCAGAAGCCTATCCCACCGTCAAAGGGAGTCACGTCGTCAAGTTCGTATGGACCAACATTATATGCAGATTCGGGCTACCAAGAACGATCATGATGGACAACGGAACAAACCTGGACAACAAGGAGGTTAGAGCATTCTTTGCCGAACATGGTATCAACCAGAACACGTCTTCCGTCGGCTACCCACAAGGGAACGGGCAGGCGGAAAGGACAAATCGCACTATATTCAACACTCTGGCCAAAAAACTTGAAAAAGCCAAAGGGGCCTGGTTAGAGAAACTGCCCGAAGTTCTCTGGTCATACAGAACGACCCCCAGACAACCCACGGGAGAGACCCCTTTTGCCATGGCGTACGGTGCCGAAGCTGTTATCCCGACTGAGGTCCGAGTTCCAACTCTCCGGAGTGAGGCCTGGGTCGAGGGACCAAGTAACCAGCATTTGGCTCAGAATCTTGATCTTCTGGATGAAAGAAGGGAGGCTGCCGGGATCAGGCTGGCTGCTTACCAACAGCAAGTCCGGAACCACTTCAATCAAAGAGTCAAAAGAAGAGAGTTCCAGATCGGGGACATGGTCCTTAGGCGCAAAATCGGGCTTGTAGGCAAGCTCAGGGAGCCCTGGGAGGGCCCGTACACCATCACTGAAGTCATCGGTCGCGGAGCATACCGAGTCCGAAGGAATATTGATGGCGGAATGGAACCAAACTCCCAGAACGCCTCTCGCCTCAAGAGGTACTACCCTTGATGGTCCAAGTCCTATTTTTACTTGGATCTTTTTGTAAAAAGGCTACAGCAACTGGTCATTAAAAATCATTATTATGGCCAATTAAGTAAATCATAAAATCTGTTGGTGTGCCCGAAGATCCTGAAGAGATCCTTTTTCCAAAAATAAACGAAGTGTTGCATTGACTTTCGCATGGCCTGAAGAGCCCGAAGTCACAACACAGATCCTGAAGTGATCATTGTTCCAAAAATAAACCAAGTGTCGCATTGACTTTCGCATGGCCTGAAGAGCCCGAAGTCACAACACAGATCCTGAAGTGATCATTGTTCCAAAAATAAACCAAGTGTTGCATTGACTTTCGCATGGCCTGAAGAGCCCGAAGTCACAACACAGATCCTGAAGTGATCCTTGTTCCAAAAATAAACTAAGTGTTGCATTGACTTTCGCATAGCCTGAAGAGCCCGAAGTCACAACACAGATCCTGAAGTGATCCTTGTTCCAAAAATAAACCAAGGGTTGCATTGACTTTCGCATGGCCTCAGGAGCCCGAAGTCACAACACGGATCCCGGTTAAGTGATGCATTAACTGTAAAACTTTGCAAAAATAAACAAAATAACCAATATTCGTTATAACTGTAAAAGTCAAAAGTCGACTGGACAAAACCAATTATGTTTCACTAAAATTGGGCCCCTGTGGCCAAGGCTTACAATGCATTTCATAAACAGTAAATGCTAAGGGACGACGCCGGTGCCTGATACATCTGGGGTCACTGAAACGATGGCCCCATCGGGAGCCGGAGGATCAGGAGGGGCGGTTATGCTCATTCCTGGGAGAGGCTTGGTCAGGAACTCGCAAAAACGAACGTCGTCTGGACCACCAACCGGATCGTCGTACGGTGGGGAAATGCCCAAACTCTCATCCAGTTCTTCCACCGAGGCAAAAGTCCTTTCTTCGAGGGGTTTCTGCATGTCACTAAAGCATGACCTCCATCCAAACCCGATCCGGTATTGGGAGGTTTCGCAGAAACGCTTATACATTTCGTTCCCGCCCCGGTGGCACATCTCCACCACCGACCTCTCCGTAGCGAGGAGATTCTCAATCTCAACCCTCTCCTCCAGGAGCTTCGAATTGGAAGCCGTCAAGTTCTCAATATTAGCTTTCAGGCTCCCATTCTCAGCCTTCAGGGCCTCCGTCTCAGCAAGGAGAGCCCGCCGAACTGCTTCCATTTCCTTAATTTTGTCTTCAGCCGCCCGAAGCTGTTGCTCTGCAGCAATTGCCCTTCGGGACTGGACATCCAACTTTTCGTTGGATATGGACAGTTTGGCGGCGACCTTCATTCGAGATTCCTCTTTCAGTCTCAAGAGCTCGTTGGACTTCTTGAGCAAGTTGGAGTCCTCCTCCAGCTTCGCATTATAAGCTTGCGTCAGGTAGAGCATCTGCCAAAAGATCAAGTGTTAGCCTGATAAGGAGATAAATAAAATATTAAAAGCAATGGAGGAGTCTGTAGATTCAAGCACTACCTTCATAGCAACCTCTGGACCTGTCAGTGCCAACTCCTCCCGATCGATGTTTCTCAATCTCTTTCGGTCTATGGGAGTCCAGATCTGAGATCCCATAGCCCGAAGGGCAGTGTCGTTGTCAATTGTTGCGTGCCCTGCAACCAGAAAGTCGCCGCCCGGGAGTCTAATCTTTGGCGCCCAGGGCACGGGCAGCTCCTTTTCAGTTGCGGCCCCACTGTCATCTAGAACGATAGGGGACTCCTGCGTAGACGTTCGGGCCCTGACGGACCGTTCGGGTGGATTCTCCTCCGATCGGGGATGTCGCGCCCCCGTCAGGCTCGTTTCCCCTTCAACCAATCGGAATTCAGGGATGGGAACATCCACTGAGGATTGAACAACCTCCTCTGATCCTTGAGCAGGAGCCTGGCCGGTTTGCACATTTCCCATCGGTGGAGATGGAACTACCGGGATATTCTCTACTGGGGGTGGGATAACGGGAACAGCCGGAGGGGTTGGAACACTTTGTGATCCCTGCCCGGTCTGGATCTCACCGAGGGCTGAATTTGAGGCTTGAGGCCCGACTGCCCGCTTATTCTTCTTCTTCAACACCGCCTGCGGGATCCTCAGCATCTCTGTGGATAGGGCCTGCAAATTAGAACCTGTCAAGAAACTGGTACACATCCTCAAAGGCTGTCCCCAAATTTTTGATTTAAGCAATTCAAAACGGGTTCTGATATAGTTTGAGGTTTTATATTCATCGGGTGCTCCCAAAAACTCAAGCACATGGAGGCCCAACTTATCATTGCACTGATCACAGTTGCATACCCCCCTATGGAATGGCTTAAAAGAGGGGAAAAGGTGTTGGTTAAACTCATTGGGTACTTTGAATCTAGATGAGCTCGGGAGTCTCCAACTCCCGCTCACAAGGACCATCCTCTCTTTCCACCCTTTATTGGATTTTTCCGTACCATCACAAATTTTCCTCCCACTAATGGGAAAAAGGTTGTACCGGCCCCTGCACTCCTTCTGGGCCTGTATCTTGTAACAGAACAGAAGTTCCGCCAGACCAAGGTCAAGTCCCAGATCCCGATTGATCATCAAGATCATGGCCAGGACCCGGAAGAAGTTAGGTCCCACCTGAAGTGGGGCCAAGCCTAAAGTGGCTAAGGCATAAAGGAAGAAGGGCTGGATCGGGAATCTAATAACCTGAAGGTGAAAAGCCGACAACAAAATCTGATGGTCCAAAATTCCCTCGCCCTTCCTAAAATCATGCTTTTTAGGGTAATTTTTGATAATCACCCCATCGGGTACCCCGCATTTAACCCTTAACCTTTTTAATACTGTCTCTACCCTGTTCATAGGGGGAATGGGATCAGCATAGAACTGATCCCCCGAAACCCCTGCAACCGGATTTCCGGCTGCTGCTACATTCTGGTTAACTTCAGGTGGGCTAGACACAATTGTCCTAACCACCTCCACTGAGGGTGAACTAAGGGATGCGTCCGGGTTTACAGAGGAGGGTAGACGGTCGCTACCCGACCGGGTATCATCACTATCAGACATTTCGAAAAGAAAGACGCTAAGATGAAAAGAAATAACTTACTCTAAGATGAACCCCGAAGGATTTCTGACGCTTTCCTGAGAGTGGAGGTAGACTCTGGCAATGATAAGTCAAGGTCTCAAGTGCAGGGAGCTCTCTAAAAATTTTTATAACTGTGAAACGGAATGAATCCATAGCACTGTAGGCATTATTTATAGAAGCCTCAGGGGCGCTTGAAAAGCCGTGCGCTCGGGAACCGAAACGTCACCTCGCTTCACGTGCGCCTCCCTTCTCGCCTACCAAGGCCACCCGTACCACGAATTTCAAATGTTACAATGATTGTACAACCGTCGTATTAATTGTGTCAGTCACGTCATCCCGATCAGGGGTGATGTATCTTGTCCCCACTCTGTATCCTTTATAATGGGCCGGGAAGATCGACAACCCATCACAAAGGATAGGGCCTGTGTAATAGTGAAAATGTCCAGCCCAATTGAGCCCATCTGTCATCAGGCCCATCAAGTTTATGGGCCAGCAAGATATTTATGAACCCAATAATAAAGCCCATTCAGAGGAGGTATGTAATAAAGGACCCTGATTAAATGTACAGGAGGAAGTCCATTTAGGGGATGTATATAAAGAAATTCCAGAAATTAATGGAAGGATTCGAAGAAGTGTTGAACATTTTTAGGTGTTTACAGTGTGTGTAAGTCAACATCATAAGTCCGGGCTCAAGCCCAAGGAATAACTATACGGGCAGGAAGAACTACTAGAGTTCAAACCAATAATCATTTTTAAATCACTTTTAAACTTCTTTCAAATCTGGTCCGAAGATCTTTAACATTTATTTTAAAACTTATAAAAATAATTCTGAAAGAATGCCCAAGCAAAACCGGGCACCAGAAAGAACTTTAGACAACAAGCTAGGAGAAACCTGGATTTATCAACCTCTAATAATACTGACACCTTGGAAATAACATCGAGATTTCTATAACAGGGACAAACCGTGTCCTAAGTCACCGATTTTACAAAACAATTTCAAATGGAATTTTCTGAAATTTCTTTCAAAAACAGATCTCTACTGATACTCCCTGTACTGAGAATTCAAAACATATTTTATAAAACAGGTATTTAAACTTCTATTTTTTTCCAAAAATAGTTAACAAGTCTCGAGGGAAATAAAGAACACATTTTATAAAAATCCCCAAGCTTTAAGTTTTCAAAACTTTGAATATTTGACTCCATAGATCCCAACCATAACCGAGGATTCAAGAACAGGGCAAACCATGCCCTGAGTTCACTAACTTCACAAGAGTATTTACGGAAAGGGATTTTCAATAAACACGGAAAAAAACCGTCTATAACTCATACACTGTCAAAGTGAGAGAATGAGCGATAATGTAACACCCCATATTATTTTCCCAATTTTATGGAATTATTTTTCAATTTAATTTCGGTTGTGACGTCACTTGTTCATGACGTCATGGTTATTCTTGATATCTCGTGTAAATTTTTCGCGTTTATGTCTTGATACGACGGGATGACGAGACAATTGACTTGTTGACTACTTCGTGGATTGTCGTTGGCGATTACAAGAATTGACGGTGAGTTTAATGTTTTGAACTGGTGAAACGTTGACGTGAGTTCTGGATGCGACAACACGACTTTGCGATTTCTCTTCGTTGACTTCGTGGACTTCTGTGGCTATTACGTGACTTGACGTGACGGTAGTATTTCGAACTTAGTGAAACGTTTAAGTCGGCTCTTATTATTGACTCAGTGGATTTGTTTTAACGCTTGACGTTTAGTGCTTCGAGTGGTTGACAATACGATTTGTATATCCGACGTTAAATATTTTGACTCAGTTGTTCGAGTCCGATAGTTAGTGTTTCGGGCTTGATGAAACATTGACGTGAGTCTTTTTGATCGATTACGTGATTTCGTTGTGACGATTCACGGCTAGTGCTTTGACTGGGTGGCGACACGCTTAGTATGTCCGACATCCGAGGCTTTTGACTCAGTCTTTTGAGTTAGGTATTTTAGTGTTGTAAGGGTCCGACGTTCTTGTTTTCCCTTTAATGGGATTAATATGTACCTGATTTGATTGACATACTCTGTATTTGAACATACGTGCTTTATCTGTTTGGTGTGCTTATTTCTTTGTGTTTGTATGTGGGTACCCCAATGTGTTATTTGATTTGTGTGCTTAGGGGTATTTGCGTTAGTTTATTTATTTATATCAAATTCTTTCTGTGCCTTATTGCTTGTGATTATTCGGGGGGTCTTGTACGTACCCGGCGTTCCGGTGGTTGAGTTTTGTACCCCGGATTATTTATCCTCGTTGATATTAGTTATCAGGCGACTCGTAGATTTTCCGAGTACGCGTATCATCGTTTTGGGATTTTCTTATTATTTTCCCTTTATTATTATTTGAGGCTAAATGATTTCTTTTCGCTTTTCGCACTTAAGGCGACGGGTTCTGCGTTGTCATTAGCAGGGATTCCCGGTTATTAATTTAGCGGACCGAGAATTTGTATTGATGAACTGTGACCAATCTTTTGACAGAGTCGAGTTCGGAATTGTTCTGTGTTCCGACGGTTATATTCTGTACCCGGAGTGTTTATTTTGACTTATATTATTTATTAGCTATCCGTAGAATTTTCGAGTTCGCAAGATATATATTGCGAATCGATTCGTGATTTATTTTAGTTTATATCCGACTATATAGCATAATTATTTATACCGGACTTTATTAGTTATTCGGAGTACCGTGGGATTTTCGGTGATTTAATTGGTGGATAAATTTTGTGCCGCAGAGTTTTATTTGGGCCTATATTATTTATTTGGGGTCCCGTGAATTTTATGGGCTCACGTGGAATTATTTGAGTGTCCCCGGTATATTTTAGGAGACTTTTTTTATTTATGCGAATTTAATTATGATTATATATTCATGGGAGTATAATATATGTCTTGGGGTTAAAGTGTTAATTAGCAAGACATGAGAGTCACACATGTCAATATGGAAAATTGGAGAGTTGTTAGTGTAATTTAGATATATGTATGTATGTATGTGAGAAATATATGGGGGCATAATGTGATTATGGAGGAAGTGAGAGTTACATTTGCAATTACCCCATAAATATATGTATATGTATACGATTGAATTGCTGAGACAAGAGACACAGTTGACCGAATCTGCACCTTATCTTCTTCTTCTCATTCTTTCCTTCACGCAGCAGATTGCAGACCTTCACTACCTTTCCTTCATCGCCGATTGATGCATGTGTATAGGGGAGTTGTAGACGATAGAGGGAGAGAGAGGGGTTGTCGAAGAGAGAGAGAACCGAAGACAGATGGCTGGGTCGCAGCTGAAATTGCGACCTGGTGGTGCTGGTTGTCGCCGGCTAGGAGCGGCGGCTGGGTGCAGAGGAGGTCAGCCGGTTCTTGGTGGTCGTGGCTGTAGCGGTGCGATTCGGTTAGGGACGGATGAGGGTTCGCTGGTGGAACTCGCTTGAAATGGAAGCAACAGCGGTTTTTGGTGATGGTGGGTTGGTGGTTCGCGGCGGCGTGGGTTGTCGGACTCGGTGTTGATCGGGAGTTATGGAGGTCGACCAGTCCCGTGTTATGTCGGATTGAGTCGGGTTGACTCAGTGGCGAGTTGGGCTCGGTTCGGGCAGATTTTCAGAGGATAGCTCGGCTTCGGTACCGTGTACGTTATATCCAAAATTGGTGCGAAACCGTTGAGCGGTTCTCCGGGAATTTCAGATTTTTGGTATGATTTTCAGTTTAGGTTTTTGTAGATTTGTCCCGAATTATTAATCGATCGCTAACAGGTTTCAACTATATTGAATAGGATAGTAAGGCGGTCGTTTCGAGATATTCGCAATATTTTTCGGACAACTTTGGGCGGCGAGCACTATTCACGGCCGGTATTATCACTGCGGGACTGTTTGTAAGCAATTAAATTATGTGGGAATTTATATATATATTCTTATATATATATATTCATATCTGACACTCACTAATAGTGCGTAGAAAATGTTAATAAATCATCATTGCATGTTTATGGGTAAATAAATACATTTGAATTAAATTCCTAGTGATAGATTGAAATCTAGGAATTTTATAAAATACCCGTAGTTGGATTAGATGATTGGTGAAAATAGAAATACTTCGTAGAAATTAAATAGATTATTTCACATGAGAAATTAAATAGATTTTATTTTTCGGAGAAGTTGAAATAATTATAAACCTATTTAAATTAAATTGAGATAGGCGGTTTAGTGCCCCATTGAGCTCGAAATAGGTTTATAGAAAGTGTATATGGAAGTAAATCCGATTAATAATTTTTCCCCTGTTGTTGTTATTTTAATTAAATTAAAAATATGTTAGGGGGATTCACGAGAATGAGGGACGTTATAACTTAGACTTGATTTTAGTTCCCTTGTCGATTTTCTCATAAATTATAAAGAAATTAAATTGTGAATTTAATTGTCTAATTTTTCCTGAGGCGAATTAATTTGAAAACAATTATTGGAAATTAAATTAAAAGCATGCTGGCACATAAAAATCTATAAAGATGGGGTAATTGAGAACCCGAATATTTTTGTGGTAAATGGAATTTAATTACTGTGTGATTTAAATTGTGAAGCATGCTTGGTATGAAATTTCATGGCTTTAATGCCGTTTTATTGAGCATATTAAATTCATATGGAGCCATTATGCATTCATACAGCACCATGGCATATATATTGTTTCGGTGCATGTTGCATGCCTCATTTATATCACGTGCATGTCTGGATTGTTTGGAATGTCGCAACAACTAGCCAGGGGGTGGTCTAGCACCCAGGGAGCTAGTAACTCTCAATTCTCTAGACATTTGGGGGTGAGGTCTTGAGCCTCAGTTGCCGGTTCCCGGGCGGACTTGTGGTCTCCGCACTCTCTTTGGCGACGTCCACCCTTCCTGTTGTGGGTTTGTTGCCCCAGCAGTGAACGGTTTGGGATTCCTGGATATTTGTTTCACCCTCTAGTGGTTAGGGTTGCATTGGAGTTGCATTTGCATGGTCATGAGCATTGGAATTGCATGGATATTGCTGTTGAGATTATCTGTTTTTATTGCTTATTAATATTGAGCAGTTTATATCTCAGTTTTAATTAGAGATTTATATTATTCTCTTGGCCGCTAGGGCGTAGTGCTTGTGATTGATATCTTAACTGTGGTTAAATTATAATGAAAGTAGTGAATTTCATAATGTAAAGGAAACCGTGAAAACTTAAAGTTAAAAAGTGAAAAGTGACCTTGGGGCGTAAGGATTCCCCGTATGTTAGGCTCTAGTTGAACGGGGTAGCAGTATATTGTGATCATGGCCACATAGGCCTTTGTGATTGGCGGTTAGTATCATCACAGGATGATTGCTAGACCTCTCCGGTAGTGTGGAGTATTCATGTTCCCTTAGCTTTTGAAATTTTGAGCTTATCGCTCATTCTCTCACTCTGACAGTGTATGAGTTATAGACGGTTCTTTGCCGTGTTTATTGAAAATCTATTTCGGGAAGTTAAGTGAATTCAGGGTATGGTTTGTCCTGTTCTTGAATCCTTGGTTATATCTAGGATCTTTTGAGCCAAATATTCAAAGTTTTGAAAACTTAAAACTTGAGGATTTTTATAAAACGTGTTCTTCGCTTACCCCGAGACTTATTAACCATTTTTGGAAAGACAAAAGTTTAAATACATGTTTTATAAAATATGTTTTAAATTCTCAGTACTGGGAGTACCGGTGGAAATTTGTTTTTGAAAGAAATTTCAGAAAATTCTTTTTGAAATTGTTTTATAAAATAATCAGTGAATTAGGGCACGGGTTGCCCCCTGTTTTAGAAATCTCGATGTTATTTCCGAGGTCTCGGTATCGTTAGAGGTTGATAAATCCAAGTTCCTCCTAGCTTGTTGTCTGAGATTCCTTCCAGTGCCCGATTTTGTTGGGCACTCTTACTGGATTATTTTTATAAATTTTTAAATAAATGTTAAAGGTCTTAGGACCAGATTTGAAAGAGCTGTAAAAGTGATTTTGAAATGGTTATCGGTTTGAACTCTAGTAGTTCTTCCTGTCTGTATCGTTATTCCTTGGGCTTGAGCCCGGACTTGTGATGTTGACTTACACACACCTAGTGTGATTCCTGTTGTTTTGGTGGTGTTCGGAGACGTTGGAACCAAATGAGATTTGACCGGGTCCTAACTTTTTCTTAAAACCGGTTGTATCTTTCGGGGTTCAACATTTTTCTTTAAAAACCCGAGGACCATGGCATCTGTTTAGGACTAAACGACTCTAAAACCCCGTTCGAGTGCCTAGATAGGCAGTGTGAGTTATAGATCGTTCGGATGGTTATCGAATCCGGTGTGGAGATAGTACCTTCCCTTTTTATGTTTCTTTGACTGAACGGGTTGGTTCACTGGTTGTTGTACGTAGAAGAATGATTATTCCCTTTCGGTAGTCCTAAGGAGTGACCTATATACCTCATAGGAACCTTGAGCAGCGTGCTAGGTGCATGGTATGGTAGATAGTTAGTCTTGTTGTATCTCTAGATGAGAGTGGAGTTCGGATTGGTTGTCTCTAAGCCTAGGTGACAGGTTAAGTTATTTACAGGACGCTATATATATATATATATATATACACTTACACATGTGTTGCTTATATTTTTGTTCACCTATAGTTCTTACGTTATCTGTAGTGGATTTGAGATTATTTTGGGGTTTCTGTTTGGCATGGGTGCCACATGAGAGAACTGACCGACCTAGGATAGATGCATACACACGGGATGGTTAGCATTTTCTAGACGGCTATGAGTGTGATGTTTCGATATTATGGTGAGCCCCCGAGATTGTGCTCACCCCCACACAGGTTGCAGGTTTGTTGGTGGACGCAGCACGGCTTATGCTCGGCAGCGACGATACGGGTGATTTGGGACGGTAGTTTTACTCCTCCTTCTGTAGTCATACTCGTATATTCTTTCATTTTCTTGGGAGACAGGTTGTTGGCAGATCCCCTTGTATTGTATCGTCATTCCGTGTATTTATTATTTTCGGGGTGCCTTTATATCATTTCGGCACTACCATTGAGTTTTATGTATTCTTATTTGAGCTTGGTGGCTCAGTCGGTAATTGTTGTTTTGGGGTGCCTTTATACCTTTTCGGCATCGCCATGTGGTTTTCTTTATATTTTCATTTGAGCATTTGGGCTCTATTGATTTTAGAAGGGTTTTGGAGAGGTATTGGTGTTCTTTTCCACTACCTCGGCCCTAGTAGGTTTCTGGAATGTTGGGCTACGTGCCACTGCTTGTATTCTTGTTATTATGGGTAGGTTGTTCTGTTGTGTTGAATTTGGGTTGTCCGGATGTTCCAATTACAAACGGAACTCTGCCGC
Source organism: Cornus suecica (assembly GCA_963922005.1). Classification (NCBI taxonomy): domain Eukaryota; kingdom Viridiplantae; phylum Streptophyta; class Magnoliopsida; order Cornales; family Cornaceae; genus Cornus; species Cornus suecica. The sequence goes on from OY998238.1 coordinate 74,087,385, forward strand.
ATTTTCGTTAGAATTCTTTACTGAATTTCTATCACTCAGGTGACATGGGATACCTTGTATTCATTCATATTCCATGTATTACAATGTTATTGTAAATCTTGGTTGTCGTTTTCTGTGACGTCATACCCCGGGATTCACTGATTCTCCTGATTGGAGTAACGGGACGTGACAGATAAGCTCAAAATTTCAAAAGCTAAGGGAACGGGAATACTCCACACTACCGGAGAGGTCTAGCAATCATCATGTGATGATACTAATCGCTAATCACAAAGGCCTACGTGGCCAAGATCACAATTTCAACTAAGTCTCAATATACTACTACCTAGCTCAACTAGAGTCTAACATACGTGGAATCCTTACGCCCCAAGGTCACTTTTCAATTTTTAACTTTAAGTTTTCACGTTTTCCTTTATACTAGGAAATTCACAACTCTCATTATAATTTAACCACGGTTAAAATATCCATCACAAACACTGCGCCCTAGCGCCTAAGAGAATAATACAAATCTCTTATTAAAATTCAGATATAACCTGCTCAATATCAATAAACATTAATAACAGATAATCACATATCAAATAAATGCTCAAAATCAATGTCAATGCAATGACAATGCAACTCCAATGCAACCCTAACCGCTAGATGGTGAAACAAATATCCAGGAATCCCAAACCATTCACTGTTGGGGCAACAAACCCACAACAGGAAGGGTGGGCATCGCCAAATAGAGTGCGAAGACCACAAGTCCGCCCGGGAACCGGCAAGTGAGGCCCAAGCCCTCACCCCCAAATGTCTAGAGAATTGAGAGTTACTAGCTCCCTGGGTGCTAGACCACCCCTTGGCCAGTTGTTGCGACATTCCAAACGATCCAGACATGTACGTGATATAACTGAGGCATGCAATGTGCACCGAAACAATATATATATACCATGGTGCTACATGAATGTAAAATTCCTCCATATGAATTTAATATGCTCAATAACATGGCATAAAACCAAGCAATCTCATACAAAGCATGCTTCACAATTCAATTATACATTAAATCAATTTCCATTTATCACAGAAATTATCCGGTTCTCAATTACCCAATCTTTATAGATTTTATATGCCAGCATGTTTTTAATTTAATTCCCAATAATTGTTTTCAAATTAATCCGCCTCAGGGAAAATTGGACAATTAAATTCGCAATTTAATTTCTTTATAATTTACGAGAAAATCAACAAGGGAACTAAAATCAAGTCTAAGTTATAACATCCCTCATTCTCGTGAATCCCCTAACTTATTTTAATTTTAATAAAATATAAATAATAGGGAAAAAATTTATTAACCGGATATAGGTCCATATACACTTTCTATAAACCTATTTCAAGCTCAAGGGGGTACTAAACCGCCTATACCAATTTAATTTAAATAGGTTTATAATTGTTTTAAATTCTCCGAGAAATAATTTATTCAATTTCTCAACGGAATTAATTTATTTAATTTCTCCACAAGAATTCCCAATTCCGACATCCTTTAATCTATTTATGGGTACTTTATAAATTTTATAAAATTCCTAAATTTCCGTCTATCATTAAGAATTTAATTAAATTTTTTTATTTACCCAGAAACATATAACGAAGATTTATTAACAATATCTACGCACTATTAGTGAGTGTCAGATATGCATATATATAAGAATATATATATGTAAATTCCCACCTAATTTACTCGCTTACAAACAGTCCCCCCGTGAACAGTACCGGCCGTGAATAGTGCTCGCCGCCCAAAGTTGTCCGAAAAATATTTTGAAATGTCCGTCTCGACGACCTATACAATATATACGAAGCCCATTAACAATTGGTTAATAATTTTGAATAAATCTAATATAACCCAAACAAAAATTCTAAACTTAAAATCGAATTTCCAACAAATTGCTCAACGAAAAATTTTGAAATTTTTGTATGTCGTACCTAGCCTCGAAACGAAGCTTTCCTCAAAATTTCAGCCCAAACCGACATCGGGAAGTCAGCCAAATCAGCGTTGCAAAATCCGGCTAGACTCACTGTCCGGTTATCCCTGTCAAGCGCACCACCATGGCGCACCACCATCACCTTCGCGCCACCGTTGTCGTCGTTCGCCACTGCAACAGTCGGCGAACCACCAGACCGGCGACCAATCCCTAGGTCGCAGCTGATACCCTAACCATGTCGCAACTCCCAACACGGCTACATGACCATCAACCTCGCACCACCTATAGCCGACGCTGCTGCTCGCTACTCCAGCCATGGCCAATACCGATCATCCTTCCGACGAAGAGCCCAACTCACCACCTGCGCACCTCTTCTCTCTCTATCTCCCTTCCGATCAACGATATCTGATGGAGAGGAGAAGAGGAAACCGACGGTGGTCGGTGATGAAAAAGAAATCAGTGCCTCGTCGTATGAGAAGGGAGGAAGAACTGACTGCGTGAATGGTCTCTCCCAGAATACTCTGATACACATATATCTATATAAAAGCGTTATTTACAAAAGTGACTTCCCAATTCTCTCTATTTACACGAGTAACTCTCAAGTTTTCCTATTTACATGTGTGACTCTCATGTCTTGCCAATTCACACTTTAACTCCAAAACATATATTATATATCTCTATATATATATCCATATATTATAAATACCCATATATATAATTGCATTTAAATATATTGATTAAATACCCACTTATATATATATTCTCCCAATTAACAATATATGTATAATAAATTTTGAAATTGTACCGGGAACCCCCAAATAAAATCACACGAGCCCGTAAATATAAACGGGACGCCTAATAAATAATATAACTGAAATAAATAATCTGGGGTATGAAACCCATATATATATAATCTGAAATAAATAACTGATCGACCCACAATTAATATCACGTGAACTCCAAAATTTTACGGATAACTAATAAATAATATAAGTCTAAATAAACACTCCGGGTATGAAACATAACCACCAGAACGCAGGACAATTCTGAACTCGACTCCGCTAAAAGATTGGTCTTACTTCATCTATCCCAATTCTCGGTCCGCTAAATTAATAATCGAAATTCCTTGCTAATGACAACTCAGAACCCGCCGCCTCAAGTGCGGAAAGCGAAAAGGAATCATTTAGCCTCAATTAATAATACATAATAATAAAGGAAAAATCATAAGAAAATCCCTAAACGATGACACGCGTACTCGGAAAATCTACGAGTAGCCCGATAAATAATACCAGCGAGGAAAATTAATTCGAGGTACAAAATCCAACCACCGGAATACTGGGCACGTACAAGACCGACTGAATAACTACAAATAACTAGGGCACGAAAATAATCCAAAACAATAACCAAGTATATCCACATCAACACCTAGGAGCACTTAGAAACGCAAAGAAGTAAGCACACCAAACAAACAAAACACGTACATACAAATACATAGTAGGTAAATCAAATCAAGCACATTATAATCCCATCACAAGGGGAAAACAAAACGTTGAACCCCTAATGCACTAATTGCCGAACTCAAACAGCTGAGTCGAAACCCTTAACGCCGGTCAACAAAATGTACTGCCACCCAGTAGAAACGTTAAAAGCTAAACGTCGAGCGTCTAAACGAATCCACGTAATCGGCACTAAAACCCATATAAACCTTTAACCACGTCCGAAACACAAAACATTACATCAAGTAACGTAATCACCAAAGAAACTCCACGAAGTCAACGAAGAGAAATCGCAAAGTCGTGTTGTCGAATCTAGAACTCACGTCAACGTTTCACCAGTTCGAAACATTAAACTCACCGTCAATTCTCGTAATCGCTAACGACAATCCACGAAGTAGTCAACAAGTCAATGGTCGAGACATCCCGTCGTATTAAGACATAAACACGAAAAATTTACACGTGGAACATCAAGAATAACCATGACGTCATGAATAAGTGACGTCACAACCGAAATTAATTTGGAAATAATTCCAAAAAATTGGAAAAATAATATTGGGTGTTACACTTAATATCTATAATCTACTTCACAACTCAAAATGAAAAGATTTGAAGTATACATTAGAACGCACAAAAGTGAAACATATCTTTGTTTTATCAAAGTACATAGTTTAATTTACATTTCTGTTACCGAAGTGCACCAAATCAAAAGAATCCCTGCACATAGCGCTCCAAGGGATGTACATCAATATTAACTACTTGACTAACATGCTAGCTGGGTCAAACAAATGTAGTTTAACATATTTGAATTACATGAACAAAAGAAGCATATGGATACATGTTAATCACATTAATGCTCTACAAAATTAAGTACGGTCTGCCACCCATGGACAAAAGGGCAGACAAAATGCCCATGTCACGCCCCGTTATTCCAGACAGTCCAATCCAGAGAATCAGGGAATCCCGAGGTATGACATCACTGAAAATGATCACTATAATCAATAACAACCACAACATACATGGAATAAGAATGAAAACAAAGTATTTCATGCCACCTGAGTGATAAAAACTCGATGATAAATTCTAACAAAAATCCGGCAGAGTTCCGTTTATAAATGGAACATCCGGACAACACAAAAGCAGCACAACACAAGAACCTACCCATAATAACATAAATAGAATCAATGGCACGCAACCCAACATTCCAGAAACCTACTAGGGCCGAGGTAGTGGAAAAGAACACCAATACCTCTACACAACCCCTCTAAAATCAATAGAACCCCAAATGCTCCAATGAAATTATAAAGAAAGCCACATGGCGATGCCGAAAAGGTATAAAGGCACCCCAAAATAACAAATACCGACTGAGCCACCAAGCTCAAATAAGAATAAAAAAGTAAGTACGGTCCGCCCCCTATGGACAAAAGGGCGGACAAAATGCCCACATCCACGGAAAGACTACGGAACTCTCTCAACGGGATCTTCACCTAAAAAATAAATAAAGTCATGGGGTGAGTTCATTATCCTAGTAGAGGAAGCGTCATCGCCTCATCTCGGTAGTCCGAGTGGTACAACCCGCCCAAGGTTCATACTACTAATCCTAGGTCGGTCTCCTGTCCCATAAGGCTCTCACGCCAATCCGGGACCCCATCGAACCCAACAAACAACTTCCCCAAGAGTAAAGAGATCGGAGCAGGAGGCTTCGTGGTTATTTTATCCGTTGAGAAGCGGAGCCGTCAGAGAACAGAGATCGGAACGAGAGTTTCATGGTAGCGCGAGTGATTCAAGAATTTCTAAAGTCGGGTGAAAAATGACATATAAGAGTTATTGTAAGTCCTAACTTCATAGAGTCTGTAAACCTCTTTGATTCATAGTGCATCGATACCCGTGTGTATCTGTGATTTTTTCAATGGAACGTTTCCAAGGTTTTTTCTTGTAAAAATCTTTGTGTTGTTTCATGATTTATTTTCCGCACTTATATTCATCACTGCTTGATTAATCTGATTAAATAATTAGGGTTTCGTGACTGATTAAAATTGAAATTTCGCAAGATAATTTTAATTTATCATAAAATCGATAAAGAGTTTATTCACCCCCCCTAGATTATTTTTCTTTATCTCCTAGGTAATTTCATAAATAAATAACATATATTAATTTTTAAAAAGTTAGTGCAATTGTAAAATGTGATAAACATTTAAATATATTAGTCAATTATCAAAAATATTTTTTTGTAAATAGTTTTTTTAATAGTAGTATAGTTAACAACTAATATAGAAACTATAAAAAATATATTGTAGATTATTACTACAATTAGGATTAGGTTTTATGACTTTTAATTACATTTACGTGTCCAAAGTTATCCCCTGTACTATTAGGAGTAGGATTATTAATTACCTGTACAATATACCATTAGAATTATGATTAGGATTATTAATTATAATATCCATTTTATAGTCCATTTAGGATTAAAGTTTTATCCATTATACCATTACGATTATGATTATTAATTACAATATCGGTCCATTTAGGATTATGATTGTTAAATACAATTGTAGACGAAATTTATTATAATTATTTTTATTCAATTAGAATAAGAATTAGGATTATTAATTACCATTAAATTATGGTAAGAGAATGGAATAAAATATAAAAATAAGTTAAAATTTCAGTATACTATCACAATCAGATTTGTAATTTTTATATTCAATATAGTTTAACATATTAAAATTAAATCACATATTGGTGATAGAATTTAAATACATAATTCATACATAAATAATTATTAGTTTATCCAAATAGTATTCTAGTTGAATTTGAGACATAGAATTCAATTAAATATTGTAGGTATAATTCAAGTAAAAATTGAATTAGAGATATAGAATTCAATAATATTTTGTTGTTATAATTCAAATAGGAATTGGATTCAAAAATTACATATATATATATATATAATCAGCGTTAATTGAAAGCTATTCTTAGCTTCGATTAAAAGCTACCTAGTCTTATATATACACGGTGCGACGCAATTAATACACTAATGTATCTCAAGTACGTGCCTTTTCTCTCCTCTCACCTCTGTCTTCAACCTTACAAAAACAACCATATGAGAGTATTAGAATAGTAGCATCTCGCAACTGGCTTCATCAAGTATATGATCGTCGTCAGCTTGGGGCAGTGGACTTGTAATCTTGTTTGCACATACAGATGATTTAGATTGTATACATATATGTTTTTGTGTGTGTTATATCCTTTGTATTGTATATTGCCCACATATATATATATATATATATATATTATATGATATGTAGGCTGATTACATTTTCTGTTGAATTCGTTTATTGTACATGATATATATGTGTGTAATTAGCTTTTGATTTCCGTTTGTTTGTGTGTATATATAATATATAAATTTGTGTGCTGGGGGATTTGCTTATCAATTTAGTCTGATTGGTTTTGAATTTAGCCGTCTGCCTTCCCAGAGTTGGAGAAAAGAATGCGAGTCTATTCCTTTGGCAAGATTATTTATTTTTGATTTCTTGTTATTAGATGTCATGGAGTCTTTCTTTTCATGCATATATGATTGCATGTTATATAAGTATACATATATACATATATATATATATATATATATATATATTATTTATTTTTAGGAATAGTTGGGTCCAAATTAAGCAGCCAAAAGACTCATTCTTAACAAAATTAAAGATAATTTTGTTTTGTGCACGTGGTTAATTATTCTTATTTATTTTTTCATTTATCCACGCAATCTTAGTACGAGAAGGTATATGTTTCATACTTCTCAATTATTTTATATAAGCACAGTATCTATCTATATATGTATATGTGTGTATTTTCTTTCTAGTAAAGAAATATATATACCCGTACCTATATAAAATTTTGAGTGACCAAGAATTCACCTAAATTATATGCATAATGGGAAAGAATTTGAAAATTATGGATGCTGCACTTGTATACGCTCATAGTAGATTGATGAATATTGCTCCGTTGTTAAAAGAGAATTGCATGTATATATATTACATGTCAAATTATTCTGGTTATTGTATGGTCAAGTGCATATATTGAGATGAATGCTTCTCTTGTGGTGTAATAAGCAAATGCTTGAATGTATTACAATATAAAATACATTTTACTTACTTTTTACATTACTAAAGTTTCTTACTCTTTTCTTTATTATTGTTCTTACAGGTTAATTTTGATCCAAACTCAATTAAGCAGCTGAAAAACTCTCTCTCTTTCTTCATGCAGCCATTAACCATCTCACGAAGATAGTGTTGGCAACATGGAGAGAGAGAGAGAGAGTATTACTAGTAGCTAAAGCGAGTTTGGATTATCCTTATATTTTACTTTGAGTTTTGAATTTGTTCTAGACCTACACATTCTTCTTGACTCCTTACGTTTGTAAGGTATGAACTAGTATTTTTTTTTTCTTTCTTTTTTATTAAAAAAAAATAGATTCTCTTGAGTACTACTATATGCTTTCGTATCATGTTTAGTGATGGAGTTTTTTTTCTGTTTGTTTATTATGATTTAGGTGGTGTTGCAACTTTCAAATATACGGGATGAACATTTAATTGTTTTTTAATATGTTATTTCTCTGTGAAAGTTGTAGTTAGTTATAACTTTCAATACACAGATTACAGATTTCAATATAATCTTTTTGAGGATGTCTTATATCTCTTCTTCATAGAGTGTAATTATGAGGTGCACATTGAGACTATTTATCATTCAATTATGTTTTGTAAATTTCCAGATTGGATCTTCAAATTTGCATGTTTTCGATTGCCATTGTTAGCAATTGCAGAAAGAAAGACATTACAATGATGAATTTGGGAAATGTGTGGTGTGATACTTATGTTCTCCTAATCCTATTTCATCAAATTGAAGAAATTGAAGCTACCCAACTTGCTATGATCGATGATGAATGTGTTTAAGATTTAGAATAATAATCGTTATTTTTGATACTCTGAATTCGAAACTGTGAAGAACTCATCTGTCACTCTACATAGGAAATTTAGGAACCAGTCTCAAAAATAGTATGTTTCAACTTCATATTCTATGCAGCATTTATCGGAACGTACAGTTATAGTGCACAGGCGCGGCATGGACAGCTGCTTGCCCAATATGCAATGCAGTGTTGATTTTTGAAAAACCCAAAATTTATTCTATCCTTTTTTTTCCTTAGCCACTGTCTGTTTCAGCCTCTTTTTGAAGTTACAAATATGCAAAAAGGTGAAATTTTGCAATATGGCTCCGTTTTCGCGTCGTCAATCCCGGTAAATCACAAATATTTGAAAAGTGAGTATTTTATTTGCGGAACTCAAACTTAGTCACCGAGACCTCGGAAAACGCATAAAACAAAAACTTTGTACAAAAGTGATTCTTTAAAATCTTGTAAAATTATCCGTCTTGCCCCCGGTCTCTCGTTTTCACTACCGCCGGCTTCTTAAATTAAAAATCTTTATAAAAATGGGTTTAAATTCATTTCTAAAACAAAATAATTTACCGGGGCTACGGGGGTGGGCGAAAACGGGTTTTTCCATTCAAAACGAAAATTGTTTGTTTGAAAACCTAGAAAAATGCTGTTTTCGGCCAAATTCCTAATAACCACACTCAATATCTACAATCCACTTCACAACTCAAAATGAAAAGATTTGAAGTCTACATTAGAACGCACTAAAGCGAAACATATCTTTGTTTTATCAAAGTACATAGTTTAATTTACATTTCCAGCACCGAAGTGCACCAAAACAAAAGAATCCCCGCGCATAGTGCTCCAAGGGATGTACATCAATATTAACTACTTGACTAACATGCTAGTTGGGTCAAAAAAAAGTAGTTTAATATATTTTAATTACATGAACAAAAGAAGCATATGGATACATGTTAATCACATTAATGCTCTACAAAAGTAAGTACGGTCCGCCACCCATGAACAAAAGGGCGGACAAAATGCCCATGTCACGCCCCGTTATTCCTGACACTCCAATCCGGAGAATCAGCGAATCCCGAGGTATGACGTCACTGAAAACGATCACTAGAATCAATAACAACCACAACATACATGGAATAAGAATGAAAACAATGTATTTCATGCCACCTGAGTGATAAAAACTTGATGATAAATTCTATCAAAAATCCGGCATTGTTCTGTTTGTAAATGGAACATCCGAACAACCCAAAAGCAACACAAGACAAGAACCTGCCCATAATAACAGAAATAGAATCAATGGCACGGAGCCCAACATTCCAAAAACCTACAAAGGCCGAGGTTGTAACACCCCATATTATTTTCCCAATTTTCTGGAATTATTTCTGATTTGTTTTCGGTTGTGACGTCACTTGTTAATGACGTCATGGTTATTCTTAATGTTTCATGTGTAATTTTTTCGCGTTTAACGTTTGGAGCTAAATGGGCGGCTGGACGATTATCTCGTTGAGGACTTCGTGGATTGTCGTTGATGATTACGTGACTTGATGTGACGCTAGTATTTCGAACTTAGTGAAACGTTTAAGTCGACTCTTATTATTGACTATGTGGATTTGTTTTAACGCTTGACGTTTAGTGCTTCGACCGGTTGACGATATGATTTGTTTATCCGACGTTAAATGTTTTGACTCAATTGTTCGAGTTAGGTATTTAGTGTTATAAGGGTCCGACGTTCTTGTTTTCCTTTGTAATGGGATTAGTACACACCTTATTTGATTGACGTACTCTGTATTTGTACATACGTGTTTTATCTGCTTGGTGTGCTTATTTCTTTATGTTTGTATGTGAGTACCCCTGTTTTGTTCGATTTGTGTGCTTAGGGGTATTTGTACAATTTATTTATATCAGAATCTTTCTGCGCCTTATTGCTTGTGATTATTCGGGGGGTCTTGTACGTACCCGGCATTCCGGTGGTTGAGTTTTGTACCCCGGATTATTTCTCCTCGTTGATATTAGTTATCAGGCGACTTGTAGATTTTCCGAGTACGAGTATCATCATTTAGGGATTTTCTTATGATTTTACCTTTATTATTATTTGAGGCTAAATGATCTCTTTTCGCTTTTTGCACTTGAGGCGGCGGGTTCTGAGTTGTCATTAGTAGGGATTTCCAATTATTAATTTAGCGAACCGAGAATTTGGATAGATGGACTGAGACCAATCTTTTGACGGAGTCGAGTTCAGAATTGTTTTGTGTTCCGATGGTTATGTTCTGTACCTGAAGTGTTTATTTTGACTTATATTATTTATTAGCTATCCGTAGAATTTTCGAGTTCGCAGGATATACATTGCAAGTCGATTCGTGATTTATTTTAGTTTATATCCGACTATATAGCCGAATTATTTATTCCGGACTTTATTAGTTATTCGGAGTACCGTGGGGTTTTCGGTGATTTAATTGGTGGATAATTTTTGTGCTCCGGAGTTTTATTTGGGCCTATATTATTTATTTGGAGTCCGGTGAATTTTATGGGCTCACGTGGAATTATTTGAGTGTCCCCGGTATATTTTACGGGACTTATTTTATTTATGCGAATTTAATTATGATTATATATATATGGGTTTCATACCCTAGATTATTTATTTCAGCTATATTATTTATAGGGTGACCCGTTTATATTTACAGGCTCGTGTGATTTTATTTGGGGGTTCCCGGTACATTTTCGGGATTTATTATACTTATATTATTAATTGGGGGAAATATATATATATGTGTGTGGGTATTTATATATATATATTGAAATAATATATATGTATATTGGATATAATGTGTGTGGCTAAGAGGAGACCACATATCAGCACTTCTTCATCACGCTTCTCCTTTGTTCGTCATTTTCAATCCATTCCTTCACACGATCATCTTCTTCACTATGGACGAAGAGAGAGAGATGGATGGATCAATTAGAGAGAGAAGGTTGATTCACGATGAGAGAGAGAGGGAAGATAGCGCATGAAAAATGACCCGGGGCTGGTGTTTGCCAGCGAGAGAAAGGCACGACGATGGTGGTGTCGTGGTGAGCCAGGTGGCGATGACTGAGTCAGGTGGTGGTCGCTGGTGGTGCGCGACGGCTAGGCAGTGGCGCTTGGTCGCACAGGAGAGCGCAACTACAGTTCACGCAGCTACAGTTAACGCATAAACTATTCTGGCCGGAACTTCGACTGGCGATTTGGTCAGCTTCCCGACCTTGGTTTGGGCTGAAATTCGGAGGGTAGCTTCACCTATATGTCAGGTACGAAGTGTAAACATTTCGTAATTTTACGTTGAGCGGTTTGTCAGGAAATTCGATTGGAAGTTTCGAATTTTCGTTTGGGTTATATTAGATCTATTCAAAATTATTAATAAATTGCTAATGGGCTTCATATTTATCGTATAGGTCGTCGAGACGGACGTTTCGGTATATTCGAAATAATTTTTGGGCAACTTTGGTCGGCGGTCTCTATATTCGGGTACCGACATTGTTCACCGTGGGACAGTTCGGGACTGTTTGTAAGCGTATTAAATTAGGTGGGAATTTACATATATATATTTTTATATATATGCATATCTGACACTCACTAATAGTGCGTAAAAAATATTAATATATCTCCGTTGTATGTTTATGGGTAAATAAAAATATTTAATTAAATTCTTAGTGATATACGGGAATTTAGGAATTTTATAAAATTTATAAAATATCCCCGTTGTATGTTTATGGGTATATATATATTGTTTCGGTGCACGTTGCATGCCTTAGTTATATCATGTACATGTCTGGATCGTTTGGAATGTCGCAACAACTGGTCAGGGGGTGGTTTAGCACCCAGGGAGCTAGTAACTCTCGATTCTCTAGACATTGGGGGTGATGACTGGGCCTCACTCGCCTGTTCCCGGCGGACTTGTGGTCTCCGCACTCTATTTGGCGACACCCACCCTTCCGGTTGTGGGTTTGTTGCCCCAACAGTGAACGGTTTGGGATTCCTGGATATTTGTTTCACCCTCTAGTGGTTAGGGTTGCATTGGAGTTGCATTGTCATTTTATTGACATTCATATTGAGCATTTATTTAACATGTTATTATCTGTTATTATTGCTTACTGATATTAAGCATGTTATATCTGAAATGTTAATAAAAGATTTGTATTATTCTCTTAGGCGCTAAGGCGCGGTATTTGTGATGGATATTGTAACCGTGGTTAAATTATAATAAAATTTGTGAATTTCCTAGTGTAACAGAAACCGTGAAAACTTAAAGTTAAAAAGTGAAAAGTGACCTCGGGGTGTAAGGATTCCCCATATGTTAGGCTCTAGTTGAGCTGGGTAGCAGTATATTGTGATCATGGCCACATAGGCCTTTGTGATTGACGGTGTGTGGAGTATTCATGTTCCCTTAGCTTTTGAAATTTTGAGCTTATCGCTCATTCTCTCACTTTGACAGTGTATGAGTTATAGACGGTTCTTTGCCGTGTTTATTGAAAATTTCCTTCCGTAAGTGTTCTTGTGAAGTTAGGGAATTCAGGGCATGGTTTGTCCCGTCCTTGAAACCTTGGTTATGATTGAGTCCTTGGAGTCAAATATTCAAAGTTTTGAAAACTTAAAACTTGGGGATTTTATAAAATGTGTTCTTTGTTTATCCCAAGAGTTGTTAACTATTTCTGGAAAGATAGAAGCTTAAATACCTGTTTTATAAAACATGTTTTGAATTCTTAGTACCGGGAGTATCGGTAGAAATCTGTTTTTGAAAGAAATTTCAGAACATTCCTTTTGAAATTGTTTTGTAAAATCGGTGAATTAGGACACGGTTTGTCCTTGTTCTAGAAACCTCGATATTATTTCTGAGGTGTCAGTATTGTTAGAGGTTAATAAATTTAGGTTTCTCCTAGCTCGTTGTCTGGAGTTCTTTCTTGTGCCCAGTTTTGTTTGGGCTTTCTTTTAGAATTATTTTTTATAAAATTATAATTAAATGTTAAAGGTCTTTGGACCAGATTTAAAAGAAGTTCAAAAGTGATTTTAAAATGGTCATCAGTTTGAACTCTAGTAGTTTTTCCTGTCTGTATAGTTATTCCTTGGGCTTGCGCCCGGACTAGTGATGTTGACTTACACACACCTAGTGTGATTCCTGTTGTTTCGGTTGGGTTCAGAGACGTTGGAACCAAATGAGATTTGACCAGGTCCTAACTTTTTCTTAAAACCGGTTGAATCCTTCAGGGTTCAACATTTTTCTTTAAAAACCCGAGGACTATGGCATCTGTTTGGGACTAAATGGCTCCAATACCCCGTCTAGTGCCTAGATAGGCAGTATGAATTAGAGATAGTTCGGTTGGTTACTGAATCCGATGTGGAGATAGTACCTTCCCTTTTTATGTTTCTTCGAGTGAACGGGTTGGTTCACTGGTTGTTGTACGTAGAAGAATGGTTATTCCCTTTCGGTAGTCCTGAGGAGTGACCTATTTACCTCCTAGGAACCTTGAGTAACGTGCTAGGTGCACAGTATAGTAGATAGTTAGTCTTGTTATATCTCTAGATGAGAGTGGAGTTCGGATTGGTTGTCTATAAGCCTAGGTGACAGGCTGAGTTATTTACAGGACGTTATATATGTATATATATACATGTACATATGTGTTGCTTATATTTTTGTTGACCTGTAGTTCTTACGATATCCGTAGTGTACTTGAGTTTAGTGATGAGGTTATTGATGGGGTCTCGGATTTACGGGGTGCCATATGAGATGATTGACTGACCCAGGATAGATGCATGCACACGGGATGGTTAACCTTTTCTAGACGGCTATGAGTGTGAAGTTTTGATATTATGGTGAGCGCGTGGTTTCGCTCACCCCCACAACAGGTTGCAGGTGGATGCAGCACGGCAGGCTTGGAGGCGACGATACGGGTGATTTGGGATGGTAGTTTTCTTCCTCCTTCCGTAGTCATATTTACGTATTCTTTTATTCTCTTGGGAGCCAGGTTGTTGGCAGATTCCCTTGTGTTGTATCTTCAGTCTGTGTATTTATTATTTTGGGGTGCCATTGTACGTATCTGTTCGGCACTACCTTTAAGTTTTATGTATTCTTATTTAAGTTTGGTGGCTGAGTGGGTAATTGTTGTTTTGGGGTGCCTTTATACTTTTTCGGCATCGCCATGTGGTTTTCATTATATTTTTATTTGAGCATTTGGGGCTCTATTGATTTTAGAAGGGTTTTGGAGAGGTATTGGTGTTCTTTTCCACTACCTCGGCCCTAGTAAGTTTCTGGAATGTTGGGTTATGTGCCATTGCTTTTATTCTTGTTATTATGGGCAGGTTGTTCTGTTGTGTTGAATTTGGGTTGTCCGGATGTTCCAATTACAAACAGAACTCTGCCGGATTTTCGTTAGAATTCTTTACTGAGTTTCTATCACTAAGGTGACATGGGATACCTTGTATTCATTCTTATTCCATGTATTTTCTCGGTATCGTTGATTCGGTTGGTTGTTTTCTATGACGTCGTACCTCGAGATTCGCTAATTCTCCAGATTGGAGTCTTAGGAATAACGAGGCGTGACAGAGGTAGTGGAAAAAAACACCAATACCTCTACACAACCCCTCTAAAATCAATAGAGCCCCAAATGCTCAAATGAAATTATAAAGAAAGCCACATGGCGATGCCGAAAAGGTATAAAGACACCCCAAAACAACAAATACCGACTGAGACACCAAGCTCAAATAAGAATACAAAAAGTAAGTACGGTCCGCCACCCATGGACAAAAGGGCGGACAAAATGCCCACATCCACGGAAAGACTACGGAACTCTCTCAACGGGATCTTCACCTAAAAAATAAATAAAGTCATGGGGTGAGTTCACTATCCTAGTAGAGGAAGCGTCATCGCCTCAATCTCGATAGTCCGAGAGGTACAACCCACCCAAGGTTCATGCTATTAATCCTAGGTCGGTCTCCTGTCTCATATGGCACCCACGCCAATCCGGGACCCCATCGAACCCAACAATCAACTTCCCCAAGAGTACGGAGATCGGAGCAGAAGACTTCGTGGTTATTTTATCCGTTGAGAAGCGGAGCCGTCAGAGTACGGAGATAGGAGCGAGAGTTTCGTGGTAGCGTGAGTGATTCAAGAATTTCTAACGTCGAGTGAAAAACAACATATAAGGAGTTTCCAAGGGTGTATCCTAACTTCATAGAGTTTGTAAACCTCTTTGATTCATAGTGCATCGATACCCGGGTGTATCCGTGATTTTTTCAATGGAACGTTTCCAAGGTTTTTTCTTGTCAAAATCTTTGTGTCGTCTCATGATTTATTTTCCGCACTTATATTCATCACTGCTTGATTAATCCGATTAAAGAATTAGGGTTTTGTGACTTATTAAAATTGAAATTTCGCAAGATAATTTTAATTGATCATAAAATCGATAAAGAGTTTATTCAACCCCCCCCCCCCCCCCCCCCCCCCCCCCCCCCTTCACTATTTTCCTTTATCTCCTAGGTAATTTCATAAATAAATAACATATATTAATTTTTTAAAAGTTAGTGCAATTGTAAAATGTGATAAACATTTAAATATATTAGTCAATTATCAAAATTATTTTTTTGTAAATAGTTTTTTTAATAGTAGTATAGTTAACAACTAATATAGAAACTATAAAAAATATATTGTAGATTATTACTATAATTAGGATTAGGTTTTATTACTTTTAATTACATTTACGTGTCCAAAGTTATCCCCTGTACTATTAGGAGTAGGATTATTAATTACCTGTACAATATACCATTAGAATTATGATTAGGATTATTAATTATAATATCCATTTTATTGTCCATTTAGGATTAAATTTTTATCCATTATACCATTACGATTATGATTATTAATTACAATATCTGTCCATTTAGGATTATGATTGTTAAATACAATTGTAGACGAGATTTATTATTATTATTTTTATTCTATTAGAATTAGAATTAGGATTATTAATTACCATTAAATTATGGTAAGAGAATGGAATAAAATATAAAAATAAGTTAAAACTTTAGTATACTATCACAATTAGATTTGTAATTTTTATATTCAATATTGTTTAACATATTAAAATTAAATCACATATTGGTGATAGAATTTAAATACATAATTCATACATAAATAATTATTAGTTCTTCCAAATAGTATTCTAGTTGAATTTGAGTCATAGAATTCAATTAAATATTGTAGTTATAATTCAAGTAAAAATTGAATTAGAGTTATAAAATTCAATAATATTTTGTAGTTGTAATTCAAATAGGAATTGGATTCAAAAATTACATCTATATATATATAATCAGCGTTAATTGAAAGCTATTCTTAGTTTCGATTAAAAGCTACCTAGTCTTATATATACAGGGTGCGACGCAATTAATACACAAATGTATCTCAAGTACGTGCGTTTTCTCTCCTCTCACCTCTCTCTTCAACCTTACAAAAACAACCATATGAGAGTATTAGAATATTAGCAGCTCGCAACTGGCTTCATCAAGTATATGATCGTCGTCAGCTTGGGGCAGAGGACTTGTAATCTTGTTTGCACATACAGGTGATTTAGATTGTATACATATATGTTTTTGTGTGTGTTATATCCTTTGTAATGTATATTGCCCACATATATATATATATATATATATATATATATATATATTATATGATATGTAGGTTGTTTACACTTTCTGTTGAATTCGTTTATTGTACATGATATATATGTGTGTAATTAGCTTTTGATTTCCGTTTGTTTGTGTGTATATATAATATATAAATTTGTGTGTGGGGGGGGATTTGCTTATGAATTTAGTTCGATTGGTTTTGAATGTAGCCGTCTGCCTTCCCAGAGTTGGAGAAAAGAATGCGAGTCTATTACTTTGGCAAGATTATTTATTTTTGATTTCTTGTTATTAGATGTCATGGAGTCTTTCTTTTCATGCATATATGATTGCATGTTATATAAGTATACATATATACATATATATATATATATATATATATATATATTATTTATTTTTAGGAATAGTTGGGTCCAAATTAAGCAGCCAAAAGACTCATTCTTAACAAAATTAAAGATAATTTTGTTTTGTGCACGTGGTTAATTATTCTTATTTATTTTTTCATTTATCCACGCAATCTTAGTACGAGAAGGTATATGTTTCATACTTCTCAATTATTTTATATAAGCACAGTATCTATCTATATATGTGTATGTGTGTATTTTCTTTCTAGTAAAGAGTTATATATACCCGTACCTATATAAAATTTTGAGTGACCAAGAATTCAACTAAATTATATACATAATGGGAAAGAATTTGAAAATTATGGATGCTGCACTTGTATACACTCATAGTAGATTGATGAATATTGCTCCATTGTTAAACAGAATTGCATGTATATATATTAGATGTCAAATTATTCTGGTTATTGTACGGTCAAGTGCATATATTGAGATGAATGCTTCTCTTGTGGTGTAATAAGCAAATGCTTGAATGTATTACAATATAAAAGACATTTTACTTACTTTTTGCATTAGTAAAGTTTCTTGCTCTTTTCTTTATTATTGGTGTTACAGGTTAATTTTGATCCAAACTCAATTAAGCAGCTGAAAAACTCTCTCTCTCTCTTTCTTCATTCAGCCATTAACCATATCATGAAGATAGTGTTGGCAACATGAAGAGAGAGAGAGAGAGTATTACTAGTAGCTAAAGCGAGTTTGGATTATCCTTATATTTTACTTTGAGTTTTGAATTTGTTCTAGACCTACACATTCTTCTTGACTCCTTACAATTGTAAGGTATGAAATGTATTTTTTTTTCTTTTTTTTTTTATTAAAAAAAATAGATTCTCTTAAGTACTACTATATGCTTTCGTATCATATTTAGTGATGGAGTTTTTTTTCTGTTGTTTATTATGATTTAGGTGGTGTTGCAACTTTCAAATATAGGGGATGAACATTTAATTGGTTTTTTCATTTAAATCATCTTTTAGAATATTAATATGTTATTTCCCTGTGAAAGTTTTAGTTACTTATAATTTTCAATACACTGATTACAGATTTCAATATAATCTTTTTAAGGATGTCTTATATCTCTTATTAATAGAGTGTAATTATGAGGTGCACATTGAGACTATTTATCATTCAATTATGTTTTGTAAATTTCCAGATTGGATCTTCAAATTTGCATGATTTCGATTGCCATTGTTAGCAATTGCAGAAAGAAAGACATTACAATGATGAATTTGGGAAATGTGTGGTGTGATACTTATGTTATCCTAATCCTATTTCATCAAATTGAAGAAATTGAAGCTACCCAACTTGCTATGACCGATGATGAATTTGTTTAAGATTTAGAATAATAATCATTATTTTTAATACTCTGAATTCGAAACTGTGAAGAACTCATCTGTCACTCTACATAGGAAATTTAGGAACCAGTCTCAAAAATAGTCTCTTTCAACTTCATATTCTATGAACCATTTATCGGAACATACAGTTATAGTGCAAAAAGACCTCCGATTTTTTTTTCATTCTAAAACAAACTTGTATTACAATAACTACACAAACAAAATAGAGTTACTATATCTCTCAATCAAAGGCACTGAGACAGCATATTATGGTCTTTGATAATTAGAACGAAAAAAAACATAACCAAAAACATAGATAATTTAGAAACAACAAAATATGAATCGAATGGAACCAAGCGTGGCCATCAAACTTTTCCTTCTGATTAGCACTGCTTTGTTACAGATAGAGATAGAGATATAGTAACTCTATTTCAAAGTGCACCTACAAATTTTGGACCTAACACAAGCCGTAGAAATAAACGGGACCTAGATTGAAGCAACGAGGTGAGAGATAAATTTATGAAAATGGTATCGGACAATGCCAAACGCGACCAGAAAGTTGAAGTACCCCACTTTCACCAACGGTAAAACAATCATTTCAATTGTAAAAATGTCATTTCAAAGTACAATTACAAAATTTAAACCTAGAACAAGCCGTAGGAACAAACAGGAGTCAATTCGGAGGTGCGAGGCGGAAAATACGATTTTTCAAAAATCGGGTGTTGCAACGTCATGCTACAGGCCATGGCATGCCATGCCGCACGCATGGCCGCGTGCTGAGCTACGCACTGCAGAGCCCCGCGTGCGCGCGCGCACGTGCGGCATGGGCAGCTGCTTGCCCAAAATGCAATGCAGTGGTGATTTTTGAAAAACCCAAAATAAATTATATCCTTTTTTTTCCTTAGCCACTGCCTGTTTCAGCCTCTTTTTGAAGTTACAAATATGCAAAAACGTGAAATTTGCAATACGGCACTGTTTTCGCGTCGTCGGTCCCGAAAAATCACAAATATTTGAAAAGTGAGTTTTTTATTTGCGGAACTCAAACTTAGTCACTGAGACCTCGGAAAAAGCATAAAACACAAACTTTGTACAAAAGTGATTCTTTAAAATCTCATAAAATTATCCGTCTTGCCCCCGGTCTCCGTTTTCACTACCCTCGGCTTCTTAAATTAAAAATCTTTATAATAATGGGTTTAAATTCATTTCTAAAACAAGATAATTTACCTGGGCTACGGGGGTGGGCGAAAACGGGTTTTTCCATTCAAAAAGAAAATTGTTTGTTTGAAAATCTAGAAAAATGTCGTTTTCGTCCAATTCCTAATAACAACACTCAATATCTATAATCCACTTCAAAACTCAAAATGAAAAGATTTGAAGTCTACATTAGAACGCACTAAAGCGAAACATATCTTTGTTTTATCAAAGTACATAGTTTAATTTACATTTCCGGCACCGAAGTGCACCAAAATAAAAGAATCCCCACGCAAAGCGCTCCATGGCATGTACATCAATATTAACTACTTGACTAACATGCTAGCTGGGTCAAAAAAATGTAGTTTAACATATTTAAATTACATGAACAAAAGAAGCATATGGATACATGTTAATCACATTAATGCTCTACAAAAGTAAGTACGGTCCGCCACCCATGGACAAAATGCCCATGTCACGCCCCGTTATTCCTGACACTCCAATCCGGAGAATCAGCGAATCCCGAGGTATGACGTCACTGAAAACGATCACTATAATCAATAACAACCATGGAATAAGAATGAAAACAAAGTATTCCATGCCACCTGAGTGATAAAAACTCAATGATAAATTCTAACAAAAATCCGGCAGAGTTCCGTTTGTAAATGGAACATCCGGATAATCCAAAAGCAACACCACACAAGAACCTGCCCATAATAACAGAAATAGAATCAATGGCACGCAACCCAACATTCCAGAAACCTACTAGAGCCAATGTAGTGGAAAAGAACACTAATACCTCTACACAACCCCTCTAAAATCAATAGAGCCCCAAATGCTCAAATGAAATTATAAAGAAAGCCACATCGCAATGCCGAAAATGTATAAAGGCACCCCAAAACAACAAATACCGACTGAGCCACCAAGCTCAAATAAGAATACAGAAAGTAAGTACGGTCCGCCACCCATGGACAAAAGGGCGGACAAAATGCCCACATCCACGGAGAGACTACGGAACTCTCTCAACAGGATCTGCACCTAAAAATAAATAAAGTCATGGGGTGAGTTCACTATCCCAGTAGAGGAAGTGTCATCGCCTCAATCTTGGTAGTCCGAGTGGTATAACCCACCCAAGGTTCTTGCTAGTAATCCTAGGTCGGTCTCATGTCCCATATGGCTCTCACGCCAATCCGGGACCCCATTGAACCCAACAATCAACTTCCCCAAGAGTACGAAGATCGGAACATGAGGCTTCATGGTTATTTTATCCGTTGAGAAGCGGAGCCGTCAGAGTACGAAGATCGGCGCGAGAGTTTCGTGGTAGCGCGAGTGATTCAAGAATTTCTAACGTCGAGTGAAAAATGACATATAAGAGTTATTGTAAGTCCTTACTTCATAGAGTCTGTAAACCTCTTTGATTCATAGTGTATCGATACCTGTGTGTATCCGTGATTTTTTCAATGGAACGTTTCCAAGGTTTTTTCTTGTAAAAATCTTTGTGTCGTCTCATGATTTATTTCCGCACTCATATTCATCCCTGCTTGATTAATCTGATTAAAGAATTAGGGTTTTGTGACTGATTAAAATTGAAATTTCGCAAGATAATTTTAATTGACCATAAAATCGATAAAGAGTTTATTCACCCCCCCCCCCCCCTCTAGACTATTTTCCTTTATCTCCTAGGTAATTTCATAAATAAATAACATATATTAATTTAAAAAAAGTTAGTGCAATTGTAAAATGTGATAAACATTTAAATATATTAGTCAATTATCAAAACTATTTTTTTGTAAATAGTTTTTTTAATAGTAGTATAGTTAACAACTAATATAGAAACTATAAAAAATATATTCTAGATTATTACTACAATTAGGATTAGGTTTTATGACTTTTAATTACATTTACGTGTTCAAAGTTATCCCCTGTACTATTAGGAGTAGGATTATTAATTACCTGTACAATATACCATTAGAATTGTGATTAGGATTATTAATTATAATATCCATTTTATAGTCCATTTGGGATTAAATTTTTATCCATTATACCATTACGATTATGATTATTAAATACAATATCGGTCCATTTAGGATTATGATTGTTAAATACAATTGTAGACGAGATTTATTATAATTATTTTTATTCAATTAGAATTAGGATTATTAATTACCATTAAATTATGGTAAGAGAATGGAATAAAATATAAAAATAAATTAAAACTTTAGTATACTATCACAATCAGTTTTGTAATTTATATATTCAATATAATTTTACATAATAAAATTAAATCACATATTGGTGATAGAATTTAAATACATAATTCATACATAAATATCCTACAATTGATAAAAATGAAGAAGCTCATAGATTTCATCATTTAAAATGACATAAGGTTATACATGTCATCGTTTTCCACAAAATGAAATAGTTTTACATTACCGGCACCGAAGTACACCATAAGAATAGAATTCCCACGCATAGCGCTCCGAGAGATGTACATCGATATAAACTACCCGGCTAACATTCTAGCCGGCAAAAGAAAGGTTTAATTTGTTTGAATTACTTAAACAAAAGAGGCACATGTATACAATTTCATCAATGTTATACAAAAAGAAAATGATCCGCCTCCATAAGCGCAAAAGGAGCGGAAACAACCCCATATCTCCACCAAGAGACTACGGGCCTCCCGAAGTGGGATCATCGCCTGAAAATTATATAAAGTCGTGGGGTGAACTCACTAGCCTAGTAGAGGAAGAGTCATCGCCTCTATCTCGATAGTTCGAGTGATACAACCTACCCAAGGTTTATGTTACTAATCATGGGTCGGTCTCTCTGTCCCACATGGCTCTCACACCAATCCGGAACCCTATCAAACCCAACAATCAATTCCCCCAACATGCTCATATCATAGTCCTTCAAGAGTATAACATGCATCAACATAAATATCACAATTACATATATGAAAATTTAAATGCAATGTGACTCAACACACCTCATGGTACACACCCTGTCTACTAAGGTCAACTAATATACACTCTAACCATTCACGAGACGACCCGTGACATAAGTCTACTCACACATGGTTACACGACCGGCATAAACCGACACCAATTGAATTACAACATAAAAGATGCACTCAATATGCAACTATATCTCAATTAAACCATGTTTCATCATAATACATGATTTACATCATTTTACAATATATTATGTCCAAAATGCCAACATGCTCATAATTATACACATATAAACAAATTTTCACAATAAGCATTATTATCACACAATCATGTTTTTCAAGGATCTAGTTTCTCATCTACGTTGTTAAGACACAACTCGCACATATACATCGCATATATATACATAGACGCACACACCCTCTTATAAAAATTTAAACAACTCATTTTTCCCCTGCCTCAATCCAAGCAAGTCAATTTAAGTGGTGTAAAAAGAGGTCCGAGTTACCACAAGTTCAAGAGTTCAAAAGAGAGCTTCCAAGAGAGGCAATGGTTGATTCATAATTCCTCCAAAACTATCAACATACCATTTAATGGAAACAATATTACCATGGTGTTACAACAAGACTTGATTATCAAAAGTGGCTCCAACCACAAGAATTTACCCAAACCCTAATGATAGTTAAACTAGGGTTTCATGAAAAAAAGAATTTGAGAGAGTATGAAATTGTGATAAATTCAAGAACTACCACAAGTGAAACTCACTTAGTGGTTGAAAACAAAGCTCAACCTTCCACAAGAATGAACAAATGGGAGAGAAAATCTATATTAACTTAAAGAAACTCAAGAACTTGAAAGCTAGGATTCTTGTAAACAAAACCCTAGAAGGAGATGAAGAACTTACCAAAAATAAGTTCAAGAACACCACCCAAACCACACCAACCAAGAGCTTATGATTATCCAAGCATATAGTGGAGAAGAAATAAAAATTCCAAGCTAAAACCCAAGAGGAAAGGGTTGGCCGAAAATTGGTGTGTAGAGAATTGTGTGTGTGAATGGTGAGATGAGTGAAGAAGATAATGAAGTGGTAGGAAAATGAGAAATAGAGATAGGGTTTGTGTGTAGAGAAATCCCATCCAAGGGCTAGGAAATGAGTTGGGTGAAAGAGAGATCCAAGGGCTCCAAGCTTGACAACATATAAGTGTACCATCACCCTAACATACACTTTTCCAAAATTGCCCCTAGGGTTACCTCATAAATACAATAGTGCCATTTTGACTCTCAATTTACCAACTCACCCATGTCTTCCTATCATATTTACTACAATGTCACACACACACCAACACTTAGCCAATAATGTACAAACTCAACGAAGTCTTCCACATGTGAAAATATTAATTTACCCCTTAGTCATTGATAGGTGTCACATATTAGACATTTTGACCCTTTAACTCACTATAATTACGTCATTTCATTCCATTATTTGGTATTTTTATGTCATTTGTGTGTTTAAGCAAGTTTCAAGATCTTAATGAAGAAATAAATCTAACTTTGGTAAATTAACCAAATACACGTTCGCTTCTATCCAAGAAGAGAGTCAAAGAGGTGTTTTCAAGACAAAATTGCCTCCTGGAGGGCAAAAATGGCATTTTTCGAACTCGTCACCTAAAGCAAAATGTCTCTTGGAATCAAGATGGTCATTTTGGCACAGTTGTAGAGAAAAGTGGTTTTCATGAAGAATCTACGCTCAAGTCTACGCCTACAGAAGAAAAAACTGGCCAGAAAGTGAAAATCTATGCTCAAGACCTACGCCTAAGGCGTAGCTGCGGCAGGAAGTTTTAATTCTTGCTGCAATATCTGATCTGCCCCTATTTTGATTCTATGATGCGTCTACGACTTCCACACTTCGAAGTACGTGCAAAACACCTATTATTCATCAGATATAAGGGTCTGAATTGATGGATGGTGAAATTACCAAAAAGGGCAAACTTGCCTCCACCTTTTTCTATAAATACAAGGCTTCACATCAAAGTTAGGAGTTCGTTCATAGAGTTCTTTCATGTTTATATTCAGAATTGTTGCTGTTATCAAGGGATGGAGAGTCCATTCAGAAGGAGGAACCATTCAAGACCTAAAGATCCAAGGAGGAGGATTATGCAAGGCGATTCTACACCAAAGATGCAGTTCGCCTCAGCCATGATCAATTAACTCGGTATCTAGCATTTTCTAGCAAATCCCTAGTCAAGTAATGTAGTTTTTACTTGTTTTCAATTGTAACAAGGGGAAGTTGTGACCATACTATGATGATTGTAGTAGATAAGAGATCCTTTTTATTCTTGATACAAGTTTATATATTTATTCTGATTCTTGTCTAAGACTAAATGAATGTATTTATCTTACACAATCATGATTATTCACTATGGGCTTGAACTCGGATGCTTAATTCATGATTTTCTACACAATGGTGGTAATAAAAACTCGAAACCCTATGTTGACATAGGTAATGCCTTGGTGGGTTGATATAGACATGTTTTAGTTTATTTTCATGCATTATGAGTATATTAGAGTAATTTAATTGGCATGTACTAGTCAGTTCTCTCATGCCCCTAAAATTCCCGAAACTCCAAACCGGAGAATCAGCGAATTTCCAAAGGGTGACGTAAGTTAAACAACCACTAGAGTCAACAATAACAAGGAAATACATGGAATAACAATGAAAAATATATTCCATGCCTAATCGAATATTAGAAACTCAATAGTATCCTCTAATACCAATTGACACGCCCCAAAATTCCTAAGACTCCCGAATTGGGACATCCAAGGAATCCAGGATGTGATCCTTAATACGAACGACCAACTAAGATATCATTAACCATGAAAACGTTTGGAAAAATGATAAAAATGGTATATTTCATACCCAAATGAATGATAGAACAAAATAGCAGAATCTAACGAAAATCTGGCAGAGTTCCGTTTGTAAATGGAACATCCGGACACCCAACCACAACAGAATAACCTGCCAATAACAATTCGATAATATCTATGGCTCACAGGCCCAACATTCATCAATCCTACTAGGGCCGAGGTAGTGGAAAGAAATCACTAACCTCTACACAACCCTCCATAATCAATGGAGCCACAAATGCTCGAATAAGAATACATAAATACACATGGCAGTGCAAAATAGATACAATATCATCCTGAAATAATAAATACAGGAAATAAAAGATACACCAATAGGGATATGCCAACAGACTAGCCCCCAAAAGAAATATATGACAATCCCATACAAAATGGGTACAGAAACTGACAGCAAATAATTATCATCCCCAAACCAGTCGCGCTGAATCCGTAACCGCAGCACCCCGCGCAACTCCAAAACCTGTAACAAGGAAAACAAAAGGGAACTGTCGTTGCACCGCATGCTGCCCATAGCCATAACATTTCCTGCAACCTATCATGGGAATACCAGGGGGCAATGAAATACCCTTGTGAGCAAATAAGCTTAGTGACGCCGAACAGAAAAGAGATTATTCTACAGGCTAGTGCAATAGGTACTTTGCAAAGAAAAAACAAGAGAATTTTGACCCAAAATTCAGAGAACACTCTGGAATTTAATAAATTTGTTTATAATCAAGAATGACCAAAAAATAACCCACAAGCCGGGTTAAAATAGCTGAAAATCGACCCCTGATGGAATTTTTACCAAAAATAGCAAAACCCTAAAAGTCTTACCAAAACGAAGTACGGAAGGAAATCAAAAGATTACCAAAAATGTGGCCCAAATCGGGTTCAGAATCATCTCCTAATTGACAAATAAAATATTACCATAAATAGCAAAAATTAACTAAAATTAAAGATTTGAAAAGGAAAACAGCGGATTTACGGCACGAAACGAGGTGCACCGAGCTTGGCTTGGTAGCCACAACGTGCGTGCCGAAATTAGCTTTCTGAATTGGGGTCACGGGCGCGAATCGGACACTTGTAGCTCCAGTTATGGCCAAAAAACCGACACGTGCACGGAAACCACCCCAATTAGGCTAGATCACGATTTCTTGCCATCCTTGCGCTGATCCTTCCGCTCCAGGTAATCCAGCGCCATCAATGAGTAATCTGACAGCTCGGCATCGTCTGACTCGCATCCCCCTGCATCAGTCACCCCGAAAAATGATATCCTAACTATCACATCCTCTGACTGTTTTAGGTAATGCTAAACTATCTAGCAAGAAACATAGCCCGCAACATAACCCAGCCATGAAAACCCAAGGCACATACTTATATGCTACCGTAAACGAGTATACATATCGGGAATATATATATAAGTACACAACATGAGTCTACAAGGTACAACTAAGACTCGTACTCCAAGTACCAACACCAGTAGTCTACACTACTCTCACCAACGTACACTAGGTACATGACACCCAGGTCCAATCTAACAAATCATCAAGCGCTCACAACGCTAACCAGAAAATCCAAACAGAGGAAAAACACACTCACCTCTAATATCCACAGGGATCAAAATCCACAACTAGTACCAAGGAATACTCATAACTCACTCCCCGAGAACATAGGAGGAGAAACACTCACATCCTTGCGTACTAACACAATCGTCATCTATATATATATATAAGAAACATCATCTCATTCCTAGAGAAAATCTATACCTCAAGGATGGAATCATCTCATCATATCACTATACAAAAATCTCAAAATACCATCTCCAACAAGATCAATAAATCAACAAGGAACGCCAAACGGTCGAATCTCGGAGAATACATGAACACTACTCTCATGACAACCACATAAGAGTCAAGGAACCAAAGCAAGGGAAAAGAAGTCACAATACTAAACCAACAGATAACCGAAACAACAACGTCAAGGTTAAGAACACCCCCAAGTGTTTAGTGAAAACACTCGAACAAGGAAACCAAAAGCGAATAGCCGAGAGTGAAAGTTATAGAAAGATGAATCACATGGATTCAATAGTTCTTAAGAAAAATGTTTTAAATCTCGAACCAATCCATTCGGCATCCATGCCCCTAACGTACGAAAACTCAAATCACCTAGGTGGTGACATCAACAACCAAGAAGAAAGGAAAGGAAACACTAATTGTGTGCACTGAATAACAACAAGCCTCAAACCCGAGACTTAAAAATGATCGGAAGTAAAGGTGAACAAGAAAATACCTTTCAAAATTCAACAGGGCGAGATCTTGAGAAAGAAGTCTCAAAATCTCAGAATCTCAAGAAAAGGAATAAAATAATTTTCCTTTAAGAAATCACAGAATAAAAATAACCGTCTTACCCCCGGTCTCCGTCAGTCGCCATCACCGACCTTTAGAAGTTGAAAATCTTTTTAAAGGCGATCCTAAGATCATTTTATAAAGTGCTAAAACTTTTAGTTGCTACGGGGGTAGGCGAAAACGGGTTTTTCCCTTTAAATACAAAGAGTTTATTTTCAAAACTTAGAAAACACCGTTTTCGGAAGACAGCCAAATAAGAGTGAACATAACTCCATGGATTCCTATAATGTCGAAGAGGACAAGGAAGGAAGAGTACAACATTGGGTTCACGGAAACAACTATCCGTTTCCAACCCCACGAAATTAAATGACAACACGTGGAAGAGGTTCGGCACCACGCCGTAACCGACGACTCAAAGAGTGATATATAAGTCAACAATCACGTACCAGTGTACAACACTACAGTACCCCAAATACTTAATAAAATCCCTCAACCATAACCTCTTCTCACCCAATCGAAATCTCAAATACAATTGATAACCCATTCCTCAAATCTCAATTGATTCTAGAATCAATCCCTGACCTCAAATCTCTAAAGATATCACACAACTAACCACAATCACAAAACTATTAACCCCACCTTCTCTAAGGCATCAACTCAAAAATCAACTATGTAGTCCATCACTAACCTCAACTAACCACAGAGGTCACTATGCCAATATACTTAACCTCCCCCAAGGGTACAAAAGTATATAATCATAAGTATAAGAATATAACTCATTATACTTTTACAATTACCGCATTTAATTCATGTTTTCACATCTTTCAATTTTAATTGAGCATTTTATAAAATATGAATTTATATTGCAATATTCATAATTAACATGCTCCAAAATCCACAGGTAATAATAACACATATAAACCTGCTCCAACATCACATGTAATAATATCACATATACATGTCAAATGAAATCACATAAATGCTACGCAAATACAATGTAACTCAGTATCACCCTTTACCCAATCACAGGTTAACGAATACTCACTCACCCATACTATGGGAAAAAGAGTACCGCACCGATTCTTCCCAAGCGAATTTTATCTTTCACTTTCAACAAGGAAGGCGGTCGCAAGAGAGCCCCACTGGCGACTCACATGCTACGAAGATCCGAGAGTGGCGCATACCACCACGATGGGGCAGCAACCAACCCTATATCCCCAATTACCGGATTACTAGTCCGGAGGTGGGAGTCACATTTTCCTGGCCAGTTGTTGCGACGATTCGACACAATGACATCCACACATGATTTCACAACCCTCATATACCAACACCATGATTTGATACTACACAATGTTCTCTATATGCATCCAGGGCCTCAATAATAATCATGTCTCAACATAAATATGTATTGCATCATATTTATGAACATATCCACATGCTACCACATGAATCTCATAATCTCTTTCACATGCTTTTAAAACAATAAAGCATTAAACCACAACAAGTAATTATATCACATAATCATACTTGCAATTCCTCAACTTATACTTCAATTCATAAGTATACAAGTTCATTCATTTAAACATGTTTTTAATTCCCTTAAAGCAAATAGTCTACGTATCATAAGGGGAACCTAGTATAACGTCTAAGTTTTACCTCTCTCACGTTCACATATCCCTTAACGCAGTAAAAAGAGAACTAATATAGCGTTCTAAGTTCACGTCTATCTTTTACAAAATTCTACTAACCCATTTAATTCTCAAGGGGTTACTAAGTCACCTATTCTCTTTCAATTCAAATAGGAATTTATTTAATTTAGGAGAACAATAATTCAATTAATTTCTCAAATTAATTCTTAAGTCCTGGCTCGATTCTAACTCAATTCTAGATATTTTAAATTCATAATTTAATATATCTATATTAAAATAAATACGGGTTTGTACACCCAAACCACGTTAATGATACGGAAGTGAGAATAAAATTCCCACCTAAATTTAAGCTTACAGAACAACCTGAAACAGCCCACCGTGAACAGTATCGGCGCCTGTATATTGAGCTCGCCGACCAAAGTCACCCGAATAATATTTTGAATATACCGAAACCTCCGCCTCGACAACCTATACGATATATACGAAGCCCATTAGCAATAGGTTAATCAATTTGGGTAAATCTAAAATAACCCAAACGAAAATTATAACCTATAAATGCGATTTCCCGACAAACCGCTCAACAGAAAATTATGAAATTTTAGTATAACGTACCTAGCATCAATATAAAACTACCCTCCGAAAATCGCGGTCATCCGACATCGGGAAGCTGACCAAATTGCCGGCCGAAGTTTCGGTCGAACACCCTTTGTCGCGCAAACGCTGCTGTTCCCTTGCGCGACCAAGCACCACCACCTCGCCGACCCTGCGTTGCCTCCTCCAACTCACGGCGACCCACATCACGTTGTCACCGCCCCTGGACCGTCTCCGCGTCACCTCTAACCGACGACTTATCACCACTAGGTCGCGCCTCTACGCGCAACCTCCAGCTCTCTCTCTCAGCCGACCTCTCTCTCCCTCTCTCTCTCTCTCTCTCTCTCCATGATCGGTGATGAAGGAGTTGATGGTCGAAGGTTGTCGTCCAGAAGAAGGAGAAGAAGTGTGCGCGTGAAGAGAAGAAAAATAAGGAGCTAGGTCAACGTCTCCACTCATCAGATACACATGTGTATATACATATATATCTTAATTGCACAAATGACCCTTTCAACATTCATAATTACAAAATAACCCCAAAATAATATATATATGATTACAATTAAATATATATATACAATAAATCCCAAAATATATTGGGAACACCTAAACGTAATCTCGCAAACCCGAAATAATAACAGGACGCCCAATAAATAATCACAATTGAATATACCGGGGTAAGAACCCAAACGTCGGAACACCTATACATCGAATAAACTAAACGTCTCGTCGCTCCGTCGAAACTCCAAACACTAAACGTTGAAACGATACCGCTTAGTCGATAACAAGAATTCGCGTTGTGTCGTCCAGTCGACTTTAAAACTAAATGCAAAAAATTTACACGCGAAATACCAAAGATAACCAGGACGTCATGAACAAGTGATGTCATAACCGAAATTAAATCAGAAATAATTTCAGGAAAAAGGAAAATAACACGAGGTGTTACTGTTCAGTCATGAGATGGGTTATCGCAATCCAGTTGACGGTATTCCTTTTTGGGGTCGTATTTAGCTATTTGCGATACGACTTGATTCACAGTTTATAGATTGCCCTCTTTCAATTGTTACATTGATAGAACTATGTTATGCGGTTAGTGATGGAGCGATGAAAGTTTTTTTCTCTCTTGAATCACAAACCAATTTACTTTGCTTTTTAGAGTAATTTAGTTAATTTGGTCTTCGACCAGCAAAGCAAACAACTTTTCATAAATATAACTCATTGTTTTTGAACTGTTAAAGTGAACAATCTTAGTCTTTGTGGGATCGATATCCCTTATTTAAGCAGTTGTTATTCTACAATTGATATGTGCACTTGCGTAAGGTATAACCTAGCATCATTAAGGTGTCGTTTTTAACCATATATTTTGTACACACCTGGACCACATCAGTCATTTATATTCCAAAATCGTTTTCAATACTTTGCATTATTCACGAAATAACATGAAACTTACAAATTTAATTACAAATAAATCACGTAAGTCATGTTAATCATATAATTACCTAAGAACTTAATAAAGGAAAATAAAAATATAATAAATTTTTTAATTATGACGTAAAAATACCGGATGTTAAAATATATATATATATATATATATATATATATGTCGAAGGTAATAAATAAATATTGAATTACAATAAAGAATACTGAAAAAAGAAATACTAAGCTAGCTAGTATAATTACCCTGAAACAAAGTCACAAAAAATAATAGAACAATATAAATTCAATCAATGAATAACATAAATAAAACAAATACCACATTGATAAAATTAAAAGTATAATATAAGAATTATTGGGGGCGGAGAGAGGAAGAATCTTGAGAATCGTAGGGTCTTAAAAAAAAAGAGGGTGTAGGATTATATATAGGTTATTAATATATTGTGTTACTAAAGGCCTTGTAGTTTGATGGTATTTCATTTCCTCTCCAAAGGGGGATATCAGGGGTTCGAGCTCTATGGGGCTCATGTGGTGGGTGTGTGGGTTCATTAACATTCAAAAAACAAAATTGTGTTATAAGACCTCTAATTATATATAGATATAATAACTTTTCATCACATATATATAAGATTCACTATTATAGTCCATTTATATTATAGTCCATTTAGGATTAAAATTGTATTTTGGGATTTATTATTATTTTTTATAATCCAATCAAGATTATGATTATTAATTATTATTAAATTATAGTAAGAGAATGAAATAAAATATAAAAAATAATTTAAAATTCTATCACAGATTTGTAATATATATTCAATATAATTTAATATAACTTGTTGGCCACATATTGACACCTAGAGGGGGGGTGAATAGGGTCAATGACAAACTTTAAGACTTTTTCGGTTTGACTTTATTTAGAGAAAGATAAGCATCACAAGACTCTAGTCAAACACTTAGTGATTTATATAATCTCTTAAGTGACTTTCACATTTCATACTTGTAATCATGCATTAGTAATTTATACAATTGAATACATGCATCATTTATTCAAGTAAAGGTGAATTGTTCTATTAACCAAGTAAACAATTCGACCAAACATGTTGAATCACTTATCTCATAATGATAATACATGCATTATAGATTCAAGTAGCATATAAAACAATTCAAGCACCAAGTGAATATGCTATTCAACTAAACATGTAAAACAATTTTATCATATATAGACTTAATGTATAAAGTGTTATTTGTCATGAAAAATATATTTGTAAAGTTTTTACAAAGTGATTAAATATTAAAAGTACACATAAACTCTTGAAGAGAAGGTTGTATTGAATATGCATTTTGTCAAACACTTGGTGTACGTATGGAATTTCAATGTTATGGTTTGTGGAAGATGCATTTTATCAAACACTTGGTGGGCTCATTAATCATGGCTAACTAAAACAATTAGAGAAGTTATAATTTAAGCCGTGTTCAATTATGTTCATGATCTAATCAACCACAATTAAGCATTTTACTATCCTCTTTATGAACTCTTCAACACAAGCAATTTCATAGCATGACATTAATATGAAGTTCTATATTGTAAATGACAATTGCTTATGAAGTAAAGAGTTTAAGAGATAGAGAAAATGCAAACCAAAGACACCGATATTTTACATAGTTCAACCAAATCTTTGGTCTACGTCCATGCCTTGAGAAAACCTCCGAAGGATTCCACTATCATGCTTTTCTTACGGGTGAAAAACAAACCCTTACATGCTTCTTCTTGCGGGTGAAGAGCCAACCTTGCTCACTTTTGCGGGTGGAGAGCCAACCTTCAATCACTCTTGCTTCCGGGTGAAGAGCCAACATTTGCTCACTTTGTGGGTCGAGAGCCAACCGAATGCTCTCTCTTCAAGGTTGAGAGAAACCTTTACAAATCTTCAACAAGCTATTCCCATGCCAAGATAACTTCTTGATCTTTCACTCACAAAGAATAAAAATTTTACATTGAGTGATACAACGTTATCTCTCAATAGATAGATATGAAAATTCAAAGCTCACTTCCTCACATACTTAGAGTCATAAATGAAATACTCAATTTATAAGCTCAACTCAAGTATGGTATGATGAATCACAAGAGAAAATATAAATGATGTTCATGGGGTGATTCATGTAGGAGTTTTCTACCAAAAAATGAATTCAAAATTGAAGCACAAATGATAGATTTCTTTCATACTCCTATCTCCCTCTTCTCTCTTCCTTTTTGGCTCAAATATGACATATATATAGAGTGTGAAACAAATATAGCCATTTGGGGGTGTTTTGGAAAGTTTTGGAAAAGTTTGAACCCAAAAATAGCCGTTGGAAGTCGTTCCAGGCCGAGTCAGTCGACTGACAATGCTTCGTGAGTCGACTGAAAAATGTCAAAAAAAATGGCTCAAAAGTCTCTGGAGGGCTCGGTCGACTAACCATTTAGTGTCGGTTGACTGGTAGTTCATTTCGGATATGTTCTGTCCAGTTCCACTATTTTGATCATAAATCAAGTTTCGTAAGTCGGATTGAGGCATTCTTTAGCTCGTTAGAAAGAGGACTTCAAGCTCTCGATTTTAGGATTTTAAATCGCTCCATTAAACCCATTTTTTGAGTGATTTATAGTCA
Source organism: Cornus suecica (assembly GCA_963922005.1). NCBI lineage: Eukaryota > Viridiplantae > Streptophyta > Magnoliopsida > Cornales > Cornaceae > Cornus > Cornus suecica. Next base: position 74,121,859 of record OY998238.1, read on the forward strand.
TTCGAATATGATGGTTCATTTCAATCTTTTAGATCACATAACGGTTTTTCGGAAAATCTTTTGGAATTTTGCCGAAATGACTTGGAAACATTCTTAGGATGTCTTAGAGACTTATTAAGGTCCTTGAAATTCCTAAAAACAATATTGAGATTATAAATAATATTTTCATTTAAACAAATTCTCAATATTTGACAAAAGTTTTTCATGATTGAAACAATTTTGTTCAAAGCTTTAATACATGTCTAGAATCCATTTCAAGTGATATGAAATTATTTTAGGTTCTAGGACAACCTATTTGTTGAGTTCTTCCATAGCTTATGAAAGCTTGAACTGTAACGTCTCCTTAATTTTTCTAAAATTATGAGTAATGTTTTTGCAATTATTTTAATTATTTTATTTAATTGCCAAAATGATATTAGATGCTTTCATATATGTTATAAGTATGAGATTTGAAGTTTGGGATTTTTCTAAATTCGGAAATTATTTTATTTTAGTGTTTCCGTTATCTGACAACCTAGGAATCTAAGAAAAGTGTACGGTGGAAGTAAGTCCCCGGAGTGTCCAGTTTCGAATCCGAAAGTTGCGTTTGCTTTGTTACTTTAAATAAGGAATTTAGAAAATAATTTCATGATTTTTAAGCTAGCGGTTGTTCTTGAGAATTAATTTAAAGTTTTGGTGTTACATGAAGACTTGTGAAAATTTGTATAAGTGTTTTCCCTACTAAATCTATAACGGCATTTTGGTAAATAAGTTGATATTGTTAGGGTAACTTAGACTAGTATAAAGAGTGGATTGTCTTTTTTCTCCTTACCTCTCTTCTTTAGCCAATTTGGTCAAGGGGCAACATAGGTCATTTTGTAACAGAATTGTGAAGAGAATTCTAGAGAAAGGTGATGTGTCAACACCACATAAATCCCTACCATCTCATCCCACTCTTCTTCAATTGTGGCCCTAGGATGGAAAGGGTAAGTGATGGAAATTTGGGGCATTTATATATATACACGTGTATTGGTTGGATTTTTTGTCACAATACACACAAGTAAAGACACCCCAACACCCTCTCCTCCTCCCATTTTTGGCCAACCCTAGCAGGCTAAATCCTTGCTCCATAATTTCGTATTTTCTCTTCCTCCTTTTGAAAAGTTGGTTAAGGGTTCAACTACATGTATGATCTCCAAGTTCTAATGGTTCTTTTGTCTTCAATTTGGTAAGAGATCTTCCCTCTTATGATTTCTCTTGCTCAAATTAATCTTATACTTTAACTTTTGAGGAGTTGTGTGTGATCTTTGTTTTTTTTCCCCTCTTCTAGCAATTCTTGACAAGAATCACGGTTGGGCTCTTTATCCTGCACTTGAACTTTTGGAGGAGCTTAAGTTGGTGAGTTCTTGCTTCATTCTTCATTTTGTTCTTTAAGGAAAAATTCCAAGGTTTCTATTCTTGAAAATTGGTTTTCAAATCTTCGAATTTAATTTCTAAAGTGTGTTTATTTCTTTCTTGAAACACACTTACAATTAATGCTTGGTTCAAATAACTTTAGTATTGGAATTGAAACTCTTTTGGAGAATTTTCTTGAAGATTTCTAGCACTTGAACTTGAACCTCCTTTTGCTCCCTCTTGAACGAGTCTTGGAAGCTAAGTTCTACCTTTGATGATTAATGTAAATGAAGCTCATTGGACCTTATTTTCTAACTTTGTATCATTTTGATATTTGATTTCCTTAGAAGTCTTAATTTGTTGATTTATGGAAATCAACACATTTATTTTTAACAACTAAATTTTAGTATTGAAAATTCGTGTTATCCTGCCTATTCTTGACTTCATTCTTAATTAATTTGATTGATGATAAATCACTGAAAACCTTTTGCCATTTTGAGTTGAATTCATTTCAAACCCCAATCTTGAGCCTATAAATCCTTATGAATGACTTTGGATTCTTACTTTGATAATTCTTGACAAAATCCGATTTCTCGAGCTTATTTATCCTCTTCATTGATACTTCTTGTTAAAGAAGTTGAATTGGACTATATTTTCCACCATTGTGTTATTTTAAGTTTTAGCTCACTTTGAAACCTTAACTTGATTTTTCTTGAAGAATTTCTTCTAAATCTTTGAAAATAGCTTTGGTTCTTGTTATTAGTAAATTCATGTTAGAAAATTTACTCTTTCCAATTAATGGTGTCTTGATAGCTTTGGAGAAATCATAGAGACTTGGTGCGCCTTTTGGAAACTTTTTGGAAAAAGCTTTTGGAATTCCGTCGCTTGCCCTCACTTATTGGCTCCGTTTGGCTTGGACTTGAGGTAGGGGATTAGCGATCCACTCTCTTTTTCGGTTGTTTGGGTGTGTGCATCTTTATAAATGTACTTTTACATGCTTGAATTGATATATATATATTCTAGTTTATGTCGTATGAAATGATGAAATCATGTTTTACATAGATTACTATTAGTTATGATTATTTGAGGCATGTTGATGTTACTGAGCACCTTTGAGCATATTACATTTATTTTGGTGTCTAAAACATGTCTCATGTTTGGGGGTTGTTTGTAGATACGATTGGGGTCCCGGATTGGCACACGTGCCATGTGGGACAATTGGACCGACCTAGGATAACAACATGCACACGGGGTTGGGTGTGTACCACTCGGACGGCCAAGATCGATGTGGGGAGGCATCTCCTACTGAGCTAGTTGAAGCTCACTCCTTATTTAATATTTTTCAGGTCATGACGTTGCAAAGGATGGACTTTAGGAGGTCCGGGTTGGCGATTGAAACACTAAGTCCTCTTTTGTGTATTTTGGGCGCTTAATGTATTTTCTACCCGAAATATTTTTGTACTTAAAAGTGAATAGGGGTATGTATATATTTTCTTGACGGGCTAAGATGTTAGCCTTAATTATGAAAATATGTGTATTTGAGACTTTGAAACACTTTATGTTTATTTTGCTAAAGAATGTATATTTTGGAAATATTTGTGTTTTATGAGTTTTCGAGCTTAAGTTTGGGGCTTTTCAAGTGAATGATAGTATTGAGATATGAATATATGTATTATGTGAGTTTTGACTCAAAAACTTGGTTTTTGTACATTTTCCAAACTCATCATCGCAAAAGTTTTAGAGAAAATCACATTTTCCTTGCCTCACCGGGCCCCGACAACTATTTTCGGTTTTTGAAAACTAAAAACTCACTTTTACATTATTTATGAAATTTTGGGACCGGTAGCATTGAAAACAGAGGCCGTATACAAAAATCACATTTTGGCTTCAAAACCTTGCATTTCTATTCTGCAGACCAGTAGCTTACGGCTACTGTTCGCCTCCAACCAGGTTTTTTCAGATTTTCTTCCCTACTTTGAAAATTCATATCCCTCGCCTCGTTGACTCAAATTGAGTTCCGTTTGTTCCTATGAATTCTCCTATGTCGGGTTTAGACATTTGAACTTTGAAATTTCGATTTTGCCCCTGAAATGACTGATTTACCCCTGGGTGAACATAAGGCGTTGGAATGGTCCGTTTGAAGTGTCATTTCCTTCTTTTCACTCCTTTTTGAATTTCAACGACTTTAATAATTTTCTCAAGTCTGAAATGACTATTTTACCCCTAATATGAGTTTTGAAATGTATTCTTTTTCTAAAAAGTGGTCTAAGAAATTATTTATTTTTGGTGTCGCGTGCCGCTACTTGTGGACTCTATTCGGGTTCATGAATGGCGGGGCATGACATGAACTAACTCAACTCTAGCAAAGACTATATATATGAATGTATCAATGATGTTCATAGTCTAATACTAATGGTTTAAGGACTCATGAATGATGTAAATGATATGCATGGGTCTATATGCTAATTTGTCAAGAGTTGAGCATTCAAAAAAATTATTTCAAAAATAACTTTACATTTAATCTAGCACTCACCCAAGACTATTTTACCCAAATCTTTGATTTTCAATTTCTTTAAGTTTTGGGTTGATGTCTTCATCCTTGTCTCCAATGTCTTTTGAGCTATAAACATCTTTGCTTGATTTTTACATGAATCAACAAGCTCTCTTGAGTTGTTCTTGATTATTCAACCTACTAAACATAACTCAAGTAAACATTAGATCACCACATTCAATTATTTGTTATTACCAAAATGTCTCATTTACCCATGGTGAAAAACCTTGGGTCAACATAACTAAAATTCAATTAAATCTTAGTCATAGAATTTAAATACATAATTCCTACATAAATAGGTGTTGGTGCTACCAAATAGAATTCTACTTGAATTGGAGTTATAGAATTCAATTAAATATTGTAGTTATAATTCAAGTAGAAATTGGATGGGAGATATAGAATTCAATTCAATTTTGTAATTATAATTTAAGTAGGAATTGGATTGAAAAATCATATATAAAATTTTAATTATAAATACTGAGACACCAAAACTTCTTTTTCACTTTTAATAATAATAGTAAGTATAGATAAATGTATATATATATATATATATATATCGTTATTTGAAAGCTATTCTTAGCTTCAATTAAAAGCTACCTAGTCTTATATATATACCCTAATGATTACATGTTATAACTTTTTAATTCCAAATCATCTTGCAGTGTTCTCTCTCCAGATCTCTACATGCAGTGACAACAATTAACTCCATGAAGTTACGTATCCAACAACTACATGAAATATATATATCCTACATATATATGTACATATAATCGAAATTCTTTTCTTGATGACGAATATGGATCTATGTTAATTATTTCTCCTAAATATTTGTTTCTGTTCCATACTAATATGTTTTCTTGTTCATTCATGTGCATTTTATATTTTTCAATGAATATTGTTTATATTGACGTGAATTCTTAATTTAATCACGTCCTTTTTTATGTGGAAAAAATATATATAATCGAAATTCTCTTTACTTCTCATAACAGTTGTTGTTCACTATTATTTCTTGTCATTAGAAGGTGTCATCATTTTCTTTTATTTTCTTATCATTACATGTAATCAAGTCTTTTTTTTCATGCATATATGCATGTATGTTATAAAAATATATTCATATAGGTTCGTATCAGTTCTTCTTGAGAGGATCGTACGTGGGCTCCAATAGTTTGACGGCGCAGAATTTCAAGCCCTAGTTGTTCCATAGGAAAACTAGATAATATAGCGTTAATTAAATGCTAGTATTAGCTTCAATTATAAGCATTAAAGTCTTTCCTATTGAATTAAAAATTACTCCATCCGCAAAGAATATATATATATATATATATATATATATATAAATAATTTTCCAAGTCTAGAGGAAAAAGGGAATGCTTGAGACATTTAGAGACGTTATCATGTAACGTCTCTAAATGTCTCAAGCATTCCCTTACTCGGAAAAATCATACGAATCATATGTGCGTGAAAGATAAAAACAATTTAGGCATGGTACGTAAGAGTCTTTCTGCAATAATATTATTCTTTCTTTCCTTTGACTATTAAATAGTACCTTTTATTTTTTTTTAAATGTTTCTTTTTCGTTCCATATAATTTATTTCTTGTTCTATAATTGTTATTTGTTATTGTGACTTAATGTTAATTTAATTTTATACTATCTTTGTTTTTTTATTTTTTTATTTTTTTTTTTAAAAGTTCAATTTGTATTAAAAAAAAAAGGAACAAGGTCAAAGACCTATAAGAGACACTAGGGCATTCCCTAGTACAAATTAACAAGATGGAGGCCAAAAAGCCACCAAAGGAACAACATACATGCCTTCCAAACAACATGAGCTACTCTATTGTGCAAACAGAGACACACATACACTATCAAAGTCACACACTCCTGCATATCAAAGCCCAATTCTATGCAAGGAACCATTTGATTCAAAATCACACTCATCTGCACATAACAACATAGCCCTATGCCTCTCCTCCAACACTGCACCAGCCCAACAAAACTCATGTAAAGCTTACTCACCTGCTGCAGACACCAATCACTCCACCATGAAAAACTCCATAACATATGCATCATACTAAAAGTGAAGATGGAAGATCCCAAGCCTGTATAAGCTCCCTGTTTTGTTGAGAATCCCTAAATCCATGTAGAGGGAAAAGTTTCAATCTCACAACAGACACAACCCTCTGAATTACCTCCTCATTAGTAGCAAATTGATTCTGAAAATCTCTTTTATTTCTTTCACACCAAAGAGTATAAACAGAAGCTGCAAATATTAATTTATTGATGACAGAAGACAAAGAGCTGTCATGCAGTCTATTACAGACCCATAGTAGAGATTGTTACCAATTACCTGCAGGCCAATCCCTACAACCCTTACTCTTCAAATGATTCCACACCTGTTTAGAAAAGCTACAGCCAAATAACAAGTTATCCCTGTCTTCAATCATTGAGTGACAAAAACAGCAAGAAGCTTGATCTACATAACCAATGGATAGTAGGAAATGCAAAGTCCTAATTCTATTCAAAATCACTAACCATAGTAGAAATGCATGCTTAGGAATAGCATGTTTAAACCATACTGCAGATAACCAAGACACAAGAACCTGTCATTAAGTAGAGCCTTAGGATAAAAATTCATAGGAATCTTCATTTGTAACCAACTCATATCCTCTGGAATACTCCACTGCTCATTGTGAATAATAGCCTCTACCTTTGCAAAAGCTCCTAGAGAGGAGCCGTCAATAAACTCAGAGGTAACACCATGACAAATACCACCTTCTGGCAACCATTGATCAAACCATAAATGAGTAGATTTACCATTATCAATAATGTAACACCCCATATTATTTTCCCAATTTTTTTTGAAATTATTTTTTGATTTAATTTTGGTTGTGACGTCACTTGTTCATGACGTCATGGTTATTCTTAATGTTTCATGTGTAAATTTTTCGCGTTTATGTCTTGATACGACGGGATGACGCGACCATTGACTTGTTGACTACTTCATGGATTGTCGTTGGCGATTACGAGAATTGACGATGAGTTTAATGTTTCAAACTGGTGAAACGTTGACATGAGTTCTGGATTCGACAGGACGACTTTGCGATTTCAATTCGTTGATTTCATGGACTTCTGTGGCTATTACATGACTTAACGTGACGGTAGCACTTCAAACTTAGTGAAACGTTTAAGTCGGCTCTTATTATTGACTCAGTGGATTTGTTTTAACGCTTGACTTTTAGTGCTTCGACTGGTTGACGATACGATTTTTATATCCGACGTTAAATATTTTGACTCAGTTGTTCGAGTCCGATAGTTAGTGTTTCGAGCTTGATGAAACATTGACGTGAGTCTTTCTTATCGATTACGCGATTTTGTTGTGACGATTCACGACTAGTACTTTGACTGGGTGGCGACACGCTTAGAATGTCCGACATCCGAGGCTTTGACTCTGATGATGCGTAGAAAGATCGGGTAGAAAACGATGTCGTTCCTGTCAAAAAGAACAAACAGTGACCGGAAGAGGTACCGGTGGGGTACCGGCCAAATAGGCTCCGACGGTCAAGTTAGAACTTGAATCGCTCAGAAAACTATATCAGGAGTAATGGTGGGTGATTATTGCGTACCTCTTTAGGTTGACCCAACCCTATATTTATAGGGTCTTTGATGCGGGGGTTGATAGAGTTGTAGTGTGTCGTATATATCTTGACAACTACCTATATGTATCCTGATAGGTTTTTGATAACTACCCGTAGGTATTCTGTTGAGATGTGTAGAGTCTTGGTAGCAGGTAGTCGGTTGACAATCCTTATCTGCACGTGCCGTACAAATTATACCTATCAGTTGCCCCCTGTTCCCGAACTCGCTTGCCGAGTTTAGGGAACGAAATTTCTTTTCTGCCGTGATTTATTTATACATATATATATTTACAGTAAAATATAATCCCTTCAAAAATTTCTTTCAAAAATTTAAGGGGTCATTTTATTAATTACGAAAAACCTTTAATTAAGGGCTTCTAAATAATTATATAGAATTATGTGGGTAGGAAAGCTAATTAACTTTCACTCCCACTATCTGAGATGCTCTTTGATCAAATATTATATACATATATATATATATATATATATATATATATATATATATATATATATATATGAAAGTGGATAGCAAAGTCAACAGATGTAGGTATTTGTCCAACACATTATATATATATATATATGTATACAAGTGTCGTGTAGGGAAGGAAGTTGGGAGGCTGGCGTGTAACCCACGCTCGCTTGTGGTCGGCCTGCGCCTGATCTTCCTCTCTTGCCAGACATGTGTCCCAACTGGCTGCAACAGATACGAAATTTAAACAATCAGTCGTGTGAAACACGCTCGCTAACGGTCGGCCTGCGCCTGATCTTCCTCTCTTGCCAGACATGTGTCCCAACTGGCTGCAACAGATACGAAATTTAAACAATCAGTCGTGTGAAACACGCTCGCTAATGGTTGGCCTGCGCCTGATCTTCCTCTCTTGCCAGGCACGTGTCCCATCTGGCTGCAAAGCTCATTTTGAAAAATGGACTGCAACGGCTACATTTTGCTTCAACAGATATATTTTGTTGAATCTATAAACTCTCTATTCACCTCCTCTTTTACCATTCAATCATCGGCTCTATTCCTGGCTAACATCCGATAAATCACCAGCTCCATTCTATTTTGCAGTAGCTTGCCTCTTCCCTTTTCTTGGTTTACATATTATTATTTTTTTTATTTGCCAGAATATTTTTACAAAAATATTTTATGGCACCAAAAAATGTAGGGGACGTAATTTCCACTGTCCACCCGACCATGCTTGATAAATTGAAGACGGACTTTGTATTTCCGTACGAAGTTGAGCTAAACTGTCCAGGTATAAATCAAAGGGCGCATCACTCCCTTCCACATGGGATGTTTCTTTACACCTCATATTTTGATGTTGGGTTGCGCCTTCCGCTTCCCCGATTGTCGAGAGAGATCTTAGACCATTTTGGTCTCCTCCCTTCCCAACTTTATCCGAACGCCTGGAAGGCTATTCTAGGGGCTCCTCTTCTCTGGTGCTTGTGCGGGAATGGATCCATGTATCTTCAAGAGTTTCTCTCTTGCTATTACATTCAGCGCAATGGTGCTTGGGCCAATTTCTTAACCGCAATAAAGGGCTTCCCACAAGAGACTGGTGACAATCCAAAGCTTTGGTGGAGTCGTTTCTTTTATGCTAAAGGCAACGGATTGGAGTTCCTGGACGCGGTCGAAGGCGAGGACAATGGTCCGTCCGTTCCAAAGAAAGCGGGTGATCTTACGGAAGCGGGTAAAATTTATTTATTTATTATTATTATTATTTTTATATTATTATATATTTTTTAACACATCTTCTTTTCTCTTTTATAGCGAAAAAGAAGTTACCCAATATTTCACCGGAAGAGAAAAAACATATGAAGGAGAGACTGAAGAGGGCAAAATTTTTCTTGGCCCGTCATAAGGAAAAGTCTTTTTTTGACTCGAGTGCTTTGTCAGGATATTGTCTTGGCCTTCGTGGAAACCATAACATCCCACCCGTACCTCCTTTCCCTGACTCTCCGAGTGGGAGTTCATCAGCTTCGCCATCAAATCCGGGGCTCTATTCTCCGGTATCTGGAGGATGTCGGGTAACTGTTGACTTTGGTCAGACCTCCCCTGCTCATCCTCCAACCGACAATCGGGCACTCTCCAGTCCTCCCCCAATTTCTGGTGGGAATCAGGCACTTTCTACTCCTGGAGATCCTAGTTCGTCCCTGATAGTTGGCGGGAGTCGAGCGTCTCCCACACCTAGATATCTTGGCATAGCCCCGACAGTTGGCGTGAGTCGAGCGACTGGAGATCTTGACTCACCCCCTACAGTTGGCGAGAGTTGGACTCCTTTCACCAGTTCCAGTGCAGGTATCATCATTAATTTTAATTATATATATATATTTTTTTTAGCATTACTTATTTGCTTTGTCTCAAATATAATATTTTATTGTGTACACAGGGGGATCTCAGTGGTTTCCCCAGGATGTGCTTGATAACTTTTTAAATAAAAAGCGCAAGACCGGTTTGTCGCCACCGATTCCCTGGTTCTCCTCCTCCCTGCTTGGCCAATGTTCTTCTCCCTCTCACCAGATGACGGCGAGAGCATCTTCTGGCCCCGTTAGGACCTTGGATCTTGATACAAATACTTTGAGCATGGGGCCTGCCGTTCAAACGGGGTTCAGCCAGTTCTCTAGACCGCCTACTTTCGGCCAGTCTTCGCGACCTAGGTCCATTTTTGGGATGTCCGCCCCTGAGTCCAAGTCTTCATCGGGTGATTCCGTGATGTCTAGCATGCAGGTAGCGACTGAAAAACTCATGGGCGCTTTGATGGACGAGGACCTCCAGTCATTGGAAAATGAGAATGAATATATTGTAGAGGCTTATCGGAGATCTCTCCTTGATGTCGGACGGGTTAGTATATCTGTATTGTTTAATGTCCGCTTTTATATTTTGTATGTTGAACCATCTTTCTTTTTGTAGAATTTGACCCGAGGCAGGTACATAGCCCATAGATGTATGCGAGCCGAGTCTGAAAGAGATAAGATGGCTGTCAATCATCAAGCGGAGATCAACGAGCTTCGGGGCCACTATGAGCGTCAACACCAGAAGTTTGAGACCGCCCGACTGGAGGAGATCAACAAGTTAAAGGGGACTCATGAATTTGACCTCAAGAGGGCAGAAGAGGAACATGCCTCTCTTTTAGCCCAAAAGTTGGGCGAAGTAAAGATAGATGCAGTTGAGGAATTCAGACATTCTCCTGAGCTTCAGGAGCAACAATTAGTTTATTACCTTGGTGGTTTTGAGGATTTTCGTGAGCAGGCGACTGCCTCTTATCCAGCACAGGATTTCACAGGATTCAACCCTAGTGGACGTCGTAGGCAGTAGTTGTTTCTTTTTCTATGTTGAAATCTTGTAGTGTCGTTGTGATGTTTCATTTTCTTTCATTTTCATCTGATGTACTTTGAAAGTTTATGAATGAAACGATGTTTATGGACCTTGATCCCTAATTTATGTAGAAAAAACTTAACCTTTCATATTAAGGCAGTTTTTGTGAGAAGATGAGTAATAATTTTACTCTCTTTTGTTTGTAGGATTTGGGCTTCACTCAGCCATATCCTTTCAATAATAAGATTATAACCCCGAGCTTCACTTAGCCCCCCCTTTCTGCTAGGGGACCCATTTTTTGGGTGGAAGAATATATTTATGATAACACAGTAGGTGTTTAATAATTGTAGAAAAAGAATTCTCTTTATTGATAATTGGCGGGATAACCACTTTAACAATTAATGTAAATTAAATAAATTCTACTGCAGAATGCTCGATAGCCTATTGCAAACTAAATCTAAGTAAATGAAACTACTAAAAATGATGCTAAAGCAAAGAAAATAAATGGTAGCCTAAACTGACCCTGATGCTACCTTTCCACTTTTACTGGTGATACTTCCTCAAGTGTTGCGCATTCCAAGGACGGGGTAGCTGTTTTCCCTATAGGGTCTCTAACCAGTATGCCCCCTGCCGATATGTGCGGGTTACCCTATAGGGGCCTTCCCAGTTGGGAGCCAGTTTTCCCATTTTCACAATTTCACGGTTGCTGGTGAGTGGGGTGACTTCTCATAGTACAAGGTCTCCTGGCTGAAACCTTCTCTGTTTTACCCGCGCATTGTAATATCGTGACATTGCCTGTTGGTAGACAGAAACCCTCATCTGGGCTTGCTCCCTCTTTTCCTCAATCAAATCTAAGCTGACTGCCAATTCCTTTTCATTATGTTCTGAATCATAGTGACTTGTCCTGTAACTTTCCAACCCAATTTCAACCGGGGTCACAGCCTCACTACCAAAAGCAAGGAGAAAAGGGGTCTCACCCGTGGGTGTTTTGGCCGTAGTCCTGTAAGCCCACAGTATAGCGGGCAGCTGTTCGGGCCATAACCCCTTGGCCTTTTCCAGACACTTTTTTATCATTCCAAGAATCGTTCTGTTGGCAACCTCTGCCTGCCCGTTAGCCTGCGGATGTCAAGGAGAAGAGTAGTGGTTTTTTATTCCCAGACCTGAACAAAACTCTCGGAATACACTTCCTTCAAATTGCTTTCCATTGTCAGACACTATGACCCTGGGGACGCCGAATCTGCAAACGATTGACTTCCAGGTGAAGTCTTTGACATTCTTGGCAGTGATTCGGGTTAGTGGTTGTGCTTCTACCCATTTGGTGAAGTAGTCAATCGCTACTATTGCAAATTTGGTTTGACCCTTACCCCGAAGCAATGGTCCAACCAAGTCGATTCCCCACTGAGCGAAAGGCCATGACCCAGTCATGGGTGTTAATTCTTCTGCTGGAAGTCTGGGGACATTAGCAAATTGCTGGCACTTGTCACATTTCTTCACGTATTATAATGCGTCATTTTGTATTGTCGGCCAGTAGTACCCTTGTCTTATAGCCTTATGGGCTAGAGATCTGCCCCCTGCATGGTTTCCACATAAACCCTCATGAATCTCTTTGAGGATGTAGTTTGTCCGTTGATGAGAGCATATCTGGTGGCACGAAGCCTTATCTTTCGAGCTTCCATTCGGTCTTCTGTTAATTCCCCATCCTGGATATACTTGATGATAGGTTGTGCCCATTCCATACCTTGTTCCACTTGCATGATCATTGTAGTTTCCTCCTGGTGAATACTTGGTTGATGTAAATGTTCCAAGGGAAATATATCATCATCCGACTCAATAGTTGTAGCTAATCGGGCAAGGGCATCTGCATGACCATTCTCTTCTCTTGGTATTGGGCAGATTACGCATTTTTTGAATTGACCGATCAATTCTTTTACCTTCAGTAGGTAAGCCTTCATTTTTTCTCCTTTCGCTTCATACTCCCCATTGACCTGGCCTGCAACCAGTCGGGAGTCAGTGTTGATCTTCAGGTAGGGTGCCTGCAAGGTTTGCACTATTCGGAGTCCTGCTATTAAAGCTTCATACTCTGCTTCGTTATTGGTATCTTTAAACTTGAATCGGAGGGCGTAAGGAAATCTTTCTCCCTCAGGAGTGATTAAAAGCAATCCGGCCCCGCTCGCCTGCGAGTTGGATGAACCATCCACATATAATGTCCAGAGCACCTCCGGGTCTATTGGTCCTTCTACCTCAGGAATGAGTATTTCTTCAGCAACTTCAGGGGCTTCTTTTAGAGGATAGGTGAACTCCGCCACAAAATCTGCAAGTGCCTGTCCCATAATCGCTGCTCTGGGCTTGTAGCGGATGTCGAACTCTCCCAACTCAATCGACCATTACACTAGGCGACCGGATGTTTCCGGCTTGTGGAGTACCTGCCTGAGTGGTTGATCAGTAAGGACTATTATCGTATGAGCTTGAAAGTATGGGCTTAATCTCCTAGCATAAATAACGAGGGCGAATGCCAATTTCTCCATTACTGGATACCTTTCTTTTGCTCCTCATAAGGCTCGACTTGTGTAGTAGATTGGTCTCTGAATAGACCCGTCATCCCTCATTAGGGCAGAACTTACTTCCGTTAAGGAGACAGCTAAGTAAAGTAGAAGTTGTTCCCCTGGTACTGGTCGGGCCAACAGGGGTGGAGAAGCAAGATAACTCTTCAAATCCACAAATGCCTGTTCGCACTCAGGGGTCCACTCAAAGGCCCTTTTAAGCACCTTGAAGAAAGGAAGACATCTGTCAGTAGCTCGAGAAATTAGCCTGTTGAGGGCAGCCACCTTTCCCATCAACCGCTGCACATCTTTGGTTGACTGGGGAGACCTCATGTCCAAGATGGCCCGAATCTTCTCTGGATTAGCTTTAATGCCTCTTCTACTGACCATGAACCCCAAGAATTTTCCTGATGATACACCGAAAACGCACTTGGTTGGGTTAAGGCGCATTTGGTGTTTTCGAAGCACCTCAAAAACTTCTTCGAGGTCCGCCAGATGATTCTCTCTTTTGACACTCTTCACTAACATGTCATCTACGTAGACCTCCATGTTCCTTCCAATTTGATCTTTGAACATGTTGTTGACCAACCTCTAGTAGGTAGCTCCAGCATTCTTTAACCCGAAGGGCATGACTTTATAGCAGTAAATGCCTCGATCGGTGATGAAAGATGTTTTTTCACAGTCAAGAGGGTGCATGGGGATCTGATTGTAACACGAATATGCATCGATAAAGCTAAGTAGTTCATTCCCTGAAGTAGCCTCTACTAGCATGCCAATTCTTGGTAACGGAAAACTATCCTTTGGACATGTTTTGTTCAAATCTGTAAAGTCGACACAGAGCCTCCATTTTCCATTCGCCTTCTTTACTAGGACCACATTCGATAACCAGTCGGGGTAGTGGACCTCTCGAATGAAGTCCGCCTTTAGAAGCTTGTCAACCTCTGACATTATAGCTGCATTCCTCTCTGGGGCAAACGTTCTTTTCTTCTGCTTTACAGGCTTGGCAGTAGAATCCACATTCAGGCGATATTGCATAACTTGAGGATCAATGCCCGGCATATCTTCATGTGTCCAGGCAAACATGTCTTGATTTTGTTTTAAGAATCGAATAAGTTGATCCTTAACATCATCGGGCAGCAGAGACCCGATGCTTAATGTTTTTCGGTTCCTGCCTTCTTCCAGGCTTACCTCTATGAGGTCTTCTACTGGCTCTGGTCGGGGAGTATTTTGACTTGAGACTGATTTGAGACCTTCGATAGTAAGTAATTCCCGTGACCTTCTATCTTTTAGAGTGGCTGCATAGCATTCCCGTGCCATAGCTTGGTCTCCTCTTACCTCTCCTAGACCATGATCAGGTGGGAACTTCATTAGCAAGTGGTAAGTTGAAGTTACTGCTTTCAATGCATTAAGAGTTGTTCTTCCGAGGATGATATTGTAGGTGGAAGGGCAATCCACTACAAAAAAATCTACCATGATGGTAAGCTGTCTTGGACCCACCCCTCTAGTGAGAGGAAGGGTCACTATCCCTAGTGGAGAAACCTTCTCTCCAGAAAAACCGACTAGAGGCGATTTGGATGGCTTTAACTGGTCCCTTCCTATACCCATCTTGTCGAAAGCTTCAGAGAATAGCAAATCTGCAGAACTTCCATTGTCGATCAGCACCTGTCGAATAGTAAAATTGGCCACTGCCACGGTGGTCATCATGGGGATGTTGTACTCCCCGTGCATCATCGTCAGTGAAGGTAATGACCTGCTTTTCTAGTCGTGGTGATTTGGAAGGTGGAGTAGAGGTATCCACCTCTTGAACCTCCATCATATTTCTAGCCCTTCTCGCATGAGTTTTTCGGGATGAGCTTGTTTCTCTACCTCCAGCAAACCCTCCTGAAATCACATTGATCACCCGAACCGGCTGTTTATCTGGTGTGCGAATTCTTCGGGGAGCATCCCATCGGCCCTTATCTTTATCACCATTGGTTGTGAACCGGCTCAAACGCCCTCTCTAGATCAGGCTCTCAATCTGATTTTTGAGGTCGATGCATTCATCTGTCGTATGTCCATGATCACGATGAAAGCGACAAAACCTATCGCGTGCCCTTTTTGATGGATCCGACTTCAGCCTGGGTGGCCAAGATAATGAATGATCGTCTTGTATCTGAAAAAGGATCTCGCCTATCGGCTTGTTCAATGGAGTGAAGCTAGTGAACTTATCTTGACTCTTTGCAGGTCGAGATGACCTGTCCATAGTTGGTTGCGTTCTCCGGCCTTTAGCTTCTCTCTCATCCCTTGTAGTTATTGCTGGTCTTTTTTTCTCCACCTTCTTTTCTTCAGCCCCTTTTCCTTTTCGGGCATTCATGGCATCCTCCGCATTCATATGCTTCTGGGCTTTAACAAGTAGTTCTGCCATCATCTCGGGCGGTTCTTTTGATAAGGAAAAAAGAAACCTAGAAGACTGTAATCCTCCCATGAAGGCTGTCACTGCTACGTTATCATTAACCTCATCAACCTGTAGCATCTCATTATTGAACCGGCTTATATAATCTCGAAGCGACTCTCCTTTATCTTGTTTTACGTTTAGCAAGTAGGTGGCGGGTTTCCTATGTTTCCGCCCGGCAATTAAGTGTCCGATAAATTTCCTGCTTAACTCGTCGAAGTCACGAATAGAGCCGGGCCTCAACTTATTGAACCAAACCCGGGCTGACCCCTTTAGAGTGATGGGAAAAGCCTGACACATGATAGCATCTGGGACAGCCTGTAGATGCATGAGTGCCTTAAAGGTCTCCAGGTGGTCAAGAGGGTCCTTGGACCCGCCAAAGTTCTCCAACTGTGGCATTTTGAACTTGTTAGGTAGAGGAACACTCATCACCAAAGCATCAAAGGGGGAATTAGTCTTCTATAGGAGTTCATCCACAATAGCAGGGCTTTTTCCCTTCATTATATGTGCCATACCTTCCATCTGTGCTTTCAGGTCTTGGATCTGTTGATCCACACCCATGACTTCTGTAAGATCATCGGGTGTCCTGCCTCGTCGGGTGCTCCTGATCACCGTCATTCGATCCTGGTTGTGGCTATGCTCTGCCCCCTCTTCCAAATTATTATGTCCTGTCGCATCCGGAGCGGGAGGAATGAGACTAGCCAGTCGTTGAAGAAGCAAAGTGTTCTGCTGGTTCTATTGGATCAGTTGGTCCATCCCTTGGGCCAATGTTTGAACCTATTGTTCTAATACTGCCATACGTTCCGTAGGATCATTTTGTCTGACTGGGTCTGAATTTTGGGGACTTTCGGAGTTGTGTGATGACCTGTCATCATCAACTTCTTGGTCTCCCAGAGAAACACGTGCCTCCTCTTGGCCATCATGTCGGGGAGGATGCACTGGAGGTAGACAAGTATGGGTCGGCGGTACTCCTTGGTTGGTTGGGAGCAAGGGATCATTGGGTTGTCCAGAGGCATCACCCACCTTACTTTTGCTTCGTAGTTGGACCATTCTAACGCTTTCTGGAAGTAAGAAGTTGTCACTTCCCACAGACGGCGCCAACTGATGATACGTAGAAAGATCGGGTAGGAAACGATGTTGTTCCTGTCAAAAAGAACAAACAGTGACCGGAAGAGGTACCGGTGGGGTACCGGCTAAATAGGCTCCGACGGTCAAGTTAGAACTTGAATCGCTCAGAAAAATATATCAGGACTAATGGTGGGTGATTATTGCGTACCTCTTTAGGTTGACCCAACCCTATATTTATAGGGTCTTTGATGCGGGGGTTGATAGAGTTGTAGCGTGTCGTATATATCTTGACAGCTACCTATATGTATCATGATAGGATTCTGATAACTACCCGTAGGTATTCTGTTGAGATGTGTAGAGTCCTGGTAGCAGGTAGTCGGTTGACAATCCTTATCTGCACGTGCCGTACAAATTATACCTATCAGACTCAGTCCTTCGAGTTAGGTATTTAGTGTTGTAAGGGTCTGACGTTCTTGTTTTCCCTTGTAATGGGATTAGTACGCACCTGATTTGATTGACGTACTCTATATTTGTACATACGTGTTTTATCTATTTGGTGTGTTTATTTCTTTGTGTTTGTATGTGGGTACCCCTATGTGTTGTTGAATTGTCTGTTTAGGGGTATTTACGTTAGTTTATTTATTTATATCAGATTATTTATGTGTCTTATTGCTTGTGATTATTCGGGGATGCTTGTACGTACCCGGCGTTCCAGTGGTTGAGTTTTGTACCCCGGATTATTTATCCTCGTTGATATTAGTTATCGGGCGACTTGTAGATTTTCCGAGTACGCGTATCATCGTTTATGGATTTTCTTATGATTTTTCCTTTATTATTATTTGAGGCTAAATGATTTCTTTTCGCTTTTCGCACTTGAGGCGGCGGGTTCGGAGTTATCATTAGCAGGGATTCCCGATTATTAATTTAGCGGACCGAGAATTTGGATTGATGAACTGCGACCAATCTTTTGACGGAGTCGGGTTCGGAATTGTTCTGTGTTCCGACGGTAATATTCTGTACTTTGAGTGTTTATTTTAACTTATATTATTTATTAGCTATCCGTAGAATTTTCGAATTCGCAAGATATAGATTGTGAATCGATTCGTGATTTATTTTAGTTTATATCCGATTATATAGCCGAATTATTTATTCCAGACTTTATTAGTTATTCGGAGTACCATGGGGTTTTCGGTGATTTAATTGGAGGATAAATTTTGTGCCCTAGAGTTTTATTTGGGCCTATATTATTTATTTGGGGTTCGGTGAATTTTATGGGCTCACGTGGAATTATTTGAGTGTCCCCGGTATATTTTACAAGACTTATTTTATTTATGCGAATTTAATTATGATTATATATTCATGGGAGAATAATATATGTCTTGGGGTTAAAGTGTTAATTAGCAAGACATGAGAGTCACACATGTTAATATGGAAAATTGAAGAGTTGTTAGTGTAATTTAGATATATGTATGTATATATATGAGAAATATATGAGGGCTATAATGTGATTATGGAGGAAGTGAGAGTTACATTTGCAATTACCCCATAAATATATGTATATGTATACGATTGAATTGCTGAGACAACAGACACAGTTGACTGAATCTGCACCTTCTCTTCTTCTCATTCTTTCCTTCACGCAGCAGATTGCAGACCTTCACTACCTTTCCTTCATCGCCGATTGATACGTGTGTATAGGGGAGTTGTAGACGAGAGAGGGGTTGTCGAAGAGAGAGAACCAGAGACAGATGGCTGGGTCACAGCTGAAATTGTGACTTGGTGGTGCTGGGTGTCGCCGGCTAGGAGCGGCAGCTGGGTGCAGAGGAGGTGAGCCGGTTCTTGGTGGTCGTGGTTGTAGCGGTGCGTTTCGGTTAGGGACTGATGAGGGTTCGCTGGTGGAGCTCGCTTGAGATGGAAACAGCAGCAGTTGTTAGTGATGGTGGGCTGGCGGTTCACGGCGGCGTGGGTCGCCGGACTCGGTGTTGATCAGGAGTTATGGAGGTCGACCAGTCCCGTGTTCGGTCGGACTGAGTGGGGCTGACTCAGTGGTGAGTTGGGCTCGATTCGGGCTGATTTTCGGAGGATAGCTCGGTCTCGGTACCGTGTACGTTATATCCGAAATTGGTGCGAAACCGTTGAGCGGTTCTCCGGGAATTTCAGATTTTCGGTATGGTTTTCAGTTTAGTTTTTTGTAGATTTGTCCCGAATTATTTGTCGATCGCTAACGGGTTTTAACTATATTGAATAGGACAGTAAGGCGGTCGTTTCGACATATTTGAAATATTTTTCGGACAACTTTGGGCGGCAAACACTATTCACGGCCGGTACTGTCATTGTGGGACTGTTTGTAAGCAATTAAATTAGGTGGGAATTTATATATATATTCATATCTGGCACTCACTAATAGTGCGTAGAAAATGTTAATAAATCCACATTGCATGTTTTTGGGTAAATAAATACATTTAAATTAAATTCCTAGTGATAAATTGAAATCTAGGAATTTTATAAAATTTATAAAATACCCGTAGTTGGATTAGATGATTGGTGTCAATAGAAATACTTCGAAGAAATTAAATAGATTATTTCCCATGAGAAATTAAATAGATTTTATTTCTCAGAGAAGTTGAAATAATTATAAACCTATTTAAATTAAATTGAGATAGGCGGTTTAGTACTCCCTTGAGCTCGAAATAGGTTTATAGAAAGTGTATATGGAAGTAAATCCGATTAATAATTTTTTCCCTGTTGTTGATATTTTAATTAAATAAAAAATATGTTGGGGGAATTCACGAGAATGAGGGACGGTATAACTTAGACTTCATTTTAGTTCCCTTGTCGATTTTATTGTAAATTATAAAGAAATTAAATTGTGAATTTAATTGTCTAATTTTCCCTGAGGCGAATTAATTTGAAAACAATTATTGGGAATTAAATTAAAAGCATGTTGGCACATAAAAATTTATAAAGATGGGGTAATTGAGAACCCGAGTATTTTTGTGGTAAATGGAATTTAATTACTGTGTGATTTAAATTGTGAAGCATGTTTGATATGAGATTTCTTGGCTTTTATGTCATTTTATTTAGCAAATTAAATTCATATGGAGGCATTATGCATTCATACAGCACCATGGTATATATATTGTTTCGGTGCATGTTGCATGCCTCATTTATATCACGTGCATGTTTGGATCGTTTGGAATGTCGCAACAACTGGCTAGGGGGTGGTCTAGCACCCAGGGAGCTAGTAACTCTCAATTCTCTAGACATTTGGGGGTGAGGGCTTGAGCCTCACTTGTCGGTTCCCGGACGGACTTGTGGTCTCCGCACTCTCTTTGGCGACGCCCACCCTTCCTGTTGTGGGTTTGTTGCCCCAGCAGTGAACGGTTTGGGATTCCTGGATATTTGTTTCACCCTCTAGTGGTTAGGGTTGCATTGGAGTTACATTTGCATGGTCATGAGCATTAGCATTGCATGGATATTGCTGTTGGGATTATCTGTTTTTATTGCTTATTAATATTGAGCAGTTTATATTTGAGTTTTAATTAGAGATTTATATTATTCTCTTTGGCGCTAGGGCGTGGTGCTTGTGATTGATATCTTTACTGTGGTTAAATTATAATGAAAGTTGTGAATTTCCTAGTGTAAAGGAAACCGTGAAAACTTAAAGTTAAAAAGTGAAAAGTGACCTTGGGGCATAAGGATTCCCCGTATGTTAGGCTCTAGTTGAGCGGGGTAGCAGTATATTGTGATCATGGCCACATAGGCCTTTGTGATTGACAGTTAGTATCATCACATGATGATTGCTAGACCTCTCCGGTAGTGTGGAGTATTCATGTTCCCTTAGCTTTTGAAATTTTGAGCTTATCGCTCATTCTCTCACTCTGACAGTGTATGAGTTATAGACGGTTCTTTGCTGTGTTTATTGAAAATCTCTTTCCGTAAGTACTCTCGGGAAGTTAAGTGAATTCAGGATATGGTTTGTCCTGTTCTGGAATCCTCGGTTATATCTGGGATCTTTTGAGCCAAATATTCAAAGTTTTGAAAACTTAAAACTTGGGGATTTTTATAAAACGTGTTATTCGCTTACCCCGAGACTTGTTAAACATTTTTGGAAAGACAGAAGTTTAAATACATGTTTTATAAAATATATTTTAAATTCTCAGTACTGTGAGTATCGGTGGAAATCTGTTTTTGAAAGAAATTTCAGAAAATTCTATTTGAAATTGTTTTGTAAAAAAATCGATGAATTAGGGCACGGGTTGCCCCCTGTTTTGGAAATCTCGATGTTATTTCCGAGGTCTCGGTATCGTTAGAGGTTGATAAATCCATGTTCCTCCCAGGTTGTTGTCTCGGATTCCTTCCTGTGCCCGGTTTTGTTTGGGCACCCTTACTGGATTATTTTTATAAATTTTTAAATAAATGTTAAAGGTCTTAGGACCAGATTTGAAAGAGCTTTAAAAGTGATTTTGAAATCGTTATCGGTTTGAACTCTAGTAGTTCTTCCTGTCCGTATCGTTATTCCTTGGGCTTGATCCTGGACTTGTGATGTTGACTTACACACACCTAGTGTGATTCATGTTGTTTCGGTGGGGTTCGAAGACGTTGGAACCAAATGAGATTTGATCGGGTCCTAACTTTTTCTTAAAACCGGTTGAATCCTTCTGGATTCAATATTTTTCTTTAAAAACTCGAGGACCATGGCATGTGTTTGGGACTAAATGACTCCAATACCCCGTTCTAGTGCCTAGATAGGCAGTGTGAGTTAGAGATCGTTCGGTTGGTTATCAAATCCGGTGTGGAGATAGTACCTTCCCTTTTTATGTTTCTTCGAGTGAACGGGTTGGTTCACTGGTTGTTGTACGTAGAAGAATGGTTATTCCCTTTCGGTAGTCCTAAGGAGTGACCTATTTACCTCCTAGGAACCTTGAGTAGCGTGCTAGGTGCATGGTATGGTAGATAGTTAGTCTTGTTGTATCTCTAGATAAGAGTGGAGTTCGGATTGGTTGTCTCTAAGCCTAGGTGACAAGTTGAGTTATTTACAGGACGCTATATATATATACACGTACACATGTGTTGCTTATATTTTTGTTGACATGTAGTTCTTACGTTATCCGTAGTGGATTTGAGAAAATTTTGGGGTCTCTGTTCGGCGTGGGTGCCACATGAGACAACTGACCGACCTAGGATAGATGCATGCACACGGGATGGTTAGCGTTTTCTAGACGGCTATGAGTGTGATGTTTCGATATTATGGTGAGCCCCCGAGGTTGTGCTCACCCCCACACAGGTTGCAGGTTTGAAAGTGGACGCAGCGACGATACGGGTGATTTGGGACGGTAGTTTTATTCCTCATTCCGTAGTCATACTCGTATATTCTTTCATTTTCTTGGGAGTCAGGTTGTTGGCAGATCCCCTTGTGTTGTATCTTCATTCTGTGTATTTATTATTTTCGGGGTGCCTTTGTATCATTTCGGCACTACCATTGAGTTTGATGTATTCTTATTTGAGCTTGGTGGCTCAGTCG
Source organism: Cornus suecica (assembly GCA_963922005.1). Taxonomy (NCBI): domain Eukaryota; kingdom Viridiplantae; phylum Streptophyta; class Magnoliopsida; order Cornales; family Cornaceae; genus Cornus; species Cornus suecica. The sequence continues at coordinate 74,144,296 of OY998238.1, forward strand.
GTAATTGTTGTTTTGGGGTGCCTTTATACCTTTCGGCATCGCCCTGTGGTTTTCTTTATATTTTCATTTGAGCATTTGGGGCTCTATTGATTTTAGAAGGGTTTTAGAGAGGTATTGGTGTTCTTTTCCACTACCTCTGCCCTAGTAGGTTTCTGGAATGTTGGGCTATGTGCCATTGCTTGTATTCTTGTTATTATGGGCAGGTTGTTCCGTTGTGTTGAATTTGGGTTGTCCGGATGTTCCAATTACAAACGGAACTCTGCCGGATTTTCATTAGAATTCTTTACTGAGTTTCTATCACTCAGGTGACATGGGATACCTTGTATTCATTAATATTCCATGTATTACGATGTTATTGTAAATCTTGGTTGTCGTTTTCTGTGACGTCATACCCCGGGATTCACTGATTCTCCTGATTGGAGTCTTACGAATAACGGGGCGTGACAAATAATACATTTAACATGATCTCTAAATTTGTCTCTCATCATCAAAACGTTTTTACATGTCCAGGAACATTTTTGAGGAGTCTTAACCATCCAAAAACTTTTATCCTTAATAACATGCAACCTTATCCATTCAATCCAAGCAGAAGATTTAGAGGGATTAGCCAACCTCCAAAAATGATTCAACATGGCAGCTTCATTCCATGCAGCCACATCCTTCACCCTAAGACCTTCTTCTCTCATAGGACAACACACATCCTTACATGCCACTTTAGTATCCCCACTACAAAGCTTGGACCCAGTCCACAGAAACTTCCTCATGACACTATTAATATCATGCAACACAGATTGAGGAAGCACAAATATTAAAGCCCAGTAGACCTGTATAGCAAAAAGAACAGAATTAATAAGTTGTAACCTCCCTGCAAATGACAAAAACCTTGAAGACCAACTCTGTATCCTAGCTGTGATTTTCTCCACCAATACTTTACAAGCCTGATTCTTCAATCCAACAGTGATAAGAGGAACTCCTAAGTACCTCATAGGTAATGTATCAATAGGAAATTAGACCAAGTTAGCAATAGTTGTAGCAATTGGTTCTTTTATCCCCACCATAAACGTCTGACTTTTAGAGCTGTTGGGGTATAGACCAGACACCCAACTAAACCAATCTAAGGCCTCCTTTAAACATTGAACTGAATTCGCCTTTCCAGCTGAAAACATTATCAAATCATCAGCAAACATCAAACTAGACAACTTTTGTTCCTTGCACCTCTAGTGGTAAGTAAACTTCCCTCTCTCTATGTTTGCATTGATAGCCCCAGTGAGCACCTCCATGCCCATCACAAACAAATAAGGGGACATAGGATCACCTTGTCTCAGACCCCTACCACTCCCAAAAAAACCATGCAAAGAACCATTTATGTTGATGGAAAATCTAGCAGTTGATATACATACCTTAATCCAGTTTATCACAATAGGATGTAGATTGAATGTTTTCAAAGCAGCAAGCAAAAAAACCCAAGACACTGTATCATAGGCCTTCATCATGTCACGCCCCGTTATTCTTGAGACTCCAATCAGGAGAATCAGTGAATACCGAGGTATGATGTCACAGAAAACGACAACCAAAATCAACGATAACATCGAAATACATGGAATGTGAATGAAAATGAAGTATTCCATGTCACCTGAGTGATAGAAACTCAGTAAAGAATTCTAACGAAAATCCGGCAAAGTTCCGTTTGTAAATGGAACATCCGGACAACCCAAATTCAACACAACAGAACAACCTGCCCATAATAACAAGAATAAAAGCAATGGCACGCAACCCAACATGCCAGAAACCTACTAGGGTCGAGGTAATGGAAAAGAACACCAATACCTCTCCAAAACCCCTCTAAAATCAATAGAGCCCCAAATGCTCAAATAAAATTATAAAGAAAATCATATGGCGATGCCGAAAAGGTATAAAGGCACCCCAAAACAACAAGTACTGACTGAGCCACCAAGCTCAAATAAGAATACATAAAACTAAATGGTAGTGCCGAACAAATAGAATGGCACCCCAATATAATAAATACACAGAACGAAGATACAACACAAGGGGATCTGCCAACAACCTGGCTCCCAAGAAAATAAAAGAATAATAAATATGATTACGGAAGGAGGAATAAATCTACCGTCCCAAATCCCCAGTGTCGTCGCCTTCGAGCATGCCATGCTGCATCCACCTGCAAACCTGCAACCTGTGTGGGGGTGAGCACAACCTCGGGGGCTCACCATAATATCAAAACATCACACTCATAGCCGTCTAGAAAATGCTAACCATCCCGTGTGCATGCATTTATCCTAGGTCGGGCGGTCGTCTCATGTGGCACCCACACCAAACAGAGACCCCAAAATACCCTCACCAACACTACGGATATCATAGGAACTACAGAACAACAAGGAGGAAATATAAACACGTGTATACGTGTGTATATATAAATATCAAGTCCCGTAAATAGCTAATCCTAGCACCTGGTGTATAAAGGCACCCAGTCGAATACACACTCTCGTCTAGAGATACAACCAGAACTAGGACTACCAGTAGAGAAAAAACCATGATCATGTCCACAATTAATTCATAATTCTTGCACATCACTTCTATCAAATCATGCCTGGAGAGTCTCACTCTCACAATCTATATCCTCAATACAGTCCAATGGTGTCCTCAATAAAGTCCTTTTTGTTTACAATATTTCGTGAACTAATCCATTCACCCCAAAGAAATACATAAGGAAATATATTATCATCACACTGGATTCGGTAACCAACCGAACTATCTCTAACTCACACTTCCTATCGAGGCACTAAAAAAGGTACAGATCAACAAGGTCACCTCTAACTCATACCGCCTATTGAGGCGCAAGAAAGGGTTACTGGAGTCATTTAGTCCCAAACAGATGCCATGGCCCTCGGGTTTTTAAAGAAAAATGTTGAACCCCGAAGGATTCAACCAGTTTTTAAGGAAAAAGTTAGGGCCCGGTCAAATCATATTTGGTTCCAATGCCTCCTAACCTAACCAAACACTAGGAATCGCACTATGTGCGCTTAACTTAATCTCATTTCTCTTACCCGAGAAGATCCACAGACAAACACGAATGATCATATTTCTTACCTTAAGGAATGAAACCTTAGAAACACATGTTCGGGTTAAACCCAAGAAACAATAACAAGAGGAAAAGAACTACTAGAGTTCAACCGAATATCACCTCAAAGTCACATTCAAACTTATTTCGAAACAGGTTCTAAGACCTTCAACTTAATATAGGAACTTATGAACAAATCCTCAAAGGTTACCAAACCAACACCGGAATTTAAGTGTTCCTCGGAACAACTAGGAGGAATCTGAAACAATCAAACTTTAAAAACATATCTAGATCTCAGAACTGACCTCGAGTCTCAAGAACAGGACAAACCATGTCCAGAGTTCACTAACTTTACCAGAACATGTAGGAAAGGATACTTTCAAGACACACGGCTAAAAACCATTTACTACTCGAAACACTTTTAAAGTGTAAGGTGAGCAACAAGCTCAAAATACACAAGCCAAGAAAAACAAGGTCAGACTAACGAGTCTTACCCGACCTTTAAACAACTCTCCCCACTATCGAAGTGGTCTAATAATCATCCAGTGATAACACTAATCACCAATCACAAAGGCCTATGTGGCCAAAGGCACAACCACAACCAAGTCTCAATATACGACTAGCCAACTCAACTCAACTCCAACTCAAAGGGGAAACAATTAATTCTCAAAACCTCTTTTCATCTATATCCATGTAACCACCTGGAACACATGCCAACCATGGCTCTACTAATCCAGGTTTTTATTATCGTCGAAATTTCTTTCTTTCTTTACAATTTTAAATCTTTAAATAATCATTATAATTTAACCATAGTTAAAATATTAATTATAAACACCACGCCTTAGCGCCAAAGAGAATAATACAAATATTTAATTACAACTCAGACATCACATACTCAATATCGATAATCAATAATAACAGGCAAACACATATCAAATAAATGTCCAATATGAATGTAAATGCCATGACAATGCAACTCCAATGCAACCCTAACCACTAAAGGGTGAAACAAATATCCAGGAATCCCAAACCGTTCACTGCTGGGCCAACAAACCCACAACAGGAAGGCTGGGCGTCGCCAAAGAGAGTGCGGATACCACGACCGCGTGGAAAACCAGCAAGTGAGGCCCAAGCCCTCACCCCCAAATGTCTAGAGAATTGAGAGTTACTAGCTCCCTGGGTGCTAGACCACCCCCTGGCCAGTTGTTGCGACATTCCAAACGATCCAGACATGCACATGATATAACTGAGGCATGCAACGTGCACCGAAACAATATATATATATAACATGGTGCTATATGAATGCAAAATGCCTCCATATGAATTTGATATGTTCAACAACATGGCATAACAGCCAAGCAATCTCTTACCAAGCATGCTTCACAATTTAAATCACATAGTAATTAAATTCCATTTATCACAAAAAAGTTTGGGTTCTCGATTACCCAATCTTTATAGATTTTATATTCCAGCATGCTTTTAATTTAATTCCCAATAATTATTTTCAAATTAATCCGCCTCAGGGAAAATTAGACAATTAAATTCACAATTTTAATTTCTTTATAATTTACGATAAAATCAACAAGTGGACTAAAATCAAGTCTAACGTCCCTCATTCTCGTGAATCTCCTAACATATTTTTAATTTAAATAAAATATCAACATCAAGGGAAACTTATTAATCGGATCTACATCACTCAATATCAAATATGCCGCTACTGTATTTTAACTTCAGTCAAATATAACCCGGGGAGCTAATCACAGGCTCTAATTTCACACACAATTCTACACAATCCTACTTTAATTCCAGGGGTACTAGACTGCCTATTTTAATCCAATTTAAGTACGATTTAATTTATTATAATTTTTCAGGGAATTAATTTACTTAATTTATCAAGGGAATTCCGATTCCCGACTTCATTTATCTATTTATGGGTACTTCGTAAATTCCATAAAATTTTTAGATTTCAGTCTATCACTAGGAATTTAATTTAAATATTTTTATTTACTTAAAACATGCAACGAGGATTTATTAACATTTTCTATGCACTATTAGTGAGTGTCAGATATGCATATATATATAAGAATATATATATAAATTCCCACCTAATTATATACGCTTACAAACAGTCCCGCCGTGAACAGTATCGGTCGTGAATAGTGCTCGCCGCCCAAAGTTGTCCGAAAAATATTTCGGATATGTTGAAACGACCGTCTTACTGTCCTATTCAATATAGTTGAAACTCATTAGCGATCGATAAATAATTCGGGACAAATCTACAAAAAAACTAAACTGAAAACCATACCGAAAATCTGAAATTCCCGAAGAACCGCTCAACGGTTTCGTATCAATTTCGGATATAACGTACATGGTACCGAGGCCGAGCTATCCTCCAAAAATCAGCCCGAACCGAGCCCGACTCGCCACTGAGTCGACCCAACTCGGTCCGAACTCGCTACTGTTCATCATCACTACCAACGATCTGCTCCACAGCGTCACCGCTGGCCGTCACTACCAGCTCCGGCAACCTTTATCTGCTATCGCCGTCACCTTTGAACCACTACCCATGTCAAACCCTAGTTAACGCCTACAGGAACGCACCATCTCCCATAGTCGCGCGTCGTCAGCAGCTCCGGCGAGCTCGCTGCTGCACGCCGCCTATGTCCTCCTGCTCGCCGTTACTCCGGCGAGCTAACCCCCACCTGGGTCGCCACGTCCGGCGACCCCAACTTCTAACCAGGTCGTGCCTAGTGCGCGACCTCTCTATTTCCCTCTCATTATGTCTCTCTCGATGTCTCTCTCTCTCTATCTCTAACAGATCCATGGTGAAGACAAAGAATAGCAGGTATGTGATGAAAAGGAGAGAAAATAGCTACCTGCGTGTGTGACGTGAAGGAGAGGAATGCTGGTTCCTGATGATAATGGTGAAACAGAAGCTTCATGATATACCCATAATACATATACATATAGTTATGGAGTAATTGCAATTGTAACTATCACTTTCTCCATAATCACATTATAGCTCCCATATATTTCTCTCATATATACACTAACAACTCTCCAATTTTTCATAAGTGTACAAGTGATTTTGTCATTTTTCATAATTACTAAAATAACTTTCCAATTCCCATATTTACATGTGTGACTCTCATGTCTTGTCAATTCACACTTTTAATCCCCAAGACATATATTATATCTCTCTCTATATATATATATATATCCATTTTCCATTAATATATATATATATATATATAATTGCCTATTTTGATTAATAACAAATAAATAATTATTATTGCATATTTTAATTACTAGGCAATGATAATTCCACATTTTATTTATTTAATTATTAATTACCCGCATATATACATATTCCCATGAATATATAATTATAATTAAATTCGCATAAATAAAATAAGTCCCGTAAAATATACCGGGGACACCCAAATAATTCCACGTGAGCTTATAAAAATTCACCGGACTCCAAAGAAATAATATGGGCTCAAATAAAAACTCCAGGGCATGAAAAATCATCCACTAATTAAATCACCGAAAACCCCACGGTACTCCGAATAACTAATAAAGTTCGGAATAAATAATTCGGCTATATAGTCGGATATAAACTAAAATAAATCACGAATTGACTCGCAATGTATATCATGCAAACTCGAAAAATAAACAGGATACCCAATAATCCCAAAATACATCGGGAACCTCCAAATAATAACACGTGAACCCATAAGTCCACAGGACGCCAACCAATCAAATCAAAACCATAAATGCCGAATAAACCAAACGTGTCGTCTAGTCGAAATATTAAACGCTACAGGTTTAAAAAAAATTGCATTAACACTTATCACGTACGTATAAACATGGAAAAACGAGCATAGAAATACAAATACACATAAGCACGTAAGTTAAGCAACTAAGGCACATAGGCACCTAATGCCACATCAATACACGGGGCATCAACACACATAGCACGTATATATAAACATAAATAAAACGAGCGAAAGAACTATCAATACTCCTAAGCACGTCAGCTAAATAAGGCACGTACTAACCCCATAACCAGGGGAAACAAAAACGTCAAACCCCTAAAGCACTAACTACCGAACTCAAATCACTGAGTCGAAGCCCTAAACATTAAGCGTCGAAACAAATCCATTTAGTCGATAACACTAGCTGTCAATCGTCACAACTCAATCACATAGTCGATAACAAGAACACACGTAAACGTTTCACCAAGTCCGAATCTACTAAACGTTGCTGTCAAGTCACATAGTCATCATCGATACTCCACAAAGTCATTAAGGTGATTACCGCCAAGTCGCGCAATCGAATCCAAGTGTAAATGCGAAAAATCTACTCGTAAAATACACAGAGTAACCATGACGTCATGAACAAGTGACGTCATCACCGAAAATAAATCGGGAGTAATTCAGAAAAAAGGGAAAATGAAACGGGGTGTTACACATCAAATCAACCTTCATAGCAAATCTAGCTAACACTTTATCACTATGATATCCCCTAAATAACTCTTGAGCCAAGAGGATGTTATCAGCTATGTCCCTCCCTGCCACAAAAGTTCCCTGGTTCATACTGATGCAAGATGGCAAAGAAACCTTCAGCCTATTAGCTATAATTTTTGCCACACATTTGTATAAGGTAGTACACACAAATATTGGCCTAAAATCAGCAACACCAGTAGGGTTTTCCACTTTGGGATCAAAGTAATGATGGTAGAATTAATCTCCTTCAAAAGTCTCCCCTTATGAAAAAAATCCATAATAGCATATTCAATCTCCCTTCCCACAATATGCCAAACTTGTTTAAAGAATAATGTATTGAATCCATCACTACCAAGAGCCTTATCATCTTTAAGAGAGAAAAAAGTAGCTTTAACCTCCTCAGCAGTAACTGGACTTACCATTTGTAAAGCCACATCATTAGACACAGGGTGCATCACAAAAGGAGCAAGGTCAGGCACCTCCACTGCAACTTGAGTGTGAAATAAGTCAGTGTAATAATCCACAATTTCAGTTGCCACCAACTCTGGAGTCTCAACTCTCTCACCAGCTCTTGTGACCAAAGAATGAATATTATTTCCATTTCTCCTTGCTACTGCCACCTTATGAAAGAATGATGTATTTTTATCACCAAGTTGCAACCATCTAATTCTAGATTGTTGTTTGTACATAGACTCTTCACAAGCAACTAAGGTGACAAATTGCTCTATACAACCCCTCTCAAGATGCTTCATATGCTCATTAGAAGGATCACCATCAAGGATTCTATGATATTTAAAAAGACATTCCCTACATTCTTTCACTTGGTTTGATAAATCAGAATAAGATTTTTTATTCAAAAGTTTCATTTCAGCCTTCACAATCTTTAGCTTTTGCACAACTTGGTACATGGGAGTACCCTCAATTATTGTAATCCAACTATCCTCCACCAACTTGATAAAAGAATGGTGATTCACTAGATGATTATTAAATCTAAAAGGTTTACCACCCCTATTAACATTTTGAGACATCTTAACCAATGAAAGAGAGTGATCAGACACTCCAAAAGGCTCAAAGATAGCCTCAAATGTATTGAACACCTCATTCCATTTCCCATTAACCAAAACCCTATTAAGCTTCTTGTAATATGTATGATTTTTCCAAGTAAATTGCATCCCTGAATGTCTAAGATCAAGTATACATGCATCTTTGTTTGTTTCTAGCTGCTTTTAATCCTATCTTTTGATCTTTCTTTTTTCTTTCTTTTTCGACAATATATATAATTTGTTAGAGTAAAATCCTCTACCTAATTGCCAATATCAGGTCATTCTTTAGATAAGTGCATCAATGTAATAAACATATTTGTGTGTGTATATACTATATATATATTGGTGTATCAGGCTGCGTAGATATATTAATGTACATCTTAATATCTTATAACTTGTTGAATTCCAGTCTTCCAGATCATCTCTTCGCTTTCTCAACACATGGAATGAGAACAATTTATTAACTACATGAAGGTATGCAACAACTACATGAGAATTTGTTTTTTTTTTGTGGTCAATTAGATCTGTTGTATAATACTTTTGTATGTTAATTCTTTCCTGTAAGATTTTGAAATTACCTAGATGACTAAGGAAAATAATCTAGAAGGGGGTGAATAAACTTTTTGTGGATTTATTGACAAATTAAAAATAATTGCAAAAAATTCAATTTTAATTCAATTCTCTAATAAGATAAATCATGCAAGGATTAATCTAAATATAGAAAATAAAGCGATAGACACACAATATGTTTACGTGAAAAACCTTGGAAAACGCTACAAGTAAAAACCACGGATACGCTTAGGTATCGATGCACTATGAATCAAGAAATACACATACTATATGAAGTTTTAGACTTACAAATCACTTATGATATGTTTTTCTTCACTCGACGTCTGATAGACTTGAATCACCCGCGCTCCACGAAGCTTTCGCTCCGTTCCGTACTCTGATGACTCCGTTTCTCAATAGATCAATGAACCACGAAGCCTCCTGTTTCGATCTCCGCACTCAGATGGCTCGTTCTCAATGGATCAATGCAATCATGTTGCAATAGGTGGTGTGATGATTTTTCAGCAATGGATCATCCAATTGTGTATAAAGATCTTTGATATAGAAGCACAATTGGATAATCACAAAAAACTAGAGAAACCCTTGATATAGAATAATCAAGCAATCTTTATTTCTCTCTCTGCAAACGGATCTGATATATCAAAGTATTACAGAGATCTCACAAAAGGCACACCAAAATTCTGTAGAGACTCCTCTTATTTATAGAGAAGAGAATCCTATTTTGAGTAAACTTGTATCCTTTTTGGACTTGGATTCCTTCCTTGTGTAATCCCCTTGTATTTTGGAGTGAATCTCACAAATATTGGTGTATATATCCTTTATACACGTGCTAGGATATATTGGAGTGTAACCCAAGTTGATAGAAGTTGAAACGGATCAGAACTTGCAATTTCAGCCAAACATGATTTTACCTACGCTTAGCCCCTAGCGTAGGGGTTGTTACGCTTCAAGCGTAGGTCATGCATAGCCCAAAAATTACAAACGTAGGTCAAACGTAGTTTTGGCTATTTCTAGCCACTTTTAGCTACTGTAAACGTAGGTCAAGCGTAGCAAAATTCATGGAAACTACTTTTCTCAAATTTTCTTCCATTTGAACCCCCTCAACTCCATTGATATGTTTCTCAAAGTTTCGGCTCTGAAAAATGTCGTTTATGTCCTTCAGAATGCATTTTTCGCCCAAACTTGCTTCATCTTCACTACTTTAAACTTGATTTGAATCTGATGAAACTTGTTGATGCATTTGCTTGACCAATATAATTTTTCCTAAACCTACCCAACCTTACAAGTCACTCCACATTGTTATTGTCGAGAACATGCCAACAATGAACAGTATATAAATGTTCTTACAATCTACCCCTTGGCATTTATGAGACAAAACCATGTTTTACAAAGATATCCTCACGAACAACAAAATAATATCTATACCTAAGAACACACACCCATAAACATAGACATAGAATATCAGTTTTCCCTCATGACGATCTTCCACTTCTATAACCACAACACTGAATAATATATCATGAAAAACAAGTGTGGAAAATAAATATAAACCAATATAATGATCATAAGAATAACATGACAACAATGCAAGCATAATTATCATCATAAACAAAAATACTCCTTCTCCTCCCTGAGAATATACTCTCCCTCACTAAATACTTCTCCCTCTTAACCAAATAATATTCCCCCCTTACTTAATATTTCTCCTCCTTTTTGTCACTGAAATGACAAGCAAAGATATAACAATCAAACCATATAAGAAAAAGATAATAGAGAAGACTCTAGATAATCTAAGCCAAACACTAAATACTAAGATAAAGTACTCTATAAGATTATATCTAGATTCTAGAGTAACAAAAACAATCTCTATAATGCATGAACTTAATACTAATACATGAATGCAAAAATATTTTTGTTCTTAGAAACATGTGAGTAAGGCAGTAGAGACAATGAGTTAATCATTAACACATCATATTCTCATATTTGACTTAGCTATTATAGACACGATAGTGAACAAAATTAGCACACGTACCTTGTAGTTATAAGCAATTATACTAATACAAGGCAAGCTTTACATAACATTTGCATAAATGAAAAATATTCAGGTGGAAGCAAACAACTAAAATGAAATCAATACGTACTAACTCTAATAATCTCCTCACTAACCGTAATGATATTTTAGTCCATAATCTAAGCTAGAAATCAAACATTTAGCTCGAACCTTATTGATGATTAAAAGGAATACATTTCTTTCTTTCTTTTTGCCTCACAATTTTTCTTTTGCATCCTTTCATATATATTTTTTAATTTTTCTTCCTTTTTTACGTGAACACTCAATATTTACTGAGGCAAGAGGCCCAGTTACTCGAATTGAAAAATTAAGATAATCATGTCTACCTTTTTACACGAATACTCAATACTTACTGAGGTATTGAAACTCGGTTATTCAACAGATGGACCATTGCTTTAAGGGGTTTTAAAAAGATATTCATATATTTCATTATTTCATTATTTCTTCTTTCAAAATTACCCCAACATTCATGAGTATGCAAAAGGTATTCAGATTCATCGATCAATCTAGCATAGCTCATGAACCTACATATCACTTCGAGTTAGATGAGAAAGACTAAAAGTTTCAGAAAGTATTACAGTTATCTCCGAAGTAAAACAAGCACCCAGAGTTAATGAGTTCTAAAAATAATCTTAAACATGTCAAGTGAATAACTCATATTCTCAGGTTAGACTAACAAATCCAATTCCTATAAGCATAATAAGAGAAGTAAATATGAGAATATAGTGAAATTTGACAACCCTTTGTACCCTTAGCCAAGCTCAACAAAATGCACGATAATGTATCAATTATATGATAAAAGATAATGCAAGATATTCTTACAATGAGACATATGAAGACATCTATTCTAATGATAACATTCCACTAGATTTTCTAAGACTCGCATGCTTTTGAAAATCTAATGATTTTGTAGAGATGTCTATCGACTGAGAATCTGTGGATATATACTCAAGACATTTCTCAGAACTAGAGTCACGCGTTTTACATGCAGTATGAACAACCAAACAATGTAGCTCACCTTTTCTAACACATGCCTAGTTGATTTTTGGAGCTCTATTTGTCAACCTAGACAATCTCTTCACCTCTTCACTCAACATCCGAATTTGATCTTCAACATTGGATCCTTTTTGAGTTCTATGTTTCCATTCTGATTTCAAAGTTTATCCTCTTAACTTTGAACACACGAGTCTAATATGACATTTCACTCCACAGTGATGACAAACTGGGATAAATTTTTGAAAACCATTGTTCAAACCCTTATGGAATATAAAGGTAACGGGAGTACTCTCAACAGGTTTTCCGACATAAAATTGAGCATTAAGATTACTATCAGACTTACCTTGAGAAGAACTAGATGCTACTTGGGATAACCTAACAAAATTCGTTTTGGAAACGATATTTAAATTACTTGTTGTTCCTTTGAACCCCAACCCCTTTGTATTTACTGTAAACTTTCGCATACTCAACATATGATCAAGCTTAAGAGTTCCACTAAACCATTTATGGATAGTTGAGTTAGCATTCTTCAATTCCTTTTCCAAACCTCCAATCCTTGTAGATTTCTCACTCAATTCCAATTTTGGAGTGCTTAACTCCTTATTGAGATCATCTACACTATTCAAAGTCTGTTTTCTTTCTTTTTCAGACTTAATCAATTCTTCATACCATTGAGCTTTTTGGGTCTGTATGAGATTTATGGTCTGAGTACTATTGGTTAATTCATCTCTTAGGGACTGTCTTTCCTTGTCAATACTTTTAAATTGAACTATATATTTTGAAAAGACTTTACTAAGATGTGTGGGCTTTTCATAAAGTTTATTGTATGCATCTTCATATGAGTCCCCATGATCTTCATTATTCTCAAAATCTTCATCCCTAGACATTGTTCATCTTGTAACAACTTCTTAAATCTCCATGCTTTGTGTTGTCAACGCAGTAAAATCCTTATACTCATCAGCCATGTCAGACTCAGCAAAGTCATTAATTATTCCATCATTTGATCCATCATCCCAAGTGACAGGTAGACCTTTTGCCCTTTTCACCTTATTAGCACACTCCGCAGCTATGTGACCAAACCCTTAACACTTAAAACATTAAGGTTTCTTCTTTTTAGGATCAACTTTGTCATTCCAATTTTGGACTTTTATATTTTTAGAATCATATGGTTTATCTCCAAAACTTTTCCTTTAATCAATTATTGACCATAAGAAGATTTTAAAAACTTATGAAACTGCTTCATGATCATGTCCACCTATCTTGGTCTACTTTCACCCTCCTCATCAGACTTATTAAGATCCTCCTTAGTGGTTTTAAAAGCTATGTTTTTCTCTTTTGTGCCACTAGACTTCTTAGAAGATTGGACACACATCTCCATCTCATATGATTTTAGATTCCCTGTCAATTCTTCAAGTTTAATCTCTTTGAAACTCATGATTTCATATATGACAGTAACCTTAAACCGAAAACAATCAGGTAGAGACCTAAGAATTTTCTTCATTATAGTACTCTCAAGAATATACTCTCCTAGATTGTGACAACTAGTTACTATGTCAGTTAATCTAGCCTCAAAGTCACCAAAAACTTCATCCTCCTCCATCCTAAGCTGTTCAAATTATGAATTTAGATTTTTGGAGTTTCGACTGTTTAACTTTTGAAGTCCCTTCATAAGTTGCTTGGAGAATATCACAAGCTTCTTTGGCAATTTCACATATTGCAATTCTCTTAAACTCACTCGCGATCACAATGTTGTATAAAAAATTTAAAGCTTTGGAATTCCATCTAGCACTGTTTGTCTCAGCAGGTGTCCACTCGTTTGATGGTTTTACTTTAAATTCATTAGTAGTATCGTCTTTCATAGTGGAAGGTGAATATCCTACCTCTATGGCAAGCCAAGCTTTCTCATCTAGAGATTTAAAAATCGCTCTTATTATAGCTTTCCAATAGGTGTAATTTGAGCCATCAAACAAAAGGGACCTAGATACGGACCCTTCTTCACGAGGTAAATCCATCGCCTAAGTTCAAAATCTAATCCTAGGTAGTTAACCTAAAACGGGGCTACCACGCTCTGATACCAATTGAAATTACTTAAGCGAATAAGGAAAATAGCTTAGAGGGTGGGGGAGGGGGTGAATAAGCTTTTTGTGGATTTATTGACAAATTAAAAATAATTGTGGAAAATTCGATTTTAATCCAATTATCTAACAAGATAAATCATGAAAAGATTAATCTAAGTGCAAAAAATAAAATGATACACACGATATTTTTACGTGAAAAATCTTGGAAAACACTCAAAGTAAAAATCACGGATATACTCGGGTATCGATGCACTATGAATCAAGAAGTACACAGACTCTATGAAGTTTTAGACTTATAAATCACTCATGATCCTTCTTTCTTCACTCAACGTCTGACGGACTTGAATCACTCGCGCTCCACGAAGCTCTCGCTCCACTCTGTACTCTGACGGCTCCGTTTCTCAACGGATCAATGAACCACGAAACCTTCTGCTTCGATCTCCGCATTCAGAAGGCTCAATTCTCAACGGATCGATGCAATCACGTTGCAATAGGTGGTGTGATGATTTTTCAGTAATGGATCATCCAATTTTGCATAAAGATCTTTGATGTAGAAACACAATTGGATAATCACCAAAAACTAGAGAAACCCTTGATATAGAATAATCAAGCAATCTTTTTTTCTCTCTCTGCCGACGGATCTGATCTATCAAAGTATTGTAGAGATCTCACAAAAGTCACACCAAAATTCTGTAGAGACTCCTCTTATTTATAGTGAGGAGAATCTTATTTTTCGTAAACTTATATCCTTTTTGGACTTGGATTCCTTCATTGTGTAATCTTTTTGTATTTTGGAGTAAATCTCACTAATATTGGTGTATATATCCTTTATACACGTGTCACGCCCCGTTATTCCTGAGACTCCAATTCAGAGAATCAGCGAATTCCGAGGTATGACGTCACGGAAAATGACCATTAGAATCAATAACAACAACGACATACATGAAATAAGAATGAAAATAAAGTATTCCATGCCACCTGAGTGATAAAAAACTCATTAATAAATTCTAACGAAAATCCAGCAAAGTTCCGTTTGTAAATGGAACATCCGGACAACCTAAAATCAACACAATAGAACAACCTGCCCATAATAACATAAATAAAATTAATGGCACGCAGCCCAACATTCCAGAAACCTACTAGGGCCGAGATAGTGGAAAAGAACACCAAAACCTCTACACAACCCCTTTCTAAAACCAATTGAGCCATCATGCTCGAATAAGAATACAGAAAGTCATACGGTAGTGCTAAAATTATACAAAGGCACCCCGAAAATAATAAATACACAGAATGGAGATACAACACAAGGGAATCTGCCAACAGCCTGACACCCAAGAGAATAAAAGAATACACAAGTATGACTACGGAAGGAGGAACAAAACTACCATCCCAAATCACCCGTATCGTTGCCGCCAAGCATAAGCCGTGTTGTATCCACCTGCAAACCTACAACCTATGTGGGGATGAGCACAACCTCGGGGGCTCACCATAATATCAAAACATCACACTCATAGCCGTCTAGAAAAGGTTAACCATCCCGTGTGCATCCATCTATCCTAGGCCAGTCAATCGTCTCACATGGCACCCCGCCAATCTGAGACCCCTTCAATAACATCATCACTAACCTCAAGTATGTTACTTTAACACCCCGTTTCATTTTCCCTTTTTTCTGAATTATTCCCAATTTATTTTTGGTGATGACGTCACTTATTCATGATGTCATGGTTACTCTGTGTATTTTACGAGTAATTTTTTTGCGTTTACGCTTGGATTCGATTGCGCGACTTGGCGATCATCACCTTAACGACTTTGTGGAGTATCGATGATGACTATGTGACTGGACAGTAATGTTTAGTAGATTCGGACGTGGTGAAACGTTTACGTGTGTTCTTGTTATCGACTACGTGATTGAGTTGTGACGATTGACAGCTAGTATTATCGACTAAATGGATATGTTTCGACGCTTGACGTTTAGGGCTTCGACTCAGTGATTTGAGTTCGGTAGTTAGTGCTTTAGGGGTTCGACGTTTTTTTTCCCTTGGTTATGGGGTTAGTACGTGCCTTGTTTAGTTGACGTGCTTAAGAGTATTGATAGTCCTTTTGCTCATTTTATGTTTGTATATACGTGATTTGTGTGTTGATGCCCTGTGTATTGATGTGTCATTAGGTGCCTTAGTTGCTTGACTTACGTACTTATGTGTATTTGTATTGCTATGCTCGTTTTTCATGTTTATACGTACGTGATAAGTGTTAATGCGATTTTGTTTAAACCTGTAGCGTTTAGTATTTTGACTAGATGACACATTTGGTTTGTTCGGCATTTATGGTTTTGATTCGATTGGTTCGTTTATCGTATTAGTGCTTATAGTGTTCACCGTGACACATACCCTGTGTTTCAGAGGTTGGGTTTCATACCCCAGATTCTATACTCCGTTTATTTTATTCATTCGGCGTTGCGATTTAAATCAGAATTATTAAGGATGCGTTTGGTTTCCGGATTTTATTAGTTATTTCGGATACCGTGGGGTTTTCGGTGAATTGATTGGTGATTAATTTTCAAACCCCGGCGAAGTTACTTAGGCTTATATTGGGTTTTATTAATTATTTGGAGTCCGGTGAATTTTATGGGCTCACGTGGAATCATTTGAGTATCCCCAGTATATTTTATAAGACATGGATATATTAGATTATTATTGGATTATTATTGCCTAATGGAAAATGAATATATATACATGGATATAATATATGTCTTGGGGTTAAAAAGATGAATTAGCAAGTGATAGGAGTCACATGTGTAACTATGGAAAACTTGGGAGTCGCTTTTGTAAATATGGGGAATTAGAGAGTTGCTTTTGTAATATTGGAAGAGTAAAGAGTTGAAATGGCAATTGACACTAAGTATATATATATATATATATATATATATATATGTGCATATAGGGGTGATAGTGTGATTTTGGAAGAAAGGGGAGTCCCTTTTGTAATTAGCCCAAAATATATATATGTATGTCTGGTGCAGAGAGATGAAGGTGTTGACGCACGAAACATGGATCAGCTTCATCTCATTCTCCTTCTCTTCTTCGACTGTTTTCTGCTATTCCATGGGTGCTTCATCTTCTTCACCTTCTCCTCCTACTGGTCGGCTAAGAGAGAGAGGGAGGGGAGGTTGAACGACTGGTGGTTTGATCTGGTGGTCGCCAAATCAGGCGACGACGACGGCCTGCAGCAGCGAGCTCGCCAGAGCTGCTGGTAAAGTGCGACGATGGGCATAGTGATTCGCAAACGAGGCGTTACAACAGAGAGAGGGGACCTAAGGGTTAGGGTTTCGACGTGGCCTGTGGTTCGATGGCGAGGGGCGGCGGATAAGGTCGATGGTGGTACGCGGAAGGGCAAGTAGCTACAGGTGGTGGCGCGCAGGTTCGAGTTGACGAAGCAGTTGTGCGACAGGGGCGTTTCTGGCTAGTTTCGGCCAGAAACTTCGACCATTTTTTAGGTCCACTTCCCGACCTCGGTTTGGGCTGAATTTCTGAGGGTGGCTTCACCTCGATATCAGGTACAACATGTAAACATTTCGTAATTTTTTCGTTCAGCGGTTTGTCAGGAAATTCGATTTGAAGTTCCGAATTTTTGTTTGGGTTATATTAGATCTATTCAAAATTATTAAACAATTGCTAATGTGCTTCGTATATATCATATAGGTCGTCGAGACGGACGTTTCGATATATTCGAAATATTTTTCGGGCGACTTTGGTCGGCGGGCTCTATATTCGGGCGTTGACACTATTCATTGTCGAACGAATCGGGACTATTTGTAAGCGTATTAATAGGTGGAAATTTTACATATATATATTTTTATATATATGCATATCTGACACTCACTAATAGTGCGTAGAAAAAGTTAATTAATCTTCGTTGTATGTTTATGGGTAAATAAAAATATTTAATTAAATTCCTAGTGATATACGGGAATTTAGAAATTTTATAAAATACCCATAAATATATTAAATGATGTTGGAGTTGAAAATTTCTTTGGAGAACTTTAAATAAATTAATTCCCTTGAGAACTTGAATAAATTATTTCTCGAAGAATTTAGAATAATTATGAACATATTTAAATTAAATCGTTTTAGGTGGTTAAGTACCCCCTTGAGTTCGACATAGGTTTATAGAAAATAAATATGGACATAGATCCGATTAATAAATTTTCCCCTGTTATTCATATTTTATTGGAATTAAAAATGTGTTAGGGGATTTAAGAGAACGAGGGATGTTAAAACTTAGACACAGCTTTAATTCTCTTTTTAGTTTATTTTTCCCGTGAAATATAATGAAGTTATATTATGAATTTAAATTAGCCCTGAGGTGGACTGATTTGAAGACAATCGCTGGAAATTAAATGAAAAGCATGTGGACTTGTAAGAATTTATTAATGTCGGGAGATTGAGAAACCGGACGACCTTGAGATAAATTGATGTGATTGGCTATTATAATTGAATTATAAAGCATGTTTTTAAAAATGAAAATGTATATATATATAGTGGATTGGTTGTATAAAAACGGATGGTGGGACATATATTTGTAAATTGATAAATATTATATTTCGATTATTGACTCGCTGTTGAGGCATGATGTACATATTTCATACACCATGAGCATTGATATTGCATTGGGTGTTGTTTCATGTCTCATTCATATGCATATTGCATTGAGTCTTTCAGGTCGTCACAACAACTAGTCAGGCGGTGTATCGCTACCGGTGGACTAGTAATCCGGGAACAGGGAGGCGTGGGAGGATGTGATCCGAACACGGTATGTTTTTCACGAGTTGATATGATCCTCGTGGTTGTGTTACTTTGGCGACATTATACCCGGTTGTCCCATGCTAGATAGGGTGTTATTGGCATTGTCATTACATTATATTCATATTGAGCATTCATTGTTTTATAATGTTGAAAACTGCTGTTATTAAATTGATAGTATTTGTAAATTTAGTATTTTAACTCTATGTGGTTAAAAGTTAAGGATTTTAAAAATTTAAAAGAAAGGAAATCTAATAATGTTAAAACCTAGATTTGTGGAGCCACGTTTGGCATGTGTTCCAGGTAGTTACGTGAGGATAAGTGGAAATAGGCTTTGGGGTGGAACTGTTCCCTTTGAGTTGGGTTCTAGTTGAGCTGGTTAGTGATGTATTGAGACTTCATTAAGTTGAGTGTGGATAAATAAAAAG
Source organism: Cornus suecica (assembly GCA_963922005.1). Taxonomy (NCBI): domain Eukaryota; kingdom Viridiplantae; phylum Streptophyta; class Magnoliopsida; order Cornales; family Cornaceae; genus Cornus; species Cornus suecica. The sequence continues at coordinate 74,163,865 of OY998238.1, forward strand.
AGGTTTTGGAAATTAATTGCCCCTCCCCTGAGTTGGATGTCTAGTTGCGTTGATTAACGCTTTACATGGACTGAGTTGAGTTTGAAATGTTCAGTCAGGTAGGCCCTTGAGCATTGGTCGGTGTGTGAGGTTATGGAGTGGTCGGTGTACTACTCTAGTTGATTTATATAAGAATGGTTGATTTGAGGTCTAACCGGGTATGATAGGTTAACATTCTTCCCTTTTCTCTGGACTAGAGTTGTTTTAACTCTACATATTATTCAGCACCACATCCGTAGGTAAATGTTGGACTATCTGTGTCTTAAGGATCCATTGAATGTAAATTGAGATACCCATTATGGTTCGAATTGTCATACTCCCGAGGGGACGTTTAATAGAAATTTTGAGACAGACTGGCAATGTTTGAAGATGGTATTGATCCTTTGTTTGTGGTATAGTGATATTGTGATCTTAAAGTATTATGGAGATCTTATGGTGATACTGGTAGTGTAGAATTGATTTCCTTTTAGTGCATACATGAGGCACACCTTGTTTTTATAGTTTCCTTGTCTTAGTCTCGGGTAAGAGACATGATACAGGTTTATGCACTCGTAGTGCGATTCGTAGTACCTTGGGTGGGTTCGGAGGTATTGGAACTAAACAGATTTGACAGGGTCCTAACTTTTTCTTAAAAATCGGTTGAATCCTTCGGGGTTCAGCGTTTCTCTTTAAAAACCCGAGGACCTCGGCATCAGTTTGGGACTAAATGACTTCCGTACCCCTTTCTTGTGCCTCAGTAGGCTGTATGAATTGGAGATTTACTTGAGATTGTTGAATCTGATCTAATGATAGAGTTTATCCATTTAGGTTACTTTCGAGGAATAGATGGTAGCAGTGTGAACCTACCATATGATCGCTAGTTGATTTTATAAATTCTCTTTACAAAGGGGAAGTCTTGGAGAAATGATCTTTTAAGTGAATGGATTATTTCACAGGTTCTTGTAAATAAGATGATAGGTTGGAGGTTAGGATTATGAGAGTGAGATTTTCTAGGAATGATTTGATAGCAGTGTTGTATAGGCGTTGTGGTTAGTTGTGAGCGTGATTTAAGTTATTACTTTTCGGCAGACCTATTGAGTGATTTGATTACCTTATAGGAACCTTGAGCAGCGTGCTAGGTGCACGGTATGGTGGATAGTTAGTCCTTGTTGCATCTCTAAGTTTAGATTGGTTGTCTATAGGCCTAGGTGATAGGCTTAGTTATTTACAGGATGTTATATATATATATATATATATACATGGTTGTTTATATTTTTCATTGATCTGTTATTCTTATGATATCCGTAGTAGATTTGAGGTTGTAGATGAGATTACTATGGGGTAGAATTGAAATTCTCTTCTTTTTTTTTCCATAAATGTCCGTCTTTACTCTTCTTTCCCCCCCCCCCCCCCCCCCACCCCCCGCCCCCCCCCCTTTTTCTTGTTATTAGATGTTATCGAGTCTTTCTTTTCATGCATATATGCATGCATGTTATATAAATATATAGATACAGATATGAATTATTTATTCTTGGGATATCTGGGTCCAAATTAAGTAGCCACAAGAGGGGGGCTGTTTGATAAAACTAAAAATTAAGTACTCAAAATTTTAAGATCTGAATTTTAAGTACTGAATGTTTTAAGCGGTGCTTAAAAAAATTATATTTTTTGATATTTTTGTTAATTTTCAATCTTCAGACTTTAGTGTTAAGTGGTGACCCTATCACTTAAAATTTTACCTTATTTTAAGTGGCACTTAATGTTTTAAGTGATGTTCAAATTGCTTATCAAACGCACTTAACTGAATAAGTGATGAATTTTTTCAGACTTAAATGACAAATAAGTGTTATCAAACACATTATTCTTAACCAAATTAAGGACACTTTTGTTTTGTGCATGTGGTTAATTATTCTCATTTATCCATGTAGTCTTGGTCACAGAAATTACATGCGTCATGCTTTTTAATTATGTCATTTATTTGTGTATTTTCTTTCTGGTATATGTATATATATATACTTACATAAAAAATTTAGTGACCAAGAATTGACCTATATTACATACATTATTGGAAAGAACTTGAAATTTTGGATGCTGCACTTATTTTAGTTTATTGTATGGTACTCAAGTGCATATATTGACATCAATGGTTCAATTGTGGTATAATAAGTAAATGCTTGAATGTTTTAGAATATAAAAAAAAAAAAAATTACTTAGTAAAATGCTTGAATGTTTTACAATATAAAAAATATTTTACTTACTTCTTACATGAATAAAGTTTCTTCCTTTTTTTCTTTATTATTGGCATAACAGGTAAAATTTAATCCAAACTCAATCAAGCAGCTGAAAAACTGTTTCTCTTTATCTTTGCGGTCATTCACTATCTTCATAAGATAGTGTTGACAACATATAGAGAGAGAAAGACAGAGTCTTACTGGTAGCTAAAGCGAGTTTGAATAATTCTTATATTTTACTTTGAGTATTGGATTTGTCCTAGACCTACTTTTTTTAAAAAATAATTAGTTCTCAAAGAACTTATTTATTTATTTTGTGTGTATATTCTTGTTTAGTAATGGAGGTTTTTTTTTTCGTTTGTTTATTATGATTTAGGTGGTGTTGCAACTATCAAATATATGGCATGAACATATTCAAAGAAAGATTGGTGAATCAAAAGAGGACTGGCATATATATTTAGAAACGTCCACAATTCTATTTTAAAACTTTCAAATATAATTAAGCAAGAATTATTTTATTTAATTTTGTTTTCCCAGTTAAATCATCTTTTAGAAGATTAAAATGTTATTTCCTAATGAAAGATTTAATACTTACTCCCTCGGTCTCAATTTAAGTGTTCACATTCATTATTGAATCCATTAAAAAATAAGATTTTTTTTAATCAATTTACCAATTACCCTTCAAACATTCAAATCATAAAATATCATAAACTATAACCATCACATCACTTGGTAGGACTAAGGGTAAAATTGATTTTTCATTCACTATCACACTAATAAAAATAATTACTTTTAAAAGTTGGTTTCCTCAAAATGGACTGGAACATAATTTTGAATACATAGATTAGAATTTAAAAGATTATAGAACTAAAATCCAAGTAAATATAAATCAAAACTATACAATATAAAGAAGCTGAATGTTTAGTATACAATTGTGTAAAATTGACTGATTGGAGTATTACTTTTAAGCAAGCATAAAAGTTGAAAGAGTATTACTTTTAAGCAAGCATAAAAGTTGAAAGGGCTATCGATATAAAGTTTTTTATGCTAATTTTAAGGTATTGATTCTAGTTTAATTTGCTAAACAAATAAACACCACATGTAATTGAATATACTTTAAATTTTTAAAATGTATATTTTAATTAAAATTATAATCCAATGACATTATAATTGTGAAAAAATGGAATTTGATTCTAAATGACAGTCCCAGTGGTCTGTATAATGCAGTTTGTGTATGCATGACTAATGACTATACTGCATTAACTCTGAATTGACCAATAAAAAATGAAAGAAATGAGAAAAACAACAATATTAAATTATTTTTTATATAAGTTGAGAAAGTTTAAAATAAAGTTGACGTAACAAATATAATATCAATAATAATATATCATTTATACAAATTTTGTTTATAATTATGATAAAATATTAATAAAAAATAACATTTGTGTAACATATGAAAATATCAGGCCAAATCCACGTAATGATTGATTGATCCATATAGTGGTTATCACAAATTATTCATTTTAGTATTATTTTTTATTAGTATTGTTACTAATTAATGATTTTTATTTCTTTATTATCAATTTGGTTTCCTACGTGTTTAAATCCAGGCCCTCAATTTTCGATCTCATTCTCAAACAACTGTTATGCTAGTCCTTCTACTTTCCACCATCACACACTGTTCGTTCGTCTGTGGACCCCATATCCACCACTAATTTCTGTTTAGACCATAGTGTCTCTCTACACTCGCAACACAGGATACATACTTTATCCTTAATTTTCCAAATCGACGGCGCAGAATTTCAAGCCCAATTGTCCAATAGGAAACTCTCCCTGTAAATCTCTCTCATACTCTATCTATATGTATATTCATATAATATCATAATGGATAAATAGCTTAAACCCCCCTCAATTTTACTCTCTTTCCCTACTATACCCCCTCAACTATGAAATGAGCTTAAAACCCCCTAAAATTTCATAAAATGTTGCACCATGGGCTTGCCTTCAATTGTTTTTACCCTATCACTCTCCAAACTTTTTGTATTTCCACCTTACCTTTAATTATATCCTTACTATTATATTTCTTAATTCTTTATATTACAAAAATATTATTTCTTTAAGTTAGAATATTAATTATGTCATTTACCTTTAATGTACTAGACTAAATATACTCTCAAATGTTAATTTTTTTTTTTGTAAGTTTTAATTATTTTATTTGTAAATCAATTAACTTGTTATTAAATTTTAGTTTGATTTAAATCATAAAACTCAATCCTAATTAATATATTCATAAATAAATAACAATTTATGAATATATTTTTATGAAAATAAAGTTTCATTTGGGTAAAAAAAAATTTTAATTAGGATAATGAGTTTTATGATTTAAATGAAATTAAGTTTTATTGGAAAATGATATATATTTTGGAATATATATATATATAATTCGTCAAAAATATATATTTTTCGAATTGTTTTAAAAAATTATGAATTTGTTTCCAAAAAATAAAATTTTTGGGAAAAATATATATTATGTTCCAAAATATGATTTTTTCCGAAAAATAATTTTTTTGAGAAAAATATATATTATTTTCCAAAATATGATTTTTTTTTTTCCGAAATATATATTTTTTATATTTTAGAAAATAATGTATATTTTTCATAAAAAATTCATATTTTTTAAAACAATTCGAAAAATATATACTTTTGACGAATCATATATATATATATATATATATATATATATATTCCGAAACATATATCATTTTCCAATATATATATTCCAAAATATACATATTTTTTCAAAAAATAATTTTTTTGAAGGTTTCATTTCACTAAACCCTCTTATATTATTGATGGTAGTTTAGGTATTATGACTCAAAATCATATTTTGGAACATAATATATATTTTTCTCAAAAAAATTATTTTTCGGAAAAAATTCATATTTTTGAAAATAATATATATTTTTCTCAATAAAATTTATTTTTCAGAAAAAATCATATTTTGGAACATAATATATATTTTTCCCAAAAAAATTCATATTTTTTAAAACAATTCGGAAAAGATATATTTTTAACGAATTATATATATATTCCGAAATATATATCATTTTCCAATATATATATATTCCGAAATATATATATTTTGTTCAAAATATATATATTGTTTTCATAAATTGGATTTATTTATGAATATATTAAGTAGGATTGAGTTTTATGATTTAAATCAAACTAAAATTTAATACCAAGTTAATTGATTTACAAATAAAATAATTAGAACTTATTAAAAAAAAAATTACATTTGAGAGTATATTTAGTCTAATACATTAAAGGTAAATGGCATAATTAATATTGTAACTAAAAGAAATAATATTTTTGTAATTTAAAGAATTAAGAAATATAATAGTAAGGATATGATTAAAGGTAAGATGGAAATACAAAAAATTTGGAGGATAAAATGGTAAAACAATTTGAAGGCAAACCCATGGTGCAAGAAAATGAAAGTTGAGGGGGGTATAATTAATTGAGGGGGTATAGTAGAGAAAGAGAAGAAAGTTGAGGGGCATTTTTAGCTATTTACCCTTTCATAATTCAATACATCTATATATATGTGTAATATATTTCGATTTTATTATTCATTGTAAAAAAATTAAAATAAAAGTCTCTCTCTGGGCTCTGTAGAGAGATAACCGTTGACCTGAGATCTAGGGTTTAAATTTCTTTCTTTTCAATCGATTCAACAGAAATTAGAGAAACCCAATACGATCTATCACGAGGGATTCAAGATCAGCCCTCTTGTAAGTTGGCATTTACTTACATTATTCTATATGTATTGATCATATATCGTATATAGATATTTTGTATATGAACTACAAATGGATAGTAATTATTCAGCTCTGCCTAAGAATTCCTCTGTGGAATTACAAGTGCAAGGCAGCAATGGTGGATCAGAAAACCCTAGATCTTTTCACAAAGACAGCTCCTCCAAATTGCTATCTATGGAGGAGGAACTAGGGTTTGTCAAACCCCATAATTTAGATGATTTAGATCATGATGATGATGAGATTGATTTTGATAATCTACCCTTTATTGTTCCTGGTGGAAAGTCTGGTTCTGGGACTTATGGGGCTGTCTTTAACCTCACCACTTCCATTATTGGGGCTGGTATTATGGCCTTACCCGCCACCATGAAGGTTTTAGGGTTGGTTTTAGGGGTTATTTTGATAGTTTTGATGGGTATTTTGTCAGAGGTCAGTGTTGAATTGCTTGTTCGATTTTCGGTGCAATGTAAGGCGTTGTCGTATGGGGAGGTTGTTCAATCTGCATTGGGCAGGACGGCGAGGATTTTGGCTGAGATTTCGATAATTGTGAACAATGGCGGTGTTTTGGTGGTTTATTTGATTATTATGGGTGATGTCATGTCGGGTTCACTCCATCACGTTGGGGTTTTCGATCAATGGTTGGGGAATGGGGTGTGGGATCATAGGAAGTTGTTGATTTTGGTTGTTTTGGTCGTTTTTCTTGCACCACTTTGTGCTTTGGATAAGATTGATTCGTTGAGCTTGACGTCTGCTGCTTCAGTAGCTCTTGCTGTTGTTTTTGTTTTGGTGGCTTGTGTTATAGCTTTGATTAAGCTCATTGAAGGGAAACTGGAGGCTCCTAGGCTGACCCCGGATTTTGGGTCGAAGAAGGCAATTTTAGATTTGCTTGTGGTGATTCCGATAATGTCGAATGCTTACGTTTGTCACTTTAATGTTCAGCCTATTTATAATGAGCTTGAAGGACGCTCACCTCAGAAGATGAATCGGGTGGGAAGAATCACAACTGTTCTTTGCATTGTCATTTATGCTTCGACCGCTATATCATGCTATCTACTATTTGGAAAGGATACTGAAGCTGATGTGCTAACTAACTTCGATAAAAACCTTGGGATTGATTACAGCACAGCCTTAAATTATATTGTCCGTGTTGGCTATATTCTTCACTTGGTTCTTGTTTTCCCTGTTGTCCATTTCTCTCTGAGGCAAACAGTGGATGCCTTAATTTTTGAGGGATCACCTCCTCTAACAGAGAGTAGGAAGAGGTGTTTGGGCTTAACTGCGGTTCTGTTGGGCCTTATATATTTTGGCTCTACTATGATTCCGAATATTTGGACAGCTTTCAAGTTTACGGGAGCAACGACGGCTGTCTCACTGGGTTTTACATTCCCAGCTCTCATTGCATTAAGGTTAAGCAAGCAAGGGAAAGGCCTGAGCTCCGGAGAGAAGTATTTGTCTTGGCTGATGTTGATATTGGCCATCATAGTTAGCGTCGTTGGGGTGATTGGCAACATCTACAGTTTACAGAGCCAATCCTGATGACCGTCTTCTTTCCTATTCAGGGCTTAATTTTGTCAGCTATGAAGTTATACAAAATGTTATTTATGGGAAGATTTTTTCTTCATAAGTTGTTGTGCTACACGAGTGATTTGGTCAACTGAGAGATCGTTGTGTAGACTGTTGATAATGGAGTGAAGTCTCTTCGGTAGTAATCAAATTGGGGTGATTACGTTAGGAATTGAAGATAGGGCCGTGCCATAGACAAAAATTTAAGAGGTTTGTTCTTTCTGGATAAAATACCCTTCCCTCGTTTATCTTCTGATGGATTGACAAAGTGATTGAAGAATGCCAAAAGCAACATGCTTCCATGAGGCACCTTTAAGTGTAAGTTGTTTTAATGAATTCATGAAGAATTTTTTAGTCCATGCTGTAGTTTCTCTTTGTCCAAGATTTCTTTTCCTTTGCCCCTTTCAGAACAGGGGTTACCTAAACTGTATGATACATCAATTACTTTGGTAATAAAATTACTTCTGTTATGATATGTTTATTCAATATTCTGAAGCATTATATTTTGATAAAGCTTTGTGATTTACTTTTAGTTTTGGTTATTGCAGTATGGGCATGCATTTTAAACTTACCCGGGAAAGGGAACCGAAAATAGAAAGAAAAATGAAAGATAAAATTTAGGATGAATTTTAGTGGTCATATTTGGGTTATTATTTTATGCAATTGTTGTGCTGTTTAGAATTCTGATATAACATAGAGTTTGTTGCAATGGGAGCTCTGTATCCTCTGGAATATAACCAACCTTCAATGTGCATGAACATAGAACTTTGATAATCAAAAGAATAAAAAGATAACATGATGCTTCTAGATTTTGCTTTGCCCTGATTTCCTCCTCACGGTATTTTGAACTGATGGCTTCTCTTAGTGTAATGAATTTCGAAGGCTAATAGTTGAAATGTAAAATTCCCCTGAATGGGGTTGATTGTACCCAAAAGAACTACTCAAGTACAAGTGAAGGCATATATGCACTGAACATCAAAGGAAAGAACCATAGTCCAACAGAATGAAAAACAAAAGAAGAAAATTGGAAACACAATACATTAAACTATAATCAAGAGCTGATAAAGGAAATGAAGGACTCGAAGAAGAAAAACCCACACAAATTCAAGTACTTCAAAAGGACCAAATGAGCAATTCCAAGGGGACAGAACAATGTTCTCACCCCAGATTTTACATAGAACGACAGGCAAGATGCATCTGTGGAAGGAATTCTAAGCAGATGGGCGTTTGATTCCTTATTACGGTAATTACCATAAGTCTGACGTAGGAATTTCAGAAATTTATATGTAAGTAAATGTCCAGTAATATAAAAGGCGGACTAATAGAATTCGGATTTCCTTTTGTCGGGGGCTGCGACTGGCTACCTTCCCTTCAATTCTACAAGCGGCATCCCTTTTAGTGTGATAAATAGGAGTGAGAATTCCAATTTCTTTTCGTTTTGCTGCGAGTTTATTCTCTACTCTGGAAAGGCACTATTAGTGAAGATATTTGAGGATTATAACATACAATTCCAGGATGTTCTGTCCAAATTGAGCCTGAATGATTTAGTGTTAAGACCACAAAACAAGTTAATAAGAACACGAGAGGTCATGGATCAAGTCAACCTGACAAAATAATACTTTAAAAGAAGGGACATTCATATTCACCTGCAAGAGAAAGGTCTGTTACAGTTCAAATTGTAACAACATATTTTAGAGCCTGTATACCTTATTGGACTCAATTCCTTGACAGCTAAAACTCTTGAAGCATTGGTAGTCTTAATTCTAATATGGTGTCATAGCTTGATTTTTGAAGGTCCTGGTTCTAGTCTTCTCATTTCATTTGAATCTCTTTTCTCATTTGGTGTGCAACTTTACACTTTTGGCTCTCCTTGTGTGTGTTGGGGTTGAATGGTAATTAGGTTTCGAGAGCCTTATATAGATTGGTTGGCTATTTTGTAACAGCTTTTGGTGCAATAGGTAGTCTAATGAGATTGTAAAATAATCTTAAAGAACTGCCATGCCAAGTGCTTCTTTTCAACCGACTTGCAATGCTTCATCGTTGAAGCTTCACTACATGGATCTTTGGTTCTACTGAAACACAGAGAACATGATTTTAAAATATAATTCGACTGTTTTTTGTAGTCTTGGACTCTTGGTAGAGGAAACCATTGGTGAAAACTCTGCTGTGCATCCAATTCCAAAATTACTTTTTGTTTCACCTTATTATTGTTACCTATATAAATCTCCAAATGAAGAGTATCTTCCAAAATTAGAGCACACTAATGTATGTTAGTGTAAATGCAAAAAAGTTACACAATAATAATTGGGTAAAAATTTGGATATGCTTTTCATTCATCAAAGCCATTTATTTATACAAAATCGTCAAGATGGGTCAAGTCCATGTATCCAAGTTAATCAGTCCCTTAAATCAGGGGATTTGATCAACTCTCTCTTTTTTAGGACTCTCTATTCCATAATTGGACTACTCCTTGTCTTGTGGATCACTTAACTTCTAGACTTTTCTATATGCCCATTATTCTTCAGCCCATTCGTTTTCAGCCCATCAGTCACTGGCCCATCAGTCGTTGGCCCATTAGTCCTGTGGCCCATTACGATTGGGTCAGATATTTTTAACCATTACACAGGCCCCTGAGGTTATGGGTTTTTTGAAAAAAGCCCATGACCGAATTTTTTTTTTTTCAAATACTGCTATATACATATACATTCATGCACTTTAGGGAAAATGAGGTTTGATGAGTTGTCAACCATTGATGAGCATTTATTGGCATTTGAAATGTACGGCCACCACTCATTTAATTGTAGCTCCATGACGGCTCATCGTGGGTCATGACCTTCGGACTTCGTGCAACCCTTTGGCTTCCTTCTCCTCTTCTATAAAACCCATCCTTTTTCATCTTACTTCATATTTCATACATTGTAATTTTCTGCTCCAGCTTCTCTCTTTCTTAGCTCTTTATCTCTGGGTTCTTATTTCTTTGTTCTTGCAACAATTCTTCCTGTCGGTCGTCCCAGATCTTTTGATAGGACAGAAACTTGCCGCTACCCGAAGCTTCTGTGACTCTTCGTTCACTAATCTGAGTAAGTCGACCGGTCCCTTCTTTTCCTTTCTTTTAATTTTCATCTCTACCTCCTTCTGTCTCTTCTACATTTCTTTATAATCATGTCTGATAGTGATGATACCTGCTCGGTTGAAGAGGTCGTCTTATCGTCTGCTACTGGTACCGATCCTACCAGTAGCGATAGTCCCCAGTCTAGTCATCAGGGAGCCTCGCAAACAGCTCCCCAAAACACTAACATTCCTGGTTCATCCCAGACTGAAACCGTGAATCCCAAAGGCCCCGAATTGTTTGTAGTTGCCCCACTTAAAAGAGTTCGACCGGAAGTAGACGTTAAACACCTTCGGGCTGAGACCCAAGTACCTAGGGATGTTGACGTATCCCCTTACCCAGGTTATCTTGATTTTACCCAGAGTCAGGGACTAGCTCCCGGTAGCATTTTGCTATCGGCATCCCACCTTAGGGTTCTAAGGTTTCCCCTTCATCCCTTCTTTCATTATGCGTTCTTCATGCTGGGCTTACAACCCCTTCAGTTGAACCCGAACAGCCTTAGGATCATGTCTATGCTTTTGTTGTTTAATAGGGACCTAGACCTCAATTTAGGCTTAGCAGACCTACTCTTGTGCTACTTTTTTCCAAAACGGCCAAGCGAATAAGGGTAGATACAATCTTTTCCCTTTCCAGGGTCGCAGCATATGCACCGATACTGAAAAGTCGGATAAGGGATGGAAGGAAATGATGGTAATAGTGAGCGGTAACTGGTCTTATCCCTTCTCACGTATATTCCCGATCCCAAGAGTCTTTGGTGCCATCCGTCTCCCCATCTACCGTCCCCTTCATAAAGTCTCCTGCCTTTGTGAACACTGCAATCTCCATCGGGGAGATTACGCTTATAAATTCCTGGGTTATGAAGATAAGGACCTTCCCCTTACTTTTATAAGACAACGCATAGGCCTCCTAAAAACCCATGTCTGGGGAAAAGCTCGATCAGCTACTGACCTGCTGACTTTGGAGAACTTAGAGTCAATTTCTAATTTGGGCGCTGGTGTTGACAGGATGGACTTGCCTGACAAACCTATGTCCGCCAGAATCCCTGAAGTTCCCGAAGGGATTGCTCTTGTTGATGATGTGCCATTGTCAACAACACCGCCTTCGACTTCGGCACCTCCTCCTGCGCAGAGCCCGGCAGTGCCACTGGCACAGAACCCCGAAGCTCCACCTCCGCCTCCTGTCAATGCTCCGACTGTGAGGACCCGATCCAGTACAACCGGTGGGGTGGGAACTAAAAGGACCAGGACACAAGTTGATAACGTTTCTTCAAGCAAAACTCATGCTGTCCCTGAATCATCCCAGGCTTTGATTCCTTGGGAGCCTAAATTCCTGTTGCCAGATGGGACACCAGTCTGCGCTGATCAAATCACCCTTAATCAGCCAGAAGCTCTCCGCGCTATGGCTAAAGGGATTTGGACACCTGCTGATAGGGTTGCCCAGACCAAAATTACCAAAACTGATCTTGCCAAGAGGACTTCAGTAATGGTTATGGAGGTAAAGATTTTGTTTAATCTTGTGTTCTTAGTTTTATTTGTTGATCGCCTTTTCGTGTAATAACCCTTCCTTTATTGTGTAGCTTTTCTATGGCGTTCAGGCCTACAACAGCCTCCTTGAGACTGATGTCAAAAAGATGGCCGGTATGAAGGCCCAAATAAAGCAGAATGACATCCACCGGGTATCTCTGGTCAAGGAGGCGGATGGTCTTCGCCAGACCGTTTCCGAACAGAAGACGCTTTTGGAAACTGGTGAAGCGGAGAAACAAGCCCTGACTGCCGAAAAGCTAGTCCTGGCTGCTGAGCTGGAAAAAACAAGGGAAGCTGCCAAGAAGATGGCAGCCGAAAAGGCTGAGTCAGATAAACTCTTGGCTGAATCAGAGAAGCTTCTGTCCCTTGAGCGGGAAAAAGTAGAAGTGTGCCGACTGGGTGGGCTTGACATGTACAAAAGATACAGTGTTATTTGTGACATCCGAGCGGCCAGGGCTTGGCGACGGAGGCATGAAATGGAACACATCCCTCTAGAATCCCAGGAATTCAAGACTGCAGAGGAATTCGACACCCATATGGGAGTGCCTGTGCCTTATGAAAACCCTCCTTCCTTTGAGAACGAGAAACGCTTTGCTGCCATCCTGAAGGGGGAAGAATACCATCCTCCTGATCAGTAGCTTAGGCAATTTTATTCGTTTTTGTTCCCATTAAAGGGTTAATTTTTTGTAATTTCTCTCTTTATCAATGAACAAGAGCTTTTTCGCTATTTTCCTTATTTTCCAACCCTTGTTTTTATTCTAATGCTTGTATTTTAACCGTTTGTTTAGACGATTGAGCCTTCGGGCATCTGGCGTTTGGTCAAATCAAACTCTTAGGAACATTTTAACAAAAAATTTGAGCCTTTAGGCATTTGGCCCCTGAGGCTATATTTTATCCTCTGTTTTAGTTCAAATCAGGTTTTGAACTCAAACACTTAGGAATATTTTTCATAAAAAATGGAGCCTTCGGGCATTTGGCCCCTAAGGCTATGCTTTATCCTCTTGTTAGTTCAAATCAGGTTTGAACTCAAACACTTAGGAATATTTTAAACGAAAAATATAGCCTTCGGGCATTTGGCCCCTGAGGCTATGCTTTATCCTCTTGTTAGTTCAAATCAGGTTTGAACTCAAACACTTAGGAATATTTTTAGTTTAAAAATTGAGCCTTCGGGCATTTGGCCCCTGAGGCTATGCTTTGTCCTCTGGTTAGTTCAAATCAGGTTTGAACTCAAACACTTAGGAATATTTTTAATTTAAAAATTGAACCTTCGGACATTTGGCCCCTGATACTAGATTTTGTCCTCTGGTTAGTTCAAATCAGGTTTGAACTCAAACACTTAGGAATATTTCAATAAACATGAATCACTTGTATAAAAGTAGAACCTATTTTTATTCAAATGAACTCGAAAATCATGAAGCAGAGGTGCCGGACATCGGGCACAGATGCTTTGTAAAAAGGATGTCATAGCAAGACATCGCTTTATTTCTTAATAAGAAAAGTAACTATCTAAGGATAATACCTTTTTAACCGATAAGCATTCTGAGAGTTGGACTCGAGGCAGCCTGTTTCGTTCTTCCTAACCCGATAAGCACCGCGCCCGATAACCTCAACCACTGTGTAAGGTCATTCCCATCTCTCTCGCAATTTGCCTACAATCCCGATCTTCCTTCTGAGCACCATATCGCCCACTTGGAACTCTCTTCTTTTGACTTTCTGGTTGAATCGTGCCTTGACTTGCTGCTGATAGGCGGCTAGTCTGATCCCGGCTGCTTCCCTTCTTTCTTCCAAGAGGTCCAGATCATGGGCTAGGTGTTGATTGTTTGGACCTTCTTCCCACGCCTGACTCCTTAAAGTAGGTACCCTCAGCTCGGTTGGTATAACTGCTTCGGCCCCATAAGCCATGGCGAAAGGGGTTTCTCTGGTTGGTTGTCTTGGAGTAGTCCGATAGGACCACAACACCTCAGGTAATTTCTCCAACCATGCCCCTTTTGCGTCTTCAAGTTTTTTCCTCAGTGTGTCAAAAATGGTTCTATTCGTCCTTTCGGCCTGCCCGTTTCCTTGTGGATAGCCGACGGAATATGTGTTTTGATTGATCCCATGCTTTGCCAGGAATGCTTGAACCCTTCTGTTATCCAGGTTGGTGCCATTGTCTATCTTTATGGTTCGGGGTAGACCAAATCTACAGATGATATGGCTCCAGATGAATTTTATAACATGGCTGCCTGTTATGGTGGGGTATGCCTCTGCTTCCACCCATTTGGTAAAATAATCGGTAGCCATGAGAACATGCGTGGTACATCGTATTTCTTGCGGGAGAGGACCCACAATGTCCATACCCCATCGGGAAAAAGGGTGAGGAACAATAGTTGGGTTTAAGAACTCCGGCGGTGGATGAATGGCATCTCCATGAAACTGACATTTTTTGCAATGTCTGACATAAATTTCAGCGTCCCTTGCTAGGTAGGGCCAGAAGTACCCCTGGGTGAGGACTTTATGGGCTAGGGACCTTCCTCCGGAGTGATTGCCGCAAGCTCCTTCATGAATCTCTTCCATGACTGTCGAAGCCTCGGATGGGGTGAGACATCTCAAGTATGGTCCGGAGAAAGACTTTCGGTATAGTTGGTCGTTGTAGAGGGCATATCTGGCTGCCTTCATTCTTATCTTTCGAGCTTCTGACTTGGATTCAGGCAACGTACCAAATCTCAAATAATCTACTATCGGGTCCATCCAACTCGGCTCCCATGGGATAACCATTACCTCTTCGGGGGGTTCCAAGCTGGATCGGGCAATAAAGTCTATTGGTGCAGTGCGAGTCATACTCTCTCCCGCCGCGGAGGCTTGGTTAACTAGATGATCTGCCACGGAATTATCCCCTCTAGGGATCTGTTCAAAGCTTATTTGTTGGAACCCCTCAGCCTCCCTTAGAACCAAATTCTTATATGCTTCCATCTTCGGCTCTCGGGTTTCATACTCCCCTTTTAACTGTCGTACGACTAGCTGGGAATCACTTCGAACCTCTACTTTCTGCACTTGAAGGCTTCGGGCCAACCGAATTCCTGCAAGAAGGGTCTCGTACTCGACTTCATTGTTAGAGGCTGGAAATTCCAATCGAACGGATTGCTGGATTTTAGTACCATCTGGTGTTACGAGTACTACTCCAATCCCTGCTCCGTTGATGTTTGATGAACCATCCACGAACACGACCCATAATTCGGGCTCATATTCTTCCACGGAGTCTGCCACTTCGGTTTCTAACAGGTTGTCAGCTACCGCCTGCCCTTTGATGGTTGTTCGGGGGACTTAGGTTATGTCAAAAATCCCAAGTTCAATTGCCCATTTTGATACTCTCCCGGATAACTCAGGTTTCGCCATTATGGATCTGATCGGAGTTAAAGTAGGAACTATGATCGGGTGTGCTTCAAAATAGTGTCGAAGACGTCGCTTAGCATTGATCAGTGATAGTACCAGCTTCTCCTGTTTTGAATAACGGGTTTCTGCGTCGGAAAGGGCTTTGCTGGTGTAGAAGACTGGTGTCTGGTACCCTTTGCCCTCCTTGACCAGAGCGGCGTTGGTAGATGTTGCTGAAATGGCTAGATACAGATGCAACGGCTCATCGACTTCTGGGGTTGCCAGTATTGGGGGCTTTGCCATGTAACTTTTGAGTTTGTTCAGGGCCTCCGCTTGCTCCGGCCCCATACCTCTCCTTTTGCCGCCTTTATTGCTTGAAAGAACGGCCTACACCGATCGGTTAGCCGAGAGATGAAACGACTGAGGGCCGTTATTCTTCCGGTTAGTACCTGGATCTCCTTCCGGGACTTTGGCTCCACTGTCTCTACGAGAGCTTTGACTTGTGCAAGGCTAGCCTGTATTCCCGTCCGATCAACTATGTGCCCCAAAAACTGGCCTGAGGAAACTCCGAAAGAACATTTGGCCGGGTTGAGCTTCATGTTGTACTCCCAGTGGGTGTTGAACACCTGCCGCAGATCGGTTAGATGGTCTCCTCTCACCTTGCTTTTGACCACTGTGTCGTCGATGTAGGCTTCGATGGTTGATCCCATCATCTCTTAGAACACCTTCCTGACCAATCTCTGATAAGTAGCACCTTCATTCTTTAGTCCGAAAGGCATAACTGTGTAACAAAATGTACCTAATTCAGTGATGAAGGCGGTATTTTCCTGATCCTCCGGATCTGGTTATATCCAGAGTATGGATCCAGAAAGCTCAGGCGTTCAAAACCTGCGGTGGCATCTACCATCTGATCGATCTTTGGTAAAGGGAAACAGTCATTCGGGCATGCTTTATTCAGATCAGTGAAATCAATACATACCCTCCACTTACCGTTTTTCTTCTAGACCACTACCACGTTTGCCAACCAAGAAGGACATTGGACCTCCTTTATGAATCCTGCTTGCAGAAGCCGATCAACCTCTTCAGCTATGTTCTGGTTTCGATGGGTTCCCATTCGTCTCTGTTTCTGTCTAACGGGCTTTGCGCTGGGGTCCACATTGAGAGAATGCACGGCTATTAATGGATCAATACCGGTCATGTCCATATGGCTCCATGCAAATATGTCAGCATTAGATCGCAGAAGGGACTCCATTTTCTATTTTTCTTGCGGACTGAGGCCTGAACCAATATAGGTAAACCTTTCAGGGCGATCGAGACAAATTTGAACTTCCAGTAGTGGTTCAACTGTTACTGGTGACCCCGAACCGCCCTCCTGTAATTTCTATTTGTCATCGATTGCTGCCTCGGACCATGGCCCCCGTTTTGGTTCCACCTTTCTCTTTAGACTCTTCAAGGTGACGGCATAACACTCTTTTGTTGCTACCTGATCGCCCCTGATGTCAATTACGTCAATTCCGTTCGGGTCAATACATCGCATGACCTGATGCATGGTTAAAGGGACTCTGTGCATGCGATGGATCCATCCCCTTCCCATGAGGAGATTATAGGAAGGTTTGACATCCACCACCACGAAAGTCTCTCAGAGCGTGCGCCTTGCTACCGTTACAGGTAGCTGGATTTCCCCCATTGGTTCCACTCTTCTGCCATCGAATCCTGCTATCGGGCTTCTGGAAGGGACTATTTCCTGGGGGCTGATTTCCAATTTCTCAAAGGCCCATTTGGTGATAATGTTGGCACTACTTCTTGGATCAACCATTACCCTCTTGATCAGGCAGTTGGAGACCATTAGGGAGATAACCAGGGGATCGTCATGGGGTGTCTGAATGTTCCGCATATCTGCAGAGGTGAAAATAATACGGGTATCCTCTTTCGGGCTTCGGAATTCGGTGACTTCTCCAACCCTTCGTAACTTCTGGGCCTGTCGCATCTGTGATCTATGGGTTTCCTCCACCTCTGATCGGCTAGGCCCTCCATGGACCATGTGAATGACTCGTACGGGTTGTCCCATAGCCCCCTTGGTAGGCGCATGCGACGCTTGATCTGATCGGGCTCCTTCTTTGGCCACATACTCGGTCAGCTCTCCTTTTGCAATCATGGCCTCCACCAGTCTCCCGAGGCTTCTGCATTCGTTAGCGTGGTGCCCGTACTCGCTATGGAAGGCGCAGTGCCTTGTCATATCCCTTTGGTCCATCGGTTGTCTGATGGGTGGTGGTGACCGGTAGATTCTTTTGCCCTTTGTCTCCTGATATAGCTTTGCCAAGGTTACTTTTAAGGGGGTGATCTTCTCCTCAAACCTTAGTCGTTTCTATGGGACTGGGGAAGGAGCAGGAAGAGCGCTCGGTCGCTTCCGATCAGGTGCCCTATCCTTTACCCGAGAAGGTTCGGATGTCTTGGCATCCACTGTTGCAAATGCGTTCCTTCTTTGTCGTATGACCAACTCCTCTTCTATCCGGAGGTGCCCCTGTGCCCTAGAGTTGAGCTCCCCAATATCAGCTGGTGGCCTCTTGACTAAGGACTGATGGAATTTGGTTCCAGGGATCAGGGCCATTCTGAAGGCTTCGACAGCTGAATGCTGATCGCAGTTGTCAATTGAAGACATCTCTACATTGAAACGTGAGACAAAACTTTTCAGGGATTTTTCCTTCTCTTGGATCATGGTGAACAGACTGGAGATAGTCTTCCTCTGTCTTTTATTGCCGAAGTACTGGGCAATAAATAACTCGCAGAGTCTGAGCCAGCTACCGATCGATCGGGGTGGTTGTTTTCTGAACCACAGGAGGGCTGCTTCGGTCAGGCTGGTGGGGAAAACTTTGTAGAGTAAGGCCTCGTTCTCGTTGTAAACATTCATCTTGGTATGAACGTGGTAGATGTGCTCTGTTGGATCTTTTGTGCCGTCGAACAGGGTGAACTTCGGTAACCTGAACCTCTCCGGATAAGGCACGCTGGTGATCGAGATGGTGAATGGTGTCTGAACGGCGTCTATGGATGCCTCAGATGCCAGATCGATTGGGGTCTGTACCTTCAGGTCCCTAAGCACATCCCATTGGAATCTGGACATGATTTCCTCTAGTTTTTTCATGGTCAGGACCTCCTCAGGATTACGCGCCCCAAGAACCTGTAGGGATGACTTTGCCTGCTCCTCACGATCGTTGTGGACTCTAGCGGGTAGGTCATCCATGTCTGTCTGACGGCCTATAGACCGTTCGCGTTGGCCGGACTGCTCGTCGTCGTGGACCTCTTGTGGATTCTGCAGTTGAGCCAATTTTGCCTCCAATTCAGCGTTCTGCCTTTCTAACTCGGCAGTCCTCTCCTCTAGGGCTCGTCTGATCAGATCTTCTGGTTGCTGGCCCCCGTTTGGAGGTAAATCGGTCTGTTGTGAACGTGTGATCGCCATTGATGGTACGAATCTTAGATCTTTTGCAGAGGGTGAGAAACTTTATTGAAAAAAGGATTTCAATAATAGGGTTTCCCACAGACGGCGTCATTTGTGTAAATGCAGAAAAGTTACACAATAATAATTGGGTAAAAATTTGGATATGCTTTTCATTCATCAAACCCATCTATTTATACAAAATTGTCAAGATGGGTCAAGCCCATGTATCCAAGTTAACCAGTCTCTTAAATCATGGGATTTGATCAACTCTCTCTTTTTTAGGACTCTCTATTCCATAATTGGACTACTCCTTGTTTTGTGGATCACTTAACTTCTAGACTTTTCTATAGGCCCATTATTTCTTCAGCCCATTCGTTTTCAGCCCATGAGTCACTGGCCCATCAGTCGTTGGCCCATCAGTCCTGTGGCCCATCTACGATTGGGCCAGACATTTTTAACCATTATAGTTAGACCTTAACGACATAATTTTTGAGAACATCTAGTGCAGCTGGAACTACACTTTAGACATCTGGTAATGCCAATCGAGTGATGATATTTACTAACAAAGTGGGATTTTAGAGCCAATTAGGTGTTCAGTTTTCTGAAAGAAAAATGTATAGAACTCTATAAATATAGAACAGTCCTCCCAGAGGAAGGTAAGTATTATGCCTTGTTGAAAAAATATATTTCAAAGTCACACACACACACACACACAATTGCACCTCCACATCGCTCTTAAGTTGGTTCCTCTCCCGGTAGTCTAGCAGCCTCCAGCTGGTTTTCCCTAGAGTCTGTAAGGTTACAGATTTTACTTGTTAATCTAACCATAGGTCCATAGCCTTCTTGTTGGCTTCTAATGGTATGGCAACAATTTAAAGCTCCCAACTGCATGCTTGATGCTAAGGTCCTTTGAGGGTGTTACACGAATTGGCCCCATAACTTGTGTAACGTTAAGTCACGGTACACAACAGCTAGGATTTGAATTCACACTCTAGAACTTGGATACGATTTGTCTAAGCTTTAGAAGGTCGGTCCATGCCCTAGATATATCTCGCTCAATGCCTCACTTACCTAGGTCAACAAGTTACTGTAGTCCTTGGAAGGAACATGAAGAAATTATCGATAGTTCTTCATCTTTTGAGTTTGGTCTGAACTGTTACCCTTACAAATTCAGTATTCTCTAAACCCTCGAAACCTTTACCGACCTTGAAACTACTTGAAGCTTTTTCCTCCTACAAGTTTGACACATTAAAAAAGCACCAAATTTTTCGGTTTCATGGAATTTCAAATTCCCTGCCATTACTCCATTTGGAGTGAGTGAGAAAACCATGACAGTTTCAAACCCAAGATTGTTAGGTGCTAGGGAACACACAATACTATCTTATCAAACGCAGGAGTAAAACAGAATTAGTCCATTCTTTTTTCTTTTTCCATAGCTTGGGAGAAATCATGATCTATCATATATATTGAAGATGGCGCGTTTGGTGGTGGAGAAACTAAAACACAAGGCCTTCAGAATTGTGAAAACCGCAAACCTTATCATTGTTTCACTTATCAGTTGCAGCAACCAGCAAATCCAGTCTTGGTCGAATTGGTATGAATAGTTTAGCAGTTATGAAATTCCAGAAATTAGGAGTTGTTTTAGAAGGTGACAAGTAACCATGGCCCTGATCAGTATGCTCATCAGTTTGTATGAATGTTCTTGAAGAGGAAATTGTGAAAATTACTATGCTGGATGTTCGTGAAGAGAAAATAGTGTGAAGGAAAATGATAGTTGAACCGAATTGTTGGGCAGAAGAGGGACACCGAAGAGATAATCATGGTTGGATGGATAAAGATAAAGTTGATTGGACCCACACTTATTTATCGGATGGATACCATCTCTTCGTTCAAGCAATTATGCCTACCAAATCGGTGCGAGTATTACTTTCCTAATGTAAATTACCAAAAATGGCCTCAGAATTAGTCTTTATTATTTGGTTTTAGTTATATCATGATGTAGTATTATGGAACTGCTTTTGGTTAAGACCTTTTGGAGTTGCAAGTGAGAGTAATGAGGTTATAATAAGTTTCCTTATATGAGAGTCACGTGCCCCAACCTTTGACGACAATGATCTCTCCTCCTGCATGTGCATGTGCATGGTAGACATGATAAACATGGCATGGGTATTTTTTATTATTTATTCACTTAATTATTTATTAAGTTGGGTAATTTGGAGCTAATCTTGTCCCCTTGCATGCGCGTGCTTAAATTAATCTCATCAAATCATCATTTTGTCAACAACTCTTTATGTAGTTTTCACTAAATTTCTCAACTCAATTATAGTGGCATATGAAGCAATATAACTACCAAACCATAATTGAATCCATTAGTTTTAGTTGTATTAAATTGCAAAACGAGATTATAAGTGAGGGGAGGGTTTGAGAAATTAATTAATATACATTATACAGATTCGTACGTAGTAGTTTATTAAGGGCCCTGAGAGCTTGATATATACATGATACATATCACAAGTAGTAAATTGAAGGCAAGCCTAAGGCCTGTTTGGTAGTAGGCTGTCTTATTTGGTCTGGTCTTTGTTTTCAGGGATCAGACCATGTTTGTTTGGATTTGGTCTCATAATTTGTAACCAGATCAAATTGAACCAAAGGAGGTGTTTTTGGAACCATATTTTTTTATGGTTCAACCTGGTTCGGTCTGGTCTTATTAATAAAATATATTTATAAATAATTAAAAAATGAATAAATAATAATAATAATAAATTAAATAAAACATATTTTAAAAATAAAATAGAAATAATAAATAATAAACAAAATAAATTAAATAATACCTAATAAAAAATGAATATAATAATAATAAATTAATTAATAAATAATAAAATATATTTATAAATAATTAAAAATGAATCATTAATAATATAAATAATAAATTAAATAAAAAATATTTAAAAATAAATAAGAAATAAGAAAAAAATAGAATTAAATAATACATAATAATAATAATAATAAATGAATACAATAATAATAAAAAATGGACTAAATAATAAATTAATAAAATATAATCTTAAATAATTAAAAATGAATAAATAATAATAATAATTTAATAAAATAAATAATAAATTACATAAAACATATTTAAAAATATAATAAAAAATAAATAAATGAAATAAATAATAATAAATGAATAAATATAATAATAAATAAATACTTCATAATAATAATAAATAAATATTAAATTAATAAAATATATTTTTAAATAATTAAAAATGAATAAATAATTTATAAATAAAATTAATTAATTAAATAATGAAATAATAATAAATAAATATATAGAATATATTTAGAAATTAATATATAAATGAATAAATAATAATATAAATAATAATTTAATAATATAAATAATAAATTAATAAAATATAGGAAAAATTACACAAACTACCCCTGAAATATGACATAATTGTACGCGGTATCCCTTACTTTTCAATAATATCATAAACTACCCTTAAAACCACATCCGTTGTAACACTTAGCCCCTTCCGTTAAAAGTCAATGACGAAAAATACGAATTTTGGTCAATAAAGCCTATTTTTGGAGTAACTTCCAATTTTGCCCTTATATATGCATGTTCCAATTTAACCCTAACTTTTTTTACCAAATTGCCCTCACAATTTCATTTAAAAAAATATAAAAATATTTGTTTTGTGAAAAATACATATTATGTTCCAAAATATGAATTTTTTTGCGAAAAAGTATATATTATGTTCCAAAATATGAATTTTTTCCGAAAAATAATTTTTTTCCAAAAATTATATATTATGTTCCAAAATATGAATTTTTCGGAAAAAAAAATTATATTTTGGAACATAATAAATATTTTTTTGCAAAAAACTATTTTTCAGAAGAAAAAAATCATATTTTGGAACATAATATATATTTTTCGCAAAACAATTATTTTTCGAAAAAAAAATCATATTTTGGAACATAATATATAATTTTTGCAAAAAAATTATTTTTCAGAAAAAATTCATATTTTGGAACATAATATATATTTTCACAAAAAAAATATTTTTCGTAAAAAAACCATATTTTGGAACATAATATATATTTTTCGCAAAAAAATTATTTTTCGGAAAAAATCATATTTTCCAAAATATATATATATTTTGAAATTTATACTTTTTACGAAAAATATAATTTATAGAATCTTTTTATTTAAGTTTATGGGGTTTAAACTAATATTGATGTTAATGGAATTTGCTAAAACATTGATGTTTGTGTTTTTTGAAACAAGTAATTTCAATTTTTATATTTTTTTAAATTAAATTGTGAGGGCAATTTGGGAAAAATAGTTAGGGTATTTAAGTACTTTTGTATGTAAAAGTGAGGGTTAAATTGGAACATGCATATATAAGGGGAAAATTGGAAGTTCACTCCAAAAATAGGTTTTATTGACCAAAATAAAATTTTCCGTCATTGACTTTTAACGGAAGGGGTTGACTTTTAACGGAAGGGGTTAAGTGTTACAACGGAGGTGGTTTTAAGGGTAGTTTATGATATTATTGAAACGTAAGGGGTACCGAGTGCAATTATGTCATAGTTCAGTAATAGTTTGTGTAATTTTCCCTAAAATATATTATAAAGTGAAGAAATAATAAATAAAATAAATAAATATTATAATAAATAAAAAATAAATAGTAAAACCAGACCGCTTACTAAATTGACTTTTAAGTTCAGGATCTAGACAAACCAGACCAGATCATATCGGACCAAATCAGACTACACCAAATCAGACCAGACCAAATAAGACCGCCTACCAAATATAGCCTAAGTCTAATAAGGCTGTTATTGTCTACATGGTTAGCCGTCGCGATGGTGATAATAATGTAACAGGTCACAAATAATATAGGTTTTAAAAATGAATATTAGACGAGTATTCATGATGCTGCGTAACGATGTGAGTACCTCCCAAAAATCAACAATTGAACAAAAATAGTATCATTGATATGGCTACCCTTTTGAGCAGAAGCAAAAGTAGGAAGCAGTACAAGAATGAGGGAAGTACTTTGTGTAGTCGTTGTATTAGTGATTATGTTCGTAACTGACAATGTAGATAAAGCTTTGCTGTGTCATATTTGTAGGGTGCAAAATTATGCTAAAATTATCTTTAGTGATGTGAATCTCAAACCAGATCTATATATGGATTAGAAAATGCAACTTTTTCTCTTTGTTTGAAACAAAAACACCAAATTATACACAACTCAACCACTGCCTTTTCACATGCAAAATAGTAATGACTCTCATTAATTTGCGCCCGTGAACTTATCCAAATCCACACTGTAATTGATGAGAGCATATAGGTGTATGGAAATTAGGGAGACAAAAAATGAGTTAATTTAACGGAAAACTCCGGAATTGTTTCTAAATTTTGTGGTTTTTCTCTCTTTATTTTATGTTTTTGCATATGAGTTGGGCTAATGATAGGTCTTCGGTGAATCCCGCTTCAGTCAAGTTCTTCTCTTAAGGTCACGTTTGGTAACGGTGCGGTGCGGTGTTAGTTTTTGGTTTTGGTTTGGGATGAGTTGGATTTGGTTTGATGTGGTTATATTTTGGTTCCAAATCATGTTTGGTGCAGATGGTTTTAGTGTGAAAAAAAGTTATGCTGAAAAATCAAACCATGTTTGGTAGAGTTGGTATAGGTTGAAATTCTGAAACCAAACCATGTTTGGTAACTTGGAATGGTTTCACATTTTATTTATAGATATTAAAATTTATAATATTAATATATTAATTTTTAGGAAAGATAATAAAACTATAATATTAAAATATATTAAATTTCCAAAAATATATTTTAATATTAATATTAATATATATTAATATATTAATATTAATATATATTAATTTTTAGGAAAGATAATAATACTATAATATTAAAATATAATAAATAATATTGAAATATATTTTAATATTAATATATTATAATATATTAATATTAATATATTAATTTTTTGGTTTTGTAATCAAATACTAATATATTAATATATTTTAATATTAATATTAATATATTTTAATATTATAATATAATATTAAAATTTTGTAATATTAAAATATATTAATATATTAGTATTAATATTAACATATTAATATAATAGTATTAATATTAATGAGTTGCTACAGTACCCGCACATGGGTTGCTACAGTGCCCGCACATGGGGTGCTACAGTACCCGCACCATTCAAAAATTTGATGGTTCCAAAAATGGTGAGATTTGGTACGCTACAGTACTTTTTGGGGTGCTACAGTAAAACCAATACCATGTTTACCAAACATGGGTTGGTACTACTATTTCGTACCAAAACCAAAAATCATGTACCAAAACCAGTTACCAAATATGACCTTACTGGATTTGGTCTAGTGAGATACAATTCATCCGATATTATGTTTGATGGATTGTGGTCCATTAGATTCAAACTGAACCAAATTCGAGTGAGAGAAGAACTTGACTAGGTTTTTTTTGGTTCTTTTAGTACAAAATCTCAGAACCATGATTCTTTTGCCATGCAGTCTAAGCTTTCTGTAGATTAAATTATTTTCAGGTAAATTAGGTAATAGATGTTTTCATAAGAATATTATACTCGTAGCAGCAGCATCATCAAATGTTATCTTAAGTGACCATAGTTCTACTTGGTAATATATTAAAAATTAGTTAGTGATAGTAGACAAAACCTACCACAAGTAGTTATCAAGTCAAACCATATTATATAGAATAAATGTATTGAATCATTGTTTGGGTGATTTTGCTTGACAATGCTTTGATAGAGCACTATATGTGTAGAGGAAGTAGGGCATAATCACTATTATTGAACAGTGTTCAACTTTATTTGAGATAATATCATGCTGTACATATTTATACTAATTAATGTGTTAGAAACATGAATTAGTTAGTGATAGTAGGCATATAGATACCTAACACATATAGAAACCAAGTCAAATTAAGATCATATTAGTTATATATTATCCTAGAGACTCACCCATTTTGTTTTCCCTGAGAAAGTAGATTCACTCAGATTTGACAAAAAAAAAAAAGAAGGTTGTCTACATTATAAAAAGTCTAAGAAAAAGTAATGACCTTACTTGCTTCCTTAATTATTCATTAAGAAAAGCTTCCTAAGGTTCAATTCACCAATTTAATACTTTACCAGAAGAAAAATGAGGTTTCAACTAATTTAGAGATGATTTTGTTTATAATTTAAGAAAATATGATTTGCATGTGATGCATGGGGATTCGAGTCAGACGATGCCGAGCTGTCAGATTGCTCATTGATGGTGCTAAATTACCTGGAGCGGGAGGATCAACGCAAGAATGGCAAGAAATCGTGATCTAGCCTAATTAAGGCGGTTTCCGTGCAAGTGTCGATTTTTTGGCCATAACTGTAGCTACAAGTGTCCGATTCGCGCCCATGACCTCAATTCGGAAAGCTAATTTCGGCGCGCACGTCATGGCCACCAAGCACAGCTGGATGCACCTCGTTTCGAGCCCTAAATCCGCTGTTTTCCTTTTCAAATCTTTATTTTTAGTTAATTTTTGTTATTTATGGTAATCTTTTATTTGTCGATTAGGAATTGATTTTGAACCCGATTTGGGCCATATTTTTGGCAATCTTTTGATTTATTTCCGTATTTCGTTTTGGTAAGACTTTTAGAGTTTTGCTATTTTTGGTAAAAATTCTATTAAGGGTCGATTTTCAGCTATTTTAACCCGGCTTGTGGGCTGTTTTTTGTCATTCTTGATTATAAACAATTTTATTGAATTTCAGAGTATTCTCTGAATTTTGGGTCGAATTCTCCTGTTTTTTCCTTGCAAATTACCTATTACACTAGCCTGCAGAATAATCTCTATTTTGTCCGGCGTCAGCATGCAATTTCTTTGTTTGAAATGAATTGGGTAAAGATAGCTTATGAGGATTTAAAATAATACTAAACATAATTAATAACAATTAGGTCATCAATCTATTACTAATCAGATGACACCAACTAATTAGTGAAACATAAATTAGTTATACTTGAATGAAATTAATTTAAAGTAGTCTGTAAAATTGGCCAACTATTATAGAAAATATTGTCCATAGGCAAATAAAGTTGTTGCTTTTGGAGTAATTACCAACCCTTACATCAAATAAATCAAAAGTGTACACCACCATGTTTGAAATTTGAGTCCTTTGATCCCACTTTCCCTCCTCCAATACCACAAAAAACACAAGTAGTGGGTGACCCACGAATCACTAACCTTTTTCCAAGCCTTGATTGATGGCAACACATACCTTATGCCTCACTCCTAAAGAAATTGGAGTGAACATGGCTTTAAAGACCCTACACTACCCTTCTTTATCTTTAGTCACTCTCAAGTTTCAACCAACACCCAATAAAGCACAGCCATAGAGCAAGTCATAAATCAACTTCACACCCTTCTTTTTTCTACACCTTCACATTTATTTATATACTCACATCTCACTAACTCTCATAAGCACAGACTACACACTAAGTCATGGACTGGTTTTCATGGCTCTCAAAAACAAGCCTTGAACCATCCCTAGTGTATGAGTATGGTCTAGCCTTCTCCCACAATGAGCTCGAAGAGGACGATATCGTTTATTTCAACCACGAGTTTCTCCAAAGCATGGGAATCTCCATAGCCAAACACAGGCTGGAGATTCTCAAGCTTGCGAGGAAGGAGAAAGGAGGGAGTTCACATTCCATTTCGAGGCTCATTGTCGCGATCAAGCGAACGAAGAGGTGTCTTGCTAGGTGCATTCGGACGTGGGGGCGTTGCGAGGACAAGGCGCTTGTGGTGGTGCCAAGGAGGAGCTATAGTAGTAGGTGGAAGGGGGCTATGATGAAGAGGAACAAAAGGTTGTTGGTGGCCAAGGAGGGGACACTTTTGCTCACAAATGGTAGTCCTATGGACATTTCTGGTCCTAGGGTTTATAGCTTTTCAAGTCCCTTGGTTCATGATTATCACGACGATGAGAAGGGGGATGGAGATGGGGATGGGTATTGGTCAACAGGAGTCGAAGAAACTAGGTGGGATTCCATGTTTCAGGATTTGAAACCCACCTAAAGGTATTTACATGTTGTACTAGTTCGATAGATAGTCGGTGAAAACTATCCATTTACTTCGAGAAAAAAAATGATATATTTTTTTTGGGGTATTAAATGGTAAATATTCCGGAGCATTGTATACTTTGTCATGGTAGTTTGTGCGGGTTTTTTTTTGGGTGTGTAATGTTAATGTGAATGGTGAGAGATTTGTTTTATGTTTCTTCCGCCAAAGAGTTTTTTGGGCTTTGATGTTTCCTTAGGAGACTTGTTTTTTGTTTTTGATTTCTCTCTCTCTTAGTGGTGGGTCATTGTGAAGCCCACTTTTTAGCACCACTAGGGTTTGTTTCAGTAATGACTAATGATATTGTCTCCCAATTTCTGAATGATTGTGCCATTTTCTGGTGTTAGATCATGTCCACTACAATTGCCAACCCCAAAATGCCTCCAACTGGTACTTTTTTGTGGAATGCCCTCTTTGTAAGTTTTTGACAATATGATGTCAAAATTTTTAGAAAATTAATTGACATTTTCTTATGTTTTTTCTACTTCCTTATATTTGGGTAAAAAACATAAGTGCTTTACGTGGATGGAGAAAAAAATATACTCCCTCTTGTTTTTTGATTTTTTAAGAGACTATATTTTATTATAAAGACACTAATGAACTTTTTAGTTTTATCTTATGAAATGAAAAACAACAGTTAGTAGGTTCCGATATTTGTTTAAAGTTAGTAGTAAAAGAGTAGTTGAGGAAAGTTATATTGTATTGGGATTCGAAATTGGACAAGTATTGACGCCGAACAGAATAGCGATTATTCTGCAGGCTAGTGCAATAGGTACTTTGCAAGGGAAAAACGGGAGAATTCGATCCAAAAATTCAGAGAACACTCTGAAATTCAATAAAATTCTTAATAATCAATAATGACAAAAAACAACCCACAAGCCGGGTTAATATAGCTGAAAATCGACCCTTAATAGGATTTTTACCAAAAATAGCAAAACCTTAAAAGTCTTACCAAAACGAAATACAGAAAGAAATCATAAGATTGCCAAAAATCTGACCCAGATCGGGTTCAGAATCAATTCCTAAAAGACAAATAAAATATTACCATAAATAGTAAAAATTAACTAAAAATAAATATTTGAAAAAAAAAACAGCAGATTTAGGGCTCGAAACGAGGTGCACCCAGCGTGGCTATGGGAAACATTTGTTCAGTATCTGTGGCCGGGACAAAACACTGCTCAAATCGGGAAGCTTAATGTTTCCCATGGAACTCCCGTCTGAGCTTCCCAAGATGCCCTCCTCCTTGATATCAACACCCAGCACCAAGCCACATGTACCCATATTCCTAAACAGTTAACCAAGGTTGAGTTATACCAGCTTTTACAATTCCAAGGAACTGCTGGATTTGGGTTCGGGTGAGGTATTCATCAGGAAATTGGAGAAGCTGGGTAGCTATGTGAGGTTGGAGAACATATACTGCGCCCCAATAGAGGTCGGAGGCATCAGTAAGCCTATCAGAAGATCTTTGTTCGGAAGTTCGGAGCCTAACACTCGATGTTAGGCTCCGAACATCGAGTGTTAGGCTTCAGGTTCACATCATCAATTCCTCCAAGGATATAAAACCTTTGGGACATTTTGAGGAAATGAGATTCTAGGTCCTTTCTTTTGAATGAGCAGCAACGTATACTGAAATATTCTTCTCGGGCTGCTTCGAGAATACCTTCAGTGGAGCCAAGGAATTCATTGTGAATGGCATCTACAAAGGCATTTATGGAGGGTGCTTGAACAAGTTGGAGTTGTCGGTATTCTCCCATGCTAACATACCACTGTCGGAGTCGGCCAAGAAATTTAGAAACACATCTAGTGAGGGCTATGTGCAAGGTAGTATTAGGATTTAGCAATTCGGCAGAACACCAGGCATGGATCTGTATGTCGGGATCCTCAACTTCATCAACTCACCAGCTTATGATTGATCCTCCTGCACCTTCCTCCAGGAATCCTAGGTGACCATGACGTGCGCGCCGAAATTAGTTTTCCGAATTGGGGTCACGGGTGCGAATCGGACACTTGTAGTTACAATTATGGCCAAAAAACTAACACGTGTACGGAAACCGACATAATTAGGCTAGATCACGATTTCTTGCCATCCTTGCGTTGATCCTCCCGTTCCAGGTAATCCAGCGTCATCAATGAGCAATCTGACAGCTCGGCATCGTCTGACTCGGATCCCCCTGCATCAAGTATTTTGGGGCAAAGTAAATTTGAGAAAGTGAACAACTAATATGGGACGGAAACATTAATCGCTACATTGTGACACGTGAAAACGAAGGTTTGAATCATTCTCGTCACTTTGCATAACGAAAGTGTTCTTGTTGCCCAACGCTTCAATGGATGCGTTGAGCCAAAACAACCCAATCATTTTAGACTTGTCTATCATTATTTTTATCTAAATAATATCAAAAGTTAAGTTCGTATCCCATTTACCCCCAATATTGTAACTAACAATCACATTCAATAATTTGCTATTATGATACTATATAGTATATCATTGTGCATAGAAGTTAGATTAGTTCACAAGATATTGAAAACTACATCAGAAGCAATGAAATGAAAATAAAGACTTATTCTTAGATGATATGAGAGGACAAATGGAGATGATCTTTATTTTTCTCGTTTGTTTCCAAACACTCCACTAGTCACAAAGTTCATTTGGAGCAACCTTTATTGTCAAACATACAAAAGAAGATAAAAATAGCTTAATGAAAAAATAGAAAGTGAAAAGAACTCCTTGGGTGTTCGGAGAAAAATATTTTCTTATCATTCATTGCCATCATGATTAATGGAGGTAACCGTGTGGATCCTACAAATTTGACCCAAACATGATGGACGATTTTTCATTTTCTAATTTAGTATAAATTTTATTCAATTTTGTCGACCATGTATCTATATACACAGTATGTTACATGTTTGATACATACATTAATCATAAACTCAGGTACTTGTTTCAACTGTAAATGTATATGGGTGATAAATGCGTGAGACCACAAAATATATATATATATATATATATATATATATTATTTTCTTAGTTTACCTTTTAGCTGTATGTTTAACTAGTTTTGTCATACAAATGTTTGTCACACTATTTTATTCTTTATCAGGTGCAGATATGTCTAACTAGCCAAGTCAAAACAAATTGTTCAGAGTTCAGACTAATGTTAAAGTGCAAGGGAGTAACATAGTTGGTATACCCTCCTCTTCTTGATACAAGAAACTTTTTTTTTTTTTCTAACCGGGATGTACGAGCGTTTCTCCTTGACTAATTTACGAGATTCGTGTAAAGTGATCATTCCACGCGAATCGAATCGGATAAAGTTTGGATTATATTCGCAGTTATGATTCCAACAAAATATTTGCATCTGATAAAAATTGAATATGGAACTTAATGTTTTTTG
Organism: Cornus suecica; assembly: GCA_963922005.1. Lineage (NCBI taxonomy): Eukaryota > Viridiplantae > Streptophyta > Magnoliopsida > Cornales > Cornaceae > Cornus > Cornus suecica. The sequence continues at coordinate 74,195,460 of OY998238.1, forward strand.
AGGCATTAAACCCAAGTCTTTTTCATCATAGGCAAATTAATTTGGCTCAAATTAATTTGGGGCTTATGTTTCATTACTAGGTTACTACTTTTTGTCACTTTCATTATTAGTTAATGTTGTTCCTTTCCCCCAAATTAATTGATTGTTGGTATACCATCTCCAATTAGTTTGGCATAGCTTTTGCATCTTAGTGGCAGAACAAGAAATAAAGGTTATTGCTTCAGATTTTCATTTACTAAAATTTAAAATTAATGCACGTTGACCATTTGGAGGTGGTTTGCATAAGGATGTTCAGAGATTAAATACTGATAACAGTAGTTCAACTCAAGCTTAGACTTTTTCATGAAACTTCTCTATATTGTCTCATCTGTTATGTATTGTGTGTGGGGGTGTAAAATGTTTTTCGAAGGTGTCGATACCGTTACGTTATATTAATATTTGGTCGATATTATCTTTTAAAATTAATATTGTCCGAATTCGTTATATTATTACGGTGACTATGACAGAAATCAATACTAATTATAGACACAGGACAAAATGGGAATCAAGTAAAAGAATTGAAAAAAAGAAGAGACTGTTTTCCAAGGCTGCTCCATTTTGATTACCCAGATCGACTAAGTGGTTAATTCCCTCTAGTTTTTTTTATGTTCACCGATATGTTCATCGAGATATCTTTTACTTTCTTGAAACTGTGACAGAATGCATTACCCTAAAGTTGTACCATTGAAAATGATATTTAAACTCATGGGCATTGTCAACTTTAATGAAATAATTATTATCATAATTTATTTTATTTGAATAAGAGGAGTCTGGGGAATTGACATGTCACTGAGAAATCATAATTTGTAAAGAAATTTGTGATATATTTGAACCTAAAAAGCAAAGTAATTAAATTAGGCTACAATGGCAAAATATATATATATATATATATATTCTTTCCTAACATTGCAAGAAAGGAATTGCTTTTAGACTAACCAAATGATGCTCACACTTACAAAAATGCGAATTTGTTGAAATTTGAGTCCTCTTATTTATTTCCCCCTAACTACACAATCACAAAACACACACTACCCTTTACATAACCACCCCTAAACCCTACAAAAAAACATATATAAAAAACTATTTCCAAGGGATGCCTTGTACCTCAATACCCTAATAATTATCACATTGCATTCCATTCTTGGAGGGACCATGCCCATAAACAAACACATCCCCACCTATTCTTTTGTCACTCTCAACTTCAACTACCATCCAAGTGTTGAGAAAAAACTAAGTAAAAGTCAATTTAGCCATCAACTTCAACACCCTCATTTCCTATTTTTTCCCCACTTACTTCACACACCATCCATCCATTGAACACACACAAGCACATCCATACCACACAACTCCTCATGGACTGGTTCTCATGGCTATCAAAAACAGGCCTTGACTCCTCCCTAGTGTATGAGTATGGCCTAGCCTTTTCTCACAATGAGCTTCAAAAGGAAGACATAGCTTACTTCAACCATGAGTTCCTCCAAAGCATGGGAATTTCTATAGCCAAACACAGGCTTGAGATTCTAAAGCTTGCTAGCAAAGAAAGAGGAGTCTCGCATCCCATGTCGGGGTTCATTGTCGCGATCAAGAGAACGAAGAGGTGTCTAGTGAAATATATCAGGGCTTGGATTCGTCGTGAGGACTCAGCTCTTGTGGCGGTGCCAAGGCGCGGTTTGAGATGGAAAGGAGGCTTGTTGAAGAAGAATGTGAAGCAAAATAGACTTCTGCTCACCAATGGTGCTAGTCCTATGCTCATTTCGGGTCCTCGGATTGATAGTTTCACGAGTCCAATGTTCATCCACAACGACGAAAAGTTGGACCGGGATGATGATGGGTACTGGAGAGAGGGTGTTGAGCAGATCAGGTGGGATGCCATGTTTCAGGATTTGAACCCTACATGAAGATGGTACCATATGTATGTATCTATAATTTCAACTGGGAGAGAATGTTTTTGATGGTTCTTGTGTGATACAAAGCTCTCTGTAGTGTCTAATAGTGTGTAGTGATAAAAATGCCACTTTAGCACCATTAGTGTCTCTTTCAGTAAAGAGATGTCCCCTTCTTTTTTCCATGTTCATGTCTTTATCTTTTGATATATACACCAAGGTCTTGGTCTCTTTGTAATTATCAGTCTGATAGATTCTCTTTTCAGTTTCTTTCAGAATATCATTTCTGTCATTTTCTATTAGAAAATGGTGGAGAGAGATAGATGATAATTGAGCCTTTGTCTCAGCTATGAGACCACAGAAATTTTAAAACAGATGGATTCTAGATCTATCAACAGCAATTACAAGACTTTCACATGCAATGAAGAACATAAACTTATTTCAGAATTGAAGCAAAACATAACTGGAATTTTTCGAACAATCCTCAGTAACCCAGGTTTATATGGGAAGGCATATCGATTAAATAATGTCGTAGCGTTTTACCATTAATACACTCAGTTGCAGATCAATTGACATAAAACTCCCTAGATGTGATCCTCTCCATACCAAAAAGAGATTAAGACTCATAGAAATATGAATTTAGCTGAATTTGAGGATGGCTATAACCAAAGTGGAATCATTTCCATGTACTTATAACAGACCTAGAAGCTTGCAAATCTTTCGCAGATGAACCACCAACCGTGGAACAAGTCGTTGGTTGAGAGAAAACTGAAGCTCAGCTACTTCTAGAGCAGAAAAGATGGTACTGGTGCAAAACGCAATTCACCCAGAGCCCAACAAATTTATTCCGTTCTTCACAAGGCAAATATACCTCGATTTCTAAGTGGTTTATATATTCCGGTAATCAGTGGTTCGAACTTGGAGGCAGTCGGAAAGAACCCCCAGCATACAGCATCTGGTAGACTGGTCTTATTCTGATTGTCAGAATAATGCTTAAGATAGTGCCCAGACCACAGACACCGGCCAGAGTCAGAAATGTGATCCTAAAGCAACTGACACCCACGCAAGAGGACCCTCCTTGCTTTTCAGCCTCTAAGTCATAAATATAGCCAGCAAGAATACCAGAGAAGAGAAGTGCGCCGACAGGATTGCCCAGCTGCATGAAGTTGAAGATTATACCAAAATGTTTCAAGCCAAAAAGCTCCGAGGAAGTTGGAATCATTATACCAAACTGAACACCATAACAGATCCCAAGCAATGCTGTTGCAGCATAAATGGTGCCACTAACACCTGACGCATATAGAAGAAATGCAACGATCATGATCGTCTGCGTGACTGACATCCAAATTGTCCGAGGAATTGTTCTTGACCTGTAATAAACAGACCAACCAATGTTATCATCCTACAAAATTTAAAGTATCGTGTTTTTCAGAAATTCGAGTTTGAGGAGTTGGGAATGCATTTAGACCTCAGAAGTATTCTACAATATATATGGAAAAAATTGGAAGCTATGATGCAAGACTCAACAAAAAATTGGAATGATTAATTCTTAAAAGTTAAAACAGGAAAAAGAACATATCTGTATACTATTTAGAGATAAAATAAATTAAAAAAAAAAAATACACTCTAACAGATAGTAATGAAAATGCTAGATTACATGGAGAAACCATATTATGTCCTGTAACCAAAAACTTTGGGTGTGATTTGGGAGTGCTTATAAGATCCAAGAACTAATCGTATCCTATTCGTACCACTTATTATACCAAAGCCAGCTAGAAATTACCTCACAAAGTGTTCTGAAACTGCACCGGCTCCAAGACGGCCGAGGAAGTTGCAAAAACTGAATAGAGACAGTAATATTGTTGAATCATCAGTACCTAGGGCAACTCCAATTTGTGCCAAATTATTGAGAACAGTTACTCCAGAACCAACCCCGAGGAAGTATACTAGCCACAGAAGCCAGAAATCAGCCTTAATAAAAGCTTCCCCAAACTTGAAATCTTCCCCTCTTCTGGGTCGTCTTTTCTTTTTCACTGCCCCCTCTCCCTCAGCCAGAAGCATATCTACATCTGAAGAATCTTCACTTTCATATAAAGTACCAAGATTTGTCGCTGATGAGGATGCTGTCAATAAAGGATCTGTTTGATTTGAGTCATCACCGCGTGCAACCAAATCTTCGGAAGAACTAACTGGTGGGCCAAATTGCTTGGGTTTTGCAGGGAATAACGTCATCTTGACGGGGATCGCAAGAGGAGACATCAAAAGAATAACCATTATAGCAACCAATGTATAGGATATGGCGTTATTTAAAGATAGTAAGTCCTTCAGTATTGTGGTTGTGAGAAGATAGATGGCAAGAAAGATACTTGCAGCCTGGGTAAACAGAAAATGTACGGTCACAGAAGAGTCTTCGTCAGAAGCTGGAGTACAAGGCCGAATAAAGTATATCATTGCCAAACCTATAACTGGAAGCCCAATGGTGAGGAATAACAATAGTTTTGGAGCAGACCCATTAAGCACCATAGTGTAGATCTCTGTATATACTGCAGCACTAAGTCCTATATAACCTTTGAGAAGGCCTGCAACTGTGCCCCTACTAACAGGGAAGTTCTTCATATTAGTTACAAGCACCGCTGTGCCAAACCATGCGCTGCTATTAGTGGCAACACAGAGTGCAAGCCACAACTGTCAGAGATAAAAAAAAAAAACACTTATATTAGAAGTATATACTTGTGTGCCGGAACCGAACACTATGTTCTGAACTCAATCCCTTGAATGCAACAGCAAAATTAAAATACTATGTCCTGCTAGACTCTAATTCAGATCATTTCTAATTGCAGGAGAGAGAGAGAGAGAGGGTATTATAGGCATTTTCCAACAAGACTAGACATCCATAGGGTATAGGGATATATTTGCAACAGACTTTCACCAGGAGTGCCGAACTACAGCAGTCAACAGATTAAATCAAGATTCAATTCCAACCCAAGTACAAGAACAGCTTACATCCATCAGTTAAAATTTAAATGCTATATTGCATGTTTTGAGGATAACTTGGCAGTTTAATCAAAAAGTAAATTATATAATTTCAATTTTGTTGCTTAAATCTCATCCTTATTGTGCCTGATGGAACTGAAGACGGGTTGTGGAATATTTTTTGCTTACATTATTTAGGCTCTGCAAGGAATTTCATATGACTTGGGATCTCAATACCTATCATTATATTTGGATATGGATTTTTAGCGCAATCATCGCTTACAGTCCAAGCTCATATAGCCATTGCTTAAATTTTGTTAAATGGTCTAAGGAATCCCACTATACAAAGAATATGTATCCAAAATTTTGTATATAATAGCCGAGAACATGGGCTTAAGTATGATGCAAACCACTTTGAAGATATTGACAAAGGTTAAAGCTGTGTATCTATCTAGTCGATTATTCCCAACACACGATTTAATGGGGATCAAAAAGGGAAATCCACTTTCTCTAATTCTTGTGCCAAATGATGTAGCTCAACTGGATCCTGTCACATCATCTAATTATAAACATGAATTATAAACATGAATTTTACCACCTGAATTCAGGATGATTTTATACAAAGATATGTTTGCATAAGGATTTCCTTTGAGAGAGAGAGAGAGAGAAAAAAAAAAGAGTAACTTTCTGAAGGGCAAAACATAAGTTGCTCAAGGGATCGTACCAGAACAAAATAGCTGTAATTTACATTATAGACTACTGAGCTTCCATGACTCAGCTGTAAAAGCAAGATTCTTCTCAGAAAAAATTCTCCTGTTTAGCCATTCTACTCTATATGAGGTTGCAACTCAGGTTGACCACACACTGCCTTATCTTTCTTTCCTATCACAATCTATGTTAATTTTGATTTCTTTGTTTCCCTATCATTGCATACAGTGTACCTCACATGACTCTCTATGTCACAGTTGTTGTCCTTTATTGCGAATGATAAAAGCAACTTCATCGATTTTTTACTGTCTTGTGAGTCATTTCTAATTCTTATCATTTATTTTCTTACAACATATTCCTCTCAATACCAACATTTAACATCATTTAACCTCACTTCTGAACTGTCTCCCTCTCTCAGGTACATACCTGAATTTAGGTAACTAAATTGTTTATATTTTGGTACCTCTTGAGTCTTGATCCTCCATCTTTAATACATCTCCACTTGACAATCCAATGTCTAACCGTTCCTACTACGTTAAATAGCACTCCTATATTGTAGGGGCAACATATAGTTTTGACATCATCAACCTTTTATTTATTTATTTCTGTGATTTTATTACACAATAATTTTAGCTAAGACGCAGCATCATCCTTATTCCAAGCCCCAATAAAAATGTTATGTGATTCTAAAACTCTTCCTTTCGTTTTTTTCTCAACCCACTCTTCCCCACATACCCTTATCAAATGAAAGAGCTTATTTTCTTTCCTGGTCTCCCCGAGAATATCACAGACTTTTAAACTTGGCTTACAATTTAGTTTAATACATTATCTCCTCTAGTTGATTTTTTAATTTTCTCAAACTTCATCATCTTTCACTCGAACTCTTTGATCAAAACTGTAATCTATTTAATATAACTGAATATGTATATTCTCTCCTTCAATTAGCAATTTAAATTTTTCTCCCAATCCTTTATGACTAATTTATATTAAAGCTAATCAAATGCCATAATTTTACCAGTTTTCCTTCCTCCCATCCATGCTTTTCTCCCAATTTATTTCCAAGGTGACTTGTATCCTACCTCTATGTTACAACCAACTTAACAATATGTACCCCCATACATCCTTTAATAAAACCTTTGTACCACTTCTGTAAGGTTGAACTCTTTAAAATATTTATAGAAAAACCTTAAACCTGATTTACCTCCTAAATTTGATTAAAAGTATGGTATAAGAAAGTCCTGTCTAACATAAAGATTTCACCAGTTGCATTTTATCGACTTCCCAAGTATTGATCATGTATAAAGTCAAGAAAATCTTTTAGTATAATGAGTCAGACATGTGTTCAAGAAGTGTCCTACAAACATTGGTGTTTGACATGGTCTTCCTTAGAAGTGTTCTTCTTAGCAACCAACAGAAGGTTTTCAAAACAACAAAATAAATCAAATAAAATATCATTTATTCAGTTTCAACTTCACTTTCCATGACATAGCTTGGAAAAAGATGGTTTGCAGGCATAGAATAGCTTGTGATCCGATACATGTGCAGTTGCATTTAATTAACTCCTTTAAGAGTCTGAACAGAGTAAAACCCAAAAAAATAATCATATATCGTGCAGCAATAAACTTATCCCCATTGTCAATCTATGTATAAGCATCTGATCACAATTGCAAGGACCCAAATTCCAAAATCCCTCTAGAAGATAAAGCAATGGGATACATGAATTTTGACCAAAAGGAAGTCCCCGTGTTACATAACACTAAAATCTAGAGATAGTTCATCATCATCATCTCTCTCCAACCCTTTCTACTACATTCCATTTCAGCTACTATGTTGTGAATTTTAATGACCTCGTCCTAGAGGAAATGGGTACCAAGATTTGCCAAAGAAAGAAATAAACTCTTGAGGCTTTAGTTTCCACCGCAATTAATTTATCACCAAATTAGGACATGTAAGACACACCCCTTTAGCCTAAGCAATAAATCAACACACTGATATGCAAAGAACTTACTATGACACAGCCATTTAACCTAAGCATCAACCACCAAATTAGGATTCTAAGACACACCCATTTCGCCTAAGCAACCAATCTCCAAATTAAAATATGCAAACAAGTTGGCAAGACATACCCATTTAGCCTAAGCAATCAATCAACACACAGATACAAAGAGACACCCATTTATCCTAAGCAATCAATCAACAAACAGATACAAAGACACACCCATTTAGCTTAAGCAATCAATCAACACACAGGTACAAAGACACACCCATCTAGCCTAAGCAATCAATCAACACACAGATACTAAGACACATTTATCCTAAGCAATCAATCAACAAACAGATACAAAGACATACTCATTTAGCCTAAGCAATCAATCAACAAACAGATACAAAGACACACCCATTTAGCCTAAGCAATCAATCAACACACAGACACTAAGACACACCCATTTATCCTAAGCAATCAATCAATATGCAAAGAAGTAACTAAGACAAACCCATGTAGCCTAAGCAATCAATCAACACATTGATATGCACAAAACTTACAAAGACCAATCCATTTAGCCTAAGCAACAATCAACACATTGATATGCAGAAAACATACAAAGACAGACCACATACAGGGAATAAATCCAAATGGGTACCCAAAAAATGAATTTTAGAGAGATGGAAGTTGAGAAATACTGACCACCCAATAAGGGATGGACTGAACAGTCTGGCTAACAGCAAGCCAGATAACACCATAGCCCAAGAAACAAGTGGCAACACCAACCAAAAGCACAACCCAAGGAGGGAACTTGTTGCAGGCGATGCCAGGAAGAATACCCACATTCTCACCAACATCATTTGCCACTCCAAGGATTGTGAGCTGTTGCTGGCTGAAACCCAGAACTGATTTGAGAGATGGAGAGTACAGAGGGAAATTGTAGGAGTTCCCAGCTGCGATTTGGATCCAAACTGCTGCTCCAAGACCTACCCATGGTGGTCTGCTCCCAACTTTCAGGACTGCCATTTTTTGGGTGCTGTCACTACTTACAATTTCATTCACTTTTTGCAATTGTTTATGTTTATCTATCAGTGTTTGTTAGCAAGAACACAAAAGCACACTACTCCGAAAGGGAAGAGAGTGCACAGAGAAACATGTTTTTATTTCTCTCTTACTTTTTGAGAAATCACAATCAAATTAAACTTATTTTTGGAAGGAGAATATATTATATAATATAGATGGGTTTTTAAAAAGTATATGAAATGAAAAATATAATTACTTTAAAATAATTTTAATTTTTTTCTAAACAACATCTCTCTCAATATGAACTAAAGGGCCCTTTGGATCAATTTTATAATTTTAGATTTTCTGATCATTATTTTAATTAATTAACTCTTTCTTTGACATACTTTTTTTTAAAAATTCGTATTTGTAATATATATTTGGAAATTTATTATTTTACAAATTTTCTTATTTTTTATGCTTAAATGAATGGAATTTTTTTTTTGAAACTTTTAGTAAACATTTGGAGGTTATTATTTTTGACATCTTTTAAACTAATTTAAACTTCCTCTTCAATATTATCTTTATTTTATAATAAAAAACTACATTATATTTTGGGAAGAGATATACAAATATGTTATATTATATTTCTTAAAAAATAATTGAATCATTGCCACGCTGAATTTTAAGAAATGTCAATATAACTACTGCTAAATGATAGGTAATTTGTTCAAATACGAACATAAATTATAGTTATTATATTTTATTTTATTTCAAATCGTGTGATAATTTGTAATTTGATTTACTAAAATGTCACTTTTAAGTGTTCTTATATATTAAAGTAGCAATTAATCTTATAAAAACTTAAGGAATCAAATTTCAATTTTAAATTTTATTGGGTACAAATAATTTGGGGGGGGGGGGGGGGGGGGGGGGATTGGTGTACGACTCTTGAGATGGGGACAGTATGGTTTTGAAGGTTAGTTGCTATGGGTGCCTTGAACAAACTTTACTGTATGATCATGTGCTCCGTCGTCTGGTAGTAGTAATTTGGAAACAAACACTGAAATATTTCAATTTCATACACCTCCAATGACAATGACTATCCGATATATTCAAATTTTAATGGTTATTGAGAGATTGAGTAGACAAGTGAACCACAAATGTATGTTGTTATGTATGGTTAACTTCATTTACTTCCTATGAGATTAGTTCTCTTATTACTTTGATTTTTTCATATTTGCATATCATCATTTATGGTTTTGAAGGTTAGTTGCTATGGGTGCCTTGAACAAACTTTATTGTATGATCATGTGCTCCGTCGTCTGGTAGTAGTAATTTGGAAACAAACACTGAAATATTTCAATTTCATACACCTCCAATGACAATGACTATCCGATATATTCTAATTTTAATGGTTATTGACAGATTGAGTAGACAAGTGAACCACAAATGTATGTTGTTATGTATGGTTAACTTCATTTACTTCCTATGAGATTAGTTCTCTTATTACTTTGATTTTTTCATATTTGCATATCATCATTTATACCTCCTCTCAAATGTTATAATTTGACTTTGGTCAAAGATTTATTAAAATATCCAAAATACCCTTAAACCAAATACTCTTTAAATCCCTTAAAACCGAGGATAGAAATATCTAAATTTTATAACACCCTAACTCTTTATATCATATATAAACAAACACTTAGGGGCTGTTTGGTAGATATATTTTTGTTTGTGTTTTTATTTTTTTGATGAAAAAAACATGTTTGGCTGAAGTGTTTTGGCCCAAGTGATTGTTATACAGTAAAAAAAACACCAAACCTAACTTAGGCCATTTTAGGCCATTTGAATAAACACGAAATTGGTGTTTCTTTGGGTTTGGGTACTGTACAACTTAAACACTTTACCCTTAAAAAATCATCAAAAAACAAAGAAAAAACACAAAAGAAAACTTCGATAAACACATTTCTCTCCTACGCGATGAAGAGAGACGACGGCTAGGGTTCTTCCATTTCCTTCTTCTCTCCTATGTGATTCTTTGATTGTGTGTGCTTTCAATGGAACAGGTGGTTTTGGAGTTGGGGTTGGGAGGGTTAGGGTTTCGATAATTGAGTGTGCGATGATGGCGGCGAATCCACGGCCACTTCAAGCGAGGCCGTACGAGGATAGCATGGCGATACAGGTCATAGACGACGACGGCGATGGCGGCGGCGACGACGACGACGGAGAGTACGAAGATAACGGTCGAGATTATGGTTTGGACGGTGGTGTTGGTGGTGCTGGTGATGGTCGTGTGAGTTTGGTGAACGCTTCGGAGCACCAGGGAGGTGGGGGTGTGGCAGCGGTTCGAAGCAGGACCAGTGAGCTCAGTCTTGATTTCGAAGGAGAGGTTTATGTGTTCCCTGTTGTTATGCCCGAGAAGGTGCGGTTTTGCTCTATGTGATTGTTTTATGGTTCTATTTGGTTTATTGAATTGTTTTCATATCGGAGAACTGGTGAAGTCAATTTTATTTTTGCATTACGTTTTGAATTAGTGAAAGGATCACCAAACTGTTGAGTAGATATTTTCTAGTTCGAAAAATGTTATGGTAAACACAGTGAAAATCAACAACAAATCATGAAACAGAGTAGTACCATGGATTGGTTGATCTATGTCTTTTAATTGGGTTAGACAATGAATTTGCTAATTTGTACCATTTACTTTATGTATTAGGTTTACTTTAGTGTTATAATTGAACTCCAGTCGGGGAGTAGATCTTAAAATGAACAATTGAAGTAAAACACAATGTCCTTTTTCTTTAACCTATCAAAATTTTATGTGTGGACTCAATTTCAATATGCTTTGGTGTCAAGATGGAATGCATATAATATTTGATTTTTTCCTTTATTTGGTTGTCTCTCACATGTGTCTTCTCGAGTTACCAATGAATGGCTCCGCCCCTAGTTCTACTAAGAAAGTTGATGTACTTGTAGGTAAAGGTTAATTGTAGAATAAACAGTGTTTAATATAGGGATGACCATGTTCTTAGTCTGACAAAGAAAAGATATGGAGTCATCAGCTCCAATGTTATAGGGTTCTATTGCAGTGTCCCATTTTGCATCATCGTCCCACCTGTTCGAATGTTTGCATACACTTGCAAGAAAATAGTTGATGGAGACAATGCAAGAGAGAGATGACATATTAGATGTAATATCCCATATTTTTTATTATTTATATATTGGGTATATTTAATTTAATTAATTAATTATAAGTTAATTAAATGGGCTATAATATATTTTTGAGTTAATTAGTTGGGCTTTATTAGCTAATGGGCTATGCTAATGGGCTATATTATATTTTTGGGCCCATGGGAAATATGTAAAATATATATATATATTTATAAAAATAAAACCCTAAGTGAATCCTACGTTTCTGTCAGACAAATAGAGGAGAGAACAGAATCGCAATCGCGTAAAAGAAAGAAGAGAACATCGATCGGCCTACACTTCATATGTGATTTAACCTAACGATCAGGCAAGTAGAATGTTTTTCTCTTCTCCTTTGAACCGTTAATCACATCTTCTATATATTGTATATTTTTCTTAAAAACGTGTGTGAATACATATATTTATATTCGAATCTTTCTTGGAGAGCTTATACATATATCTATAGATCTGTGTAATTATATATATATATACATATTGTGTTAATATGAATGCTACAGAAAAATCGGTGTGATGTTACGGTAGATATATAAACCATGTTTATTTCGATGATACAGTACATATGACCATGTTTACTTTGTGATTTCTGGTACACATGTAATGGGGCGTGCAATTGGACATGCTTTGCTAGTTTTGGGGATGGATTGTTGTTAATCAGCTTCTTTAAATTTTCATTGAATTAGATTGTTGCATATTTATATATATATATATATATATAAAGCTATATGGGTGTGAACTGAGGAGGTGGACTTTGGAGCTATTACCCAGAGTATTAAGGAAGCAATATTAATATTTAAATAAGAGATCAATCTAGGTGTGGCGGTTGAGAATTGGTTTAGGTGTTTTGGTACTTAAATATAGTGTAATTTGACCATTATGTCTTACTGTATATATAAATATATATACTAATAGAGGAATGCATGTATCATGTGTGTTGTTAAAGGTAAAATAAAATATATATATTAAATATATATATATATCATTGATAGTAATAAAATAAAATAACAATAATTATTATAATTATAATTATAAAATAAAACATAATGGAATGAAACAAATATATATATATATCATCTATTGAGTGTCATAAGGTGTGTGTATATTATTATAAATAGGTGCCATGTGTTCAATCTTCAAAGATAAAATAATGTGATCTTGAAATAGTAACCTAAGTGCATTATGTGACATAAAATAATGTAAATACTCTTACACGACATAAATAGTGTTAGTTATTTTATTGGTATTATTATTTTATTGTGGAATGGAGGAAACCACGATAGACTGACTATTAAGGCAGTTTCATCTATACCCTGACATGGAAATCGGGTATGTGGTTATGGTTTGGCATGGTTTAGTTGCCTATAGACTTGTGTTTTAGTTATTGTATTATTTTATTTGTTTTTCCTATTTTCTGGATAATATATATTTAAGTGTGGTACTTAAAGTTATAGGAATTATAATATTACTCTTATTTTATAGTGAGTAGATGATGGGATTATTGGTACTCTGTTTGGGATCATGTAGAGTCTACTTTGCTCGTGGGTCTGACCCACCATTGTTGTTTCAGGTTCTCGGCAGTGTCAGCCACAGGGTTGAGGTCTCTTATCATTCATTCGCAAGTTCTTCCATTTTGACTTCAGTTCAGTGTAGGGACTCAATTTAGTTATATTTGTTTTAGACTCTTGTTTTCATTAAGGTTTAGGGGTCCATAGATATGGATTCCCGAGTTGTACCCTTTAGGGGTTTTTGATTTCTAAATTTGTTTATTTATGAGAATTAAACTTTTGAGACTCTGTTATTTCTTAAATATGTCTTTTGCTTCCATGCTTGTTTATTATTGAGTGTTGATGCGCCTTAGTTTTCGGTATAGGCCTGGCCAACCTATACATGAAAAATAAGGGGGTATCTCAATTGGTCTCAGAGCCAGAGCCCGGCCGGAATTAAGTGTGGGAGCATGCACATCACCCGTGGGTCCCCAGCGAGGACGCTGGGTCCCAAGGGGGGGGGGTGATTGTGATGTCCCACATCGCCCGGGTGGAGGTCTGGGAATGTGCTTATATGTGCAGTGTTGTCTCCAATTGGTATGAGGCCTTTTGGGAGGAGCCCAAGAACAAAACTGTGCGGGCTGGGCCCAAAGCGGACAATATTATACCAAGTGTTGGAGCGGTATGTTACATTAGACTTGTTGGAATGTTGTTCCTGATGCTCTGTAGTATTTGAAGTAGCTTTGAATTTTATGATCATATTATTAACAAAGTCTGAATTATGAAACAAGAAGACTAAAAAAATTGATAAACTCGTGGAGTAGTTGCTACTTGAGTCAAGAATGTTAAATCATTTATTTTTGAACTGCTAGCTTCTACTTCTGTGAATACTGATGGAAATTTGTAATCTGAGAACGTAAAATCAAGTATAATGGCATTATATCAGGTTTTAGTACTTTGTGGAGAGAACAAGGCCCTTCTTCCCTTTGGAGAGGTTGGTCTGGCAATTGTTTTGTGGAGAGTACATATTTTCATTTCTATGTCATGCTTGCCTTCCATTATACTAAACTTCGACTACATTTATATTTGAATTCAGCTTTTATAAGGGACTCTTTCCACTTTGGGGTCGCAATCTTCCATGTAACATCTTTACTTCCCTACAATTTTTCATATTTTCCACCTGTTTGAAAATAGACTTGGTTAACCTTCTTTCTGATTAGTTGAAAATAATCTTATTCTACTTTGTTGTGGTCACTTGATCATTATTGTTGATTTTTTCAAGGAGCAGCATTCTGATTTGTAGTTATTTGCAAAATTTGCTGATCTCTATCACCCAGTATATTAATGCAAAGATCCATCTACTATCCAATGTGTGCAGTTTGCAAAGCATGATTATATTCGGTTGAATAATTCATGCATGTCAGCTTATAATCTATCCCTGGGATTCATTTTGTTGTTTCTCAGTACATGTTCCACTCTCATTAGCTTTTCTATCTACTTTATTGTGGGATATTGTGATACTTTCCCTTTTCTACTCTGCAATTTGCTGATTTTTTCGTCAAATTCAGCGAACTATATTACTTTACAGCATAGAGTGAGTGCAAACATGCCAAACCATTCCCAGACCCCTACTTGAAAGCTCTTGAATTACTCAAGGTGTCAAAGGATCACACTTTCATCTGTGAGGTTGGCCTTTTTCCCAAACATTGTTGTTTCGCAGCATTTTGCTTAATGTGCATTCATAGACTTGATTCAAAAAAACTTTTATCTCCCTTAGGATTTTGTTTCAGGTATAAAAGCTGGGGTTGCAGCTGGGATGCCTGTTGTTGGTTTAACAACCAAAAATCCTGAACATCTATTGATGGAAGTGAAGTCTGCACTTCTTGTAAAGGATTATGAAGATCCAAAATTGTGGGCTGTTCTGGAAGAGATTGATAGGAAGTCTGGTGCAGTAACAACTACAAAGTGAAACATATTTCTGGGCGATAACGAGTAGAAAATTCTACAGTCAACTCAGGGTTATCTGAATAACGATTGGTGAAGCGGAAGATTTGGATCCTCTTTAGGTAGATAAGGCTAGTCCAATGCACTAGGCTCCCACCTCTGTTGGGTCTGGGGAGGGTTTGATATATGCCAGAAACATATTACACATATGATTGTATGCCAAATACTGAATTTTGCAGCGCAAATGATGAGTAGAGCTTTGATTGAGCTCTATACTTTTATTCTATGGGCTTATCTGTTTCTTTATTTGAGGCATGTTTCATTCTAATCTACAGCTAGCTTTATGCATCAATCCCAAACTGGGACAAGGGATAAATATTAGCTTTATGACTGTGCTTGAATTTATATGTACATAGTTCTTATAGTCTTCATTGTGCGAACCAATTTATGTTTTGCTGAATTCTACTCTCTTTTTTTTGGATTGTTTTGAAGCTTTGCTAGTTTAAATTTGAGTTGGTGGTGATGAAGCGCGAAATGATTTAAATCTTTGTAATATGTTAAGTATTTCCGGTTCAGTGTTCCTGATGATTTCTTGAAGTTGCATAGTGAATGTTTTGCTTTTGAGAGAAGCTCATGATCATTGTGTTGGTATGCTCATAATGTTGATTTGTTGTACTGCTCTGCTTGAAAATTTATGTGAGCGATTGAAGGGATTAGGATTAAGCGACTCCAAATGGTTGACGACATAGGAACAGTTAGCTATTCCTCCTAACTTTGAGCCATAATGCTAGGAATCGGTTGGTAGTTGAACGATTTCAACACTCAACATGGACTATATTCATTTTTATGGGGAGGTGCTGCCGAAATTTTTTCATTTTCAAAAGTGTTCATGATGAACAATACCAACTTGTCATAAAAGATATTTGGTAAAGAAGTGTTTTTAAATTGCCAAAGATTTGTCATCATTAAATTTTGTATTTTGAAAAAACAAAAAAAAATACATTTGAAGTCACCAAACGTGTTTTTCTGTTTCTGTTATCTGAAATTCAGAATAAAAAAGACTCTGTCAAACATGTTTTTCTGTCTATGTTATGAAAAACAGGCTCTGCCAAACGTGTTTATTGATTTTTAATTTTTCAATTTCGACCCAAAAAACATCCCTACCAAACATACTTATGTTTTTGGATGAATAAACAGAAAAACAAAAAACGTGTTTTTTTTTTATTTCAACACAAATACAAACACAAACACAGTTCTACCAAACAGATCCTTAGCAACCTTTTAATTACGTCTTTACCCATTTTTGGTTTTGCGGATCCTTTTTTGGGATGACAAAGATGCCCCTTTGTTTCAAAATTATTTTCATTTTATGTGTTCTTTTCCTTCTTTTTCATAATATGAATTTTGTTCTTTTTATGAAAAAATTTATCCATTATTAAAAAAATAATCTTAAATTGCAGTTATACTTTAGGATTTTGTTTATGACGTGTAATTTTTTTTTTTTATCTGAAATTTCAGCAATTATATTATATTAAAAGTGAAATTGATAATGTTTAGGCACTGCAATTATATGTTTAGGCAGCAGAAATTTCAATGTCACTATAAGAATAATATAATTGCTGCAAAAGACATTATAAATAATGTAAAATACACTTGGAAAATGATAGGACACTGTAATTAGATTTCTCTTATATAATAGAGAGCTTTCTTTCTCTAAAAAATCTATGTGATTCTCTTTCTCTCTCCCCGTTCATCTACTCTCGATCGCTCTCATCAGCTCCTCCTATTTCATCTCTCTAGAACTTTTTTATAATTAATATTTTTTGAAAAAATAAAAAATAAATAAGTGTCCTGAAATTTTAGCAATTACTAGTCTTTGTCCAGAAATGTCTTTATTTTTAGGGAAAATTACACAAACTACCCCTGAACTATGACATAATTGCATGCGGTACCCCTTACATTTCAATAATATCATAAACTACCCTTAAAACCACCTCCGTTGTAACACTTAGCCCCTTCCGTTAAAAGTCAACCCCTTCTGTTAAAAGTCAATGACGGAAAATTTTCTTTTTGGTCAATAAAAGCTATTTTTGGAGTAAACTTTCAATTTTGCCCTTATATATGCATGTTCCAATTTAACCCTTACTTTTACATACAAAATTACTTAAATACCCTAACTTTTTTTACCAAATTGCCCTCACAATTTCATTTAAAAAAATATAAAAATATTTTTTTTGTGAAAAATATATATTATGTTCCAAAATATGAATTTTTCGGAAAAAAATTTATATTTTGGAACATAATAAATATTTTTTTGCAAAAAACTATTTTTCAGAAAAAAAAAATCATATTTTGGAACATAATATATATTTTTCGCAAAAAAATTATTTTTCCAAAAAAAATTCATATTTTGGAACATAATATATATTTTTCGCAAAAAAATTATTTTTCGCAAAAAAATCATATTTTGGAATATAATATATACTTTTTTGCAAAAAAATTCATATTTTGGATCATAATATATATTTTTCACAAAAAAAATATTTTTTAAATGAAATTGTGAGGGCAATTTGGTAAAAAAAAGTTAGGGTATTTAAGTAATTTTGTATGTAAAAATAAGGGTTAAATTGGAACATGCATATATAAGGGCAAAATTGGAAGTTCACTTCAAAAATAGGCTTTATTGACCAAAAGAAAATTTTCCGTCATTGACTTTTAACCGAAGGGGCTTAGTGTTACAACGGAGGTGGTTTTAAGGGTAATTTATGATATTATTGAAACGTAAGAGGTACCGCGTGCAATTATGTCATAGTTCAAGGGTAGTTTGTGTAATTTCCCCTTATTTTTATTATCTGAAATTTCAACAATTATATTATTATTATTACATTGAAATTTCAGCAATTATATTATCTTAAAAGTGTCATGAGGTTTGTTCTCTCATCACTTTGACACCAAAATAACAATCAACTGTAAAAGTATGTAGAGGGGTGTAATTGATAAAATAAAGTAAACAAATACTAGTATTTGTATCCAAACAACAGTTTCAGGGGTACTATAGGTATTAAATAAAATATTTTGGCTTATGTCATGTCTAATTAAACTTGAAAGTGACATGAGTGGTTGTAAATAAAGTGTGTCAGATAGAATAATGGGTGTAAATAATAATATGCAAATCTAAAGAGGTCAAAATGATAAATGAACAAACCTCAATGCGTAAATGAAGTTGACCCTAATATTATTATTATTATTATTATTATGTATTACATTGTTAAATAGTGAATTAATAAAAGGTTAATTTCACAAAACTCCCTTATATTATTTAATTTAATCAACTAACTTCCATTATGTCTATTTTGCCTCCTATACTATTCAATTTCATCGCTATGCTTCCTCCCCTCACATTTTAAATCAAAATATCTAAACTACCATCAATAGTATAAAGTGGTTTAGTGAAATTAACCCTTTAAAAAAATTATTTTTCAGAAATCAATTATATATATTTTGCAAAAATTATAAATTAAAAAAAAACATATATATTTAGGAAAAAATATTTATTTTTCAAAAACAATATATATATTTCGGGAAATATATATATA
The DNA here is from genome assembly GCA_963922005.1 of Cornus suecica. Classification (NCBI taxonomy): domain Eukaryota; kingdom Viridiplantae; phylum Streptophyta; class Magnoliopsida; order Cornales; family Cornaceae; genus Cornus; species Cornus suecica. The sequence goes on from OY998238.1 coordinate 74,214,280, forward strand.
TTGGAAAATGATATATATTTCGGAATATATATATATATATAATTAGTCAAAAATATATATTTTTTGAATTATTTTTAAAAAATTATGATTTTTTTGTGAAAAAAATATATTATTTTCCAAAAATATGATTTTTTCCAAAAAATATTTTTTTTTGCTAAAAATATACAGTATATTATTTTCCAAAATATGAATTTTTTCCGGAAAATAATATTTTTGCAAAAAAAAGATATTATTTTCAAAATATAAAATATATATATTTCTGGAAAAAATTGTATTATTTTCGGAAAAAAATCATATATATTTTTCAGAAAAAATTCATATTTTGGAAAATAATATTTTTTTTGCAAAAAAATTATTTTTAAAATTATAATTGATTTTTATGAAAAAATATAATTAATTTTTGAAAAATAATTTTTTTAAAGGTTGGTTTTACTAAACCCTCTATATTATTGAGAGTAGTTTATGTATTTTGACTCAAAATATGAAGGAGGGGGATAGTGATGAAATTGAATAGTATATAAATAAAATAAATATAGTAAAAATTAATTAATTAAATTAAATAGTATTGAGGATTTTGTGAAATTAACCCATTAATAAATGTTAGGGTGGTCCAAAGTCCTGTTTTTTTTTGTTTTTTTTTTCCTAAGTCCTGGTTCATAATGTGCAACGTGGCTAACAATTGAAAATGCTACAAGGCTCGAGTCAGCATTCAATTAAATTTCTGAGTTAATGATATTAGATAGTACAGGTATTTTGTGAAATTAACCCGTTAAAATTTTTTAGGGTGGTCCAAAGTCCTGGTTCATAATGCAACGTGGCTAACAATTGAAAATGCTACGAGGCTCACGTCAGCATCCAATCAAATTTCTGAGTCAATGATACGAATGCCAACAATTTTGGGCTACCTCTAGAGTGGGCTATGATCTGACATGCCGGTCCAGATTAATTTCCTAACTCACAGTGAAAATGATATCACCACCAAGCATTGACACTTCACAATTGAATTTTTAAAATTATCCTGAAAATATTTTATTTTTCAAATGGGTCCGCGTTAAACCTCTTATTAATATACTGCTTATAATACTCTTCTATTTTGATTTTACCCTAATTCTTTTATTTATGTTTTCACCCTAATTCTTTTATTTATGTGTAAATTAACCTCATTTCTTATTAAATGACATATAAACTCTTAGTATAATTCGAAAAATATATATAAATTTGAAATATTATATAAAATTCGTAAAAATATATATTAAATTTCAAAAAAAATATAAATTTTGAAAATAAAAATAAAAATTTCAAAAAATTATATAAAACTGGGAAAAACATATATAAATTCAAAAAATATATATAAATTTCGAAAACATATATAAATTTTGAAAAAAATATATAAAATTCGGGAAAAATATTAAATTCGAAAAAAATATATTAAATTTTGAAAATAAAATATAAAATTCGAAAACAGATATAAATTTCGGAAAAACAAAATATAAAATTCGGGGAAAATATACTTCTATTTTTTACTTTCTTTGACTTTAAATTTTGTTTTGGTGTATTATACTTTGGTCACTTGTGTTTTTTATACTTCTATTTGCACAACTATTTGAATTTTATATTTGTTTTTCGAATTTTATATATTTGTTTCGAATTTTATATGTGTTTTCAAATTTTATATATATATTTTCAAATTTTATATATTTATTTCAAAATTTATATATATTTTTCAATATTATATATTTATTTTTTGAAATTTATATATATTTTTTGAAATTTATATATATTTTTACGAATTTTATATATATATTTCAAATTATATATATATAAATTTCGAAACTTTTATTTTATATATATATAAATATATTGGTTTCGAATTTTATATATATAAATTTTGAATTTGAATTATATATATATAAATTTCGAATTTGAATTTTATATATTGGCTTCGAAATTTATTTTTCAAAATTTATCTATATATTTTGAAGAAAAAGGGTAAAATGGGTATTCAAAAGAGTATAAATTTTTTTATATATATATTAATAATGAATTATTATTATTATTATTATTATTTCAAATTACTTATAGTGCCATACTGAAGTCACATGAGTGATCCATAAAATATTATCCACCAAGGCATGCTATTATGCCTAAAAAGGAGGTGACATTCTGCTCAGGATAATAGTTTGTAGGGTTGCACAAAGAATCAAAAAAAAATGAGGAGACAAACCCAGCCAGAATCCATCCGAATTTGAAAATTAAAGAACCAAATTTTTAATTTCAGTTACGGTTCTTAATCATCATGTAGAATCAAACTGAATCAAACCGAATGATTTTTTTCTTTTATATATTTTTTATTAGTATTATATTTGTACTTATATATAATTTAAAAGTTATAAGTTAATAGTTATAATTTTATGGAATGTAATTTTGAAATAGTTATTTTCATTCCACTAATTATGCATTTGATTTTGGGTCTGTAATAGTTGAGATGCTCTATTTAATTTAGTTATTATTTTATTATGTTTTTGATATTTGATGTTTTTACATTTTTTTGAAAGGCAAAATGGTTTGGTTTGGTTCGGTTGGTTCCAGTTCTCATTTTTAAGAAATTAAAAATAATGGTTAGGTTTCGGTCGAAACCGAACCGGCACCCCTAGTAGTTTGTCACTTTTGAAGAACATAGACCATACTCCAGATTAACTGACAACTTTTATTAGATTTTTATTATTTTTCAAATCTACATTTTCATAAAAAAATTAAATTTTTTCTCAATTGTTTGTGAAATTACCTAGACGATCAATGAAAATAACCTAGAGGGGATGAATAGGTTTTTTGTGGTTTTATTGACAAATTAAAATTAATTGCGGAAAAGTCAATTTTAATCAAATTTTCTAACAAGATAAATCATGCAAAGATTAATCTAAATACAGAAAATAAAGCAATAGAGATACGATATTTTTACGTGGAAATCCTTGAAAAGACTCCAAATAAAAACCACAGATACACTCGGGTATCGATGCATTATGAATCAAACAGTACACAAACTCTATGAAGCTTTAGCCTTACAAATCACACCTGATCTGCCTTTCTTCACTCGACGTTTGACGACCTTGAATCACTCGCGCTCCACGAAGCTCTCGCTCCGCTCCATACTCTGACGGCTCCGCTTCTCAACGGAATAATTAACCACAAAGCCTCCTGCTCCAATCTCTGCACTCAGACGGTTCCGCTTCTCAAATAGATCTAAGCAACCACGTTGCACAAGGTGGTGTGTAGATTTTTCAGAATCTAGGTCATTCAATTGTGCATAAGATCATCGATGTAGAAACACAATTAAATAAATCATAAACAATAGACAACTAGAAGATATAGAATCACTCAATGATTTTCTCTATCTTTCTATCTCTATAGAAGAATATGAATCTGTAGAAAAACTGCAGAGATCTTACCAAAAGCTATTTTTTAAATCTGTAGAGACTCATCCTATTTATAGAAAGAGTTGAGGGAAACCCTAAGTTTACCATTTTCTGTAATTTCACCCTGAATCAAGCAAAACCCTAAACTCTGAAGTATATTCTTTGTATAACACGTATATCGAGGTGTAAAGTCGCAACCGACTCAAAGGAAAACAAGTCAGGGGCAAAACGAGAATTTCTAGAACTCAAATTTGCCAGACCCCTACGCCTGGGGCGTAGGGGTAAAATGCCTGCGTGTGCTTCGGGCATAGAAAACTCAATTTCTAGCCACTTTTTGTTGCTGTAGGCGTAGGTCAGGTGTAACAAAATACTCGGAACCAACTTTTCTTGATAATTGTGCCACTTGAACCCCCTCGACTCCCTTATAATAATTTTTGAAGTTGTGGCTTGAAAAAATGACGTTTCTGCCCTTCGGGAGACACTTTTTACTCAAAATTGTTTCCTCTTCAATTCTCTTGTATTATTTATTTCTTTAGGCTTGATTTGAATTTGATGAAGCTTGTCGATACCTATTAAACCTACCCAACTCCATAGTTCACTCAACATGGTTATTGTCTTGAACATGCCAAACACAAATAATACTATAAATGTTTTTACAATATCTCCCTTGGCATTTCTGAGACAAAACCATGTTTTACAAAGATATCCTCACAAATAACAACATAATATCTATACCTATGAACACACACCAACAAACATAGATATAGAATATCAGATTGCTCTCATGACGATCTTCCAATCATGTAACCACAACACTAAACAACATTCTATGAAAAGCAAGTGTAGAAAACAAATATAAACCAATATAATGATCATACGAAAATAATAATGTCACACCCCTAAAATTCTTGAAACTCCAACCCGGAGAATCAGCGAATTTCCAAGGGGTGACGTCAATCAAACGACCACTAGAATCAACAATAACAAGGAAATACATGGAATAATGATGGAAAAATATACTTCATGCCTAATCGAATGATAGAAACTCAATAGTATGCTCTGATACCAAACTGAAACGCCCCTAAATTCCTAAGACTCCCGAACTGGGACATCCGAGGAATGCAGGGCGTGATCCTTACAATGAGCGACTAGCTGAGATATCATTAACCATGAAAACGTATGGAATAATGATAAAAATGGTATATTCCATACCTAATTGAATGATATAATTACAACAGCGGAATCCAACGAAAATCCGGTAGAGTTCCGTTTGTAAATGAAATATCCTGGAAACACAAACTACAGAATAACCTGCCAATAATAATTTGATAATATGAATGGATCACAACCCAACATTCATCAATCCTACGAGGCCCGAGGTAGTGGAAAGAAACCACCAACCCCTACACAACCCTCTATAATCAACAGAGCCAGAAATGCTCGAATAAGAATAAAGAAATACACATGGCAGTGCCGAATAGATATAATGACATCCTAAAATAATAAATACAGGAAATAAAAGATACATCAATAGGGATATGCCAACAGACTGGCTCCCAAGAGAAATATTTGAAAATCCCCACAAAACATGGGTAAAGAAACTAACAGAAGATAACTATCGTCCCCAAACCAGTCGCGCTGCAACCGTAACCGTATCACCCAACGCAACTCTAAAACCTGTAACAAGAAAAACAAAAAAAACTGTCGTTGCACTGCATGATGCCCGGAGCCGTAACATTTCCTGCAACCTGGCGTGGGAATACCAAGGGGAGATGAAGTACCCCTGTGAACAAATAAGCTCAGTGGGAAAAACGATATCCTAACTACCACATCCTCTGACTATTTAGGTAATGCTAAATAATCCAGTAAGATACATAGTCATAACAAATCCCAGCTACGAAAACACAAGACACATACTCATATACTATCGTAAATAAGTATATATCGGGGATATATATACACATATATATAAGTACACAACATGAGTCTATAAGGTACAACTAAGACTCGTACTCCAAGTACCAACATCGGTAGTCTATACTACTCTCACAACGTACATTATGTACATGACACCCAAGTCCAATCTAACAAAACATCAAGCGCTCACAACACTAACCAGAAAATCCAAACAGAGGGAATCACACTCACCTCTAATATCCACAGGAATCAAAATCCACAACTAGTACCAAGGAAGGCTTAAATCCCACTCCCTGAGAACACAGGAGGAAAAACACTCACGTCCTTGTGTACTAACACAATCGTCATCTATATGTATATATACAATATATATATAAGAAATATCATCCCATTCCTAGAGAAAATCTACCTCTCAAAGACTGGATCACCTCAATCATATCACCATATGAATCTCATAATACTATCTCCAATATGATCAGTAATTTACCAACACTCTCACTATGCATCAGGAAAGCTAACCAAATCAAAACGCTGAGAATACATGGACACTACTCTCATGAACAACCACCCAAGGGTCAAGAAATAAAGCAAAGGAAAATAGGTCCCAATGTTAAACCAACAGATAATCGAGATAATAATATCAAGGTTAAAAACACCACAAGTGCTTAGGGAAAACACCCGAACAAAAGAAACCAATCCATTTAGCATCCATGCCCCTAACACGTGTAACAACTCAAATCACCTAGGTGGTGACATCAACAACCAATAAGAAGGGAAATGCAACACTATATGTGAGCACTAAACAACAACAAGCCTCAAACCCGAGACTTAAAAATGATCGGAAGCAAAGGTGAAACAAAAAAAACACATTTCAAAACTCTACAGGTCGAGATCTTGAGAAAGAAGTCTCGAAAACTCTGAATCTCGAGAATTTCTATAAAATAGGTTTTCTTTAAAAATTCACACAGTGAAAATGACTGTCTTGCCTCCGGTCTCCGTTATTCGTTTGTCCAGGTACGGGGTAGGCGAAAACAGGTTTTTCTTTTAAAAACGAAAGAGTTTGTTTTCAAAACTTGAAAAACTCCGTTTCCGACAAACAACCAGATAAGAGTGACTACAACTCCAAGGATTCCTATAATGTCCAAGAGGACAATGAAGAAAGAACAATACGTTGGACTCACGGAACACAACCATTAGTTTCCAACTCCACAAAATCAAATGACTCCACGATGAAGAGGTTCGACACCACACCATAACCAACGGCTCAAGGAGTGACATACAAGTCAAAAACATATCCTCTAGTATACAAAGGATAGTACAAAGAATGCTTAGGAGAATGTACTAAGCACGAGAAACAAGACTGCAAAGCTACAGTACCTCGAATACTTAATAAAATCACTTAGACCCTTTAATATCATGAAAAGGGAAAACTAATGGCCGATATCATGGAACTAAATAGTTTCAATCAATACATTTTCCAATTCATTATAACCTCAATTTCACATTTGATACTAACTCTCTAGATTACTAACAGAATCAAGAGACCATTGTCGCCCAACCAGACAGGTTCAATCACAACCTAGTCTAACCAAACTCGAAACCTCAAAAGTACAATAAATGATACATTCCTCTAAGTGGGAAAGAAACATCAAAGGTCAGTACTACGCAACCGACCAGGACCACAAGACTATCACCCGTCTTCTCAAGGCTTTAACTCACCGTTGATACTACACAATCAACTAGGTTTGCAACCTCATCACCCGCATTCTCTAAGGCATCAACTCAACATCGACTCTACAGTCCATCACTAACATCAACTATCCACAGAGGTCACTACTTGAATATACTTAAACCCCCAAGGTATACAAGTATATAATCACAAGTATAAGAATATATTTTTTTCATTATACTTTAACAATTACTGCATTTAATTCATGTTTTCACATTATTTACTTTCAGTTGAGCATTTTATTAAAATATGAACTTATTTCTCAATATTCATAATCAACATGCTCTAAAATCCACATGTAATAATATCACATATACATGTCAAATGAAATCACATAAATGCTACGCAAATGCAATGTGACTCAACAACACCCGTGATACACACACGACCACACACCCTACACTAAAGGTCAACGGATCCTGAATCTCTACCCATTCACAGCTGAGGATACAAGCTCACGAAGGAATGTAGAGTTATCATACCGATTCTTCCCAAGTGCTTTTGACACTTCACACTTTTAACAAGGAAGACCGCCACCACGAACACAGTCGTGAACCTAGGATTGGAATAAGTCCTCCCCTAGCATCTCAATTTCTCGGAAGATTAGTTCCGTGGAGCGAGAAGCACCCCTGACCAGTTGTTACGACGATCCGAACAAGTCAACTCACACTTGGTTACACAACTCGCATAGACCAACACCCATGTACTCACACGACACGGTGTACTCAATATGCATACAGGGCCTCAATAAAAACCATGCATTAACATAAATATGTAATGCATCATATTTATGAAAATATTCTCTAACATGCTTTTACATCACTAAAACAATAAACCACAAGAATATTAATTTTATTTCTCTTTACATGTTTTTATTTCAATTAAAGCATTTAAATCACAAGGAAACAATTTCACATTTATTTTTAACATGCTTTTATTTTCATTAAAGCAATAATCCACATATCATAAGGGAAACTAGCATAACGTCTAAGTTTTCATGTCCCTCGCGTTCACATATCCCCTAACACAATCAAAAGAGGAACTAATATCGCGTTCTAAGTTCACATCCAACTTTTACAAATTTTACTAACCCATTTTAAATCTCAAGGGGTTACTAGACCACTTATTCTCATTTAATTCAAATAGAAATTAATTTAATTTCTCAAGAAAATAATTTAATTAATTTCTCAAATTAAATTTTATAAGTCTTACTTCGATTCTAACACAATTATAGATATTTTAAATTCGTAATTTAATATATCTAAATTAAAATAAATACGGGTTTGCACACCCAAACCACGTCAATGATACGGAAGTGAGAATAAAATTTCCCACCTTAATTTACGCGTAAAACAGCTCCGAAATGGCCCACCGTGAACAGTGTCGGCACCCGAATATGGAGCCCGCCGACCAAAATCGTCCTAATACAATTTCAAATATATCAAAACGTCCGTCTCGACAACCTATACGATATATACGAAGCTCATTAGCAATAGGTTAATAAATTTAGGCAAATCTAAAATAAGCTAAACAAAATTTCGAACCTATAAATGGAATTTCAGGACAAACCGCTCAACGAAAAAAATACAAAATTTTAGTATGTTGTACCAAGCATCAAGACGAAGCTTTCCTCAAAATTTCAACCCAAACCGACATTGGGAAGTCAGCCAAATCGGCGTCGCAAAATCCGGCCAGAACAGTCCCTGTCGCAAGCCGCCACTTCGCACCAACTCCGGCTGCTCCACCGCGTCTCCGCCCATGCGCCGCCATCTCCTACCCTCGCCGACGCCCACCAGCCAAAGTCGACCGCCGCTGTGTTTCCGGCAATCTAACACCAACAGGTCGCGCCTCTACACACGACCTTCAGCCTCCATGTCCGACCCTTCCTCTCTCTCTCTCTTTGAATGATGGGGAATAAGGATGTTGTGGTTGCCGCATGAGGAGGAGGGAAAGGTGTAACAGGTCGTTCGTACGGAGAAGAATAAGGAAAATGGGTGGTCTGTAGTTACGTGTTTTCTATTTCACCAACAGATACATACATATATATACATATACATATATCTATACATCATATACACTTTTAATTGAATTTTGGGCAACTTAATTCCAATGGGTCATGTGACCTTATAATGTGACCAAATGAAATAATTGTGACAAGGGTTCCCAAATTTCAATACAAGCCCAACACTAGATCAACTCCCATTTTCGAACAATTCCTAATGAAATCACGTGAATCAAAAAATTCACGGGACGCCAAATAATTGATATAAGCCTAAATAAATACTCCGGGTTATGAAACCAAATCGTCGGAACCCTATACGTCGAACAAACAAAATGTCTCGTCGCACAGTCGAAGCACTAAATGCAATCGTCGAAACTAAACCGCGTAATCGGTAATAATAAGAATTCGCGTAAATGTCATCCCTCCAAGTCCGAAACGTAAAACGTGAAAAATTTACAGGTACAAAATACCAAGAATAATCAGAACGCCATGAACAAGTGACGTCACAACCGAAAATAAATCGAAAATAATTTCAGGAAAAAGGAAAATAACACAAGGTGTTACAAATAACAACAATGCAAACACAATGATCATCAGTATAAACATACTCCTTCTACCCTTGAGAATAAACTCCCCCTCAATTAATACTTCTCCCTCTTAACCAAACAATATATCCCCCTTATTTAATACTTCTCCCCATTTTTGTCACTGAAATGACAAACAAAGATATAACAATCAAAGCATATGAGAGATATAAAAAAAACAGTCTCAAAATGCAAACATAAGAAAAGATCACAGAGGAGACTTGAGAGAATCTAAGCCAAACACTAAATACTAAGATAAAGTACTCAATAAGATTATATCCAGATTCTCAAGTAACATAAATATCTACAATATATGAATTTAATACTAATGCATGAATGCAAAATGCTTAACTAAAAAATATTTTTGTTCTTAAAAATATGTGAGTAGGGTAGTAGAGACAATAAACTAATCATTAATACATCATATTCGCATATTTGACTTAGCTATTATATACATGATAGTGAAGAAAATCAATACACGTACCTTTTAGTTATAAGTAGTCACAAGGCAAGCTTTACATAATATTTGCATATATGAAAAATATTTATGTGCAAGCAAACAACTAAGATGAAAATAATACATACTAATTCTAATAATCTCTTCACTAACCATGATGATACTTCAGTCCAAAACCTAAACTCGAAGTCAAATCTTTAGCTCAGACCTTATTGCTAAATAAACAAAACATAATTTATCTTATTCTTTTTTTTCACATTTTCACCTTATCCCTTTTTATCTTTCTAAGCTCCGGACTTTCCAGCGAGGATTTTTAGTCCCGACCAACTGGGCTCGAGCTTTTCCTTGGGATTTATGCTCATTAGTCTTCTCGCATTTTTACGCGAACACTTTGCTACTTTGTGGTAGGAGATCCAGTTACTCAGATCGAAGAACTACTTTTTGCATTTCTATATTTTAATTATCTCATCCTTTCCCCTTTCAACATTACCACAACATTCATAAGCATGCAAAAGGTATTCCAAAGTATAGATTAATCTAGCATAGTTAATGAACCTACATATCACTTCAGATAAGATGAGAAAGACTAAAAGTTTCAACAAGTATTACACTCATCTCCGAAATAAAACAAACACCCAAAGTTAATGAGTTTTAAAAATAATACTTAAACATGACAAGTGAACAACTCATATCCTCAGGTCAGACTAACACCTTCCATTCTCATAAGCATAATAAGATAAGTAAATATGAGAATAAAGTAAAATATGACAACCCTTTGTACCCTTAGCCAAACTCAACATGCTAAGAATTTTTATCATTTTTGTCATAATGATGCATGCATGAATAATCCTAATAGTAACAAAACATGATGCATGCATAATAATAAAAAATAAAATAAACATACACAAAAAAAAACATGAAAATGTATCAATTCTAGGATAAAAGAATAATGCAATGTATTCCTAGAATGATACATATGAAGACGTCTAATTTAATGAGAACATGCCACTAAATTTTCTAAGATACACATGCTTTTGAAAATCTAATGGTTTTGTAGAGATGTCTGTTGAATGAGAATCTGTGGATATATACTCATGACCTTTCTCCGAACTAGAGTCACGCTTTCTATATGCAGTATGAGCAACCAAACAATGTAGTTCATCTTTCCTAATTCACACTTGTTTAATTTTCGGTGCTCTATTTGCTAGCCTAGACAATCTCTTCACCTCTTCACTCAACACCCAAATTTGATTTTCAACATTGGGTCCTAAGTTCTATGCTTCCACTCTGATTTTAATGTTTCTCCTCTTAACTTTGAACACACGGGTCGAATGTGATCTTTCACTCCACAGTGATGACATACTGGGATAAACCTTTGAAAACCATTGATTGAACCCTTATTGAATTTAGAGGTAAAGGAAAGCTTACTCTCAACTGGTTTTCTGACATAAGATTGAGCATTATAATTCCTATTAGACTTACCTCGAGAAGAACTAGATGTTACTTGGGAAGCCCTAACAAAGGTTGTTTTGGAAACGATGTTAGAATCACTCATTGTTCCTTTGAATCCTAACCCTTTTGTATTTCCTACAGATTTTCCCATACTCAACAGATAATTAAGCTTAAGAGCTCCACTAGACCATTTATGAATAGTTGAGTTAACATCCTTTAATTTCTTTTCCAAACTCTCAATCATTGTAGATTTCTTACTCAATTCCAATCTTAGAGTGCTTAATTCTTTATTAAGATCGTCTACACTCTTCAAAGTCTGATTCCTTTCTTGTTCAGACTCAACCAATTTCTTACACAATTGAGCTTTTTAGGTCTCCACAATATTTAAGGTCTGAGTATTATTGGTTAACTTATCTCTTAAGGACTATCTATCCTTATCAACATTGTTGAATTGAACTATATATTTTGAGAAGACTTTGCTAAGATGTATGAAATTTTCATAAAGTTTGTTGTATGCATCTTCATACGAGTCCCCATGATCTTCATTATCATCAGAATCTTCATCCCCAGACATTGCCCAAGTTGCAGCAATTTCATCGACCTCCTTACTTTATGCAGCAAACACGGTGAAATTCGCAGACTCGTCTCCTACCTCCGAATCTGTCACATCACTAGCTGATCCATTATTAGATTCATCATCCCAAGTGACAGCAAGACCTTTTATCCTTTTCGACTTATTAGCGAACTCAGCAACTATGTAACCAAACTCTTGACATTCAAAACATTGAGGTTTTTTCTTTTAGGGGTCAATCTTGTCATTCCAATTTTGGACTTTTTTATTTTTAAAATCATATGATTTATCTCCAAATTTTTGTCCTTTAATCAATTCTTAACCATAAAAAGATTTTAAAAACTTATGAAACTGCTTCATGATCATATCAAACTGTCTTGGTCTACTCTCACCCTCCTAGTCAGACTCACTAGGATCATCCTTAGTGGTTTTTAAAGCTATGCTTTTCTCTTTTGTGCCGTTAGAATTCTTAGAGAGGATTTAACACACATCTCCATCTCATATGATTTTAGATTCCCTGCTAATTCTTCAAGTTTAATCTTTTTGAAATTCATGATTTCAAATATGACACTCACCTTAGACCGAAAACGTTCAAGTAGAGACCTAAACATTTTCTTCACTATAGTAGTCTCGAGAATAGGCTCTCTTAGATTGTGACAACTAGTTACTATATCAGTTAATCTAGCTTCAAAGTCACCAAAAACTTCACCCTCCTCCATCCTAAGTTGTTCAAATTGTGAATTAAGAATTTGAAGTTTCGATTGCTTAACTTTTGAAGTTCCTTCATGAGTTACTTGGAGAATATCCCAAGCTTCTTTAGCAATTTCGCACGTGGAAATTCTCTTAAACTCACTCGCAGTCATATCGTTGTATAAAGCATTTAAAGCTTTGGAATTCCAACTAGCACTGTTTGACTCAACAGTAGTCCACTCACTTGACGGTTTTACTCTAAATTCATTAGTAGTAGCGTCTTTTACAGTGGGAAGTGAGTATCCTACCTTTACGGCCAACCAAGCTCTCTCATCTAACGATTTCAAAAACACTCTCATCATCAATTTCCAATACGTGTAATTTGAGCCATCAAACAAAGGGGACCTAGATATGGACCCTTTTTCACGAGGTAAATCCATCGTCTAAGTTCAGAATCTAACCCTAGGTAGTTAACCTAAAACGGGGCAACCTTGCTCTGATACCAACTGAAATTACCTAGACAATCAATGAAAATAGCCTAGAGGGGGGTGAATAGGCTTTTTGTGGATTTATTGACAAATTAAAATTAATTGCAGAAAAGTCAATTTTAATCCAATTTTCTAGCAAGATAAATCATGCAAAGATTAATCTAAGTACAGAAAATAAAGCAATAGAGACACACAATATTTTTACGTGGAAAATCTTGGAAAGAATCCAAGTAAAAATTACGGATACACTTGGGTATCGATGCACTATGAATCAAGTAGTAGATAGACTCTATGAAGCTTTAGACTTACAAATCACTCATGAACTGCCTTTCTCCACTCGACGTCTGAAGACCTTGAATCACTCGTGCTCCACGAAGCTCTCGCTCCGCTTTATACTATGACGACACCGTTTCTCAACAGATTAATTAACCACGAAGCCTCCTGCTCCGATCTCTCCACTCAGACGGCTCCGTTTCTCAAACGGATCTAAGCAACCACGTTGCACAAGGTGATGTGTAGATTTTTCAGAATGTAGGTCATTCAATTGTGCATAAGATCATCGATGTAGAAACACAATTGAATAAACCCTAAACAAGAGAGAACTAGAAGATATAGAATCACTAAATGATTTTCTCTCTCTATCTATCTCTGTAGAAGAATATGAATCTGTAGAAAAACTGCAGAGATCTTACCAAAAGCTCTTTTTCAAATCTTTAGAGACTGCTCCTATTTATAGAGAGAGCTGAGGGAAACCCTAAGTTTACCATTTTCTGTAATTTCACCCTGAATCAAGCAAAACCCTAAACTCTGATGTATATTCTCTGTATAACACGTATATCGAGGTGTAAAGTCACAGTCGGCTCAAAGGAGAATAAGTTAGGGGCAAAACGGGAATTTCCAGAACTCAAATTTACTAAACCCCTACGCCTGGGTGCGTAGGGCAAAAATTTATGCGTGTGCTTCGGGTGTAGAAAACTCACTTTCTAGCCACTTTTTGTTGCTATAGGCGTAGGTCAGGTGTAACAAAATACTCGGAACCAAAGTTTCTTGATAATTGTGCCACTTGAACCCTGTTGACTCCCTTGTAATAATTCTTGAAGTTGTGGCTTAAGAAAATGACGTTTCTGCCATTCGGGAGACACTTTTTACTCAAACTTGTTTCCTCTTCAATTCTCTTGTATTCTTCACTTCTTTAGGTTTGATTTGAATTTGATGAAACTTGTCGATGCCTATTAAACCTACCCAACTCCATAATTCACTCAACATGACAATTCGCTCAACATGATTATTGTCTAGAACATGTCAAACACAAATAATACTATAAATGTTCTTACAGTTTGTGATAAATGAAATACTGATGTCCAATTGTTTACTTCATATATTTGTTGCCAAATTTGAAGAAAATAAAAAAAATGTTATTCCATATATAATAAAGAAACATAATTTTTACAAAAATAAAGAATAAAATATTACCACATAGAGTATTAAATTCAGTGACCAAGTTTCATTCACAATATCAGTTTTTATTTGGTTGATGTGACAGTGGAATCCACATAGTCGAAAGTTAATTTTTTAAGGGTCATGTAAGGAAGAACTTCTTACTTACATGTGGTGTGATACAATGAAAAATTTACACTTGTCCTAAAATTTTGAAACATTTACAGAAATTTTAAAATCTTTTCATAATCATTGATTGATTGATTTTTAAAATTTTAGAAAATAATTTATTTATGGTAATATTTTAAAGTTTTAGGACACATGTATACTTTGAATTGGACCACAACACATGTAAGTAGGAAGTTCCTCCTTACATGACCTGAGACAAATATTACCCTTTCTTTAGTGTATATAAAAGTTCATGAGCAAAGAACGCCTGCTCTTAAACTCTGATCCTTCCATTTCAAAGGCCCCATATCAAACGCAATTCATTAATATACATCTATATATATATATACATGTATCTATATATTATTTGTATATCAACCGGATCATGAAATAGACCCTAACAGTAAACGTGCGATCAAATCGCTTTGCTACCATATCAGGTAATGAGTCATTTAAATAGTCCCATAGATAATGATAACAACACAAACCCTAAATCAATGACTTCGAGTAGCTTGCATAAAGATTTAAGTTCCAACACCTTCGAATTGATGTGGTTGGGACGATTTAGTTAATGGGTGGTGATGGAAGCTGGAAAAATTCAGAGCTAGGTTTTTTTTAAGGAAAAAGAGGAAGATGAGAGAGAGGGGCACGTGAGAAAGAGAGAGGGAAAATTTTGTAATATATTGTATTAGATTTTATTTTCTTTTCATATTCAGGTGGATGCCTTTTATTTGGCCTCCTAGGATGTAAGGAGGAGACTCCTACTTAGGCCATGTTTGGCTTTTGTTTTTGTTTGATGTTTTTTGTTTGCTACTATAGCTGTTTTTCAAACAAAAATATGTTTGGCTCGTGTTTTGTTTTGAATAGTAAAAAACGTTTGTGTTTTTTTAACCCCTTTTCGCAAAAAAAAAAATGTATTTTTTTTTTGTTTTTTACTATTCATTTAAAATATAGAATATATATGCATATGTATACACCACGACCACCGTTACCACTTCCCTTTGCCCTGAAATACCACAACCACTTCCCGTTGTCTCAAAACACCACATATAGATATGTTTATATTTATAGCAAACAACATCAATACCAAACATGCTTCTGTTTTAGACTCCAGCATTTCACAAACACAAACATGTATTTGTTTTTCTAAATTTCACAACAACAAACATAAATAAAAACAAAAACCAAACAGGGCCTTACATGGCATAAGGCAAGTATCGCTCTTTTTTAAACTTGCATATTAGTATTTTTTTGGTAAATAATTTTTGGTAAATAACTTGCAGATTAGCTAGTACAGTAGTTATTGAATTTTACGATTTTTATGTGAAACTGACAAATTAATACTGAAATTACAAACTTCTATTGACATATCTGTAATTTAGTAACCATATTAAAAGCAACAATTTGCGCAAACATGTGCGCTCATTTCATTTGCTCTTGCGCTAGAAATCCTCCACTTGCTCTTTCACTCTTCATTTGCTTTTTCACTGAAAATCTTTCAATTGCAACATTGCTTAATTTTAGCTGTTTTATAAATTTTTGGTAAAGTCAAACAAAAATTGATAGCTCCACAGGTTAATAAACTTGAATCCTCTTGAGCCAAGTCTCTTTTTAAATATTCGTGAATTTTAATTTAAGGGTGTATAAATATTTAAGTCACTATTTAAATAAAAATAAAAATTAAATATTCGTGAATTTTAATACAAGGGTGTATAAATATTTAAGTCACCATTTAAATAAAAATAAAAATAAAATTCCTTGTATCCTCCCAGGGTGGAGCTTCGAAAATCTTACCAGAAAATTTGAATTTTGGTATAACAAATTTCATGACAAAAATAAAAGTTGAATTTCAAATGACTTTTTGGCGCACCACTTATTTTTTTAAGGTAAAACTACCGTTCTTTGTGTGCTTTTGACCACGACTTTGCCTAGAAAAATTATACTATGGTGTAAAATAATCATTAACCACATAAAATAGGCCTTTTTGACAAAAAATAAAAAATAAAAAAATGTGCGAGAAAAACCTACCTATTTTGTTGCTGTGAAGAATTAGGAAGCCAGAATAAATTACTTTCACCCCATAGTGAATAGAGTAGTCTTAATAATATTGTGCTCAATCATCTGTACAAGTACAAAACAAAATTCAACAAAACTACAAAATAACTCATTTTAGAGGTAAACATACAGCTCAAAACACCTATGGTCCTTTATGTTGGAATGAGTCCTGAGAAAATGCAGCCTTGGCTAGTTTCGTATA
Source organism: Cornus suecica (assembly GCA_963922005.1). Lineage (NCBI taxonomy): Eukaryota > Viridiplantae > Streptophyta > Magnoliopsida > Cornales > Cornaceae > Cornus > Cornus suecica. The sequence goes on from OY998238.1 coordinate 74,231,445, forward strand.
CTTCCGGTGCCGCCTCTCTCTTGCATAGAGTACCCAGAAGATCAAAGACAGCATTACTGCAGTTGAGACCATAGCCAACCCAATGTAGATCCACCTGCTATATTGCCTCAATCCAGGACAGTGGTGCTCACTCACACCCGTGAATGTCTCCCGAACAAACGTGCAATCTAGTAGCCCCACGAGAAATGGGCTACACTGTTGCAAGCCGTAGCTCACATTCACTGCCGATGTCATTTGGTTATACATGTTAGGGGTCAGACGCCCCTCCGTGGTGCAAATGTTGCTAGCTGAAACTTGGCACACATAAGCCTTCCAAACCTGCGAAATATGAAATTTTTAACTACAAAATTTTCCAATATTTACCACAGACGTCTCAGGGTGGATAGTATAGCCTCTAGTTCCCAAAAAGGCAGTGGTCATCAATATCTAATAGGCCATGAACTGAATAAGAATCATTTCAACGAGCCCATAAGAAGTGATTCCCTTCTTTCATCGAGACCAATGAGTCTTTTTATTAGGTAGAACTCAAATTTCCTATTTATTTGTTGTAAAATTGACCATAGATCAATTACCCCTTTTACTTTTGGAGTATCGAATACAACCATAATAATTCTGAGCTTCCCTCAGCAACCAGTCATCCATAATAGCAAGTAAAATCATTGTCGTCTTTGTAAATTTACCTTTACATATATATATTTATATATATATCGGCTCCAGCAGAGCTCAAACACTCTGATCTTTGCTCAGAGGAGGAGAGATCATACTATCTGAACTAGTGTACAGCGGTAATTCAACTGAATATTCCTCCTTTCTAATTAGTTAGGAACTAAGATGTTCAAAGCAGGGCAATCTGCTTCTTTTAAGAACACTAGGATTTGTTGAAATCAATGAACTATGCAAGCCAGCAAATTATCAATAAGATGTTTATTTTTCTACGAAATGTGTTTTATCCATTCACTGTGACTGCTTAGCTATAGATATTGCGATTGAAGACTTGCCTGTGTTGCATTGCTGAAATCCACTTCACCAGCTGCACATATGCGGTCCGTTTTGTTAGGATTGAAAGGATTACAGAGAACGGGGACCAGTGGACCGGTTTGATTGTAATATATAGGTCCAAAACCAGGTGGTGGATTTCTGTTAGACACGTTGGTGATGATTCGGTTCACCATTCCAACTAATTGGAAAGTGACATCTTTGCTCTCTGATAGGGTTTCTTGGGCAGTTGCATTGTCCACACAGGGGAGGATGTCGTCTAATGCTGTATGAGCCTTGGGGTACTGAACCCATTCATCCATTGCAACACAAGTGTCTCCCACCACACTTCAATATGAAGAAAAATGTGTCAGTTATATTTCATCGAACAAGATGAAGAAAAAATGTGCATTAAAGATGGAAGGAATGTTTATTGTTAGATGGAGTCTTATGAAAATCAAATATATACGATATGATTTTTAACATGATAGGATAACCACAAACAGGAAAAGAATGTTCCACGGATTGTTTTTTCAACACACGAACAAATGACGAGGTAAATTTCTAAGAATATGTATATACCTATATATCTACATAAGGAAAAAAAAAAAAGAAAAGAAAAGTGCACGCTACTTATCTAGCGTCTTGCCACTTGACCTTCATCTCGTGTTTTGCAAGAGGTTACTGGTCATAACATTATTCTAAAACTACACTAAATAATGGGAACTGTTCCCATTTTATCCGGCTGGCATAACCTCCAAAACAAGTGCATGGAATTTTCTTGTAGCAGTTTAATGGATTAAGGTCACACAACAACTTTACAGTATACTAAAAGGAAAGGGGAAAAAAGTTCACTTTCTCCATATTTTGATCTCTAGTAACAAAGACCAACAAAATATAAATGAACTTTTTTCAGGAATTTTGGTTGTTCGAAGTCGGGAGATGGCAAGTAATGCCCATCAACATCTTTGAACATAAATAGTTTAGTTTTTAACAACATCTTTCCTATGGCCTATTTTGTATTAATAACCGTTCAATAAAAGTAAGTTGATCTTTACTTGTGGTAATCTCACTAAAACTTCATTTTGCTTACTCGCAGCAAAATCTGTAGTGTCTAATAACACTATTCAACCAAGTCAAACAACTTCACCAAAGGCTGTGTAGCCAATTACTACTTACTCACCTCTAAAGTAGAGGGTTCGGTGGGGCCAATTGGGTGTGTTACTTGCCAAGGTTAAAACACACACACACAAAAATAAAAAAGGAAATTCAAATATTTTTAACCTCCAGTGCTCCATAAAGCATCAATCGTTAATTGCCTAGCAATCTCACCTTGCTTCAAATTGATGATGTGACTGCTTATGAGATTGATCACTGCTGAATTTTAAAATTTGACAGACAATTCTTAAGCACACACAGAACATGATTATCCCAATGTTTTACTTCAATTAAATGGCTTCCACCCTTTGTCAAAACTATATATTCAGTCCATTTCCAAAAGCCTCAGAGATATATAAAAGAAAAGAGCGGGTATCAGCATATAACAGAATGATCCAGTAGACGTACTTATGGAGAACGAGAAATATGCCACATAAGATGAATGTGCCAGCCACAAGTATCCACCCTATGATCACCAAACTGCAAACAATATGGGAAACAGGTCGTGTAAATAAAACTCGAAAGCCTTGCATGTTGGAAGAAAACAACTCAAAACCGAAATGTGCACTTACATGTACACAAGAAACTGAATCCCAAGAACAGAGAATACTGCATAAATAATAAACAAGGTGAATAAATTGAGGATAGATCTTAACAGTTAGATAATCTGAAATTTGAATAATCGAGTGAGAGAATCAACTGTCTTACAGAAACCAAGCAAAGCCACGAGAAGCATCACAGCAGCAATTATGATAAGAGTCAGCCTCCTGTGCATTGCATATTTCAGGCATTTCATTCAGCAAGTAACCCCTCATAGCATACTAATACTATACATACGAAATAGTTATAAGCATTTACTCACATTGAATTCAAAACGTTTTCTATATCTTTTGAGTTTTTATTCGTTTCGTGCTCAAGAGTTCTAGCAGAAGCGTTAATCATCGCATCAACATTGTCGATTTTGTTCTGAACATCCGGAGGTAGAAATATTTGATCAACTCCAATACTCTTAGCTGCACCAAGATAATCGGATACAGTCTTAAGGTTCTTGACAGTGGTATCTGACTTCCACACAACATAGTCCACTGTATGCTTTGTGCTGCTGTGAAACTTTCCTTGTCCAGTGTACAGAACAACACATCCAACACTGAAAACAAAACAATGATGTCTCAAATAGTCAATGTAAACTCAAATGTGTATGTGTGTGTGTGTGTGTGTGTGTGAGAGAGAGAGAGAGAGAGAGAGAGAGAGGTACATGGCAGCAATTGTGAAGAAAGAAAGAAGAATAAGAGAGAGTGCATAAGCAGTTTGAGAATAGCCATAACGCCGTTTATGGCAGCAGCAATAACAGCAACAGAGGACAAACAAGCACAAGCCGAATCCCAGAAGCCAGATCACAGCAATAAAGAATAGAGGTGCAGCAGTAAAAGCCACAGACTGCATAGAAAACAATAAGAGAACAACACCAAATTTGTCAAACCGGCACAAAGAGTAGCCATAGAGATCTTGTAAGATAACAACACGTCCAAGAGTAGCCACATTGCCATTTTCGAATCAAGATTGGCACAACTCAATATGGCAACCTTTTTTATTCAAGAAAAAGGCATGGTGGCCACAACTCAAACATGCAACTTCATATTTTCATATAGGACAAAAATATGATTGTAACCATAAACTCAAAGCACAATAGAAGTAGCATCATCATCACCATTCTTGCCTTAATTCCACATAAATGGAGCCGGACACATAAATTCTCTTTCTTCATTCATTTTTCCATTTGTTGATTATAAGCACAAGAGAAGTAGCATCATCATCCCCACTCTTGCAGACTATTGTGTTTACGACATGAATTTTTTGCTGGTAATTTCATCATGCTGTTGTAGATTATAGCCTGGCAATGAAACTACAAGCCTGTGTCATGGGGTCTAGCTCCAATGAGAACCCACCAGCTATATGGACCGATTATATCTTGCATCACTTTGAATGGGTCACCAACTTGGTGGAAGGTGTGATTTGTGGTTTTTTGTTAAGTTTTGTTTGGTGCATAATTAGATAATTATTATTCAGGTGCTTGTGGTAGGACCGATTAGTCAAACAAGAAAGTAGGGGCTATAACTAGTTGTAGCTACTATCATTTTCCAGGAGCAATTTACTTATAATACTTAGTTGACATTCATAAAACGTATCTAATGAAGTCATCTAGTTTTTCTTAGAGAGTATAATTGAGAAAGCCTTGTAAAATTCACTTTGAGTTGGTTCTTCAATTATTGGAATACAATCACTAGTATTCTTTAATTTGTTACAAAGGAAAAAAATGTTAGGACTTTCTTAATCCCAAAAGATGGAACAGGGTTTACCAAAAAGGAGAAAGAAGAGCCACAAACTCTGAGAATTTACAAAGTACAATCCAAAAAATTAACTAGGTAAAATAATCTGTTAAAGGCTCCTACCAATTATAGTTTCAGCAGTAATTATCAACACTCATATAGCAGATGGCTAAAATGTTACCCATAGGGACCAATATGAGCTAATTGACAGAAACAAAAAAAAAAAAAAAAAAAGAATATCATAATCAACCACAAAATTAGGAAAATTAAAAATAAGAAAGAAAAAAAAAGTAATTGAAATAGAAAACAAGTTTGAAATACTTACAGAGATATAATGACCTTCACTAATATTCCATCCACCCTTATAATATTTGAAATCATCAAATGGGTCTTTCCTGTGGGTTCTCTTAGCAGCCAATATCATAGATGAATCATTTACAGGGTCACCATTGTTCAACTCCAGAACAGACCTCCTCACTGCCCCTGAAACGACACCGTACTCACTCCCATCAACAGTATCTGCAAGTAATAAAAAACCACATAACAAGAAAAACACTTCACAGAAACCAACAAAATATGTTTTTAATTTTTTATTTTCCACATAACAAACAACGACATTGTAGTGATACAACACAACACATTTCTTGATCAAGAATGAAAATTAGGAACAATCAATTAAAACCCCTTTGAGAATAAGAAAATTAGAGACAATTAAAGATTACCCGGAATGTGTCGTGTTTGAAGGCGATCAAAATGAGAAGCTCCATGTGAAAATGAGAAGAAGGTTGAAGAAATGAGTAATAGGGTTAGTGGAATAAGGAAATACAGCAATTTGGTTGTACATAACATGATGTGTTGTGATTTCTGACCCTTTTGCTTATTGATTTTCTATGTGAAATTGAAAAGAGAGAATCGGAACAAATGGAAGCTATGGGGTTTGAAATATAAATATATATATATATATATGAGAGATAGAGAGATTGTTGGACTTAAAAGACAAACTGGTGTTTTGGATTGCAGTATTGAATATTGAGTTAAAATGGGAGTCTAGTTGAAGAGTTGGATACCACGTTTTGGTTTTGCCGGTATTTGGATTCACTTACATTTTTTTATGTAACGTAAAGCTGGCATTTGCCGCTTCACAAAACGCCCCCATATTCAGACAAACATATACTACGAAGGCACCAAAGATCCCCTGCCATTTGGGCGTATGAAGTTCAAACTGGAAAATAAAAATTTAGGGTGAGTTTGGAAACTAGTTTGTTTTTTTATCTCTTGAGAACAAATAATTTTATTGTTCTTGTCCTAAGAATAATCCGAAAACAAAAACATGTTTGGTTGTAAATTTTGTCTAAAAATTTTTGGGAAAAAAAAAAAAAAATTTTTTTAGAGGTTGAGGATGGAAGTTAGGATTTGGAAGTTAAAGATGGAGATTAGGGAATCTGCAACAAATTTTTTTTTTTGTTGAGAACAAACAATGCCGAAAATAAAAAAACACAATTTTGGTGTTCTCAAATTTTGAACTAAGGGTGAGAAAATATTTTTTTACTGTTCACGAAAATAAAAACCATCAAAGACTCCCAAATGCGTTTTTGTTCCCGTAAATAATAAAAAAAATAAAAACAAAAACAAAAACACCCCTATCCAAACCCACCCAAAATTTTCTTCTTCGTTGTCATTCGCGTAACATTCGAGTATACAATGCGGACAACAAACCTCCAACATGACCACACCCTAAGATTCACATAATTATTTTTAGGGTAAATACCATTTACACCCCCTCTGATTTGCCTATCCCGATTACACCCCCTCTACTATATACTATGGTATATCCCAGTTATACCCCCTCAATTTTAATTCCGTGTATTGAACACCCCCCTCCGTTAGTCAACCGTTAGTTGTTGACCGTTATGTGATGATGTCATCAGTAAAAAGGTGATAAATGGTCTATTTTGCTCCTTGTAGTCAAATGACTTATTTAACCCCTCTCATCATTTAATAATTTAATTTGTATTAAATTTTCAAAATATATATAAAATTCAAAAATATATATATTAAAATTTGAAAAATATTATAAATTCGAAAATAAATATAAATTTAAAAAATATATAAATTACGAAATTATTTTTTTTCAAAAAAACATATTAAATTTCGAAAATAAATATAAAAATCACAAAAAACATAAAAAAAATTGAAACAAATATATAAAATTAAAAAACAAAACATATAAAATTCAAAAATATATATTAAATTTCGAAAAAAATTATAAAATCGAAAATAAATATAAAATAAAAAATATATATAAATTTTGAATTTTTTTTTTAAAAAAACAAATTTCTCTCTTTCCCTCTCTCTCTCTCTCTCACACATACACACACACATATCACACACACACACACACATATATATACACACACACATATATATATATAGATCTACCGTCTCTCCCGCCGTCGCCGTCGCCGCCACAGCCCCCTCCCACCGCCTCCCCCGCCGTCGCCGCCGCTCCCCTCCCACCGCCTCACTCGCCGCCGTCGCCACCCCCTCCCGCCGCCTCCCCTATTTCCGACCCCCTGCACACACACAACACACATATATATATACATGTATAGATCTATATATATATATACATGTATAGATCTATATATATATATGTGTGTATATATATATATGTGTGTGCGTCTGTGCAGTGTGTGTGTGTGTGTGAGAGAGAGAGTTAGGGTATAAATGAGATTAATAAAATATTGAAGGACAAAAGAGACATTGCACTCAATTCCGTTAGGTCAACTAACAGCCGTCAGTGACAGGGAGTGTAACTGGGATATACCATAGTAGAGGAGGTGTAATTGGGATATAGGCAAATCAGAGGGGGTGTAAGTGATATTTACCCTTATTTTTATATATATATATATTATAATACATTAGGTTTAGGCCGACCCAAGCTCTGTTTATATCAGATTTATGATTTTTAGCACACATACGGTACATACCCACCTATATTATAATTGTTTGCTTTTCCATCTTTTGACTTGTTTTTCCACAGTTTCTCTCCTATATATACCTAGTTATGTCCTATTGTATATTCATACCCATCAATCAGAATTATTTTATACCATGTCTTTACTCTCTCATGTATTTTATTCTAACAATATCTTCTCAAATGAATTTAAAATAGAATTATAAGTTATGATCATTTTAATTTTTAGAATAATTAACATGTTATCAAAATTTAGTTTGATTTAGGGTAAATGCCATAAAATATTCCTATAATTTGGCAAATGGACGTTAAACACCCCTAATTTTTATTTTTGGGAAAACAATTCTCAAAAGATTTGAAAGTGGGCCAAATACCCCTACCGTTAGTTCTCTGTAAAAAATGGACGTTAGTTGGTCATGTGCACCTCACATGACCTCTGAAATACCATTATTACTCTTTTTAAAAGAGTAGAAAGACCATTTTGGCCCCTTAATGTATTTTTATAAAAACAATATATAAAATTCGAAAATAATAAATTTAAAAATATATATATTTTTTGATAAAAATATAAATTTTAAAAAAAACATATAAAATTCGAAAAAATATATATAAATTTTGAAAAAAATTAAAAAATTCGAAAAAATATATAAATTTCAAAAACAATATATAAATTTTGAAAAAATATATATATTTTTAAATATATATATAAATTTCGAAAAATATGTATGAATTTAAAAAAAAAAAAAATTAAAACAATATATAAATTTCGAAAACAATATAAAAAATTCGTAACAATAAATTTTGAAAAAAAATATAAATTTCCAAAAATATATATAAATTGTGAAAAAAATAAAAATTACGAAAACAATATACTAATTTCGAAAATAATATATAAATTTCAAAAACAATCTATAAAATTAGGAAAAAAATATAAAATTTGAAAACAATTAAATTCGAAAAAAATATAAATTTCAAAAAATATATATATATTTTCAAAATTTATATATTGTTTTCAAAATATATATATTTTTTCGAAATTTTATTTTTTTTCAAAATTTATATATAGTTTTTCAAATTATATATATATTTTCTAATTTTTTTACGTTTTTTTCGCAATTTATATTTTTTTTTTCAAAATTTATATATTTGTTTCGAATTATATATATATATTTGAAATTACCCTTCTATTTTTTATTTTAATGTTAAATATAGATGGGTAACAAAGTAAGCTTACCTCTTTTTTAATGGTGTTATGACGGTTGGAGGTTTTTTTTATCACAATTGAAACTATAGGGACCTGTTTGAACTATAATGCCCATTTACTATAACTATAGGGGTGTTTTATACCCTTTACCCTTTGATTTATCCATCAAGTATAGTTGAATAAGAATGGCAATGTGGTCATTTATGAATGATTTTGAAGTTAATGAGATATTTTGCAACAAAATGTGATGGTTTAGGGAGTTGGTTGCACGAATTATAGTTCAATAGGGTTATTTGTAAATTTAATCATAATTGAGAGAGGTTTTTTACAATTTACTCAATAATACTACTCAGTGGTTCAAAATTGAAAACTATATGTTGGAACACTTTTTTAACATGGTCTCCGTTCTGAGGCATAGTTCGCAGTTGTTGTATTAATTTTTATTGCTAATGGTATAACATTCTTAAATAATATTGATCGATTTTAAAATGAATATCAAACAAATATTAGCGTAACTGTATTGACCTTTTAAAAAAAATTACGAATTAGACTATACATAACGCATGGGATAAAACATGTTCAGTAACTAATACTTTAAAATTGGATCATACGGATTGGGGATGCTATATCCAACCCGAAATGCTAACAAGTTCTATTGTTTTTCTACTGAGTTGATTTAGTATGACTGTAGAGTATCAACGAAAGGTGGCACTATGTGTGAAACCACCCCCTTACTCTTAAATGGGAGGATAATAGTTCGAGCCTCAGTGAAGGCACTGTGTGTGAGTAAATTATTAACTTCGAAAAAAAAATGGCACTGTGTGTGCAAATTTTATAAATTAGAGGTGCTAAACGCTATATTTGGAGCACTAATATCCAAATTTGATATTTGGGTGGGAAAGAAAAAATGTTATAGTAAGAATGAGATGAGAAATTTCATATGTCCAAATTGAAATGTATAAACATTAAGGTAGGATTATCACATTTATAATAAATACATTAAAAATGTATATTATATATATATAATTTTAGAATAAAACCAATTTAAACATTGGGTTAATTACATTCACACTCTTTGAGGTTTGAATAAATTACAGCTAGATGCAATGTTTGCATTTTGTGAACACTTTGCCCCCTGTCAGTAAAGTTCCTTCCATAAGAGTGTGAAATGTCAACAATTCCCTTGAATGAAATTAATGAAAGAACTAAAAAAATATATCAGGTGCGTTAATTGTCTATAATACATTTTCTCAATTATATCACTTTACACCACTCAATTCATTGACTTTAATTGGAGTACTGTATTATTTTTCAAATTAGGAATTTATTTTTTTAGGAGTTAATTGAAGAAATTTCACTAAATTAAGGTTGACATGTTTGATCTTTTTATTTAGTTACACTTAATACATGAAATTTTGCAGTATATATTATTTTTTGCTTGAGTAATTATTTATGTAATTTTACTTATTTAAAAAAGAAGGAATATGGTTTGTGATATTGGAATTTTATTTAAGAATAATTTTTTTTTTCCACCTTGGGTTGATAGCTTGAGATTTTTTTATTTAATTGCACTCAATGAAATTTAACCATATCTAATATTTAAAATTATTTTCTTATTTTATTCTATTACAATTAAGCTTAAAAGAGATCATCTAATTATTGTTGATAAATTAAGAAATGTTGGTTAAAAGACATAATCTAATATTTTTAAATTGAAATCAAGTGATATTTGAGACAGAAGCAAACAATTGTTCCAACCAGTCCTAACTGACCTTCAAAGAGGCTTCGGCGCAACCTTCTTATTGACAGAAGGGGAGGAGGATCTTCTTCTGCGAGACCCCATCCAAATTCGCCACTCGTTGGTTGGTGTTCAATTATTGTTATTGAGACTATGCCTTCAATTTCATTCTTCGTCTTCCTAGTCGCAGTATTCTTGCTCAACCCACCATACATTTTAGAGTGTCATGCTGGGGCGATAGGCGTGCCGCAGTCATGCATTCGAGCAAGAGCCTTTGCCTTTGTGTTCACAAAATGCAAACTTTGCATCTAGCCATAAATTTTTCAAACTTCAGGGGTGTGATGTAATTAATCCTATTATGTAAATAACCTTTTCAATAATGCCATATATATTGATATCTTTACTAATAAAGTGGTTTGAGTTACAAGTTACCCCAACTTTTTTGGTAAAATAAATAATTGTCTAGGTTCATACTTGGAATCAAATGTTTTTGTTCAGAATTCTAGAGGAGGAGAATTTTGAGTCAATTGGATTAAAAAGTATTTTTTTGACTTCATACAGATTATATGTATCTCAAAGTCCTATAATAAATAGAATAGTAAAGAATAATATGGTATATCATATCTAATTTTAACTCTTTATTAACTATAAAATTAAGAATTTCTACAATAGTTCTTAACTTTTTAGGAATTTAAGAATAATACATTTTCTAAACTCACATCTACAAAAATCAACATTAATGCATTTTATTAAGTTTTGTTTTTAGTACTTTTGCACGAAGAGAACTCTAAATTAGAATAAACTATGGGTGAATGGCACAAAATACCTCTATAATTTTAGAAATGTGTAGAAAACTTCTTTATTGGTTTATAAACACCCATACACTTCGCAAAAAGTGCAAATTGCCCCATCCTAGACCTTTTTCCGGTGACTGAGAGGAAGAGTTTTCTGCACATTTTTAAAATTATATGAGTGTTTTGCGTCAGTCACATGATGAATTCTTACCAGAAAAGTGAACCGAACAGTATTATAGGTGGTCAAAGTGCACAGTAGATGGGAATTTTTGCACATTTTTGAAGTCATGTGGGTGTTTTGGGTCATTCAACTAATAAACTATTATATAAAATGTATTTTATTAACACAATGAATGTTTTATGCAATCAAGAGTTGTAGATGGGGACGTGTATTGATAAATTAAGGGATAAATCATGACTAACTAAATTATTTATTAAATCTAACTTGCTTCATAAGTATTTGTATCTTGGATCGAGTCCTCATTCATAACGAGTCTCTTAGAAGGATCTATATATGATCCCATTATATATACTTTATTCAATCCTAATCCGACAAAATACAATTCAGATAAATGAATCCAAATAATTGTCTATACATTACGCGTGGCTGGCTAATAATTAGTGATATATATGGACAACAAATTTATTGTTTTGGTATTGGATAGAATGGATTGGCATGTATGTATGTCTACCCCAAAAAGGGTAAATAAAACCAGCCCACATGTATTGTAATAATATCCCAATTAAAAAGGTGAGGGGTTCGAGTCTTCTAAAAAACATTATGAGTAAAGACAGAGCCAGAAAAAAATTCATTCGGGGGCAACCTTTATAAGTGCAAATAGATTAAAATAATAATAAGAAGAAAAATAGTTTAAATACATTGATAATTCATTAGAATAAAATTACAATTGTTCTCGATGATTTTTCATATCTTGAAAGCGTCCTATGATAATTTTATTATCTAGGCTAACAGAGATCTTTTTCAATATATGCTACCAAGCTATCTAAACTATAACCATAAATTTAACTTTACATAATGCGGCTTTTAAACATCTTACATAGGGATATAACTTAACATTCTCTAACTCTCGTTATAGGGCCTTATATGCTATCATTCATCCATTCATCTCTCATATTATTGCACATTCGAGTCTTGATGATTTTCATAGCAAAAAATATCCTCTCTACAGTGAGTCTGAGAAAGAGAGCTTAAAGTGAGAGAGAGTTAGGGTTCAAATTGAAATGTTCAATTCCAATTTACAAGTTAGGGTAAATAATTAAATTATTATTTTGGATTGGGTTGGGCTTTAATTCTAAGAAGTGAATTGTGGGTTTTAGTGAAATTATAAGTTATTTTGGGTTGGGTTAATTGGTTGTGGCCTGGTGGGTTAGATAGATTAGAAATTAGGGTTCCCATTAAATATTTGTTAAACTAATTTATATATTACATATAATTTTTAGGTATTTTTATTTTTTTGCCTAATAATTTTATCTTTAAAAAAGTTTATTCAAATCTTTGAACTTGTGGGGCAATAAGCAAAAATTTGAAAGAATTTAATGGGGGTCAAATATAATTTTTTTTCTATAAACCTCTTAAAAATAATTAGAATTACTATTATAAATATAAAAATAATAAAAAATTAACGGGTCAATTGCCCCCTAAGCCACAAACGTGGCTCCGTGCCTAATTATAGGTGTGGTGTGTGTGAGTTTTTTACTATTAAAAAACAAAAAAAAACGTAAATAAAAGGGACAAAAATTATTCGAATCAGGCACCTTTCACGTGACTTCGGTCAAATATCAAAAGCAATTTTATTTTCTTTTAGCTTGGTTTAGGTAATTCATAATTGGAACATATTGAAAGCAAAATTAGCTTAACATTCAGAGGCATGGATAAAAGAGACAGAGAGCATTAAATTAGTGAATGAATTATTATGTTGTCATTATTCAGTATTTTATTTAATAAATTAGTGATATAAAATAGTAAATAAGTATTCTCTCTTACATAGGTCCTAATTGGGAAGACTTTGGGTGATCAACAGCCAAAACTCACATAGGTTGGGTGATTTTTCATGAGACAAAAGAGAGAGGTTTCAAGGGTAGTATTTAACCATCATGTCATAAAGTCAGTCAAACCATTGATCCAAAAGAGTTCTATTAATGAAATGGGCATGACTAGAAGACATTAGTTGAAGGGATAAAACCATGATTCGATCCGCTTTTTGAAAGTTGCTTTTGACTTTTCGGAGGAAAAAACTGTTTTAAACGGTGTTTGACAAAATTTTTAGAATAATTTCTAGGCATTGGATGAACGTTAAAAGAAGCTAGTATGTATTAGCTTTTCAAAATGGCTTATGGTTATCTTTTTCTTATATGAAAAGCCGGAAGCAAAACCTCTGTCAAATGAGACCATAATATCTCTTTTTGAACTTTCATTCACAAGAAAGAATTTAAATATTGTATCTAAGTATTATAAAAGAGCAATAAAGTTGCCCACATAGGGTGCAAATGAACCAAGCTCGACTCGTTAAGAGCTCGGTTTGTGTTCGTTCGTTTAGCAAATGAACGTAGCTTGAAAATATTTTTTAGGCTCGTTGATAAATGAGTTGAGCTTGACCATTAAGGAGCTCGACTTCTCACGCTCGTAAACATACTCATCTAGGTAATATAGTAAGATTATCGCATAATTATCAAGAGAATGTGTAGAAATTGAAGAGATTATGAACGGAGTTGTTGAAAACTATAGGATTGAGCGGTCATTTTGACATAATCACTTCCAAAAAGAAATTGTTATTGAAAAAAAAATATATAAAGAAAAGAACATATATCAGAATCAACGAACATAGTATTCGCTCCTTAATCGGTCGGGTAGCTGATTCTGTTTTATTGTCCCAAAATCGGTGACATAGCTCAACCGATTAAAAATAATAATTTTAATCATTTTTAAACAAAAGAAGATCATGATTTGTGTGCGAGAGAACCCAACTCACACGTGTACCTTTAATTCCCTTAATGAAGAGAATTTTTATGGTAACCAAGAGAATTCGTAAAACTTATAGAAATGAGGGAGGTAGAAATGAAAAAAAATTAAGAGAGACTTAGACTACCGAAAATAGTATTATTGAGCGATGATTTGTGTGTTTGGTCAAGAACCTCAAGAAATGAAGCATGTTCACTAATTTATAGTGAAAAAGAAATTACAAATATGATTACAGAAAGATAAATAACTTGATTCAATAATTATCTAAAGAATAATTAAACTTAACTCCTAAACTAATTATTTTTATCGAAAAGATAAAAAATTAAAAAAATGTTGTAAGAACATTTATTTGTAATGACATGATTCTGATAAAAAAACCATGTTGAGAGTTGAAAGTTTTTGGGTTAATCAAGTTGACAAATCAAATGAAGATCGACAAATATGTCATATCAAGTTTACAGTGATAAAGAACATAAGGGTTGTGAAGAGAAGTTGATTGGAAGTGATGCTGCAAATAAATAAACAGAAGTTGATCAAGTTGAAACTGCTAAGTACTTACCGAGTACTCGATATATTAAACTAACGAGTACTCGAACTTCTCATTACCAAATACTCGATGGGTCGCGCCTTGGCGCGGATGATGGCGTAGTTTCAGTGGATTTGAGGTGCTATGCCGCGCCATTTGAACTTTACCGAGTACTCGGTAAAATTTCTACCGAGTACTCGAGATTGATTTTTCGAGTACTCGAAGAAGTACTCGATGCTGACTTCAGTTTTTAGTTAAGGCTTATTTTGATAACATAATAAGTGACTCCTATTCACTTAAAGACATGGTTATGAGTTATTATTGGTATATTGGACTATCATTGGTATATTAGTTTATATTTGGAAGACTTAATGGTGGAAATACGAATCCTGAAAGAAAAATGATTCTTACCATTAATTCAAGACTTTTCTCTATTTATATGAGTTAAACCAAAGAGAAGGGTGTGATTTTTGGAAGATCTCTGCGATACTTTGATAGATCAGATCCGTCTGCAGAGAGAGAGAAAAAAAAAGATCGCTTGATCATTCTATATCAAAGGTTTCTCTAATTTTTGGTGATTATTCAATTGTGCTCCTACACATGATATCTTTATGCATAATTAGATGATCCGTTGCTGAAAAATCATTACACCACCTATTGCAATATGGTTGCATCGATCCATTGAGAAACGAAGTTGTTAGAGTGCGGAGATCGGAGTGTGAAGGTTCGTGGTAAACTGATACGTTGAGAAGCGAAGTCATCAGAGTACGGAGTGGAGCGAAGGCTTCGTGGAACGCGAGTGATTCAAAACTTTTAGTCATCAAGTTATAAGAGGCAAGCCAGAGTGATTTTGTAAGTCATAACTTCATAGAGTATGTGTACTTCTTGATTCATAGTGCATCGATACCAGATGATATCCATGATTTTTACTTTGAGCTTTTCCAAGATTTACCATGTAAAAATATTGGTGTCGTCTCTGCTTTATTTTCTGCACTTATATTTATTATTGTGTGGTTTGGATTATTAAATAATTGAATTAAAATTGAGTATTCCGCAATTAATATTTTAATTTATCAATTAATTCATAAAAATCTTATTCACCCCCTCTAGGCTTAGTTCACCATCTTCTAGGTAATTTCAAATGTAACAAAAATCATAATCTATGTCCATTAGATTAACCTTATCTTCTTCTTATCGGCATGAAATCATTGTTATGATGTTCCATATTCAAATAAGCACGTCATCTCGTCCCCTGCATCGAAGAGCGGAGATTCACGAAGAAGTATTCTACTATTTACCCTTGAGTGGGTTGTACTCTACTCTCTTATGGGTTGGATCTGATGATTCAAATCGAGCTTCAGCTATCTTGAACAGCTAGCCTTCAGCCCAAACAATCCTCAACCGATGTGTTTTATTCCAACACAACTAACTTTTAGCCCGGTTCTATTCCACATTGGATGCCACATCACCATCTCTTGGGTTGCCACATAGGGGAAGAATTTAGGGTGTTAGCACATAAGATTTATAAAATTAAAACATGTTAAAAATAAACCTGCAATAATTCAATCTAGATGACTATTGACAAAATTAATATATGTTACAACTGAATCAATTGAGCTGTTCGTGAGTAGGCTCGGACTCGATTTGTAAAACTAATACTCGGTCCGGGCTCGTTCGTCTAACAATTAGACTGAATCCAAACACAATTGTAGATTAATTTAATAAATGAGTCAAGTTCGAACGTTTCCGGAATTCAGCTGAGTTCGATTCATTTGCGGCCCTTAGTTACGAATTTCCAGGAGCTTAGCGAAAGAAGGGCTTAATTGGTAGGAAAAATATATCCAATTAAGCGTATCAGGACAATTTTCAGAATAATAGTGGCCAAGTCAATTTATTCATTTTGTTGTTGGATAACTTTATTCAATATATCAATACCCAATTAAAAATGGTTTAAAAAATTAGCATGTGTTTGAAGATTTTTGTACATTCCTTGCAAATCTGGAAAAAAAAAATTTGATTAGATAAATATAATCAAGACAATTCAGCCACAACACACAAAGCAAAGGATTGGCATACGTAGAGGCTACAAGCCTACAACCCAAAAGCCCAACACTGAGCAGTAACTGAAAAGGCGGGAAAGCATCTTAATTCTCAGATGTAACAATGGGTGACGAGTAGATTGCCTTTTTCCAAATATGCAAATAAGAATGAGACCAAGGATGATTGGCCCAATGTGATACACAAAGCTTGATGAAGGTACGTTTGAACACTAATGGAGCAACCTTTTTTATTTCTTTTTATTCCTCCAATTAGATGATGCCCAACTTATAATATCTTGCCAATTTTTCCTGGTATTTCTATTAAATTCCCCACACAAACACTGATTTATATATATATATTTATATTTATATATATATATATATATATATTTTGCACGACATGATAGTTTCAGGCGTACCCCATAATTTACAATTGGACAATCCCAACAAGCATTTTGCAATTGGGAAAATTCAAACTCCATACCTCTAAGAGTGAGGTAAGATCAGTCTTTAATTTGTCATTATACTATTCACTAGAAATGGCATGAAATTGATGCCTTAAAATTGGAATTGGACAAAATAAAATAATTAATATATTTTTTTGGGTATAACTAAGCAAAACCAAAAGGAATATTTAGGAATGTTTCGGGTGAATCGTACATGAAGGTTCCAATCAAGTTAGGGTTTAGTTTGGGAAAGGTTTATAATTAATGGTGTAGGAAATGGGAGTATTGATCATTTGGGAAATATTTTCATAAGATAACATTAATCTCTTAGTAACTATTTGTGTTGATTTGATATATTTTCTTGCTATATATTACCCTAGAATTAGAAATGGATTAGTTTCCTCCAAAACCATGATTAGTTGCAGCTTAATCTTACAAGAGTCTTTCTTTGATGAGATAGTTATTGTTGAAAATATTAAACTTGATTCATCAATCAAGTGTGAAACAAAGAAAAACATGGAGCCATCTAGAAGCATGTTTTCAAAGACTAAACAAGAGGTAGCTATGCAAGTTCAAAGATGGTGGCTAAAAGTAGTCAAATGTTCACACCTATAGGTTGAACATTCAAAGCTTGTTTATTAGTTTTGCATGCTTATAAATAGAGAGGTATTATGTAGTTGTAAAATCAGAAGTTAGTAGCTAGGCTTTCAATAGAGGAGTGTGAGAAAAAGAAAAAGAGAGAAAGCGCTTTGTATTTTTGAAAGTGTGAGTTTAAGAATAAAAGTTTCGTTCTCTCATATATGTGTTGATCCTAGGTATATATAATCACCATTAGTGATTTCTCAACATGGTATCAGAGCTTGGTGAAGCTTGAGCAAGCCCAGAAGTGAAGAACCAAAACAAAGCCGAAAGTTTCAAAGCCTATTCGTGAGCCATAGGTGTTCAAACCACAAGTTTGAGCACATATCTAACTTCTCCGTTCCAGCAGGAACGTAACCCCGAAAATTTCAGGCTAATCCACCACCGCACGCGCCCTCACGCGCAGCCACAAGCTCGGCGAGTAAGCCCACGCGCAGCCACGCGCCTGGTCATCTTCAACCTCTAGCCGCGCGTGAAGACCACGCGCACCCACGTGAGCACGCGCCTGACACGTCAGCAGTGACATCATCGCCAATGCCACGTTAGCCTTGCCACGGTGACAGACACGTGTCCCAACCATCAGTTGACACGTGCCCCAATCATTAATTGACACGTGTCCCAACCATCGGTTAACACGTGGCCCAACCAAGAGCTGACACATGGCCCAATCAGAAGGCGACACGTGGCAATCCTCATGTGCTGCCACATCATCAGAAGTTTGTGAATTTACAGATTTGCCCCTCGTTAGTATTTTGTCCATTCCGGGCTCATTTTATCTCCGATTTGAGCAAATGAAGAGTCATTTTTGACTAAACGGAACGCTTCGGACGCAACCGTGTAGTCGGTTTGACCAGATTCAACACCGATTTTCAGAAATAAGTACCTCAAGTGCTTAAACAAATCTGATGGCATCCTCTAGCAATTGTTTCCAGCCCCAGCTTCCACGACTGAACAAAGATAATTATGAGAAGTGATGTATCCTGATGAGAGTCCTTTTAGCCTCACAAGATTTATGGGATGTGATTGATACCGGGTATGACGAACCCGAAAAAGTAGAGAATCTAAGCCAGGCCCAACAGGCAGAGCTTAAAGAAAAAAAAAGGAATGACAAAAAGGCGTTATATCTGTTTTATCAGAGTGTAGATGAAACAAGTTTTGAGAAGATCTCCGCCGTCAACACCGCCAAGCAAGCATGGGAAATTCTTTGTAAAGCAAATCGAGGAATTGAAAAGACGGTAAAAATTAGACTTCAAAGTCTAAAGGGGGAATTTGAATTGCTGCAGATGAAGGAAAGCGAGTCAATTTCTGAGTACTTTACCATAATATTGGCTATTTTGAATCAAATCAGAGGATGTGGATAAAATATCGAAAATGTACGTGTGCTCGAGAAAATAATGAGATTGCTCAATTCAAAATTTAAGTACGTGATTATAGCCATTGAAGAATCGAAGAATCTAGATGTCATGACAGTTGACGAGTTACAAGCCACACAAGAAATCCATGAACAACGAATCAACAAGAAGAATACCTCAAGCATCCGAGAGGACAAGCAAGTCCTGCAGGCAAAGTTCTCAGCCGGAGAAGAGAGATGGGGAAATTCACAAAGAGGTCGAGGCAGAAATCGTGGCTATCAAGGATGAGAAGATGCATTTAAAGGTGAATATGGGAGAAGAAAAATGAAGTGTTATAACTGCAACAGATACGGTCACTATGCCCGTGAATGCAGAAGAAAGCTAACATAAGAAGATGAAAATGACGAACATGTGTACTTTACAAAGAAAGACACAAATGAGCTAAATGGAATGGTATTGATGGCTTAATATGAGAATCCTGTTAGCTGGATTTATGAAGAAAAAACGGAGTCCAAGGAGCCCGTGATTGAAGAAAAAGAAGAAAATGAAGCAGAAGAAGTGTTACCAATAGTGCCACAAGAAGAAGTTGAAGCAGTGCCACGAACAGTGACACAAATTGCTTTTATTCCTGACAAGAAGAAGACAGATGTGGATCCGGGTGAAAGATACTGGACCAGAAAGAAGTCAGAAAAAGATCCGGTTAGCTTCACCGAAGTCATTCAAAAGAAGAAATGGAAGACTTATATGGATGAAGAGATGTTCACCATAAAGAAGAAGCAGTGTAGTCTACCAGAAGGCCATAAGTCAACTGGGTTGAAGTGCGTCCATAAGACGAGAATTGGACAAGGCAAAGTTCAGAGATACAAAAATTGCCTATTTGTGAAAGACTACAAGTATAGAAAAGTGAAGCCAGACAAGTTCAATAGTCTAAAGAAGAAATGTAATGCCTCGGAAATGGTTCAAGAGAAAGGAAGTTCGTCATGCCCAAATTCATTCCCTATGATGGGATGAAGGATCCCGAGGAGCACATTTACCAGATCCACCAAAAAATGACCATGTATGCCGACAACGAAGCCCTGCTGTGAAAAGTCTTCCCGACCAGCCTCGTCGATGTGCCTCTCCTCTGGTTCAGGAAGCAGCCGCCGAGATCCATTGGCAGCTGACAGCAACTGTTCGACCTCTTCGTGGCCCAGTATTTTGGGAACAAGAGGCAAAAGAAAACCATATCGAGTCTGTTTACCATGACTCAAGAAAAAGGCGAGTCCCTCAAAAGCTTCCTGTCCAGATTCAACGTTGAGTCGTCCTCAATCGACAACTGCGACCAGCACTCAGCCGTGGAAGCCTTCAGGATGGCATTGATCCCGGGAACAAAGTTCCATCAATCAGTTGTGAAGCGACCCCCCTCGGGAATTAGGGAACTCAACTCTAGGACTCAGGGCCACTTGAGGATCGAAGAGGAGGAAACAACCCGACAGAAAAGAGCGGTGTTGATCAATGTGGAAATCAGGTCGAAGGATAAGGTTTCAGATACATCCCGACATCCTAACAGTCGCAAGCGCTCAAATCCCCCGATCCCAGCTTCATCTCAATTTCCCTAACAGCCTGAGAGACGCGCCAGGTTCGAGGAGAAGATCACCCCGCTAAAAGTGACCCTTGCAAAGCTTTTCCAAGAAAACAAAGCCAGAGGGATCTTCCAGACTCCCCCCCCCCCAATCAGACAACCCCTCGACCAGAGGGATAGATCGAAGCACTGCGCCCTCCACGGTGATTTCGGCCATACGACGAATGATTGCAGGAACTTGAGGTGCCAGGTCGAGACAATGATAGCCCGAGGGGAGCTAAAGGACTTCGTCCAATGGGATGGCCCGAGAGCCCATCAACCCGCACAGAACAACCAACGAAATCAGGCTCCAGCTCACCCCGTTAGAATCATTAATATGATCCATGGAGGTCTAGACTCACGAAGCGCCGAAGGTTCAAGACGATCACAGATGAGGAGGACACATCATGTCAGCAGGATAGTCGGGATAAATGAGGTTCACCACCGAACGGGGCAGTCTCAGATACTTTTCTCCCAGGATGACCTCCGAGATATCCAGGTCCCACACGACGACCCATTAGTCATCACCCTGATGGTCTCGGGATGTCTTGTCCGGAGGGTCATGGTTGATCCGGGAAGCAGTGCAAATATCATGACCAAATGGGCTTTCGATAAATTGGAGATCGACTAGAGGAACATTGTGGCTTCCAGGAATCCAATTGTCGGGTTCGACGGAAAGCAAGTCGATCCCCTCGGGGAGATTAGTCTGCCTGTGTCAGCAGTGCAAAGAACTCTGTCAGAGACCTTTGTAGTGGTGGACGTGAAGCCCTCTTACAATCTGCTTATGGGAAGAGGATGGATTCACAGGATGCAAGGCGTACCCTCAACTCTCCATCAAATGAGGAGGTGCGTCGGGCCAAATGGTTATGACATAATTGATATCAAAGGAGATCAAGTAGCAGCCAAGCAATGTTACGCCATCACTGTCAAAGGAATGAAGAATAAGCTCGATCGGAAGAGGTCCCGAGAAGAAGATCAGGACCTGGACCCGCAACCCAAATAGCAGATACAGGACGGGGAGTCGAGTTCCCCGATCGTCATAGAACCTCTGCAGCCGGTTTCGGTATTGCCTAATCAACCCGACAAGGTTACCTACGCAGGTACAAACCTCACCACTTGTGAATTGAATGAACTGACAACATTCTTACAGGATAATCATGACGTCTTCGCATGGGAGCATACTGATATACCCGGCATCGACCCCTCTATAGCCTGACATACTTTACATGTCAATCCGAATATACGACCTGTTCGAGAGAAACAGAGGCGAATGGGGGGCCAAAGGAACCAGATCATAGCAGATGAAGTGTCAAAGTTTCTACAAGCCGGGTTCATCAGAGAAGTTCAGTATCCTGAGTGGTTAGCCAACGTGGTGGTTGTGCAGAAAAAGAACGGGAAATGGCGAGTCTGCGTTGACTTCACCGACATAAACAAAGCCTGCCCAAAAGACAGCTTCCCCTTGCTAAAAATAGACCAAATGGTCGACGCTACCGCAGGCTACGATAGACTGACTTTCCTAGATGCTTACTCGGGATACAACCAAATCCCAATGGACCCGACAGATGAGGAAAAGACCTCCTTCATTACCGAGACAAGTACATATTGTTTTAAAGTTATGCCTTTCGGACTAAAGAACGCAGGAGCTACATTTCAGAGGCTAGTAAACAGGATATTCAAAGGAATGATGGGTACAGTGGTCGAAGCTTACATTGATGATACAGTTGTCAAGAGCATAAATAAAACTGACCATTTGGGACATCTTCGGAAAGTATTTGATGCCTTGAGGAAACACAGGATGAAGCTCAATCCAGCCAAGTGCTCTTTCGGGGTGTCATCAGGGCAGTTCTTGGGACACATAGTCGACCGATCGGGCATACAGGCCAGTCCGACACAAGTGAAGGCTCTGCTTGAAACGAAAGAACCAACCACGCACAAAGAAGTCCAAATCCTGACTGAAAGGGTTGTAGCCTTAAGCAGATTCATCGCAAGACTGACCGACCGATGCCGACCCATCTTCCAGGCTATCAGAGCCAGAAAGGGAGAAGTGTGGGGACCCGAGCAGACTAAAGCCTTATCCCGATTAAAAGAGTACATGCTCAAACCCCCCATTCTTGCGACACCCGAACCCGATGATGTACTACTCTTGTATCTGGCAGTATCATCGATATCAACTAGCGCGGTACTCATCAAAGAGGACAGGAACCTCCAAATGCCCATCTTCTATACCAGCAAGGTATTGGCAGATCCCGAGACACGGTACAGCAAGCAAGAAAGTTGGTTTTATCCCTAATCAATGCCAAATGACGTCTCAGGCATTACTTTGAAGCTCACCAGATCATCGTCCCCACTTCCACTCCTATTCGTGTACTTATGGCGAAGCCCGATCTCTCCGGAAGGATCTCCAAATGGGCCATTGAGCTGGGGATTTATGATATAACCTACGTTTCCAGGATCTCGATCAAAGGGCAGGTCGTGGCCGATTTCCTATTAGAAGGAGAGACCGAGGAGGCAGATCAACCCGTTGAGTTAGAAACGTGGAAATTATTCATAGACGATGCAGTTACAGTTCTCAGCCACTAACAATGAGGCAGAGTACGAGGCAATCATATCGGGCCTGAGATTGGCCAGGAGCCTGCAAATACAATCCCTATCCGTATACAATGACTCCCAGTTAATAGTCAGACAAATAACCGGCGAGTACGAAACCAGAGACCCCAAAATGGAATCTTACAGAGCACTGGTGCTCGAGGAGTCCGAAGGTTTTCAAAAGCTAACATTCAGCCAAATCCCTCGGGAAGAAAACACCTCTGCCGACCACTTAGCTAATCAGGCGTCCGCTGCTGGCGAGGATATGACCCGAGTAGTAGTGACCAACTTCATTGCTACACCAAGCATTCGAGGGCCCGACGAGCTAATATGCCTAGTACCCCGAGAGCCTAGCTGGATGGATCCTATCATCGATTACCTCAGTATCGAGATGCTGCCAACTGATAAGGCAGAGGCCAGGAAAATTATAATGAAGTCAGCCCGATACTCTATCATCCATGGACAGCTCTATAGAAGATCTTTCTCGGGTCCGTATTTGAGATGCGTAACTCCCTCCGAGGCAGAAACAGTGATGCAAGAGATACACGCTGGGGCTTGTGGAAATCACTCGGGTGCCCGTTCTCTCGCCCATAAAATCCTATCCCAGGGTTACTTTTGGCCTTACCTATCTCGGGATACAGAGGAATACGTGCGTAAATGCAAAGTCTGTCAGATGCACGGTGACGCTATACTCCAACCACCGGAGTTCTTGAACCCGACAATCGTTCCACATCCTTTTGCCCGATGGGGAATGGATATAGTCGGACCTCTCCCAAAAGCCATCGAGTCAAAGACCTATGTGCTCCTTGCTACCGACTATTTCACCAAATGGGTTGAAACCGAGGCCTACCCTTTTATAAAGGGCAGCCATGTGGTCAAGTTCACATGGAATCACATCATCTGCCCGTTCGGGGTGCCAAGGACCATCATGATGGACAACGGCACAAATTTAGACTGTGAACCGGTCAGGTCATTTCTGGCCGAGCAAGGAATTAATCAGAATACCTCCTCGGTAGGGTACCCGCAAGCCAATGGACAAGCAGAAAGGACCAATCGTTCAATCTTCAGCACCCTGGCAAAGAAACTTGAGAAGGCAAAAGGGGCTTGGTTGGACAAATTACTAGAGGTTCTGTGATCATATAGAACCACGCCCCGTCAACCGACCGGTGAAACACCATTCGCTATGGCGTATGGGGAAGAAGCCATAATCTCGACGGAGTATGTTGTCCCGACATTGAGGTCAATGGCCTGGGACGAAAGGTCAAACAATCAACGCTTGTCTCACGAGCTCGACTTGCTGGAAGAGAGGAGAGAAACTGTCGGGATAAGACTGGCAGCTTACCAACAACGGGTCAGGAATCATTTCAACAAGAGAGTAAAAAAAAGGGGATTCCAAGTCGGGGACATGGTCCTTAGACGAAATATTGGACACGTGGGCAAGCTCCAGGAGCCTTGGGAAGGACCCTACACCGTCACCGAGGTGATTGGTCGAGGGGCCTACAGACTGCTCAGGAACTCAGATAACAGAAGGGAACCGAACACACAGAACGTATCCCGACTAAAGAGGTATTACCCATAGAAATGCTTTGTTTTGACCATTGTAAAGAAAGGCCACTAGAGCCCAAAGGATTGCAATGAAAGTTCCATTTTTCCCGATCATCTTCACAGTGGTCGAAATCGTCTCCATGATTATCTACAAAACCCAAGTGTGGAATCCTCTCCATGGGCCCAAAGTGCCCGAGAGATCTTCGCAGACCCACTAGTGGTCGGGTTTTATAAACTATTAATTTCAAAACCCAAGTGTTGAATCCTCTCCATGGGCCCAAAGTGCCCGAGAGATCTTCACAGACCCACTAATGGTCGGGTTTTACAAACTATCAAAACCCAAGTGTTGAATCCTCTCCATGGGCCCAAAGTGCCCGAGAGATCTTCACAGACCCACCAGTGGTCGGGTTTTACAAACTATCAATTTCAAAAGCCAAGTGTTGAATCCTCTCCATGGGCCCAAAGTGCCCGAGAGATCTTCACAGACCCACCAGTGGTCGGGTTTTACAAACTATCAATTTCAAAACCTAAGTGTTGAATCCTTTCCATGGGCCCAAAGTGCCTGAGAGATCTTCACAGACCCACCAGTGGTCGGGTTTTACAAACTATCAATTTCAAAACCTAAGTGTTGAATCCTCTCCATGGGCGCCCGAGAGATATTCACAGATCCACCAGTAGTCTGTGAAACGCCCGAGATATCACCACAGGTATGACATCTGTCATTCTTTATGGTTAAATTAAAAAACCCGACTATTATTGTCTGGTGATATTGTTATTCTTACCAAAGTTACAATTCAATGTCCTGATTTCTATCAACATCAATGAAGCGTTGGATCATACATGTTCCCAACAAAATATGAATAAGCAAACACATTTATATTAAAAAGGCCCCGGTGGCCAAGGCTGATACAATAAAACATTGTTGAATTGTTACAAACGGGGGCAAAACGCTAGAAAAAGGGAACCCTATTCCACCACAGAAGGATCCACATTACCACCAGAGGCTTTGGTCCCGAGGGATTGTTCTTCTGTGGTTCCAGGCCCATCCATGCCAGAGCGAGAAGGCGGAGTGGGCAGGTCATCCTAAAGGAACTCACCAAAGGCCAGATCCTCGGGTTCGGCCTCAGGATCGTCATACGGAGGCCCAACTCCAATGCTGAGGTCTAGCTCCTCAATAGTCGGGATCTGCCTTTCCTCTTCAGGCTTTTCAAGTTCCTCTATGCACTCCCTCCAACCCTGCTCGTAGCGGTACTTGCTGGTCAGCTCAAAACGGGAGATCATCTGTTTACCACCCTTGTGGCACATCTCTACTCGAGACCTCTCCACGCCCAGTGCATTCTCGATCTCGACCTTCTCCTCAAGCAACTGCAGCCCCAAAGCCTTTAACTTATTGACTTCTTCAGTTAGGGCCTGCACTTGGAGAGCTAGGGCCTCCCGAGCCTGTACTTCCTGGCTAGCCATCTGCTTAGCCTCCCGAGCTTTGCCCTCGAGCTCTGAGATCGTCCCCTTGGCAGATACGAGCCATTCTTCAGCTGTGACAGCCCTGTACGTCAGGGACTGTATCTTATCATTGGCCTTTTTGACCTGCTCCAAGGCCTTGGCACACCCAGCTTTGTGGACTTGAACATCCCGATTCAGGGAGTTTATAACTCGGGCATCATCCTCAAGCTTGCAATTGTACGCCTGAATAGCGTGAAACATCTAAAAGAAAAATAATGTTAACACAAATATAAGGGGCATGATAAAAGCTAAGTACAAAATGTATAAAGAATGTATTACCCTCATTGCAAGCTCGGGCCCGTTCAAAGCTAGGCTCATCCTGTCGTACCGCCCCATGGCCAACCTATCGGCCGGGGTCCATACCCCCAAGGCCATCTCCTGGAGAGTTTCTGAATTCCCGATCGTCTGGTCTCCCACAGAAAGATATGGATGGCCCTTCCTAGTATCCAGCCTGAACCGAGGGCCATGGGGAACATCTCTCCCACTCTCAGCAGCTTTCTCCATCTCCCTATTATCTTGTTTCCTGACATTTGCGGAGATAGCAGTGCGGAGCTTTGAAGGTCGGGATTGACCCTTGTCCTCGTCACCAGAGCCCAAGTCCCGGGCATCTGACATTGAGGCAGGAACACCCAATGCTACACTCCGGCTAGAGCTGGGTCTGACTGGAGGATCGGCTCAAGAAGGATTCTGATCCAAACCTCTTGAGACCGGAACCAGAGCATCATCACCCCCAACCTCGACTTGATCACCCCCGACCTCGACTTGATCACCCGTTTACGGATCATGGGAGGGAGGTGGTGGGGGCGCGACCGGAGGATGCTCTGTTGGAGGAGGAGACACCACAATAAGGCCTCCAGCATGTCCCGTTGGTTGATTGTTTGCAGGATTCTCAGGGACTGGGGGGACATCAACCCCACAGACAAAGGATGTAGAGCTAGTGTCAGCCTTTCTGGCTCTCTTGATCAAAAGTTTGGGCATGACAACCGCTTTCCTTTTCTGCTGGCCGCCAGATATTTTTCTCTTAAGTTTTTTCGCTCCCGATTTAGTCGATGTAGAACCCGAGGCTATCGTCGGTGCGGATTCTCCCGATGCAAGCTCCTGCAATACAGATCTGGTCAGGCAATTCTGGCTATCCCTAAAATCCTGACTCCATACTCTGGCTCGCAACATTTCAAATCGGGATCTTATGTACCCGACCTCCCTTTTTTCCTGAGGAGCCTGCAGGAAACCCATAACTAGAATACCCAACTTATCGTTGCACAGTTCGCAGTGGCAAGAGGCTCGGGTATGAAAAATCTTAAATTCGGGAAGTCGGGTTAGCTGGAAAACATGGTTGACAGGTATGTTCATAGCGTCAGGATGTCTCCACTGACCACTCACTATTATCATCCTTTCTTTCCATCCCTTATTGGAGGTCGGGACGTTGTCACACAACTTCTTCTTGACATATGAGGTTAGGTTGTACCGACCCCTATTATCCTTCTGTTCTTGAAGTTTGTACGAAAACAGAAGCTCGGCCAAACCTAAGTCTAGGTTCAATTCCTTATTAATCAGTAAAATCATGGCCAGGATCCTATAAAAGTTAAGACCGACTTGAAGGGGGGCCAGACCCAAAGTCGCCAGTGCCAAGAGAAAGAAGGGATGAATGGGAAACTTCAGTATGGCAAGGTGGAATGAGGAAAGCAATATCTCTCCGTCCTTTAGCCCCTGACCGATCCTAAAATATGCGTCCCGAGGGTAATGCCTAACCCTAACCCCTTCAGGAATCCCGAGGCTCTTCAGTTGAGCGTCTATCCTGTATTTGGCGGGGAGAGGGCCAGTACAGAAATTATCCTCTTCCTTAACATCCTGATCCTGATTAGTCCCGACATCACCCTCTACGACTCGACCCCCTGCATCCTGAGTAACCTCTGGTGGACTAGACCTAACGACCCGGGTAATCTCAACGGACGGGGTGCTAACTGAGGCTTCGGGATCAGTAACGGTCAAATCGATGTATGTCAGTTGCAGGTCACTAACCGACCTAGTGTCATCACTCCCAAACATATTTGACGAAAGGTAGAAGAATGAGAAGAATGACTTACAAAAAGGTGAAGGAGGTTCCAGCAGTTTCCCCCTTTGTATTTTTCTCCGGTGAGTAATTTACGGAATCCGGCAACCCTGTCAACGGACGGAGAATGATGCTTCCGGTCAAAAATTTACAGCAGGACTCGAATCTCTCCACACAATAAAATAATCGACCACGGTCACTAGAGTTTGCCGAAATCAGTGAGACGAACAGTGGATTATTTAGGTTATGGAGTGGATTTGAGGTTGCGCGGAGGGTGGAGTATATGGCAGAGAGAACGCTGAGAGGGAGAACGGTTTGAAAATATTTGAAAATATTGCAAGTGTGGCGTGTGAGAAGGATATGCAGGTTATATTGACTTGACGCTTCAGCTACCCGGGTCAAGGTACCAGACCGACACAACCCTGCCCATTCCACGCGTATCGATGCCATCTCAGCCACAGGTTTAAAATTGCAATGATTACGACGGTTGCGGCATTCAATGCACCCCCGCGTCATCCGACACGCGTCCCGTAGCCACTTCAAGGGCTTTTGATGGGCCCTAAGATTCTTTCACCTAATGGGCCTGTCAAAAGAGGCCCATAAGCTAAAAGAGGGCCTGTGTACATGAAAGTATTCCCGGCTCATACAAAAGTGTATCCCGACCAGATCGATTCCGAAAAGCCCGAGATAATGATTCGGGATGATGGCCCGGATCCTGTACCTACACCATAGCCCGACCAATACGTCAGCCTTGTGGTCCGTCCCGGGACTCGACCACCATATCCATCTTGTAACCCGACTCGAATAACACACTTGAAGCAACTTGAAGATTCTAGAATAGACTTGTAGCTCAAGATAATGTCATAAAATAGGCATAAAATAGCTGACGTGTAAAGTAAGGACAAAAGTCCAAAATATGAAATGTTGCCCTAATGGGCCAAAAGCCCATAGGGAAAATGTATATAATCCAATGAAGAGTAATGAGAAGGGATCTTTTTGTGTTGTGCAAATTTTGTATCTACAGCAAGGAAAGAAAATGGTATCTCTTCAGAGTTCAGGCAGGTCGACTCGGTTCAGTTCGAGGTATTTGTCGCTAGTCTTGGACTTGACTACGAAGAAGAGATTCAACCATCTCTAGGAAAAACTGGAAAGGCAGAACCAGAAAGTACAAGATAGGTCCATAAGATCTATGATGTTGCAAGGAATGCAGAACTTTTAAGACAAGTCCATAAGACTGAAGAAGCTTCAAGTAATATAGAAGATTCCCGAATCAAGTTTAAAGGGGGATGTTGAAAATATTAAACTTGATTCATCAAGTGTGAAATAAAGAAAAACATGGAGCCATCTAGAAGCTTGTCTTCAAAGACTAAACAAGAGGTGGCTATGCAAGTTCAATGATGGTGGCTAAAAGTAGTCAAATGTTCACACCTATAGGTTGAACATTCAAAGCTTGTTTATTAGTTTTGTATGCTTATAAATAGAGAGGTATTATGTAGTTGTAAAATCAGAAGTTAGTAGCTAGGTTTTCAATAGAGGAGTGTGAGAAAAAGAAAAAGAGAGAAAGAATTTTGTATTTTTGAAAGTGTGAGTTTATATATGTGTTGATCCTGGGTATATAGAATCACCATTAGTGATTTCTCAACAATTATGAGCCCATTCACCCACAAGTCTGGTTCAGAGTAAAAAAAACCATATGTGCCTGTGTTTTTGGTTTCGGCTTACTAGTAAACTACAAAAATATTTGAACCAACTTCTCCTACTTACAAAATTTTCTCTCAACGAAGAAAAATTATTGTATGGTCCTAGGCCATTAATCACTAGCTGACACATAGACAATTGTTTCAGCTTTGTGTCAATGGATAGTAGTTTTCCCGGGACCAATTAATGGCACCTGGTAATAACTTTTCTTCACCAAATTGGGTGTGGTTCTTCTTTATTGGATGGGCATACAAGTGACGTGGTATCCCTTATTCGATGAATTAATATCCTCTCCTTGGGTAGCAAAGTTGGGTACACTAAACAAAGTTTCGATATGTGATAGAAGATATTGTGGGAGCATTAGAAAAAGAGCTAAACTCTCTTCCACCATCAATGGAAATTTGTGGGGCATGCCTGAGATATGTATATGCACGGTTGGAGCATTTTAGGGTCCCTAGATAGATAGCTCATGGCCCTTGTAAATATGTACAAACATGTTTTTGCATTTTGCAATACCGTGTGTATGGTGATTTCGCTCCGACTAATCCATGGTATTTGTGCAAAGCGCCTTTTACATATGGATTGGGTAAGGCTCAAAATTTA
Organism: Cornus suecica; assembly: GCA_963922005.1. Taxonomy (NCBI): domain Eukaryota; kingdom Viridiplantae; phylum Streptophyta; class Magnoliopsida; order Cornales; family Cornaceae; genus Cornus; species Cornus suecica. The sequence continues at coordinate 74,262,182 of OY998238.1, forward strand.
TCGGTGATCATGTGGCCCCAATGAATTGTTAATTTGTACCCAATATGAGACATAATGTTTCTTAAGACACCAAGTCGCAAAGTGTTTTCCAACTGGGGCAACCAGGTTATGTTGCACAAATTTTTTTTATCTATTAGCTAGTCAAGTCTTCTAATAAAGTATCCTTGGCTTTGGTTGAAGTAGAACTGCTCTAAATTACAGAATATATTCTTTGATATTGAAACTATTATAGTACATATATACCAAATCTTCTTGCATTCTTCCTATGGTATGCGACATACGCATAAGTCTATAGTGATTATACTTTAACCAATTTTTATTATCCGTAACATGCTAATCAGAACCATATTCTCAGGAAAGCGAACAAAGAATCAATATTTAAACAGAAATCTTAATTTAAGGAAAGAATCCAACCAACACAACATCATGACAAGCATTACCAACCAATTTAATACAATCGTAACATCATTACATTTCATCTTTAGTGAGAAAACAAGCAAAAACAATATTCAGATGACCGACGGATATGATCAGCAAGTATGTCTGATCAATGGAGGAAAATGAGTAACACCATCACTCATGATAGATATGCGTACGCACAGGATCACGAAATGGTAGTAGTAGTGAGATTGAGTAGACGAGAACATGTATACACAGAGCAAAACGCTTGTAACGCCATCAACAACAAGACCCAAATAGCAGCCAGCAGTGTGAGTACTCGCCATGACCCAAACACATAACTCTTCATGAATTTCCCGACTTTAACCTTCCACCCACCATTGTAATACTTGTTCACATCTTCAATCACTTTATCCAAGAAGGGCACTTTGGTCAACTTAACAGACTTGCTCATCCCATTCCACAGGTTGGCCACTTCATCATCACTCTTTAAGTGGTTCAAAATAATCCCTTTTTCTCTAAGTAGCTTTGCATCCTCTTCATTGTCAATAATGCCATTCATTAATTCTGTGTAACGAGTGAAAACCAATGGCCCCGATGCATTGCAAGCTTCATATGCCACTAAATTTCTCAAGATTGCCTCCGTGTTCACGTCCAAACTAACCGTAGGGAGGTAAAGCGTAACCTTTTTAGCATCGAAACTAATGGTTGAGATGTTACCGTTAGTAGGTATCAAGTGAACACCGGCTTCAAAGAGCTCGGTGATTGAAGGGATTGTGATTTCCTCAACTCGTGGAGGTTTGCTAATGTTAGCACTCTCATTCTCTTCGTTTCCTTCTTCTTTATCCTGGGTGAAGAACATGTTTTCGATGGGCTGTTTCAACAGCTTAAGCCCCGGAAGGTTGGAGACAATTGTCCATGGCAATTTTATTATCACTTTGACAGGCTTTGAGAATATTATCTTGTTGAGAAGACGTACCGGGCCTTTGTTTAACTTCGAAAGGAGCTTCCAAATCTCTTCAAATAATTGCTTAATATGACTTGATTTGCCAAATGAATCTTCCTCTCCTTGTTGATTCTCATGAACTTCTGTTATTTCAGATAATTGATGCTCTATTTCCAATTTGGGCACTATCAAATGGTACAAAAAGTCTAGCAAGTGGGAGCGCTCAGAAGCTCGAACATATGGCAACTGTTCCATCATCTTGAAGGGCGAAATCTCCTTGCACAATCCCATTAACATGGAGTGTAACATCTCATCCCATGATTCCAACGACGAGAGTTGGAACTCGAGCACCTTTCGTAATAGAAAGAGCGGGATTTGATTCTCCAGCATTACCATGTCGCGAAGAATGGCATTATGGGCAGATTTTCTTCCTGTAATATCAACCAAATGGGACATCCTAGATGAAACTCTCGTCAGAGTTTTGCCTTCTTTGAGAGCGTAGATTTGGAGGAACTCAAGCATGAAGGATGCATCTACTGCCATCATCCAAGCCAAGGTTTCACCGTTGAAATCTAGGTATTTGTGGTATGAAGCTCGAATCCTCAGCTCCAGCTCTATCAACTGGTCGACGAGATGCTGGACCTTGAGGCTCTGGAGCTCTTTCTGCATTCTTTTCGCTGCAGCAAGCTTATATCTCTCCATCTCATGGAGCTCGGGACGCCAATAATGGTATGGACCTATTGCTACTTGTTGTGGAACATACGAATCCGGATCACTAGCCATGAGAATTTTTGGCACACTGAAGATGCTTACTGGGATTTCAGCTTCCTCTTCGGCCTCTTCATCTAGGATTCGACGGATTTGAATCACCCATCGATGCTCATCGAAGTTCGAGTTGGAGCTTGAGGTGATGGTGGGTTGAAAGGAAGACATATTGCTCAAGCATAAATGTCTGTTTTGGGTAAGGTTTCAGTTGTGGTTTATTGAATGGAGGGGAAGTTAAGAGAATGTGGCTTTAAATAGTGCTTAAAGTACACTTTATGAAAATCTAAGATTGTTTTTATGAGGAATGTGTTTCTCATGTGTCGATATTTTTTTAAACCTTTCACTTTCGAGAGTGTTCCCTCCACCAGCCAAAGGGAGGAAAAAAAAATCAAAAAAGGGGTTCCCACTCATTTAGGTCTCTTATCTTTTGCAGGGAACATATTCAATGGTCTTTGGGTTGTACATAATTTCATGTGGTCACAGCTCTTCATTTGTCTTTGTGCTTTAAATAAAGAGAAATGGGCAATGATGTATATGTAATTAATACAGTGTGTGTATGAAATATTGAATTTTTAACCACTCTTAATTAGGTCCTTTTGTTTTTTTTGGTAATAATTTATTTTCCACGAGGATTGATTTTCACTTCTCTTGGGACCCTTTCTTTTTTTGGATAATACTTGTCTTAGATCATGTACGTAGGAACTTCTTACTTATAACATACGTGATCTAATTAAAAAGAGACACCTGTTAATAAAATAAAAATTAAATTACCTTATTTATCTATCTTTCACTCTCACGCGCATCTCTCTTTCTCTCACACCAACTCTCCTTCTCTCCTCTCTATGTTTTTTTCCTTTCAAACCCTAACTCCTCCATAACTATCTTACATGGCCATGCTTGTTGAAAAATCACTAATAGTGATTCAATTACCCAGGATCAACACAATAAATGAGAGAAACAAATTTTTATTTCTAAACTCACACTTTCAAAAATACAAAGCTTTTCTCTCTTTTTTCTTTCTTTTCTTTGCTTCTAACTTCTGATTAATACACTACCATACAACCTGTATATATAGACATGAAATATATAAACTGACAAACACAATCTTCATTTGCCGTCATTCTTGACTTCGGTGGATATATGCGTGAACTACTCATGCATGGTGTTGGTGCAGCCATTCTTGACATTTTGTGCATGCATGTGGATATGGCTGATCACTTTCAAGTTTATCTTTCAACATTCCCCCTTAAACTTGATTCTCCACACTTCTGCATTCCTAACACCATCTTCAGTCTTGTGGACTTGTCTTGGAATTTCTGCATTCCTCTTGCTCCTGGCTTTGCCTTTCTCTCGTCCAGTTTTGCACAAAGATGGTTGACCCTCTTCTTCATAGTCAAGTCCAAGACTAGCGACAAACACATCAAACTGAACCAAGTCGACCTGCCTGAACTCTGAAAAGATACCATTTTCTTTCCCTTCACTCCCTTTCCCTGGAACCATTACCGAGGCATTACATTTCTTCCTCAGACTATTGAACTTGTCTGGCTTCACTTTTCTTCTTTTGTAGTCTTTCACGGACAGGCGAGTGTTGTATCTCTGAACTTCACATTTTCCACTTCTCGTCTTATGGACGCACTTCAACCCAGTTAACTTATGGCATTCTGGTGAACTACACTACTTCTTTTCTATGGTGAACATTTCTTCATCCATATCTGTCTTCCATTTCTTCTCTTGAATGGCTTCGGTGAAGCTAACCGGATCTACTTCTGACTTCTTCCTGGTCCAGTATCTTTCACCCGGATCCACATCTGACTTTTTCTTGGTCCAGTATCTTTCACCCAGATCCACATCCGACTTCTTCTTGTCAGGTACGAGAGCAATTTGTGTCACTGTTGGTGGCACTGCTTCAACTTCTTCTTGTGGCACTATTGGTGACTGAAAGAGTGGAAATGTCCAAGCCCACTAAAGCCCATCAGGCATCAAGCCCATCGGGCTGATGGCCCAACAAGATTTTTACAAGTCTGATTTCTAGGCCCATTTCATCTTTGTATTTCTTTGACAAGTAGAAATAGTGATATGATGGTGATGTAATCAAGAGGGTATTGCACTAATGGGCCTAAAGCCCAAAAAGAAAATGTATATAAGAAAAGTCAAGAGTTAATAAAAGCATGTTTTTAGAGTTGTGCATTTTTTGGCATTTACACTTTGGCGCCGTCTGTGGGAAGCTTTGTTCAAGGAGTCCCCAATTTTTCAAATCTACCCTTCGGGATCTATAAAATCGCCTCATTCTTCCCATCTCATTAAGCTGAGTTCATTTGTTAAACCTAAAGATCTTTCACCACCTTCTAAAACCTTCATCCACTACTTCTCGAGCAAAGATGTTAGTCACTCGTTCACAAGCGGACGTTCCAACCACTGCATACAGTCATGCGGGAGGTCCCCATTCCATGGAGCAAATCCTTCAACATTTGGTAGCTGCTGAGGACGCACCATGGCCCTAGAAAAATAGAATGCGGAGCTCATGGCGAGGTTGTCTCCACCAGCAACTGCCCCTCCGGTAGTTGCACCCGACCCTCCGATGGCGATGCTCGACCATTCTCTGAACCAGCAAGATAGCGACAGACCGGAAGAACACGCCGAGTCTTCCCAGCGCTCAGGAAAAGCTCCCACAGCCGACGAGTCCATGACCCCCCAAAAACTTCAGGCAATGATGGATGAATTCCAAAGGAAAGTCCTTGGGGACTTGAGGGCCCAATCTACCGATGACATGGCCATCCAAGCGTCGACCGAGCTGATACAGTCACCTTTCGTTCCCGAAATAACCCAGGAGCCTTTCCCTAAGAAATTTGTTATACCTCAGTTCACCCCGTATGATGGCACTAAGGACCCCGAAGAGAACATTTATCAGATCCACAAGAAGATGATCATGTATGCCGAAAATGAGTCCTTACTTTGCAAGGTGTTTTCCACTAGTCTTGCTGATGCTGTTCTATTATGGTTCAGGAAGCAGCCATCCCGATCCATTGCCAGTTGGCGACAGTTGACCAGGCTCTTCATTGCCCAGTATTATGGGAACAAGAGACAGAAAAAAGACCATATCCTGCCTCTTCACCATGATCCAAGATAAAGGAGAATCACTGAAAAGATTTCTATCCCGATTCAACATCGAATCTTCTTCTGTTTATAACTGTGACCAGCACTCTGACCTTCCAGATGGCCCTCATTCCAGGGACTAAGTTCCACCAATCTCTGGTAAAACGCCTTCCATCGGGCATTGGGGAGCTAAACTCCAGAGCTCAGGGATACTTGAGGATTGAAGAGGAGGAGACCATCAGACAGAAGAGGGCATCCTTGGTCAACATTGAAACCCAATCAAGGGATCGAGCGACTGATCAAAAGCGTTTAACTTCATCATGATCATCAATTCCACCGGGACCATCAGCCCCGAAACCATTCAAGCACTCCAGATTCGAAGAAAAGGTGACGCCCCTGAAGGTCAGTCTTGCGAAGCTCTACCAGGAGAACCAAACTAAGGGGATTTTCCAATAACCCCCAACCATCAGACAACCACTTGACCGAAGGGACAAGTCAAAGCACTGTGCTTTCCACGGTGATTTCGGGCACATCACAAATGAATGTCATAATCTCAGGCAACAGGTGGAGGCATTGCTGATTACGTCCAACGGGACAGACTAAAAGATGATCAACGTGCACCTAGCGCCCCTCGGAATTCCTCAGACGCACAGCCACTCAGGATCATTTAACATGATTCATGGCGGCCCCTCCTCTAAGGAAACGGAAGGATCACGCCGGAGTCACAGGCGGAGGGCCCACAAGATGAGAAGAATCAATGAAATCAATGAGATCCACCCCAGGGCAGGAGAAGCGTAAATCATCTTTTCGACATCGAACTTTTGGGGTGTTCAGACCCGGCATGATGACCCTTTGGTTGTGACCCTAATGGTAGCCAACTGCCTTATGACGAAAGTCATAATAGATCCTGGGAGCAGCGCTAACATTATCACCAAGTGGGCTTTTCAAAAACTCTAGATCAACCCGACAGAGATTGTGGCATCCCAATGTCCCATTGCAGGTTTTGATGGAAGACAAATCGAGCAGATCGGGGAAGTCCAGTTATCGGTATTTGCTGCTCAAAGGACCTTGACTGAGACATTCATTGTGGTGGATGCCAATCCTTTGTACAATCTGCTCATGGGAAGGGGTGGATTCACCGGATGCGAGATGTGCCCTCAACTCTCCACAAGGTCATGAGATGCATGAGCCCCGACGGTCTAGGTACCGTTGACATCAAAGGTGACCAAGAGGCCGCCAAGGAATGCTACGCGGTCACCCTGAAGGAGATCCAGAAGGGGAAAGTCCCAATGGCGCCCCACTCCAGAGAACAATCTTCAGTCCCGACAGTCTATGTTGTACCTGACAACCCGGAAAAAGTTACTTTTGCAGGTACAAATCTCACCGACCCTGAATTTAAGGAACTAACACAATTGTTGCAGGACAATTTCAATGTCTTCGCATGGGAGCATACAGACATGTCGGGGATCGATCCTGATATTGCCCAGCATTCATTGCATCTTGACCCGAACGTCAGACCCATCAGGCAAAAGCAGAGGCGCATGGGGACATATCGGAACCAAATTATAGCAGATGAAGTATCCAGATTGCTCCAGGCTGGTTTCATCAAAGAGGTCAGGTATTCCGAATGGCTTGCCAACGTAGTTGTCGTGAAGAAGAAGAATGATAAATGGAGGGTTTGTGTTGATTTCACTGACCTGAACAAGGCATACCCGAAGGACAGTTTTCCATTGCCAAAGATCAACCAGATGGTTGATGCTACTACAGGTTACGATCGCCTAACTTTTCTGGATGCTTATTCAGGTTACAACCAGATAAAAATGAACCCAATGGATGAGGAAAAAACCTCTTTCATTACTGAGACAGGTACTTATTGCTTTAAAGTTATGCCCTTCGGACTGAAAAATACAGGTGCCACTTTCCAGAGGTTAGTCAACAGGATCTTTAAGGGGATGATGAGAATAGTAATTGAGGCCTATATCGATGACACTGTGGTCAAGAGCAGGAAGAAATGAGACCATCTTACCCACTTGCACCAAGTGTTTGACACCCTTAGGTCACATGACATGAACCTTAATCCAGATAAATGCTCTTTTGGTGTATCATCTGGGTAGTTCCTCAGGCACATCGTGGACCGAACCGGAATCCAGGCCAGCCCGGCACAAGTCAAGGCCCTGATGGAAATGAAGGAGCCCCAGACACAAAAAGACGTTCAAGTCTTTATGGGAAGAGTGGTTGCACTTAGCAGATTCATTTCACGACTCACTGATCGGTGCAGACCATTCTTCAGGCAATCAAAGCAAAGAAAGGGGAAATATGGGGTCCTGAGAAGTCTGAAGCCCTAGCAAGGTTAAAAGAATACATGACCATGCCCCCGATCCTATCCACACCGACTCCCGATGAAGTTTTGCATCTGTACTTAGCAGTATCCTCTGTGTCAACCAGCACAGCCCTCATCAGAGAGGATGGGAACCTTCAAATGCCAGTCTTCTACACCAGCAAATCCTTGGCTGAGGCAGAAACAAGATACAACAGGCAAGAAAATTTGGTTTTGTCACTGGTGAATGCCAAGAGACGACTAAGGCATTACTTTGAAGCTCACCCGATCATTGTCCTGACAGCCACGCCCCTACGGGTGATTATGTCAAAGCTTGACCTCTCAGGCAGGATCTCTAAATGGGCCATCGAATTGGGCATATACGACTTGACGTACATACCCCGGGTTTCCATCAAAGGACAGGCAGTGGCAAATTTTTTACTTGAGAGTGAAACCGAAGAGCCAGACCAGAAAATTGAACCTGACACCTGGAAGCTTTTTGTGGACAGATCGGCCAGCTGTGCCGGATCAGGAATCAGTTTAGAAATCTTGACACCCGATGGAACACGCCTTCATATGTCAGTGCAACTACAGTTCCCATCCACGAACAACGAGGTTGAGTATGAGGCCGTCATATCTGGCTTGAGGTTAGCCTGAAGCCTCCAGGTCCAGGCCCTAGCAGTACACAGTGACTCTCAACTGGTTATTCAGCAAATCAAGGGAGAGTATGAAGCAAAGGACCCGAAAATGGAGTCTTACAGGGCACTCGTATTAAAGGAAATAGAAAGTTTTGAAAAGATAACCTTCCCACAGATCCCGAGGAGCGATAATTCTATAGCTGATCACCTAGTCGTTCAGGCTTCCTCAGCTGGAGAAGACTTAACCCATGTTGCTCTTGTGGACTTTATAATCAAGCCAAGTATTCAGGAGCCCGAACAAGTGATGTTTATCCCATGGGAGCCCAGCTGAATGGATCCCTTGATGAATTACCTACGAAGTGGAACCCTCCTGGAGAACAAAGCTAAAGCTCACAAGATCAGGAGGAATTCAGCCCGATACTCAGTTATAAACGAGCAACTCTATCGAAAATCCTTTTCAGGTCCTTACTTGAAATGTATTACACCATCAGAATCAAGAGCAGTGATGCAGGAGATTCACAGTGGAGCTTGTGGGAACCACTCCGGGGGTAGATCCCTTGCCCAGAAGATCCTCTCCCAAGGATACTTCTGGCCCTATCTGTCGCGGGATGCCGAAGAATACGTCCGAAGGTGCAAGCCATGTCAGATGCACGGAGACGTTATCCATCGGCCACTTGAGTTCTTACATCCCACCATAGTACCACACCCATTCACCCAATGGGGAATGGATATAGTGGGACCTCTCCCGAAAGCGATCCGGTCAAATGCTTATGTCCTTCTGGCCACTGATTACTTCACCAAATGGGTGGAGGCTGAAGCCTATCCCACCATCAAGAGTGGCCACGTCATCAAATTCATATGGACCCATATAATATGCAGATTCGGGCTACCAAGGACAATCATGATGGATAATGGGACAAATCTGGACAACAAATAGGTTAGAGCATTATTTGCCGAGCATGGTATCAACCAGAATACGTCTTCCGTTGGCTACCCACAAGGGAACGGGCATGCGGAAAGGACAAATCGAACTATATTCAACACCCTGGCCAAAAAACTTGAGGAAGCCAAAGGGGCCTGGCTAGAGAAACTACCTGAAGTTTTCTGGTCATACAGAATGTCTCCCAGACAACCCACTGGGGAGACCCCCTTTGCCATGGCGTACGGCACTGAGGTTGTGATCCCAACGGAGGTCAGGGTTCCAACCCTCCGGAGCCAGGCCTAGGTTGAAGGACCAAATAACCAACACCTGGCTCAAAATCTTGATCTACTGGATGAAAGAAGGGAAGCAGCCGGGATCAGGCTGGCCGCCTACCAACAGCGCATCCGGAATTACTTCAATCAAAATGTCAAAAAAAAATAGTTCCAAGTCTGAGACATGGTCTGTGACACCCCCAAATTTCCATGCATAGGTTGGCCAGGCCCATACATAGAAAACTAGAAGCATCAGTAATTGATAACATAAGCACAGAATAGAAGACATAAAATAGAAATATAATAATAACAACAATAACAAAATAAGGATACAACTTATACATGAAGAAGACCACTCCCAATACATCCTTAAATAAAATAAGTCCCACACAGTACAACTTGGAAATCCCATAAACATGGACCCCTAGAAACACACTTATAAGAAATACAACATATGACATTTATCGGATCCTACCCTGAAGTGGAAGGAAAATATGATAGAACCGGACGGATAGATATGAAGTCCTCAACCCTGCTGGTGAAACTGTCGAGGACCTGAAACAACAAAAATGTGGGTTAAACCCACGAGCAAGTACAACTCTACATGATCCCAAGCAGAGTACCAAAATCCATCCCCTTTCCTAGTGACATCTAATCCCAAAATTATATTATAAAATAATAATATATTTAACTATAAATATAGTCACTAATATACCACCATTTAATATAATTATGTTTATAAATTTCTTACATTAATCTGATTTTTCCATACAACATCCAATCCATGCCCTACCATAACCACGTACCCGACAACTCACCCATGCCGTGACAACTCACTCATGTCCCGTGGTACTAGTTAGACTGCAGTAATAGTCAGCCTCCTTGTGGTTCCTTATAAATTTCCAAAACATAGTCATTTAATTTAAATCTTATGATTTTACGAATTTAATAATTCACTCGGAATCTTTATTCGGGAACGTATAACAATTTATAAGGTCGACCCTGGGGGGTCCAGGGGGCGGCGTGACCATTACCTGAGCGCCCCCCTAGCGGGGTCTGGGGCAGCGCCCCAGCGCCAAGGTATACGGTATTTTATACGGTCGAAACTATTCATTTATACTGTCGAAAATACGTAATCTAGTATAATTCGTGATACACATATAACAATATAAATCAATGTCCAGAGTCTGATAACAAAGAAAATAAAGAAAAACAATTACATAAATATGCAATATTTTTCTAATAACAGTTTTGAAATCTTTGTCAACATTGTAACCTAAAATATTTATGTATTCAGATATTTATACTAAGTTCCAACCATATACACATCATCAGAATCATACCAATAAGACACATAACCACGAATCCATACATGTATAGCTACACATGGTAAAAACAGATTTGTATGTATAGCTAGATATAAACATAGTCTCATGCATATATCAATATATCACCACAAATCTCTATATATATACAAGATCTGTACATATATGTATAACCAGAATATAAATCATCATATATATATATGAATATAAATATACTCTAACAGATTTGTACATATATGTCTATATAAGTCTACTAATCTCTACATATATGCAAGATCTGTACATATGATCATGGATCTATACATATACATATAAACATAATATATATCATCACATAAATAAACATGAATATGAACATACTCTAACAGATCTATACATATATGCCTATATAGATCCACGAATCTCTACATATATACAAGATCTATATATATACCTACGGATCTATACATATATGTATAAATAGAATATATAAAAGTCATATATGAACATGATTTACACATACATATACATATATGAAAAATATTATTTAGCAGATTATAGATGCACAAAGTAAAGGCTACGAAATTTTAGTACAAAGAGGGAGAGTAGAACATATGTCTTGCCTGTAATGTAGAGCTGAATCCACCACAAGTATAGATTCAAACCAATTCTAAGCTCTCAACCTCTCAACCCTCACAATTTCGGGTATAATTGATGAAGAAGAAGAAGTAGTAGAATAAATGAGATGGGGGCTAGATCTGAAGTTAAGGATGCTTATATAGAAGATGCTAGGGTTAGGGAGATGTCCAAACTAACCTTGTATTATGCATAAATCACCAAACTGCCCAAACACTAATGACAACCTTGCCCCCCTTCAGATCACAAATTTTCATTATAACCTACTAGAGTTAAAAAGACTAAGATAGCCTCATTCAATAATTTAAACATCCAATATGTCATCCAAAATAATTAAGGGAATAAATATCCATTAAATACGGGGTATTACATGGCCTTAGGCGAAAAATTGGGCTCATAGGCAAGCTCAGGGAGCCTTGGGAGGGCCCGTACACCATTACCGAAGTCATCGGTCACGGGGTATACCGCGTTCGAAGAAATATTGATGGAGGAATGGAACCAAACTCCGAGAACGCCTCTCGCCAGAAGAGGTACTACCCTTAAAGGGCCAAATTTTGCTTTTACTTTGATCTTTTTGTAAAAAGGATATAGCACCTGATCAGTAGAAAATCATTTTTATGGCAAAATAACTTGTAAATATCTACTAAAACAAAAAATAAACCAAGTGTTGCATTGTCTATCGCATGGCCTGAAGTGCCCGAAAGACACAACACTGATCCTCAAGAGATCACAAAATTTTGCAAAAAACAAACCAAGTGTTGCATTGTCTGTCGCATGACCTGAAGTGCCCGAAATACACAACACTGATCCTCAAGAGATCACAAGATTTTGCAAAAAATAAACCAAGTGTTGCATTGTCTATCGCATGGCCTGAAGTGCCCGAAAGACACAACACTGGTCCTCAAGAGATCATAAAATTTTACAAAAAAAAACAAATGTTGCATTGTCTATCGCATGGCCTGAAGTGCCCGAAAGACACAGCACCGATCCTGAAGAGATCACAAAATTTTGCAAAAAATAAACCAAGTGTTGCATTGTCTATCACATGGCCTGAAGTGCCCGAAAGACACAACACTGATCCTGAAGAGATCACAAAATTTTGCAAAAATAAACCAAGTGTTGCATTGTCTATCATATGGCCTGAAGTGTCCGAAAGACACAACACTGATCCTGAAGAGATCACAAAATTTTGCAAAAATAAACTAAGTGTTGCATTGTCTATCGCATGGCCTGAAGTACCCGAAAGACACAACACTGATCCTGAAGAGATCATAAAATTTTGCAAAAATAAACCAAGTGTTGCATTGTCTATCACATGGCCTGAAGTGCCCAAAAGACACAACACTGATCCTGAAGAGATCACAAAATTTTGCAAAAATAAACCAAGTGTTTCATTTTCTATCGCATGGCCTGAAGTGCCCGAAGACAAAACACTGATCCTGAAGAGATCACAAAATTTTACAAAAATAAACCAAGTGTTGCATTGTCTATCGCATGGCCTGAAGTGCCTGAAAGACACAACATTGCTCCTGAAGAGATCACAAAACTTTGCAAAAATAAACCAAGTTGCATTGTCTATTGCATGGCCTGAAGTGCCCTAAGACAAAGCACAGATCCTGAAGAGACCATAATATTGCTTATTAAAATATTATAAACATTGAAAAAGTCAATTGGACAAAAACCATGATCCTTCATTCAAAATGGACCCCAGTGGCCAAGGCTTACAATATGTTTTACAAATGAAAAATCCTAAGGGCTAGCACCGGTGCCCGCATCATTGGAGTTCACTGGAACGATGGCCCCATCAGAAGCTAGAGGATCAGAGTGGGCCGCGATGCTCATCCCCGGGAGAGGCTTGGTCAGGAACTCACAGAAACGAACATCATCTAGACCTCCAACCAGATCATCGTAAGGTGAGGCGATGCCCAAGTTCTCATCCAACTCTTCCACTGAAGCGAAGTCCCTTTCCTCAGCGGGCTTCTGCATATCATTGAAGCATGACCTCCATCTGAACCCGATTCGGTACTGGGAGGTGTCACAGAAGCGTTTGTACATCTCATTACCACCCCGGTGACACATCTCCACGATCGACCTCTCCATTGCAAAGAGGTCCTCGGTTTCGGCCTTCTCCTCTAGAAGTTTCGCCTTGGAGGCCTTCAGGCCCTCACTTTCAGCCTTCAGGCTTGCATTCTCAGCTTTGAGGGCCTCCGTTTTCGAAAATAAGGCCCGCCGAACCGCCTCCATCTCCTGGATCTGATCACGGGCAGCCCGAAGATGTTGCTCTGCAGTGATTGCCCTCGTTGCCTGGACCTCCAATTTTTCATTGGCTATTAACAACAGGGAGGCAGCCTTTTGCCTAGCATATTCCTTTGCCTTCAGGAGCTCGTTAGATATACGAAAAAGCCTAATGTCCTCCTCCATCTTCGCGTTGTAGGCTTGGGTCAGATAAAACATCTACCAAAAAGAATAAATGTTAGCTTGATCGAAGAACAAAGGAGAAAAATATCAAGTATGACTGATGAGACAATATATTAAAAAAAGTACCTTCATGGCAATCTCAGGACCGGTTAAGGTCAGCTCTACCCGATCGATCTGTCTCAGTTTCTTCCTGTCAGCAGGAGTCCAAATCTGGGCACCCATTGCCTGAAGGGCTTCGTCAGTATCAAGGTCTCACTCCCCCTGACGAAAAAGCCACCACCAGGAAGTGTTATCTTTGGCGCCCATGGGACAGGTCGCTCCTCTTCAGTTGCAGCCCCACTGTCCTCTACTACGATTGAAGAAGAGGCTGTGGTCAGACGGGGCCTTACCAATCGGTCGGTTACAACCTCCTCTGATCTGGGATGCCGTGTCCCCGACAAACTAGTTTCTCCCTCAATCAGTCGGGATTCAGGGATAGGAATGTCTCCCGAAGGGGGAACAACCCTCTCTGATCCTGAAGGAGGGGTCGGAATGACTTGAATATTTCCCATCGGGGGAGGTGGATTTACCGTGATGTTTTGCACCGGTGGTGGGGGAACAGGCCCTGATGGGGGAGTTGAAGCACTTTGCGACCCCTGACCATTTTGTACCTCACCCGGTACCGAAGATATCGCTTGAGGGCCGACTGCCCGCTTGGCCTTCTTTTTTAGCACAGCTTGTGGGATCCTCAGCATCTCTGTTGACAGGGCCTGTAAATTAGAACCCGTCAGGAAATGACTACACATCCTTAGGGGTTGTCCCCAAATTTTAGATTTAAGGAGTTCAAACCGAGATATGATGTAAGTTGAAGTTTTAAAGTTATCGGCTGCTCCCAGAAACTCAAACACATGAAGGCCCAACTTATTATTGCACTGATTGCAATAGCACGACCCCCTATGAAATGGTTTGAAGGAAGGGAATAAGGGTCGGTCGAATTCACTGGGGACTTTGAATCCCGATGAGCTAGGAAGCCTCCAATTCCCGCTTACCAGGATCATTCTTTCTTTCCACCCTTTGTTGGACTTTTCAGTGACATCACAAATCTTTCTCCCGCTCAAAGAAAAAATATTGTACTGGCCCCTGCAATCCTTCTGGTCCTGTAACTTGTAACATAACAGGATTTCGGCCAGACCAAGATCTAGACCTAGCTCCCGATTGATTATCAGGAACATAACCAAGATCCTGAAAAAGTTAGGCCCCACCTAAAGCGGAGCCAGACCCAGGGCAGCTAGGGTATAAAGGAAGAAAGGCTGAATCGGGAATCTAAGAACCTGAAGGTGAAAGGCCGATAACAGAATCTGATGATCCATGACCCCCTCACCTTTCCTAAAATCGTATTTTTTAGGATAATTTTTAATGATTACCCCATCGGGTATCCCACACTTGACCCTCAGCCTTTTCGATACCGTTTCTACCCTATGTGTTGGAGGGAGGGGAGCTGCATGAAATTGATCTCCTGATCCCCCTGCAGCCGAGCCCCCGCCCGCTGCAATGTTTTGGGTAACCTCAGGAAGACTGGATTCGACTGTCCTAACCACCTCTATTGAGAGAGAACTAAGAGAAGCATCTGGGTCCACAGAAGAGGGGAGGCGGTCGCTACCCGACCGGGTGTCATCACTATCGGATATATTGAAATAGAAGCAGGAAAGCTGAAAGAAAAGCAATTACTCTAAGATGAATCCCAAGGTGGTTTTGGGCGCTTTCCTGGAAAAGAGAGTGGATTCTGGCAATGATAAACGAAGAGCTCAAGTGCAGAGAGTTTTCTAAGAGTTATAAGTTTTGAAATGCAATGAACATTCGACATAAGCAGTGGGTATTTATAGAATTTTTAAAATGCCTGAAAAACCGTGCCCTCGAGAAGTAAAGTGTCACCTCGCTTCACGTGCGCTTCCTCAGCCTCCTTTTCGCAAATCGAGGTCACCCAGACCGTGAGTTTCAAATATTCGAATGATGATATAGCCGTCGCATTAATTACATCAGCCACGTCACCCCGACAGGGGTAATGTATCTTGTTCTCCACTCTATCTCCTTTCTAATGGGCCTGACTGCCGGACGACCCATCACAAAGAATCAGGCATGTGTAAGAGTGGAAATGTCCAAGCCTACTAAATCCCATCAGGCATCAAGCCCATCGGGCTAATGGCCCAATAAGATTTTTACAAGTATGATTTCTAGGACCATTTCATCTTTGTATTTCTTTGACAAGTAGAAATAGTGATATGATGGTGATGTAATCAAGAGGGTATTGCCCTAATGGGCCTAAAGCCCAAAAAGAAAATGTATATAAGAAAAGTCAAGAGTTAATAAAAGCATGTTTTTAGCGTTGTGCATATTTTGGCATTTACAGTGACACTTCTTCTGTTTCATTCTCTTCTTCTTCTTCTTCTTCTTCAACCACAAGCTCCTTGGGCTCCGCTTCTTCTTTCAATATCTAGCTAACAGGATTCTCATATTGAGCCATCAATATCATTCTGTTTAGCTCAATTGTGTCTTTCTTTGCAAAATACACATGTTCATTATTTTCATCTTCTTCTGTTAGCACTCTTCTGCATTCACGGGCATAGTGGTCGTATCTGTTGCAGTTATAACACTTCACTTTTCTTCTCCCATCTTCATCTTCTCGTCCTTGATATCCACGATCTCTACCTCGATCTCTTTATGAATTTCCCCATCTCTCTTATATGGCTGAAAAATTTGACTGCAGGACTTGCTCATCCTCTGGGGTGCTTGAGGTATTCTTCTTGTTGATTCGTTGTTCATGGATTTCTAGCGTGGCTTGTAACTCGTCAACTGTCATGACATCCAGATTCTTCGATTCTTCAATAGCTACAACCATGTACTCAAATTTCGAATTAAGCAATCTCATTATCTTCTCGAGCACACGTACATCTTCGATCTTTTCTCCACATCCTCTTATTTGATTCACAATAGTCAATATTCTGGTAAAGTACTCAGAAATTGACTCACTTTCCTTTATCTGTAGCAATTCAAATTTCCCCCTTAGACCTTGAAGTATAATTTTGATCGTTTTTTCAATTCCTCGATTTGCTTTGCGAAGAATTTCCCATGCTTGCTTGGCGGTGTTGACAGCGGATATCTTCTCAAAACTTGCTCATCTACACTCTGATAAAGCATATATAACGTCTTCTTGTCCTTTTGTCTTTCTTCTTTAAGCTTAGCATGTTGGGCCTCACTTAGATTCTCTGCTTCTTCGGGTTCGTCATACCCGGTATCAATCACATCCCACAAATCTTGTGAGGCTAAAAGGACTCTCATCATGATACACCACTTCTCGTAATTATCATTGTTCAGTCGCGGAAGCTGGGGCTGGAAACAATTGCTGGAGGACGCCATCGGATTTACTTAAACACTTGAGGTGCTTATTTATGAAAATTGGTATTGAATCTGGTCAAACCAATTGTACGGTTGTGTCCGGAGCGTTCCGTTTAGTCAAAAACGACTCTTCGTTTGCTCAAATCGGAGTTAAAATGAGCCCGAAACGGACAAAATACCAACGAGGGGCAAATCTGTAAATTCACAAACTTATGATGACGTGGGAGGACATGAGGATTGTCACGTGTCAGTTTATGATTGGGCCAAGTGTCAGCTGATGGTTAGGCCACGTGTCTGATGACGTGGCAAGGCTAATGTGGCACTGGTGACGTGGCAGCGCGTGGGCACGTGGATGCGCATGGTTTTCACGCGCGTCTGAAGGTTGAAGACGACTGAGCGCGTGGGGGTCACTCGCCGATCTTCGAGAGGCGCGTGAGGGCACGTGCGGAGGAGTTTCGGCATGATGTTTTCGGGGTTATGTTCCTGCTGGAATGGAGAAGCTAGATATGTACTGAAACTTGTGGTTTGAACACCTATGACTCACGAATAGGCTTTGAAATGTTCGGCTCTATTTTGGTTTTTCACTTCTGGGTTTGCTCAAGCTTCACCAAGCTCTGATACCATGTTGAAAAATCACTAATGGTGATTCAATTACCCAAGATCAACACAATAAATGAAAGAAACAAACTTTTATTTCTAAACTCACACTTTCAAAAATACAAAGTTTTTCTCTCTTTTTTCTTTCTTTTCTTTGCTTCTAACTTCTAATTAATACACTACCATACAACCTGTATATATAGACATGAAATATATAAACTGACAAACACAATCTTCATTTGCCGTCATTCTTGACTTTGGTGGATATAGGCATGAACTACTCACGCATGGTATTGGTGCAACCATTCTTGACATTTTGTGCATGTATGTGGATATGGCTGATCATTTTCAAGTTTATCTTTCAACAATGCTGACATCAATGTCTCCTTTTTAAAAAAGTTTAGAAGAATTACGATCAACTAGAATTTAGCCCATCAGTGGGCGATGATGCAACCGCAACATTCCCTATGAACAACATCAAGATACCAGGGTTCATTGATGCCATAAGATACTAATGTTCTTTCCATATTTTCATGTCTCATCATCATCCTGTTATTGGAGGTATACTTTCTCATTCGAGTTCTTCAATGACAATAAAGTTCATTCTTATTGTTTCTCCTCTTTTGATTGTTGCTTTATTTGTCTAACTTCAATTCATCTTTGATGCCCTCGTTGATTTCTCCATAGGATTTGGTGGACAAAATAAAGTTACAGCTCATGCTGCAACGTGCACCAATAAGCTGGTAAGCATCCTCTTATGCTTTTTTTATCTACTTCTCATCGGATTTTTTTGTTAATAGAACTATGTGAATAACCTTCCAACATTGATGTACATATATACCAAGGAATGATGGCACTCTTGGGCATTGGATGAGAAACAAAGTCATTCTAGGGAGCCTCTCAGTCAACACCATTAATAATGGTTCAAATTACTTGTCTTTCTGTAGATTTTGTTTTATGTAGACAGTTTTTGTGAGTTGGTACTATTAACATCGGCTTCCTTAATATTTTAGTTTCCTTCCCATCTTTTGAATAGTTAGATGTTTAGTTTGTGCATGTGTTTTGGATTAGCTTGGATGAGTTATCAAGGGCCATAGTATTACTACATTCTGTTATAGGTCTTTATGCTTTGAATATAGTT
Organism: Cornus suecica; assembly: GCA_963922005.1. NCBI lineage: Eukaryota > Viridiplantae > Streptophyta > Magnoliopsida > Cornales > Cornaceae > Cornus > Cornus suecica. The sequence continues at coordinate 74,281,002 of OY998238.1, forward strand.
GCTAAAATTCCTTTTCTTTACAACATATGATGAGGAGAGGAGCCTCCCTTTTATCATTTAGAATATGTGCTTTTTTAGTGGTTCCTACTTGTCTTTGACGGAACAATAGCCGTGAAAGTAGGTCAAAGAAAAATTTAATGAGGTTGGGAGCTGTAAGATATCCATGTTCTTGAGTTGGAAATACAACAAATTTGACAAAGAAAGCAAACACGAAGGGAAAAAAAATCATGTAAGAAATGCTCGAGGAGAGTTGATTTCCAATTGTATCTGATTGTGAAATGATAATAGCAAATATTGAAAATGCACTGGATAGTACTTATCCTGCATCAGGAAATACATGAACTCAAGGTATTGGAACAAAGAATCGATGTTATTAATTTGTGCACTAAACGTGAGCTACATCACACAAATAGTGAGCTACATCACACAAATAGAAACCCACAATCAAATGTCTCTTTATTGTCCTAAGAAAGGATAGGACCTAGGTTCCTGTAAAGTGAATCCAAATTGCTTCACCCATGCACACAGGGTTGGTGCTTTTTCTTTCGCTTGTTTCGCCTCCGTTTTGCTTTTCGTTGGTTCCGTTGACCTCCTATGTGCACCGTATGACCCTCTTGCTTAGAAATGGACTATTTAATCGTATGTTTTCATATGGGTTTCAAATGTTTCATTTTTAGTTTTGTTCACTGTATGTTTTCATATGGGTTTCAAATGTTTCATTTTTAGTTTTGTTCACTTTCACGTTTAGGAACAACAAAAATTTTGAACTTGATCACCAATGCTTCCAAAGCCTCAAATTTCAAAAACATAAAATAACAGCTGGACAAAAGAAGAACAAGAAACCAATTGGACTCTAAAATTCCAAAGAAACTATACTTACTGGTCCGTTTATGTACTAAGGAACAAAAAACTGTAATGCTGAAAACATGTCTTCCCTTGTGTATATCATAATCATAAATAGATACATGTACAAGTTGTATTAAAAATCACATATTGTAGAAAATAAATATTTGAACGGAGAGTGACTTGAGTTGAGGTGTTTATCCACTCACTAAAGACAATTTTAAAAGGGCAAGATTATATGAAATTATAACAAAAATTAGATCCATAGAAGAACATTAAATGAAGCTATGAAAGTAATTCAAATTTGAAAACAAAACGCAGCTGAATTTAGTTATCATAATAACCAAAGCCCATATTCAAAATGAACAACAAAGTAGCAGAATTTAAAATAAAGTATATCAATTTATAACTTAGAAGTCCTATGACTTCACACATGAAACAGAAAGTGCACTAACCACTCTGCTAGCACGGCTGCACGAGTTCCAACATAAATTATAACATTCACGTTAAGAAGCCACTTTCTTAAATCCTTTGCCCAATTTGACAAAGTAGATAATGGTTCAACACCAAGAAATGGCGCATGAATCTGTTGAGAGTTCTGTAGGAAGAACATAATGAATGAATCATTAAAAAATAAGAAAATATTGTATGCTTATAATCAGTGAGAAACTGTAAAACTAAACAAGTACATGACAATGCTCTATTTCCAACATGAACAAAGGCATCCACCCTCAGGTCCTGAAATAGAGCCCCAACTTTTGGAAACTCCAAATTAACACTACAAAAGAATATTATGCAATAATCAACAGCTACCATAATGGTGGCTTCAAAAAGGTCCAACAGTAATTCTAACACATTATTTATGATAATTATAATTGAAGATAGGAATATGTGGTGATTCAAACAAGAACTACACATTATTTATGATAATTATAGTTTACTGACTAAGCGTTCGACTTCATAACAACTATGTTATCCAAACAACATCAATAACAAAAGGTAAAATCATTAGGCTCCGGAGAATAAAATAATCTCAACGGATACATCTCACTTCTTAAGGTACCAAAATTCGAATTACAATTAGTTTGGACATACTAATCATTCAAGTATCTATTAGAAATCCTCAAATCTATCAGAATGTGGAACAATCCAACACTATGATAAATATAAAAAGGTAATCACCCAATCAGATTATCAGTATGTAGACACAGAATATAAACAGTGGACATAACAAAAAAAATAAAATTAAATAATTAGAAATTCAATCATTCTGGACAAGTTTATACATGAAGATTAGTTATAATTGGAATATGGTTCTAAAACTAGCTTCAAACTCCTATAAAGCTAGGGTTTCATACAATGGTAGCATTAATCCCCAATTAAAGTTGAATTCCAACAAATTAAAGCAAAAATTATACTAATTACCTAAGATCGTTCTCATCTTGGATGAATCATATATATTTTCAAGAATTTCATAGCTTGGTTTGGATTCGATTAATCTCACTCTACATTTCAAATGCAGGTCTTGAGAACATCGTCACTCCTAGGGTTCCTTTTGATTTTGGAGTATCGGAACTGGAAAAATAGGGAGCGAAATGAAAAGTTATGTGTGTTTATGTATACATATATATATATATACACACACGCATAAACTCAGAAAGTATCGATGGGAGAGAGCGAGATCGAGCGAAATGAAAAACTAGGGTTTTTATACAAAATTAACATATAATACAATCTAAAGTATGAAAAATCAAATAAAATCAAAGCCATGTCGATCGAACTTACCTTCAGTGGACAAAAATAGAAGAAAACCCTAATTGTTTGCTTCTTTTACCGAATCCGATGTCGATCGATGATGTGTATGTATATATGTCAAATATATATATGGGTGAAAGGTACAAAAAATCCCTATATTATCAGGAATGTGCAAATAACCCCCTTATAATTCAATTTGGGCAATTAAGTCCCTATACTATGGCAAAAATGTGCAGAAAGACCCCCTGCGACACTGTTCAGGGAACTGTTCCGGCCAAAAAAAAGACATGTGCGTTTCACATGCTGTTTAATTTTATAAATAACCAAAATACCCTTGTATTGTTACCAAAATACCCTTCATTTAAATTAGGGAGGTTTTGTTCCTTTCAACCGTATGTATATATAGTTAAAACATATTTGCACTCTCATCATAACCACCATTAATCTTGGTATACAAAACTGGTCAAGTCACAGTCAGATCATCAAGCAATAATATTCTGCTCAATAAGCAATAGCAAATGACCTAATTATTATGATAATAAAAACTATCAAAATTCATATGGTATATATATGTATATACAGAATCGCAATCTCATGAAGCACATGTAAAAGGAAAAAATATATCCTCTCCAATCCCAACCTCACCGATCTCAATCACTTCGAATTTGAATCAGAACCCAAAATCAAAAATTCCAAACCCTATAAGCCTCCAAGCTTCACGGATCGTCGGTCGTCGGTCGTCGCTCAGCATATCGGTGTCGTCGCCGGTGGAGCTATCCGGATTTGGGGGAGGTAGTAAGCCGCCATTGGCGCCGCCGGTGAAGGTGTCAGATTCCGGCGAGAAGAGACATTCAAAATGCGCAGATTTTGAATTTCCACTAGAAGAAGCCATAGTGATATATATATATATATACCGGAATAAATATTAATATAGTTGAATCCAAAGGGTCTTAAAAAATAGAAAGACGCAGGACCCAGATGCTAATCCGAAAATCAGAGCCCCAAAATATCAAAATCCACCAAAGAAATCAGAAATCAGAACTGCAAAAGCAGAGAGAAACAGAGGAAAACAGAGCACTCCAGATCTATAACCAAAATCTAGAAAGAGAAGCAACCTAGCTTGGAAGACCAAGATCTAATAAGAAGGGGTGAGAAGAGAAGAGGAAGAGGTTTGTGAAGATCTAGAGGGGTTGATTTATAGAACAGAAAAGGTGGGCAAGAAAATGGACAGGAAAATATTTTATTTGGAAAATGAAATAGAAAATGGAAAAAAAGTGGAGAGCTTTGGAATCTCCTGTGAGAGTTGTTGGGCAGAGGTGATTGAACATGTGGGGTCTAGGGTTTGGTTGGGGACTTTTGATAGGGCGGCGTTCAAAATGCGCAGGAGCAAGGTGATTTTGAATTTTCCTCATGAGATTGGGGAAGTGATGGAGTCTGACACGGCGGCGGCGAAGGGTGGCCGGAAGAGGCAGAGGGAGAGTGGGGTGGAGGGGAGAGAGAGTGTGGTTGTGAAGAGAGAGAAGTCGCCGGAATCTGACGTTATCACCCTATTCTACACTAACAGTTATCTAAGAGCAATTAGGTGAGAAAATTATTTTGCACAAAACGGTACCGTTATGTATATATGGTATTTTTCGTCATTTCATATTTACTTCATTCATTATATTTAATTAAAAGATAAAAGAATAAGGGTATAATAGTAAAAACACAAGTCCGTCACCAGAAAATGGCTTAGAGGGGTCAAAGTGCACGTTTCATAAAGTATGGGGGTGTTTTAAAACCTATAAGGGAGTTATTTGCACATTCCTGATAGTGTAGGGGAGTTTTGTGCCTTTCATCCATATATATATAGGATTTCTCGGTTTTCTAGGGTTTCGATTGTGAGGAGTTAGAAAGTGACAGAAAGAAATATTTTGACGGTGAGGAGTGAGAAAGGTTCAGTTTGGACGACTTGAAATTAGAAAGAGGAGTGAAAAGGATGTCTTTGGACGTGAAACTTCAAATTAGAGATATTAGAATAAATCGGTCAAAATATTTTATTACAACAATTACATTATGACATTTAAGTAAAAATTGTTGTAAGATATTTCTTACAACAACATTTTTTATCAATTGCTACAAAATTATTACTGCTAGAAGTATATTTTGTTGTAGTAATGAAATAAGTGTATGCTTAGTTGCCGAGGTAGCAAGAGAGGAATGGGGAATGTAGATGATCTTCAAAATCACAATAAAATCAAACAGCCAGACTTGCTACGGAATGAAGCTGCCAACATTCTTGCGTGATGGATTGAGTAGGAAATGTTGTCTGCTTTCCATTGTTCTATGGAGTCTTATTAGCTTTTGTGTTTGTTGTATATGGTGCTATGGGCTTCAATTTAAGGGGCTATATTGGAAGAACTGTTTCTGTTACATGTTCACTTTACTTGGGGGCATGTATGATACCTAGACATGTCAATGGATTGAATTTTGATCTGAATTCGATCCGATTAGCCGAATATGGATTGAAAATAAAATCCGATAATTCGATTATGATCCGAATCTGATAATCCGATTTCTTAACAAATTGGATTTGGATTTATGTTAATCTAATCCGATAATAATCCGATCCGATTAATTTTATATATACACATATATATTATGTTATTAATATGTAAATATTAAATAGTATACTTAATTATGTTTCATCTTTTTTTTTTCTCTTTTTCATTTTTTATGTTTTTATAATCATATATTATAAGCATTGATAGTAAAATACATAATTTAGTGTTTAATATTCTTAAAATAAACATAAAAATAAAAAATAATAATAATTTTTTGTAATGTTTTTTACCTAATCGGATCGGATTATCGGATCAGATATCCAAAAATGAAAAAATTCGGATTTGGATCAATTAAGTGAAAATTCATCGGATTATCGGGTCGGATCGGATCGGATATGAACTTATCGGATTCGGATCGGGTCAGGACAGATCCAATCCGAATCCGACCCGTTTATAGGTCTGATGATACCTTAGCATATGTTAGAAAAATTACCAACTTGACCTTGGCACATGCACTATATTTGGTTGTTTGCTAAAATATTAATCATCTTGTAATTGCAGTTATTCTTCATGTCATATCAATTCAATATATATATCAACTGAAGATATCATTGATTCTATTTTTATGCACTCAAGAGGTGTTAATTTACATCAATAATTTCATATTGTCCTGTTGTTATACTTGATGCATTCAAGGTGGTTGCACTAGATTTACACTATCATTATCTAGTAGTGGCTCCCAAATTTTACTTCATTGTTGATATTTGAATCAATAAAGTAATAATATGATTCGTTTTTTGTTAATTTACATTAATATTTACAATCATCTAACTCTGAAATCAATAGCCTGTGTTGATTCTTCCCCTAGCTTGTTTCTCCATTCATTTTTTGGAAAGTGTCTGAGCAAACACAAATTAATTGAATTAATTAGTTCCAAAGTATATGATGAAGTTAATTACAAGTTAATTACAACTATTACATTGGATTTCATTTATCAAAATTTATGGTAAGCTAAATTATAGTGTAAGTGAAGGTATTTTGGTTATCTGTAATACTCATGGTTTGAATCAAAATAACATAAGATATTAAAAATAGAAATTGAAAACATTCTGTTCTATTTTTTTTTGTATGAGGTTAGTCAATAAAACCAATTATTTTTTGAAGCCATTAATATTATTATTATCAATATTTACTTCATATTAAGTTTTGGATGTAGGCCTTTTGTCATAACTTTTGCTTCCGTATTTACACAAGAGTGTTTGGTTTGCATTTTTGAGAATGTTTTCTGAAAACTGAAAATCAGAAAATTATAAAAAAAAAATATTTGGTTCAATATTCAGAAAACAGCTTTATGAAAATCCAATTATAAAAATGTTAGGCCCTACTTGGTATAAAACTTTGAAATTTGTTCTGGGAAACAGATTTTTGAGAACGATAACAAAGAACAAAAAATAATTTTTTTAGTTTAAAATTTCACTTGACTAGTAAAATTACAAAACAATTTTCAAAAAATAAAAATTCAAAAATCTGTTTGGTTGCATTTATTATGTACATAAAATAATTATAAAGTACAATATAATAAGTTAGAAAATATCAAACATTATCAAATTATAGGATATTATATTATTTTCATAATACTAAGAACAAAAAACAAATAATACACGTTTAATAAAATATTCATTTCACAAGTTTCCTATAATAAGTTATATATTTTTGTATCATAAATTTAAACTAATAGATAAAATTTATCTTATATTAATTAAAAATATTTTATTATTTAATATAATATATTATTAATATCAAGTAATATATTAGTAAAATTATATGTGATAAATTATAAATTTTTATCTCATAAAATTAAACTAAAATTTATTTAAGATAATATATTAATAAAATTATATAATAAATTATATATTTTTGTCTCATAAATTCGAACTAATATATATAATTTTATATTAATTAAAAATATTTTAATATTAAATAATATTTTATTATTTAATATAATATATTATATATTTAATAATAGTATTATATATAATAAATTATATATTTTTGTCTCATAAATTCGAACTAATATATAAAATTTTATGTATTAAAATTTATTTTATATTAATTAAAAATATTTTATTACTTAATATAATATGTTGTATATTTAATAATAATATTACATAAAATAAATTATACATTTAAACATGAAACATTCCATATTAGTTAACATAATCTTGTTTTTCTTGTTTTTGTTTTTCAAAAATTAATATTATTGAACTTAAGTTTCCAAAAATTGTTTTATAAAACAATTTATCAAGTAGAAAATTTTAGCATGATTTTTGTTTTTTGTAACTCAAAGTATAGAAAACTGTTTTTATAGTTTCATACCAAGCAGACCCTTAGTTTTCAAAAAATTATTTTCTATTGTTCTCATAAAGCAGTTTTAAAAATGAGGAAAGAATAATTTTAAGAAATTGATAAATTCACAAAATCACTATTTTAAATGTCAAAAATAAATATTTAATTCACCATCTTATTGCATAAATGTTCTTATATATATCTTTTTATTTCTTATAGGTTTGAATTGGAAAAGATGAAGAAAATATATTAAAGTGAAGAAATGAATGCACATGGATGGAAGAAAGAATATAATGCACATGGATGGAAGATGAAGAATATAATGCACATGAAGAAAGAAGAAAATGACTTGGAAAACATCAATATTCAAAGAAAAAGAAAAGAAAAGTATATCTAACTTCACTTTACAAGATGTCATTATATTCCAATTTTCTCTATAAATAGGAGAGTAGTTGGAAATTGTATGGAGTTAGATGGTAGAGAGTGAAAAATTGTAGAGAGGATTTAGTCTTGTATCAAGTTTTTATTTTGTTGTAATCTTTTTCTTAGTTAATGAAAATTTCTTCTATCGTCATGTTTTATTTCTATATCATTATGCTAGCTTAAACATCTTCTCAAGGGAGTGATGAAGCCACCTTGGGTAAGATATATATAATTTTATTTTATTTCTTATTGTTTAATTCTCTTCCCGAATTAATTCTTTCAAGTGACAAAACCTACAATAGAGGTTGAAAATAGAGGAATGATTCTCCGTGATTACCAATCAATGGAAATACGGGGAATGCCTACCACTATTTATATTTATTTTTAAACCAAAACATTAGTGAGAGGATTTTTCGTGATTACCAATTAATGGAAATACGGGAAATGCCTACCAATATCTATGTTTATGTTTAATAGGTTGGAGGAGAATTTTGCAATAGAAATATATAATATTATTTATATAGACCCGGGTGGTGGATTCTCTTCCCTTGAGATTTCTTCCACCATTTGATAATTATCTAGTTATTTTAATTAATATTCAAAAATTCAAGAATTATTTTTAACTAATTTATTTTTATTCTCGAAAATTAATGTTTTGGATCCGAGTCTCAAACCGAGTTCTAAGTTGAGAGTGGTTCGATCATACTTATTGTTATACTATTTTAAGTGAAGTATTAGTAGATATTATAAATTTTGTTAACCGGAGTTTGATGAAACAACGACAAATATTATCAAATCATCAATCGGCAGAAATACAAACCAAACATGTCATTATCCCTAATTTCTTTGAAATTTATTGGTTATTTGGTGATATACACTCGCAGTTGATAGAATATATGCGTGGATTACACTCCTATCCTGGATTGGTTTAGGCTACTGGTGGATTTATCCCGGATCTAATTTCTTCTAACAACTTCTCCTTCCAAAAAAAAACCAAAAGTAACTTTTAAAAAGCGGATCGAAACACATCTTTTGTCTCTCATCTTTCCACTCAAACCCTAATGAAAAAGGCAGACACTATACAGCCGTTCTCGAGATGGGTCTTGCTTTCTGTATCTCCATTGAGCTTCACATAGTTTCCTATACACACCACTTCTCCACCAAAGTTCTTTCCCGCCAAGCGATGATGGGTCACAATCAATGGCCCAACCAGGTACGCATTATTGCTTTTGTCCTTAAATTGGGTCATCAAATCAGTTCAGATCTGAAGAACCAAGATCAACTTCACTTAATTCAGCGATCTATGGGTTTTCAATTTGAAAATGGTTATTCAATTTTGAGGGTTTTGTTAGACAATGGCCTTGATTTTCGAGATAATGTTTTGATTTTTTGGATTGTTGGTACGAGAGGAATAGGAAAGATTTTAGTTTATACAGCAGCTGAGATGCTTAACCATTGATGATTCTTATGATGCCTTTGATGATTCTGCAACATACTAGAAGAGTTTGTCAGAACTTGGTTAGGCCTACAACTTGGTGGTAAGGTGCAGTGTGTATCATCCATAATGCAATTGGCTCTCAGCTATTGTGTAGATTCACCACATGAGAGGATAAGCATAGAAGGCGACAATCGGCAACAAACATGAAGGTATCTATTCTATGTTACTTATATTTGTAGACATCACATTTACAAAAACTTTTGTTTTAACTCCGCATTTCTTTCCAAATAGTCCTCTAATAATTTATAGGAATAAATTTCGAATTTTCCTCAGTATGTGCCAGTAGTATTATATCTATAATTTATATCTATACAAGTACGAATAGCCTATATATATATATGCTGATAAAGCATGACTTATTGCATTGCTTTGACAAGTGGAAGTGTTGGCAGCTCCTCTCCTCCATGATATCTTACTATTTCTCAAAATAAGTTTGCTTAGAAGGAAGCTGCCCAAACTTTCTAGAAGATTTCAATAAGTAGTTCGGCCACGTAGTGTGTTTTAATGCATGGCTTTCTTTGTATTTGTTTGGTGGGGATCTACTCATAGTCTTACTGAGACTCCTATGCTAAGTGTCTTTATTGGTTATATACAACGATATAGTTACCATATCAATTGGGCTGGTTTCTGATTTAAAAGTCATGAAAAATTACTGAATGTTGTGTACAATAAATAAATCTTCGGATGTACGTGGATGCATTTTAATACATTTGAATTTACTTAAAGAACTAGAGAAGTATACTGTCTCATAAGGACTATAGAAGTGTGTGTTCAAGTTCCTCTTGCCATAATTGCTCTTGGAAGCTTCTTATAGTCTAAAGATAGGGAGGAAGGAAGTTACACAAAATTATTTTGGAGTTAGCCATTAGGGCTCTTGGAAGCTTGTTATAGTCTATAGATGGGGAGAAAAAGAATTTAGGAGAAATGTGTTTGAATTCCCGTTGCCATAAGGTCTATTGGAAGTTGTCATACTCTAAAGATTGGGAGGAAATGATTTGCGAAAAGTAACCGATGTACGCAGCATTAACCAAAAGCTGAATTTGTTGAGTACCATGCTGTGAAGTTTCGAAGTTGGATGGTGGTTAACAATGGTTTATCCCTCCCAAATCTTTTCAACGTCAATATCGAAAAGGTTTCACATGTTTGAATATCATCCGCAGTTTGGGAAGCTTCCTTCTCTCCATGTTTTTTACTGCCCATGCTGACATCACCGTCTTGAAGAACTCAGACTAATTAGGGTCAACAAAAAGCTAGCCCATCAGTTGATGATGATGTCAACCGCAACATTCCCGATGAACAACAACAAGATACCAGTGTTCATTGATGCCGTAAGATAGAAGGGTTCTCCCTCCTGATTTTCACTTGTCTTCATCATCCTGTTATTGAAGGTATATTTCCTCCTTTGAGTTCAATGACCGAAGTTCATTCTTATTGTTTCTCCTCTTGTTGATTGTTGCTTTATTTGTCTAATTTCATTGTTCTCTTGACGCCCTCTTTGATTTCTCCGCACAGGATAAAATGAAGTCACAACTCATGCTGCAACTCACACCAATAAGCAGGTAATTATCCTCTTATGCTTTCTTTATCTAGTTCTCATGGAATTTGTTTGTTAAAAGAACTATGTGAATATATTGCCTATGAACCTTCCAACATTGTTGTACGTATACCAAGGAATGACATATTGATGGCTCTCAGTTAGGGCCATTAATAATGGTTCAAATTACTTTTCCTTTTGTAGATTTTGTTTTATGTGGACAATTTATTGTGAGTTGGTACTATTAATATTGTCTCTTAATATTTTAATTTTCTTCTCAGCTTTTGAATAGTTGGATGTTCAGTTTTTGCATGTGTTATGGAGTAGCTTGGATGAATTATCAAGGGCTATGGTATTACTGTATAAATTATATTGCCTTCTAAAACAATTTCTATCCTTTTTATAACTTTAGTTTCTTAGTTTGATAGGCAACATCCACAAAGAGAGTGATAGAATTGAAAATCAAAAGAGAGAAACAGAAGGAATCCAAAGATCTTTTCATTGCTGAGAACCAAAGGTGCTTTGTATTTGCAGCATATACAGATTGAAAGAGACTATCAGACAAATCTAAGACTCTTCTTATCTATCTACTTCTGGAGATTAGATTTTATTCCAGCTGTTATAGGTTTTTCTTTTTTTGTAAAAGTTATCGGATAACGAGTCATAGATGTTTGATTTTCTTTATTATATTAGTGTTCTGGCTTCTTTTTTTTTTTTTTTCTGTGTCTTTAGATTTATAGTTGTTTATGTACAATGTAGCCTTGGTTGTTTTAATTTTCTTGAAAAGGAATTGGTCCCTAAAGTGTGAATCCTATGTATTAGAAAGTAATGAAATACTAAAGTGGATTGTTAGAGGGGAGGTGCATTGGTGCACACCAGGAAGTTTGACTCTCCAAAAAAGCGTAAATGTCAACACAGTGCTAACGTAGCTCTAAGCTTCTGAAAAAGTGAAGAGTTAATGTAGTGTATTGTTTTCCGAAACATCTTCTCTTTCTGTTTTGACATGAATGCGAAGGAGCGGCAGCATCTCTTTGTGCAACCTAGTAAAAAGCATTGGCTAGTCTTTTACCTAAATGCGGCTAAGAAAATAATTTTCTAATTTTGATCAAAACTTTGAGGAACATTACCATACTCGAGTACCAGGCTTAATAAACATCCACAATTGCTACTCATAAACATTAGAAATGTGTAAACCTATGTGCACTTCAAAATGCAAGCATGGTTCTTATATTTAGGGCTGACAATTTCGGATTACGAGTCGTGTTCGTGTCGGGTCAAAATCGTGTCGTATCAAAAAGACCTGGTTAATATACGTGTCAAATATCCTCAACTCTAACCCAACCCATGTCGTGTTCGTGTCGATCCATGTAATCCATTTAGCCTATTTATTATAATATTTTAAATTAAATTTGACATAATCCAACACGAAATAAATTATTTAACCTATTATCAACAAAATTAAATTGATTTTGACACGATCCGGTATTATTTTATTGATATATTTCAATCAATGGCCAATTAGAGAAGAGAAAAATATAAAAATAAAGATAAATATAAATATAATTGTGTCAAACGTGTCGTGTTCGGGTTATCCGTGTCATGTTCGGGTTGATCCTTATATTCTCATGCCGTGTGCGGGTCGACCCTTTTTAGGCATCAATCCTAACCCTTTTAAATAGTCTCGTGTTCGTGTCGTGTCCAATTTTGTCAACCCTACTTATATTATAAGCCTTTAGTCTAGTACAGCAATGGGGAATGCACAATATACGTTCTAGGGTCACATATTAGTCGTAATTACGATGCAACTTAAATGACTATATGAAGGATCACCTCCAAGATTGCGCCATATGTTCCTCTCTCTATTAGGCATGTATCTGGAGATATCACTTATAAGTGATTATTGAACCATCCTGAAAGCAGCACTTTTTCCACCATATTGAACACACCAACCGACCCATCTTTCAATTATACTCCAAATCACTGTAATTAATCAGTCATTTGAATTCAATACCCTAAATACCCTCCTTAACTACAAACACAAATTTTGTTCTCTTCATACTCGTCTTTTGACATAATAATAGCCAGGGAAGAAGGTAAAAGCAAAATGAAAAAAGTTGGGAGCTGGAAGATAACAATGTTCTTGCAACTCACCAAAATTTGACAAAGAAAACAAACACGAAGGGCAAAAAAGCCATGTATGAAACGTTTGAGGACATTTATTTACTATCTGATTATGAAATGATAATAGGAAATACTGAAAATGCACAGCATTGTACTTATTATGCCTCTAGAAATACATGATCGAGGTATTTGAACAAAGAATCATTGTTACTAACTACCATAACATTTTGTGCACTAAAATAGAAGCTGTTTTCGTGAGTGATGTGATGTTTACAATGATTGTGATTAAGGAATCAGGAGTTTAAGCTACTTCACTTGACCCATACATTTAGCATGCCATCATTAAACCAAAGCATCATATATTTGGCTGTGGCTTCCATTTGTGTTTACTTTTGGTCATTGTCGTTATTATTTTTTAGTCTCTTATGTACTGTGTTTTAAATATTACTTAGAAATGTTCTGCATGACTTCTATTAATATTTACTAGTTCACAAAAGCATAAAAATAATTTACGATGCTTGTTTTAATTTGATAAAGCAATCAAGTGTTTGATCTAATGTATAAATGACCTTGTGACAATCAGGAATAACTATGGAGAGAATTAAAGCGAGTGTACTCGAGGAATGGGGAACGTAGATAATCTTCAAAACTGCATACTATCAAACAACCAGGCTTGCTGCAGAATGAAGTTGCCAACATTCTGGTGCTATGGGCTTCACTCTGAGGGGCAATATTGGAAGAAGTGTTTTTATTAGATGTTTACTTTTCTCTTGTATTCAAGCCTCTTCATTTTTTTTAATTTTGTTTTTTTCTGAATGGTGCAAAGCCTCTTTATTTTGGGGGCATGAATCATACATGGGCTTGCATAGGGGCTGATGTAAGAAAGTTACCAATTTAACCCTTAGCTCAAGGTTATTTGTTAAAGGGTTAATTTCATTTACCCCTAAAGTTTGCTTTTATTTCAATCAGATCCTTCCAGATTTGAGTATCTTCATTTATACTGAAGTATGACATTATCCTGAAATTTTATTTTAATACCTAAACTTCTCTCAATGCTATCCAGTTGTGTTTGAAACAAGGATTGAATTTTTTTATCAATTTGACCCCCTTTTTTTATAACTTCCTCAAATATTCATTATTTTTTTTAATCAAAAAAATTAGAAAAAAAAATAACAAATTAAAAAAGAAATTACACAAATACATATACAATCAAAACTATCATGAAATTAATATTATTTAAATTATAATGTATTTATTGAAATAGAACTGAAAAATAAAATATTAAAAGAAATTAAAACTGAAAAATTAAAAATTAAAAATAATAACAATATATAGTCGATGGTGATGGTGGGGTGGCAGCTTGCTTTTCAAATCCACTTCTAATACTATATTATTCCCAATCTTCATTGCTTTTCACCTTTTTGTTCTCATTTATTTCTGGTTCGTTGTGTCCGCTCCAATTCAACTCAAAAACCCTAAGGTTGCGTTTGGTAACGGTGCGGTGCGGTGTTAGTTTTTGGTTTTGATTTGGGTTGGGTTGGATTTGGTTTGGTATTGTTTTATTTTGATTCCAAACCATGTTTGATGCAAATGGTTTTGGTGTGAGAAAAAGTGATGTTAAAAAAACCAAACCATGTTTGGTAGAGTTGGTATGGATTGAAATTCTGAAATCAAACTATGTTTGGTAACTTGGAATGGTTTCACATTTTATTTATAAATATTAAAATATATTTAATATTAATATTAATATATTAATTTTTAGGAAAGATAATAAAACTATAATATTAAAATATATTAAATTTCAAAAAATATTTTTTTAATATTAAAATATTAATAATATATTAATATTAATATATTAATTTTTAGGAAAGATAATAAAATTATAATATTAAAATAACTTCCAAAAATATATTTTAATATTAATATATTAAAATATATTAATATTAATATATTAATTTTTAGGAAAGATAATAAAACTATAATATTAAAATATATTAAATTTCCAAAAATATATTTTAATATATTAATATTAATATATTTTAATATATTAATATTAAAATATATTTTTGGAAATTTAATATATTTTAATATTATAGTTTTCATATATTAATATATTAATTTTTAGGAAAGATAATAAAACTATAATATTAAAATAACTTTCAAAAATATTTTTTAATATTAATATATTATAATATATTAATATTAATATATTAATTTTTAGGAAAAATAATAAAACTATAATATTAAAATATATTAAATTTTCAAAAATATATTTTAATATTAATATATTAATATTAATATATTTCCATATATATTTTAATATTAATATAATTTCAAAAAATATATTTTTATATTAATATAAATATATTAATATTGTGCAACTATTTGGTTTTGGTTTGGGGTGAGATGGTGCAACCATTTGGTTTTGGTTTGGGCTGCTACAGTACCGCACCACCAAAAACCATCTCATTAGATGGTTCCAAAATCATGGGTTGGTACCATCATTTGGTACCATTGGTTTGGTACTGTTGAACCAACACCAATCCTAACAAACATGGATTGGTACCACTATTTCGTACCAAAACCAAAAAACTAGTACCAAAACCAATTACAAAACAGGGCCTAAATACTCTTCCTAACTACATCACACAGACATATATAGATATATATTATGTGTCGTAGAAGATTGCTTCGTCTGAGAGGTTTGGGGTGAGGAGGGGCGGCCCGGCATGGGGGTTGGGGAGAGGTGGTGGCCGGGTATTTGGATATATTGTTTAGGGTTGAATATATGTTTGGATATAAGAATAATAATATTTTATGATTAAATTAATTTAAGGGTGTTTGGTTTATTTCATACCATAAAATCAAACATGAGATGGTGTAAATGAAATTAACACTTTGTTAAAATATTAACCATCTTGTAATAGCATTTTATTCTTCAAGTAAATATCAATTTAATATATATCCACTGAAGATATCACTGGTTTCCAACATTTTATATACATTCAAGAGTTAAAGATTTTACATCAGTAAATTAGAGAAATTATTGGATGATTCTAGTCTCTAGATATCACTTGCCATTGTCACTTAAGCACAAAGTGACATTTACGTGAAAACCTTACAAAAGATTGTCTAATTTTGCATATTTCTTCGTGGTTGGTTATCATTACTAAAAAAAATTGACTGCAAATTAAATGTTAAATTCTTTTATACCATCTGTAATTTCGTAATTTATATTAATATTCTACCTTGAAGAGAGAGCCATATAAATAATTGATAAGTATAATTATTTACAATCATCTAATTCTGAAAGCAATGTTCATGTTGATTCTTCCCCTAGCTTACTTCTCCGTCCATTTTTTGGGAAAGTGCATGAGCAAAAACAAATTAATTCAAGTTTATAAGAAGTACTACATTATCAAAATTAGAGCTTATATGCATATATTTTTTCTCTTTATGAATAAATTATTTGCTTAAAGATCAAAAACCTAAAATTGTATAAAATTCTAAAATGGCATGAGAAATTGGTGGTAAGCAAAGTTATAGTATGAACATTAAGGTTCTGTTTGGTTACTGGTTATGGCCCCATTTTTCTAGTCTGATCATGATTTTTTTAGACCAGATCATGATTATTTTGCATTGGTCTCAAAACATATAACCAAACCAAATTGAACATAAATAATATTTTTTATGACCAAAATTTTTAGTGATTCTATTTGGTCTGGTTACAAAATCTAACAAAAATGTCATCTAATAATTGAACCACATCTAACAAATATATACACCAAAACACAAAAATTAAAAAATGAATAATAAATAAAATGAATTAAATAATACATAAAAATAAATCAATAAATAAATATAATAAATAATAATATAAATAATAAATTAATAAAATATATTTATAAATTAATAAAAATAAATGAATAAAAAATAAACAAAATAATGAATAATAAACGAAATAAATTAAATAATACACAAAGATAATAATAATAAATAATAAATTAATAATATATATTTATAAATTGATTAAAAAAATAAATAAATGATAATAAATGATAAATTGATAATATAAATAATAAATTAAATAAAGAATATTTATAAATAAAATAAAAATAATGAATAAAAAATAAAATGAATTAAATAATACATAAAAAATAATAAATAAAAAAATACTAAGCAAAATGAATTAAATAATACAATAATAATAATAATAAATGAATAAATATAATAATAAAAAATAAATAATAAATAAATGAATAAATAAATAAAATATATTTATAAATTAATTAAAATAAAGGAATAAATTATAATATAAATAATAAATTAAATGAATTATATTTATAAAAAAATAAATAATAAAAAAATGAATTAAATAATACATAATAATAATCAATAAATTAAATTAATTAAATAATAAACAAAATAAATGATTTAAAATAAATTAAATAATACATAAATAAATAAATTAATATCATAATAAATATTAAATTAATAACATATATTTAGAGACAAATAAAAATAAATGAATAAATAGTAATAAATAATAAAAAAATGAATTAAATAATATATATAAATAATAATAAATAAATAAATAATAAGCAAAATGAATTAAATAATAAATAAATATAATAATATAAATAAATAAATGAATAAATAATAAATGAATAAAATATATTTATAAATTAATTAAAATAAATGAATAAATAATAATATAAATAATAAATTAAATTAATTATATTTATAAAAATATGAATAATAAACAAAATGAATTAAATAATACATAATAATAATTAATAAATTAAATGAATTAAATAATAAACAAACTAAATTAAATCAAATGAATTAAATAATACAAAAAATAATAATAAATAAATACAATAATAAATAATAATATAAATAATAAATAAATAAAATATATTTATAAACAAATAAAAATAAATTAATAAATAATAAACAAAATGAATTAAATAATACATATATAATAATAAATAGTAAATAATAATAAATAGTAAATAATAATAAATAATAATTTTTTTAAAAGCTAAAATATCAAAGTGCATTATTTGCATGTTATCTACACTTGAAGTTATTATGTAATATTAGTGTGTGACTAGTGAAATTTGTGTGATTGTATTTTTTGTATAATAAAAAATGTGACTTGTATAAAACCTATTTGTTGTTATATTTGATAATTGGAGTACAATAATCATACTCTAAGATTTTTTTACAAAGCCAATATAACATTATTATGTAATAAATACATAATAAAAATCAATCAAAAATATTTTGACAAATGTTTACAAATTAAATGTTTGGGTTTTAAGGTTATTACATCATATAAAGTATATTCAATATTTTCATAGTTTACTAGAAATTTAAGACCATACCAGTTTGCCAAACATGATCTGGTTCAAAAAAATTTGGAACCAGACAGTTTGTCAAACATGGTCTGGTTTTAGTTTCCTTAGACCAAGACCATCAGACCAAACCGCTTACCAAATAGAATTTCAGAACATCACCCGGACCAGACCAGAGGTAACCGGACCAAACCGGTTACCAAACAAGGCCTAAGTAAGGGTATTTTGGCCATCTTTGATAATTGATAGTTTGAATCAAAATCACATAATTTTATAGTACCAAGTTAGGGATGACAATGGAGCTGTTTTCTCAATCCTCATAACCATAACCGTGAAAATTCTCATCCCCCTTAACCGTTTAAAAATCTCATCCTTATCCTCATAATCGTTCCAAACCGTCACCTCTGTTCCCCCATAACCGCCCCAACCCATCCCATTAAATCGTTTTTTTTTTCCTAAGAACAAACAAAATATAAATACATTAATTTCATATTAAAATTTATATAAGAAATAACCAATTGTTCAATTGATTTAGTCGGAATGATTTCTAAAACAAAACCAAAACAAGAAATTATCCAATTAATTTAATAGCAATAATTTTCTAACACAAAAATAAATTTAATAATTCAAAATTAACAAGTAATTCAAATCTAGATAAACAAACTTAAATAAAAATCTCCAATTATAACAACATAAAATAATAATCTACATTAAAATCATAAAATATTAATCAATGATCTTTGCAATATGTTTAGAAATTAGGGTTTTTTTTTTCCATATATAGATATAGAGGGTAAATAAGGAAATAGTTATTTTATTTAAGGATATTAATGTAATTTTACTATAAAAAATGTAAACAAATATATAACTATGTAATTTAAATATAAAAAAACATAAAATATTAAATATTAATAATGCGGTTTGGGGCAGGGCGGTTCCCCAATGGGGGAACCCCTCAAATTGTCCCCCGCCCCATAACCACCAGTTTTATTTTTTTAACTCCCATAACCACCCCATTTATAAATGGGAAGGTTAATAACCGTAAAAAATGGGGTTGATTGGGGCGGTTCCCTGGTCCCCCCCCCCCCCCCCCCCCAATGGAATTAAAGGACAAACCCTAGAGTGACTAGACCTGTTAATGGATTGAATTCGGATTGGATCAATTAAATCCAAATCCAATTTGTTAAGAAATTAGATTATCGTATTCAGATCCTAATAGGGTTATCATATTTTATTTTCAATCCGTATCCGGTTAATATCGGATTATGATCATAATCGGATTATTGATATGTTTATTGATAAGGATCACAAAAATTCCCGATCCGCGATCCGAATCCAATAATTCGACGGATTTTTACATAGTTAATTCATATTCGACTTTCTTCATTATAGTATATCTGATCCGATTATCTAATTAAAAAAAATACAAAAATACAAAATTCAATAAATACTGAAACACTAAAATTATTCATATTTTTAATAATTGTATTTATGATCAATCATTATTAATAAATAATAAAATAATTAACAACTAACATTTATATATATGTATAGTATTAAATATATACACATAAAAATATCAAATTTATATTTATATATATTATATATTGGATCGAGTTATTATCAAATTGGATTGACATAAACTCAAATTCAATTTGTTAAGAAATCGGATTATCGAATTATATTTTCAATTCATATTCGACTAATCAGATTGAATTCGGATCAAAATCCGATCCATTGACCGGTCCAAGAGTGACACTCAAACTAAACCATTATTATTATTTATTTATTTCATATTATATTATATTTTGGAAGTAAAAAGATGATAAGATAAAGACATCCACTTTTGTCACTCTCTTTCCGCTCAAACCCTAATGAAAAAGGCGGATATGGGTCCTGCTTTGGGTGTCTCCAATGAGCTCCACATAGTTTCCGATTTTTTCACCAAAGTTGTTTGGCGCCAAGCTATGATGGGTCGGAATCAATTACCCAACAAGGTACGCATTATTGCTTTTGTCCTTAAATTGGGTCATCAAATCACCTCAGATCTGAAGAATCAAGATGAACTTCACTTAATTAAATGATATATAGGGCTGCAGTTTGAAAATGGTTATGTAATTTTGAGGGATTTGTTCGACAATTGGCTTGATTTTCGAGAGAATGTTTTGATTGTTGGGATTTTTGGTATGAGAGGAATAGGAAATATTTTGTTTGGCTAGGTGATGTTCTACTATTAAAGCAAATGTATGATATAAGTTTGATAAGTCCAAATTAGGATCCGGGAGTATGACATATTTGATAGTTGACATAAGGGTGAAACATACTCCCAATGAAAACTTTGAATATAATTAGGGACTTACATGGGAGCTCATCAAGGGGTAGTAACATGCTATTTGGCACATGAATTTGTAAACACCTCGATGATTTAATTTCATCAAGGTCATTTATCTCCCATTGGTCATACTCTGAATGTACAATTCCTCACACACTTGTTGGGATGAGCTTGATATGAAACCTGATGGAACCATTTTGAGGTGGTTGCAGTTCCTCCGCAGACAAGTCAACAAACTTATTTCCGGAGCCAACTCTTCCGGATGATAATCTTCAATGCTTAGTATCTCGAGTTTTCTTAGCTCTTTGAGAAAAGCTAGGTTCACCGCTCTACAATGATATAGACGTAATATTCAAAGATTTTTAAGAAATGATGGTAGTGTCGAGATGCTTATGTCACACAAATCTCAACATTCAAGCTTCTCCATTCCGTTAAAAAAACTGCTTGAGACAGAATAAAATTTTCCATTGTATTCTAACCTTAAGTTGCGTAGCTCCAGACATTGCAAATCATTAGGAAATACACAATGATCGTCGAATTGCAAAGAAATTGTGCGACAATGTATGTATTCATCTTCCTTGGGCCATTTTTCGACTTAATTGATATGGTGATATCTCGAATAACATCGTGGATTTGTAGCAATGTATCGGGTTAAGGGTGAGGGCACACAATGTTCATGTGGAATGGGTGCAATGAAGCTATAGAGATGTGTGTTGGAGTTCCTCTTGCCATAAAGGTTCTTGAAAGCTTGTTGTAGTCTAAAGATAAGGAGGATAGGAGTTTATAGAAAAGTATGCCATAAGGGCTCTTGGAAGCTTGTTATAGTCTAAAGATGGGTGGGAAAATAATTTACAGAGAAGTGTGTCTTGGAAATTGTCATACTTTGAAAGGGAGGAAGAGTGGTTGTATTTCAAAAATACCAATTTGCCAAAAAATTGAAGCTATGCAGCCAAAACCAAACCTGAATGTGATGACTACCATGCTGTAAAGTTTCCAACTTGGATGGTGGTTATCAATGGTTTGTCCCTCCCAAATCTTTTCAAACTTGATATTGAAAGGATTTCACATGTTCAAATATCTTTTGCAGTTTGGGCAGTTTCCTTCTCTCCAAGTTTTTACTGCCCATGCTGACATCAATGTCTCTTTTTAAAAGAACTTAGACTAATTATGATCAACCAGAATCTAGCCCATCAGTTTATGAGGATGCAACCACAACATTCCTTATGATCAACAACAAGATATCAAGGTTCGTTTATGCCATAAGATACCAGGGTTCATTAATGCAATATGATACTAGTGTTCGCTTTCCAGATTTTCACGCGTCTTCGTCATCCTGTTATTGGAGGTATAATTTTTCATTCGAGTTCTTCAATGGCCATAAAGTACATTCTTGTTGTTTCTCCTCTTTTGATTGTTGCTTTCTTTGTCTAATTTCAATTGATCTTTTGATGCCGTCGCTAATTTCTCCACAGGGTTTTGTGGTAAAAATAAAGACACCTCATGCTGCAACTAACACTAGGGCTGCAAACGAACCGAGTCGAGCCGAGCCGAGCTTTGGAATGTTCAAGCTCGGTTAATTTACTAAACGAGCCTAGAAAATGTGTTCAAGCTCAGCTCATTTGCTTAACGAACGAGCCCGAGCCGAACGTCAGATTTAATGAGCCGAGCCGAGCCCGAGCTTGTTCACGAATGACTCGTTTCAGTGCAACATATATTAATCTTCCTAATAGTTATTTGGATTGAGTTATTGCATGTCTGTTTTAACATATTTTCACTAGTATAATTTTTTATGAATAAATTTTATGTTATGACCGTCTAATTTCTATAATCTTTTCACAATAATCTTCATAATTTGTTCAATTTGAACACTTTCTTTTCTCAAATATGATATAATTTTACTATTTAACTTAGACGAGTCTGTTCACGAGCTTAGTAATGTTCAAGCTAGGCTCGTTTACTAAACGAGCTTAAAAATTGTGCTCAGGCTCGGTTCGTTTACTAAATGAACGAGCACGAGCCGAGCTCTTAACGAGCCGAACCCGAGCCTGCTCACGAACGGCTCGGTTCATTTGCAGCCCTAACTAGCACCAACAAGCTAGTAATTATCCTCTTCTGCTTTGTTTATCTAATGTTTATGGAACGTAGATATAACAAGGCGATGTCATGATTGATGGATGGCTCTCTTGGTCATTAGATGAGAAAACCAAGTCATTGTAGTGAACCTTTCAGTCAACACTATTTATAATGCTTCAAATTGTGTATCTATTTGTAATTTTTTTTATGTAGACTGTTTCTTCTCAGTGGGTACTCTTAAAGTTGTCTTCCTTAATAATTTTTCTTCTCATCTTTTTGAAAAAGTTGGATTTTCAGTTTGTGCATGTGTTTTCGGACTTTATGCTGCGAATATATTTGCTACGATTCCCTTTCTTTACAACTTAAGATGCAGAGCGTCCCCGTGTTATTCAATGTTGCTTTAGTTATGGGAAATGAAAATAGCCAGAAATATCATGAGAATATGACTTCTAAAACATATATTGATTATATAATTTATTAGTCAGTTCTTGAGACTTGCAGCCTTCTTATAATTCTACTATTTGATAGGCACAGTTATAAAGAGAGAATCATAATAGAGCAGTTGAAAATCTAAAGAAACAAACAGAAGACACTCAAAGATCTTTCCATTGCTGAGAAACAGAGAATTGGATCCCCTCTAAGACTCTTCTTCTTTATCTAATACAGGAGATTAGGTTTTATCCTTTTTTTTTTTTTTTGGTGAATCTTACTGGGTACCGGCTCATAGACCATTGGTTTTCTTTTACTATAATAATGTTATTTTTTATTTATTTGTATATTTTTTTTGGTTGAATGTGTCAATATAACTATGAAGGGGTCATAGAAGTGGTGTCTGTATTCCTGTGATATAGGACTTGTCTTTACCCTTTTTAATTTGGAACTAAGTAGTACTTTGTTGTTGTTGTTTTTTTTATTATTATTACAGTGATGTGAATTGGATATATATAGAGGATGGGATCAGAGTAATAATTTATTTGCAGCTATGGCATTTATCTAGCGCATGAGAAAGTAGAAATTATAAAGTTTGTGTTCCACTCCGATAATTAAATAGATGCTGCCAAATTTTTTTTGGTTATGTTTTCAACATTAATTTATTTTATGTCTACTGTCACATTTAAAAATAAAAAAATAAAAAAAATCTCATTCTGGTAATTCTTTTGTGCTTGTGGGATTAAGGGCCTCTCAAAATTTTAGGAATCGTAGTCCTGATTTCAAGTGCACGAGTTATTTGTGGAATAAATTTTTCCTTTTCATACTACTAAGTCTACTAATAAATAATAATTAGTCCAACATAAAGTGAAAGTCTAATCCAATTTAGTAATTTAGCGACCTATATACCTACAGATTAGTAGTATATACCAGGTAATTGCATGTGTGTGGGCACTGGGTAGTGTATGAATGTCTATAATTAGTAGTGTGTACCAAGTAGTTGCATGTGTGTAGGTAGTGTGTGAATGTCTACAATCTTGCATGTATGATGTTCATATAATCACGGTCCCTTTGTCAACACCAATGGTTTTAAACCTAAAGCTTGAACTTAAATCAGGTAGGTGAAATTGAAATTTTGATTAAAGTAATTTGTATTTGAACATTTTGATTATTATTTTTTGTATGGCAAGAAAGTTTATAGTTAAAGTTCATAGAGTTGATCTCTATTGTGAACCATGGGACACTTTACCATTTGTCATGCGCATTTGAACATTTTAATGTGTCAACTTAAGATGGGTCAACCTTAGGGATGGCAAATTAGTCTGGTTCCGACCAGGCCCAGCCTTGACTCAAGACAGTCTAGGCAGCTACCTTGGGCCTCAGGCCCGGCAGGGGCCTCAATTTTTTTTGGTTTTCTATTTAATAGTATAGGCCCAATATGTATATACCAATTTTAACCTAAAACAAAATGAATGTCCACTTCAAAAACAAATGAAAAATTCAAACACGACCCATAAACATTCAATCCAATAAATTTTAACTGTACAATAAAAACATGGAAGAGGCAAAAAAATTAAATATTGGTAGACAATATTAGTGGATATATATAATATTTTAATCATATTCTATTTTGACCATAACAAAAGCAGTAAAGGTTCACCTCCCCATGACTATTTTCAATATTATTTTTAATCATTTCTCTGCTCAAAGCCAACAACATTACTTTCTAATACCTTAAAATTTGTGATCATACATCAACTAAAAAAGTAATTTATATTTATGCTCCCGCTAAAGATTTTTTATATCCCCATTATAATTTTTTTGTTAAAAATTCGCCTCCACTGACAAAAATTAACATAAAGTTTTTCATAGTTTCACTAGTTCATCATATTCAACAACTTGTGCTAAATCTCTTCTCTAGCTCTGTTTGAATTGATTCTTCAACAAGCTTGTCATCAATTTATTTGGAGCCGATTTCTTGTCAAATCTGGTACGAAAGCTTCTTCTCCTCCAAATATTTGGAAGAAATTTATTTTTTCTTTTTCTTTTTTCATTTTAATGTTCTTCATGTTGTTATATTGACTAAGAGTGGAAAGATATTAATTTTATTTTCTCAATTTTCTATTATATCAATGTTTACATATGGGAATTTTCTTTTAATTTGAGGATGGATAACTAGTTGAAACTATTGTGGAAGGAAATGTTGTGATTTTCGGTTAGTTCTCTCATCTCATCTCATCTCATCTTCATATAAAACTGTTGTGATTTTCTTTTCTCCATTTTTCTAATTCAAAATTTTGGAATATTTTAGAATTTGTAATAAAAAATAATAATAAAGGAATACACAATCTAGCTAAAGAGTCTAATTGTTTAGTTTTTATAACAGGTATGTCTACAAGAAATTTTGAATCCGGGAATCAAAATAGAAAAAAAGAAAAAGAGATAAGAAGAATTGATCCTATCTCAAAAATTTTGTTATTGTATTTTTTACGGGGGCCTCAAATTTACTCTCGCCTTGAGCCTCCAAAATTTTTAGCCATCTCAGGGCCGGCCCTGGTTCCGACCCGCTCCAACCCGAAAGGGGTGGGTTTGGTAAGCTCTTAAATGGGTTTGAGACGGATTTGGTATTAAAAATCAAAATTCGAAGCGGGTTCGGGTTTTATGTAAAACCCGCCCCGACCCGTTTGATTTACTTTTTTAAAAAATTATTTTAAATTTAAGTATTCTAAAAGCATCTCATAAAAATAAATAAATGTCCATTGAAAATGTTATAGTAATACATTTTCTTAATAATCAAAAGAAGCAACAAAATATAGTTATTTATAAAACCCCACACTTTTATAAGTAATATAAATATATATTACAAAATGTAGTTATTTATAAAACCCCACACTTTTATAAGTAATATAAATATATATTTATAAACCCTCACACAATTATAAGTAATATACATAACTATTATCTAAGCATAATTGTTTTTTAAAAAAATAGTAATTTGGGTGTCCATTCATCTCCATTCGTAATGATTTGAAGTTTATAATTTAATATATTCTTATTATATTTTAAATGTAGTTGTTTGAGACTTTCCCTTTTATAATAATACTCTTTAATTGTTGTCTTATTTTTTTTAAAATGTATAAATCTATAAAAATATTGCATAGGCCTTACACTTTTATAATAGTTTAGATATTTAGAACAATGTTTTATGTTTCTAATATAGTCTTTTCATGATTCGCAGGTACAGAGGGACATAGAGCCCATTGGGGTCTACTGCCCCCAATGATTTTTTTGTTTTTGTGTTTTTTAATGTTAATTTAACTATTTTGAAGAAAATATAAGCCAAAAAATGAGATTTGACCCCATTAAATTTTTGAAAATTTAATGCTTATTGCCCCTAATTGTTTCTAATGTCATGGATTGTCCCCAATGAAAAACATGTTTAGCTCTATCCCTGATGATTTGCCATTATTTTTGAAAAATAATTGGATTTGTGCTTTAATGGGGTGTTTCTTTGTCATGCAACTTCATTAAAAAAAAAAAGGTTTATAATTTGGTAGTAATAATTTAATAAAACCGATGGTAACTCGAGGGAACACGTTTAATTCGACGGGGTGGTAATGGTATTACCAATTACAACCCATTACGATTTTAGAGTGAATTTGATATAAGTAATTTATAAATGGGGTGGTAATGACATTAGACAAACTTGTCCCAAACCCGACCTGTTGTCATCCCTAGTCAACCTACCTCAAAGCATACAAAATTTTCTTTTATTTCCCTACTTTTTAGTAAGTACTTATGTTGGGGATCAAGAATATCTTTAATTATATTTTCTTAAGAATTCGTATATAATTTTGATATATATAATTTTTTGAAGTGTGGTGAAAAAGTATTGGTGAGTGAAGTTATACTATATTTGATAGTTTGAATCAAAGTAACATAAAATATTAAAAATAAAAACTAAAAACTAAAAAACAATTGTTTTACATTTTTTCTATTTTTATGAGGCAAGTCAAACAACTCAGTTTAAACAATTACTATTGAAGTTTACATAAAATTGGACAAACGAATTGGATTTAGAAATATAATTTTAGTGTTTAAAAAGAATGAGTTTCTTAAAATTTATTTGTTGTACAAGATTTAATAAAATGATTTGTAGTTTTAACAAATTCGAAAAAAAAAAATGTGCTAAGGGAATTTGGTAAATGTCTATTAATTTATTATTAACTTATTAGAACTACCCTTCAATACTGTACATAAATAAAATTTTCTAATGAATTTCCACATATTCTAGACACAAAATATAAATTTTTTTTTTCATTAAAATTCAATTCTGTTCGAATTCTAATATTAAATCCCAAAAACCCTTTATTTCAAAAAGTCATATAGTAAGTGATGACTCAGTAATGAACACTAACTGAAAGCTACCGAGAATGAGTACCTATCCCTTATGGGGAATTAAACATGTGTCTTCGACATGAAAAGACGATGCCCTAACCACTAGATGAAAGGGGCCAAAAAGTCATTCTTCATATACCTCACTTCCGAGTATAGTAGTGGTTCGTTTTGTTTCTATTTGTGTTTTGATTCTTCCAAACAAGAGAGGTTTGATGCTTCTGAATCCATTATATTAATTTCACTTCCTACTCGCAATATGCTCTTTACGATCTCGGTTCATGATTCAATTGCCATGTATTTAGTTATTGAGCTTCAAATTTTATATTTTTATGTGCTCGCAACACCAAAAAGAAAATCTGAATTTTTCACTAAAGCAATAGGGTGACACCCAAATTAACCCCCATTTTATAAATCTCACTTTATATCCAACGAATCGGGACAACATTATTTTACTCAAATTTGTTTAATATAAAATTATTTTTGTTTAATAAATTTATTTTATAAATACTTTTTTAATAATACTTTCTTTTCGTAATAGAGAATCCAAAAGTTATAGTTTATTTAAAATTTATAAAATATATAAAAATTCGAAAAATATATTTATAAAATTCAAAAACAATATATTAAATTTCAAAAAAAAATTAAAAATTGAAATAAATATATAAAATTTGAAAATAATATAGAAAATTCGAAAATAATATATTAAATTTTGAAAAAAATATAAATACGAACAATATATATAAAATTCGAAACAAATATAGAAATTTTGAAAACAATATATAAAATTCAAAAATAATATATAAAATCCAAAAATAATATATTAAATTCAAAAACAATATATAAAATTCAAAAAAATATATATTTTGAAACAAATATATATATTTTGAAAATATATATATAAAAGAAGACCACTAATTGATGTTGGTGGTAAGTAGTTTGATTCACTTTATTAATTCTACCAATATATATATTTTTTCAAATTTTATTTTTTGAAATTTATATTTGTTTTTCGAATTTTATATATATTTTTCAAATTTTATATATGTCTTTCAAAATTTATATATATTTTTTTAATTTTATTTTTTTCGAAATTTATATATTTTTTTCCAATTTTATATATATATTTTTTAATTTTATATATGTTTTTCAAAATTTATATATATTTTTTGAATTTTATATATTTTTTTGAAATTTAAAATATTTTTTTCTAATTTTAAATATTTCTTTCTAATTTTATATATATATTCGGAATTAATATTTGTTTTTTTGAATTTTATATACTTTTTTAAAATTTAAATTAGGGATAAATGTATCATTTAAGAATTGAAGGGGAACATTACACCCATTGATATTTGTGAGGGTGTCTAATGAAAAAAGACACAAACTATAAACTATACAGTCGCTCTCAGGATGGGTCTTGCTTTGGGTGTTTCCAATGCTCACCACTTCTCCACCAAAGTTCTTTCCCGCCAAGCTATGATGGGTAAGAATCAATGGCCCAACAAGGTACGCTTTATTGATTTTGTGGTTTATTTGGGTCATCAATTCAGTTTAGATCCGAAGAACCAAGATGAACTTCATTTAATTAAACTATATATGGGGTTGCAATTTGGAAATGGTGAAGTAATTCTTAGGGGTTTTTTAGACAATGGCCTTGATTTTCGAGAGAATGTTCTGATTGTTTGGATTGTTGGTATTGGAGGAATATGAATTATTTTGATACTTATGATGATAGTTATAAAATACCTAATAAAGAAGTTCTTATTAATAGAATACAAGACAACAAATGGTTTTCAAAGTTTGATTGTAAATCAGGATTTTGGCAAATTCGCATGGAAGAAGAATCAATAGAATGGACTGCATTCACTTAGTTATGTCATTTGGACTAAAAAATGCACCACAAGAGTTTCAAAGAAAAATGTATACAATATTTACCAATTTGTCTACGAGGAGATTGTAACTGTATCTTTGATGTTTAATTTTGGGTGGGTTAATGAGCTAAAAGTTGTGGCCTGCTCTTAAAAATCTTCGGATGGACGCGGATGCATGATCAACTTAATCGAGGAAGAGTCATGGCCAATATTTAATAAAATTGATTTAAACAAGGGGATGGGTAGAAGAGTCGTGTACGATGTGGTTGGAGAATAATCTGCAGAAGATCGTCATATCATAAGGAATCTTCTTTTCTTGATGCAATTGATATGGCGACATCTCGAATAACATCGTGCATTTATAGCAATGTATAAGGTTAAGGGTGAGGGGCTGCAATGTTAATGTGGAAGGGGTGCAATGAATCTATAGAGAAGTGTGTTGGAGTTCCTCTTGCCATAAGGGTTCTTGGAAGCTTGTTATAGTCTAAAGATAGGGAGGAAAGGAGTTTACAGAAAAGTATGCCATAAGAGCTCTTGGAAGCTTTTTATAGTCTAAAGATAGGGAGAAAATATATATAGAGAGAAGTGTGTTGGAGTTCCCGTTGCCATAAGGTCTCTTGGTTGTTTTCATGCTCTAAAGATGGGAAGGAATTGAATTTCGAAAAATAGTGGAGGTATGCAATCAATACCAAAGCCTGAATTTGGTGATTACCATGCTGTAAAGTTTACAAGTCGGATGGCGGTTAACAATGGTTTATCCCTCCCAAATCTTTCCAAACTCGATATTGAAAGGGTTTCACATGTTCGAATATCAATGGCACGTGTCTTGAAGTACTTGGACTAATTAAGGTCAACAAGATACTAGTGTTCATTGATGCCATAAGATACCAGGGTTCTGTCTCCAGATTTTCATGTGTCTTCATCATCCTGTTATTGAATGTATACTTTCTCATTCGAGTTCTTCAATGACCATAACGTTCATTCTTATGTTTCTCCTCTTGTTGGTTGTTGCTTTATTTGTCTAATTTCAATTGATCTTTTGATGCCCTCTTTGATTTCTCTGCACAGGACTCGGTGGATAAGAAAAGTCCCAACTCACGCTGCAACTAGCACCAATAAGCAGGTGATATTCCTCTTCTGTTGCTTCATTTGTCTAGTTTGATGTTAAGTTTGTGCATGTGTTTTGGAGTAGCTCGGATAAATTATCAATGGCTACAGTACTACTTCAATCTGTTTAGGGCTTTATTCTTTGAGGATCTTTTCTAATTTTTTTTTTCAAAACCAATGCTGAAGACCCTCCCTGTGTTATTTGATGTTCCTTTCGATATGGGAAATGCAATAGCCTTAAATATCATGAGAACATGACTTAACCAATATTTATTATAATTTAGCTATTGAGACTTCCATCCTTTTTGTAATTCTAATTTCTTAATTTGATAGGCAGCACTCGTAAAGAGAGAATCATAATGGACTAATTGAAAATCGAAAGAAAAATACGGAAGACACTCGAAGAGCTTTCCACTGCTGAGAACCAAAGGAGGCATGTACAGGTATTGACTCTTCTTCTTTATCTACTTCAGGAGGTTAGGTTTTATTCCGGTAGTTATTTGTTTTTCTTTAGCGACTGTAACCGGGTCATAAACCCCTGATTTTCTTTATCATATTAGTGTTCTACTTTCGCTTTTTGTTCTTGTTGTTTTTCTTTTTTCGGATGCGTATAGTTATTTATGTACAATGTAGCCCTCTCTGAATCAATATAATTATAAAGGTCGTGCTTGGTTTTGTTTGTTTGAACACAATAATGTGTGTTATTTTAGAGGCTTGGATGAATATAATCATTTATTTGCGGCTCTGGTGTTGATATACCTAGATCATCCACAGTACATGAGAAAGTAGAAATTATTAAGCTTGGTGTGAGATTTTCCATTTTGTGTGATTCCACTCCAAGATGAGAGTGGCTCAACAAACAAAATCCAGTGCTGAATTTCGACCAACAAAACTTCATCTCTGCTGTTTGAATACGGGCCTTAAAATCATGTCAACACAGTCCGATACCCCCATTTGTTGGGATGACACTCCCTAGCTTTTGAGCAAGAAGTCTCCGTGCACTACTGAGTAATTCACTTGATTGTTTCTGGGCTATCAGAGTGGTGTACTCGATCGCTACTGACTTGGGACTGCTTCCCTCACATCAGACTGGACTTAGTTTACCTACTTACTCAAGCAGGTAGAATACCAAGTCTTGAAACCGAAAATGACTTGCTTCAGTTGTGTCTTGTTGTCCAGAAAACAGCGGGACCTGGTCTGAGTCTGTTGTGAATTGTCATAATCTTGAGGCTTTTCTGCTTGAAAGGGAGTTCTCACTTTTTTTCCATACCCTGGAGCAATACACGCCTTATTCATCAATGACACGCAATACAAAGCTACAAGAATACATAACAAGTTTAGATTTGTATAGCTCATTTGAGCATTTGGAGATTGAGAGATTTGTGAGAGTTTATTGGGTGTATTCGGGTCTTAGGTGTGAGCCAATCTTTGTATACCCTTTTGTTCTTCATAGTGGAATACTTTGCTCTGTCTTCGTCCGTGGATGTAGGCAAAGCCGAACCAGATTAAATCCTGGTCTCTTGTGTTGTGCGTGTTTTTTTGTTGTACTGCTCAAAATACAATGTCTAAGAAAGTTCTGTCTAAGGACATTGAATTTTAAGTGAGACTGTTGTGACACCTCGTATCTTTCCTGGAAACTTACCTGGTTGGATTTTTGTCAGTCCTATTGACTAATCTCTTGGGGACTTTTGGTGTGCACTCCACCTCCATCAGTGACTGTGGGTCAGATACAATTCACTTTGTGTGGGCGTATTGGAATAGAAAAAGGACAGACATAAAAAAATTGAAAGTACATTACATATAGTCCGTGTTTCTAAGTTTAGAAAAAGTGATCACACCAATGAGCTAATGGCTCTATGGTGACTTGTACTTATCATTACTTTCATGTAATTGTTAAATTTCACCATTTAAAGTGCTGAAATAAAACACCGCTTTAGTGAGTATCGCGGTGCTTTGTGCATTGTTGAATTTGTATTGCAGCATATATGTGTGTATATACATATAATCTCTTGGGAAATTATTATTTTTTGGTTCTATTTGCATTTTGTTATTCTTATTGTTATCTTTTTTTGGGTATATTTAGTTGCACAACCCCTCCTAACAAATGACCACTATGCCTATCACGAAACGCAACATCCATATCCAACCACATTTCTTTCTACACAAAGTTACAGTGCTTCCAAACATGCTAAAAGTACTGAAAAAATTCGAGGCAGATCCTCCAATCAGAAAATACCATCAAGAGTCCTACATCATGATTTTATATATGTAGTGATGATAAAATATTCGTTGGTCAAGTATTTTTATTTACCTCCTATTTACAAGCATATTTTGTTTTATTTTAGAAAGTTTATCAAAATGTAATCATAGCTACGAGAGAAAACATTATCAAAGTTCATTACTATGTAATGACGTTAGCTTCTTATCCCATGAAATGCCTTTCTAATCTTGTGGAGCACATTGAGAGCATCCCTAGTATCCAACCGTTCTCCTGGCAAGTCAGAAGAGCATACGGTTCCAATTCTAAGTATCGAAACCAAGCACTCTTCACTTCTTCCAACGTTACATTCATTGGTCCTTTAGGACGCAGCTTCCTTTCCAAGTATCAGTAGAGTGTCAACAATCTCGGCAACTCCATCTGTAAGTGCCATCTTCACATAGTTATGAAGCCTATAGGTGTCCGTAAACATGCAGCTAGTTGGCCTTTTACCAGTAAACAACTCCAGTAAAAGAATTCCATAGTCGTACACATCACCTTCTGTCGAAGCCTCCCCATCTGTACTATACTCCGCAATTGGAAACAAATGAAATAGTTCTGAAACTACTCCAACCTGTGTTGTTAAAGGCTCTCGGCCTGGCTCGCCTAGGCACTAGGCGACTACAGGAGTTAGTGTAGCGCCTCTACTGGGCTAGGCGAAGCCCCTAATATATATATGTATGTCTATTGATTTGTTTTTGTTTTATTATGACTTCTTTTGTTAGTGGGTTGTATTAGTGGGTTGTGGGCCTGCCAAAAGTGTCTGGAATCTAATATCAAAACATAAGTACAAAACTTTGCTCAGAGAATAAGGGTCAGATCATTAAAAAAGAAAAGAAAAAGGGAAACCAAAGTTCCACTTCTCTGTTTTAGTCCTTTCTTCTGACAGGAATGTTCATTCTCTCCTCTCTTCTCATCTGCTCCGTATTTTATCTTTCTCCTTCTCTTAAATTTTTTTTTTTTGGCTTCCTCTTCTTCCTCGTGTACTTATTCCCCTTCATAATCAAATTTTTTGTTTGCTTATTTTTCTTTTTTCTGAAACAGAGAACACTCTATGTTGTTTTTTTTAAACCCTAACTTTCTTTATTTACTTTCAATCGTAAATCAATATATATGTTTCACTGTTTTTTCCCTTTTTATTTTTAAACATTGGACACTATCTTTGTTTTCTTTTTTATTTTTCCTTCTCCATTCAAGAGTCTATATATATATATTGTAAGCCAATATATATATATATTTCCGTTCATTAAACAGTAAGAGTTTTTTTTTCTGAAGAAACCAATAATAATAATGAGTTAAACCTGAAAATAAAGCTTGGGTGGTCTAATTTTTGGTTTTAACTTTGCTAGCTTTTCTTTTAAGACACCAAATATGGTTATTTGTTGAATTAAACTATGTTTTGCCTATTTTCTTGTTAGTTTAAATGTCTTTTATATTATGGTTCTCTTGGGAGTAGTATATTTATTTGAATGTGCTACATTTTTGTTAAATTCTTCATTGTGCGCCCACTTCACTCAGGCGCGCGCCTCGCCGTGTGCCTCACGCCTAGGTTCCTAAGGACCTTTAGCGCCTCAATGCGCCTAACGCCTTTAATAACACTGACTCCAACATCTACTAATTCTAGCTTTTCCATTCCTTGACGACGCCTAGATGCCAAATATTACAATATATATAACTTCATTACTTGGTTATGTATATGAAGTTACGTTGTTACTGGATTTAGATAATGAAGTTGTCATGACAACATATATAAGAAGACATAATCCTTAATAAAGACAAGATGTTAGACAACATATATAAGAAGACATAATCCTTAATAAAGACAAGATGTTACCTGGGGCGGCGTAACCAACTGTCCCTCGAACTCCAACTGACAAACTTGTCTGTGTAGGATAAGATTTATCTTTGGTAGCTACAAGATACCTCGCCAGACCACCAAAATCAGCAACATGGGCACAAAGCTCGTTGTCTAAAAGAACATTACTTGGATTTACGTCACAATGAACAATTGTTGTTTTGCACTGATGGTGACGATAATCCAAGGTAGAGCCCACATTAATGGCAATGTATAGCCTTTGGATTAGGTTCAATCTTTTTAGTAGGGTAGCACAGATGAAGTCAAGTCCTCATTCTCGTATGAAGTCGGGTGTAGCCCACTCCCTGTAGTCCCATTTGGCATGAACTCAAACACCAAGGCCTTGAAATCATTTCTTTTGAAGTCCACTGTCGAGCAAGAAGTAATTATTCTGACCAAATTGCTATGGCGAATATTCCTCCAAAATTCGCATTCGGTGAAGAAGCTCTTGTTGACTCCAGGTAGTTGAAGGTCGAATACCTACACAGCAACAATTTGCTTGCCAGGGTCAAGACGGCCTTTATAAAAAGAACCGTAACTCCCCTTGCCTATCAAGTTAGCTGAAGAGGATCCATTGCTAGCTTGTTGAATTTCTGCATAAGAGAGTGTTGGGTATGGATTTCCCAATGGAGATTCTACCGAAGACTGTTCTTTCAAGCCTTTGTTCAGATAAAAAGCAGTAAAAACACTTGCAATCAACAAGATTGTAGAAAGAGTGATACTTGTCACAAGAATTATCATTTTATGCGGGTAGAGCTTTTTTCTTGCCCTTTGTGTGGGACATGCAGGAAAATCCAATGCCTTGATTCCTCCACAAAGTTTGCCATTTCCCACAATTGAATAGGCACTAACCTTCATGAACACTCCTGCATTTGGAACTTCACCCTTGAACTTGTTATGAGAAAGGTATAGACTCTCAATCAATCGGAACTTGCCTGGAAACCTAGGAATCTCTCCAGACAAACTGTTACGAGAAAGATTTAAATCACGAATTCCTTTTAATTGTTGTAAAGATGATGGAATAGTACATTCGAAAAGGTTACCCTCAAGATGTAGGAATTCTAAAACTAGACAATCACCAAGAGTACTTGGGATTTCACCAGAAAGTTTGTTTTCTGATATACACAACTGCCCAATATTCTTCAAGTTACCCACTTGTGATGGTAGTGCTCCTGTTAGATAATTTTGCTGTAAGAAGAGATCAATAGTGAGGGAAGAAAGTCCAATAACTTGCTCATGTATTGCACCAGTGAGGCGATTTAGTGAAAGCGTCAACAGTTGAAGCTTTGTGCAATTACCCAAAGACGCAGGTATGCTTCCGTCTAGCATATTTCGGTCTAATGTAAGAATGCTCAGTATTGACATGTTGCCAATAGATGATGGAATGTTTCCCGAGATGTTATTTCCGTAAAGGTAGAGGTGTTCCAATTGGGAAATTTTTCCGATCAACTGAGGAATGCTGCCCGTGAGCATATTCGCAGCTAAAATTAAAAGCTTCAAGTTGATGAGATTCTCAATCCGTTGTAGAATGGTTCCAGATATGTAGTCTTGATGTATCTCAGTGCAGTGAGCTTGGTGGACAGATTTCCAATTGAATTGGACAGTACACCCCCGGAAATTGTTCCTACCTAAATCTAGTACTCGTAATCTTGTACAATTGGCTAATGAATCAAGAAAGCTCAAGTCATTGTTTAATGCTCCCCAGATTTATTGGTGCAGGACCACTGAAATAATTGTGAATAATATCGATTGTAACTATTGTTGAAGCATTAACCATTGATGGCGGGAAAGGCCCTGAGAATTGATTATCCCCAATTAACAATGTTGTTAGTTTTGGAAGGGTGAATCCTAGTTCTTGTGGAAGCATTCCGCTTGACTGTTTATCAGCTAAAGCGAAGACAGAGATGGATGAGATATTGCAAAGTTGGGGAGGAACCATTCCAGACAAATATTTGTCACCCAACTGAAAATGCTCTAAGTGGAGAGCTTTCCGAGTTCGAAAGGAATGGTTCCTTCTAATTAGTTATAAATTAGATCAAGTGTGTGAAGAGCAGAAAGATTTCCCAGACAAGATGGGATGTTCCCAGAGAAATGATTTTTGAATTGATGCAATTCTACGAGTTTAGGCAAATAGTCTAGCGCAATATGAAAATTTCCAACAAAATTGTTTGACGATATATTGATGAGTATTAGGTCTGAGCAGCGAATTAAATTGGTCAGGAACCGGCCTTGGAATGAGTTTTCGTATAGTGAAAGATCTTTTAGCCGGAACAATTGACCAATTTCCTGAGGAAGGGTACCATGAAAGTAGTTCTCGAGAAAGATCCCTCGGAGGAACGTTAGGTTTCCTATATGAGCGGACAAAGAACCAACTAGTTTCGAGGAAGACAAGTTTAAAACTGTAACCCTTTGATAATGGCGAGGACCACATCTGACTCCTTGCCAGTTACAAGACCTGGAAAGGGTCTTCGGCAATTTGATCCTTGATGGCTAGCAATGCTTGCATGTCCGTCTCATTTGTGAAGGCAAAAGTGGTATTCGAAGCAAGCAATACGAAGCTTGCATCGAAAACCATGCAAAAGACGAGGCAATAGGAACTTGAAACCATATCTATGTGCTTCCTGAGGCTGACAGGGTGAGCATAAATTCACAAGGATGGTTCAAGCTTGCTATATATCTGAGCAGAAACTATGATTTGATGAAAGGTGATGAGGTTTTAGGTGCATATAATAAGGCAATTTTTATAGCAATTTCTATTTATTTGACTAACTCTGCATAAAATTCACATAGTTGGGTAACATACCAATAGGATATACAAACTCAACTACTAGCTTTAGTAGACTTTGTTCGGTCATTGTGTCATAGAAGTCTATGCATCAAAAGGCATGATTACCCCTGTAATCTTCTTGTTCATATAACAAAATGCAACTAGGAGTAGGATTGCAGTTTTGCACGGAATATAGAAGTAGGACTGCTATTCAGCTTGTAGTTTTAAAAGCGCGCGCACACACACATATGAATGTATGTATATATATGTTCTAATGTGTTTCAAGTCTGTCCACTGGGATTGACTTCCTACTATGGTTTAAAAATTGTGGATTTTGTGCCGGCAGAAGATTCTTTGGTGAGCTGAAGACATTTGTCGCCGTCCCATCTCTAGTTTGTAAACAAAGGTGATTGGGTGTTAAAAGTCATCAGGAATAAAAGCGATACTTGCAGCATAAAATCCGCTTCCTGAAATTAAAATCGAAGAAAATGTTATTTAATCTAGTTGTAGTTTATAAAACGAAAGAGTCAGGAGGAATAAAATTCCTTGAAGTTTATGTTTTTGAGATGTTATTTGGGGCATATAACACAAATAGGAAGCCATTTTCTCGAGAAATAGGAAGCTATTTTCGTGAGTCCGTTTATTTTGGAGATACCATTGATTGTTATTTAGGAATTTGGAGTTTAGGCTAATTCACTTGAGCCAAACATTACGCATAATTGAACTGGTGGTTATATTACAGCTAACAAAGCATCATATATTTGGCTATGGCTTCCATTTTTGTTTCCTTTTGTCGTTCTTAATATTAATCTTTAGTCTCCTCCTATATACTGTCTTTTCAATATTTACATATGTGTTTTGCAGATGAGGTTTATTGACATTTACTAGTTCACAAAGATGTTTTTTATTTTTTATTTTTTATTTTTGTGTCAATCAGGAGCAACTAAAGAAGAGGTTTGTGATGAAGAAAATTGAAGCCATTTCACTCTTAGAATGGGGTGCATAGATAAATCTTCAAATAGCTAGACTTACTGTATAATCAAATTGTCAACATTTATTTGTGATGGTCTGAGTAGTAACTGTTGTCTGTCTTTCCATTGTTCTATGAACTCTTATTAGGTTTTGTGTTCCATTTGGTGCTAGGGGATTTTCACTTTGAGGGGCAATATTGGAAAAAAATGATTTTGTTACATGTTCACTATTCTTCTTGTATAGTTATTTTTCATGACAATCAATACAATTTTCTTTTAAATTAGCACATCTGGCAGATATATCTTTCATTAGTCAATATTAAGGTGATTTCACAAAAAAGCACCTCGAAATATTATAAATAAATATGAGATGATAAAAACATAATAACTTATTATGGTCAAATGAAATAAAATAGAAAATAAAAATAAAAACAAAAACAAAAACAAAAACTTAGCTGATACATATATTATACAATGTCGACACCAGATATTACTATATAATTTTGGCAAAAAACTTTCCGGAACCCAATCCTTTTTCAAATAATCAAAATTGCACCTTAATATTTATGGAAAATTACAACTGATCTATCTTGAGATTTGAGCATATCTCACACCATAGAGCATTTGACATTTATTACTTTGACATCTTTTGATATATATATATATATTTTCGATCCTTCACTATAAGAAAGCTTGATAATCAATATTAAAAAAATGAGATGGCGGCCTTTATTATTGTCTTTTCATGTAAGGGAAGTGTAACTTCAAATTGTTAATACTGAGGTGAGTCGTTGAACAACTATCCAACTTCAAGGTTAATATTATAAAGGTCAAATGCTCCATATATATGTAAATATTTCAAACTTCAGAGAATGTGGTATAATTTATCCTAGTATTTATATAATCACAACATAATGATAAATTGTTCTTAACAAAAGGTGCAATTTGGATTGGTCGAACCCAATTCGAGCCTACCCTTGCATCCAAAATTGGATTCTATTTTTTTTTCATAATAAAATTATTTTTAAAATGTATCCTTATCCTCGAACTTGCACGGTCTAAAACATGTATTTAAATTTCAACTTGCTTTTATCCTTGTTCCATACGTGTTTGACTTGTATTCAGTATTCAACATGATTTGAGTGTGCGTCACCGGTGTAAAATTCCAGACGAAGTAATCATGCTTCAAAGGGCATAAATTATGACAACGTTATTATTATTGATGATTATTACTTATTTTATACTCAATATGTGCCATACTCATACTTTTTCTTTTTTAATTTTCTTTGTCCTAAAATACTTTTTTCAGTTTCCAATATCAATGTAACCTAAAAAATTATCCTTCTTTTATTGAGTTAAAACAATAATAAAAGTAAAAAAAGTACCTCATAAAAAGAAAATGGTCAACTTCATTTACACCACATCAAATTTGCTTTTACTTTAATCACATTCTCTCAGGTTTGAGAATCTTTATTTACAGTCTTTATTTTTTTCAAATTCATATCATTTACACCCCTCAGGCATGACATCATCCTGAATTTTTTTTAAATACCTAAACTACCCTCAATGTGTTAACTATGTGGTGTTTAGAAGTAAAACCAATGGCCCTGTGGTCTAATGGTATTTACATCCCTCTCCAAAATTGGGAGAAGTCTGGGTTTTGAGCCCTATAGGGCTCATGTGGGGGTGTGTGAGTTCCTTAACATTCGAAAAAAATAAATTACTATGTGGTATTTGAAAATAAGGATATAGTTTTTTATCAATTTGACCCCCTTCCATTTCTAAAAATCCAAAAAATAAAAATAAAAATATATTTAAACATAATTCTATAATTTGTTAAATAATTTAACATAAATTTATCAAAAAAATTATTCCTCATATATAATTTTTTTTTGAAAAGTTTGAATCTCATATAAAAAAATTTAAATATGTGTTTGGAAACTAGTTTATTCTCCATCCAAAAAACTTTTATTCACAAATCCAAAAAAATTTATTCACAAATTCAAACTTTTATATATATATAAATATATAAACCATAATTTATATAAATGTATGTATATATATCAGAAATTTATATAAATGTATGTATATGTGTGTGTATATGAAGGGGCACGGCTGGTGGTTGTTGTTGGTGGTGGTGGTGGTGGTGGGTCGGTGGTGGGTGGGGGTATTTGGATATATAATTATGGTTGAGATTAAATTGATTTAAGGGGTGTTTGGTTTAAGGATTTTTTAGACATTTTATACCATGAGATAGAGTTGGCAAAATGAGACACAACACGATAACACGATATGAATTAAAAGGGTTAGGGTTGACCGTAAAAAGGTTGAAGCTGTATAAGGGTTGACCTGAGCACGACACGAGTAACCCGAGCACGACACGTTTTACACGATTATATTTACATTTATTTTTTTCTCTTCTCTAATTGGTCGTGAGTTAAAATATTTTAATAAACTATTACTGGATTATGCCAAATTCAATTTAATTTTGCTAATAATAGGTTAAATAGTTCGTTTCATGTTGGATTGTGTCAAATTTAATTTAATATATTATAATAAATAGACTAAATGGATTACATGAGTCGACACAGATAACTTGTGGGTTGCGTTAGGGTTGAACATATTTGACACGTATATTAATCAGGTATTTTTTGACACGACCCACCGACACGAATTGTCACCCCTACCATGAGAGGGTGTGATTGAAGATTATCAAATCTGGAAGTAGGGCTGCAAATGAACCGAGCCGAGCCGAGCTTTGGAATGTTCAAGCTCGGTTCATTTACTAAACGAGCTTAGAAAATGTGTTCAAGCTCGGCTCATTTGCTTAACGAACGAGCCTGAGCCGAACGCCATATTTAACGAGCCGAGCCCGAACTTGTTCACGAACGACTCGTTTTAGTGCAACATATATTAATCTTCCTAATAGTTGTCTGGATTGAGTTGTTGCATGTCTGTTTTAACATATTTTCACTAGTATAATTTTTTATGAATGAATTTTACGTTATGACCGCCTAATTTCTATAATCTTTTCACAATAATCTTCATAATTTGTTCAATTTGAACACTTTCTTTTATCAAATATGATATAATTTTACTATTTAACTTAGACGAGCCTGTTCACGAGCTTAGTAATGTTCAAGCTCGGCTCGTTTACTAAACGAGCCTAAAAATTGTGCTCAAGCTCGGTTCATTTACTAAACGAACGAGCACGAGCCGAACCTGAATCTGTTCAC
This sequence comes from Cornus suecica, assembly GCA_963922005.1. Lineage (NCBI taxonomy): Eukaryota > Viridiplantae > Streptophyta > Magnoliopsida > Cornales > Cornaceae > Cornus > Cornus suecica. Next base: position 74,322,721 of record OY998238.1, read on the forward strand.
GAACGACTCGGTTCATTTGCAGCCCTATCTGGAAGTGTTATTGAAGTGTGAATGAAGTAAAAATAAATTTGAGATGGTGTAAATAAATTTAACCCAAAAATAAAATTAGATAACAACTGTGAATTAAAATATTCAAAGGTAAATTATTTTGTCGGGACGTAAGACTAATTTATTTCGAATATATAATAAGATGATAATATGTGGATTGTGAATACATCCACTTGTCTGAAACCCTAGCTAGATGAGTCTCGCTTTGGGCGTCTCGCTTCACAGACTCAGCGGCGCCGCCAAGGACCACCAGATCACACACATAGCTGCCTATTCCGGTGACTTCTCCACCAAATTTCTTTCCCACGAAGCCATGATGGGTCAGATCCAATCGCTCAACAAGGTACTCACTATTGCTTTTTACCTTAGATTAGGTCATGAAATCACTTCAATTCAAAGATATATGGGGTTGCAATTTGAAAATGGTAATATAAGTTTGAGGGTTTTGCTAGACAGTGGGCTTGATTTTGGAGACAATGTTTTGATGGTTTTGATTGTTGGTATGGAAGGAATAGGAAATAATTCTAATGGTGTTCGATGATGTATGGTATGAAAAAGCTTGAAGTTGTACCTATCTAAATATCACGGAGGGTGGAATGGAGAAGCTTGAAGTTCTAGAAAATAAATTGGTTATGGACTTAATCTTAATAATTTGAAGTGGTCTTTTATGATGCTGACGACGAGTAACTTTTTTTTCATCCTCAAAACAGTTTGTTTTCTGTCATAAGATTGCTCTTGAGATTAAGTCTGTTACGGCCATACTAGATGCAATTGTAAAGGACAAAAATTTTCACTTCATTGAACAACCTATGAAAAATACTAAGAGGGAGGAGACTCAATCTTTTGTTCCTCCCGAAAGTGTTATTGGGAGGGATGATGATAAAATAGAAATATTAAAACTGTTATTAAATAAAAGTACTCTTGAAGAGAATGCAATTGTTGGGATTGGAGGACTAGGAAAGACCACGCTTGCATAGTTTTCATACAATAGTGAAGAGTTCACTAGATATTTTGAACTTAAATGTGGGTGTCTGTTTCCTCTTGAGAACTGTGCAAGCTATGGAAATGAACAGATTTACGTATCTGTCCATTTTTTTAGCTTTTGCCAAAATTACTTTGGGCTCTGAAAAGGGATGAATTAGTAAAAGAATTAACACACTAAACATTATAGAATTCAGGTTTGTAGGTGGGTGACAGAAGGAGAAAAATGGATGAAATTGGAAAAACTTAATGGCGGTAAGAAGGAGAAGAATGGATGAAAATTGAAAATTTTGGTGGGGGGCAGAATAAAAGAAAGGGTTGAAAAGAATGTAGGCTTTTGTGTTGCTTGAATTTGCTGGCGGGTGACGGAAGGAAAAGAATATAAGCTGTTTGTTGGATGATGTGGGAATAAACATGGTGAAGATGGGCTAAAATTGAGAAGTCTGTTGATAGTTATGTAGATATACCGGGTGTAGACGATATATGATGTGTAGATGAAGATGAGTTGAAGTTGAGAAATCTAGTAGCAATCAGAAAGGAATTTAGTTAAAGTGGATATATCGGCTTTGCGGTTGATGATGTGTAGATGAGGATGGGTTGAAATTGAGAAATCCAGTAGCAATGGAAAACAATTTTAGAGAGGTGTGGTGGAATTCTTGTTGCCATATGGGATTTTTTGAAGCTTGCTACACTCTAAAGATCTGGAGTAAGAGTCATTGAGCACTTTTTATTATTTATTTTATTGTTGTTTATGATATGTGAGCCACCATTTTAGCTTGAATCTTAATTTAAATTTACTTGTAAGATATTATAATTCGTTTGGTGGACATGTTCTTAAATTCATACCCTGGATTTTGTAAACCTACCTAAGTTGTAATAGTCGAACCATATGTAAATCTAAATAAAATGTTTTATTTAGCTCCATCAGCATCAGAGCATCATAACTAGTGTTTTATTCACTTGCTGTTTCTTCTACTTTCTGTTATCACCTGCTTTAATTTAGTCTTCTATTTTCTCTTTGGGTGCATTACACTAAGAAAACAAAACAGTCTCCAGTAATATAGGATCAATGGTGAAATTACTATATAGATCTATATATGAATTGTGGTGCAACAAAGGGTGTGATCAATCACTTTCTCTGATATATATATATATATGTATGTACTTGTTGTGGTGCAACAAATGGTGATAAATCACTTTCTCTGATATCTATATATATATATATATATGTTGTGAGCAAATGGTAAGAAATGGTTGATCAATTGGGTGATTTGTCTGATGTATTGAACTGTTTTCTTGATTACTTAAGCAGCATAACCTTTTCATATACCCAAAATGGTCAAGGCTTCTCTCTTGTTCAAGAAGTGGTGTTTTGCATATATGGGGTTTAATGGAGTGACACTTTGTCCCAAATAAGTTTCATGTCTCTCTCTTATGTGAGACTGGTTTGATTGCCCTACAATCTTTCTTGAACTCGAAAATAATGGTCTCCATTTAGCATCTCACTGAGAAACCATGTGTAATGGATTATGTAGGTGAATTATTTGCCACTATTTGTGCAAATTAGGAAGATGTTGTGCCGTCACCGCATCATACTGATGTGGAAAAAAAGAAAAAAACTGAACTAACGAAAAGCCGTCACTTGTCACTAGATTAATTCTAGTGAAATGCTAAAAAATAGACGGGATGCGTATCCCCTGTCCGGCAGAGTTTATATGACGCAGTTTGGAGCTTAGCCCTATAGATGTGGACTCGTTGGACTGTCCAACAACAATGGGCATTATGCGAAATACATGTCAAATTTGATTGCATGGTGACAGATATCATTATATTTCTCATAATTTTTCAGTCTTGGGAGGAATATTTTTTATATATATATATTTTTATTTATTTTTATAAATAGTGGACAGTTGAGACATATAAACATGTCTCTTATTAGACATAATAATATTTGTATCTTTACTCAATTGAAAGAATTTTAGTACAATATTTAATAGTTATAGAAAGGTATTTTACTTGAGGCTTTTTTTTTGGGTAGTTTGGAAATTGATTTGGACTTGAGGTGAGTCGAATATAGTATTGAAAGCTCAGATATTACCATAGCACATATTTCATTTAAATACACAAATGTACAATATATACTAGCTTGCATTTGTGAAGATCTAAGGTGAGGAAATTTAGTTGAAAACTGAACTTCTCAAACCTTTAATAAACCTTCTTTATTGACCTTGAAACGCCGAGGTTCTCTAAAGACAAAACAAATTTTTTTTTTTTTTTGAAAAATGACTAGTTTTGGAGCCTATATACTACAAAGCTCTAAAAACAAAACTCCAATTAACAAAATATTTACAAGAAAACAAAAAGAACAATTTTAGTCCATGATACATAATTACAAAAAAAGAGAGTACAAGTTTGATCTGGTCCATTTTTAAACTTATCATATTATTTGAAGTATTTGATTTTATAAGGAATAGTACCCTATATTTTTGTTTCGCGGCTTGTAATTTTCTCCAACATCTCAAATGTTCAAACTCACAATATCTCCCAATTAAATGTTTTCCTTCCTTCTTTGCTCTCTTTCTCATCCATATTAGTTTTGTAATACAGAGTCATTCAAAATAATAGCAGTCGCACCATCATTTTACTTTATGCATGTCACACTATTATTATTCTACCCACCTACATTATGAAAACATGATATAATTATGTTTTTGCAATTCTTGTCTTAAATAGAAAAAAATAACTATTTTAAAAGATTTATATTTAAATAAGATTATCAAAATATATGTAAGACACTTGGAAAGGTAGAAGATAAAAGCAAAAAAGAAAAAAAATTGCGAACAACCATGAAATTGTAGTAGTAGGTCCTTCTTCTGGGTGAGGTATCCTTTCTTTGCTCTCATGTACGTGTTATCAGTATGTGCTATCTTTTTGTGTTACCTTTATGTTGTTATATGTTTACCATTGCATCTCGTCGGTGAATGGAGATCATGCATCAATCTCAGGGGTATACACTGTAACATGACAAACATAGCCGTCATGAGTAATCGAACCAAACCTCAAGGATCTCAATATATTTTATCCTTTTTTTTAATTTTTTTATCTTTTTCATATTAAAATCTCTGCATAAATTTTGCACTTTGGTTTTGATCACTTCTTTGATACAACCAATCAGCACAAAGAACATTTGAACAAATAAAAAGGGAACACAAATAATCTTTAAACAGTGAGACTTACTACAGAATCAACTTGTCAAATTTATGTGTCAAAACTATGTGTGATGGTTTGAGTGGTAATGGTATTATGTCTTTCCATTTTTCTATGAATATAAAATCTTTTTAGTTTTCGATTTTTAGAACAGTAAAATTTTGATATTTATTTTATAGAATAATCATATTTTAGAAGTACTTTTTGGATGTTGTGGTTTTTGTAATGCTGGTTACTTAAATTTGCATTTTAAAATTTTCCTTTTGAAAAATCAACCAGACTACTCTAAGCAGCAGTAGTGAATCAATAAAAATAATATATAAGTCATTAACTTCTAAACACTTCCATAGGTCTAAGTGATAAGTTGTTGAACAAATATCATATTCCAAACACTTCAACAAAGATCCAGTGATAAAATTCTTTATTCTCAAAATTTATATTCACAGTTAATTTATATTAAAAAAATGACTTGTGGTTCTTTGGCGTAAAATAATGGTTTTTAAGAGATTTTGACGAAAAACTCTTATACGAATTTTGTTGACATTTAATAGTAGTGGGTATTTTTATTATTTTGATAACCATTGTCATTGCTATGATATTATTACTAGTTTTATAATGAAGAGTCATTCGAAATAAGTGTTGTGTTTCCATCATTTTACCTTATGCGCGTCACACCATTATCATTGTATCCATCGGCATTATGAAAACATGATATTATTATATTTTTGCATTTGATGTCTTAAATAGAAGAAAACTATTTTAAAAGATTTGTATACAAATAAGATTTATCAAAATACGTGTATGACATTTGGGAAGGTAGAAGGTTAAAAGCGAAAAATAAGAAAGTTGGAAATGTGTACGATAACCATGATTTTAGGTGAAAAATAATAAATTTTGACAAAAAAAAAAAACAACGAAAATGGGCAAAAAAAACCATGTATCAAATGGTCAGAAGCCATTTTACTCGAGATTGGGGAACACAGATAATCTTTAAGCAACATAATCAAATTGTCAACATTTATGTGTGATGGTTTGAGTAGTAACCGTAATCTGTCTTCCTTCTGTGGAGTTTTGGGTCTATTTATGAATAGAAATATTTTTTGTTTACGTTTTCTAGAAAAGTAGAATTATGATTTTGAATTTTATAAAATAAAATCATGGTTATTGATTCTTTTTAGGATAATTTACATAAAACCCCCTATGATTAGGGATTTTTATCAAAAAATCCCTTATAGTTCCAAAAACCCCCCTCAGTCTTCATTCCGGTTACAATTACCCTCTTGCCTCAAAAAGATCCAATTTTTTGGTCATGTAGCTTGTGAATTCCCTATTCTGCCCCTGAATCACCATATTTCATAAAATCCCCGGTAGTTTCGAAAAAAAATTATATATTTTCGAAAAAAATATATATATTTCAGAAATAATATATATTTTTTCCCGAAATACATATATTTTTTTGAAATACAATATATATTTTAAAAAATATACATACATATTTCAGAAAAAATATATATTTCTGAGAATTTTTTTTCTAAAATACATATATATTTTTTGAAATATAAATTTTGAAAGAAATATATATTTAGACAAAAAATATATATATTTTGGAAAAAAATATATTTCTCATAAATATGTATTTTTTCCCGAAATATATATATTTTTGTCGAAATAATATATTTTGTAATATATTTATTTCTTGAAAGGGTAAATTACTCTGACCTCCCCTGATGTTTTGCATAATTAATCTCAGATTAAAGTTTGTGTAAATTTATTCTGACATCCCCTGTAAAATTAATATTACACTAACATTTTTATCCATTTACTAAAATACCCCTAACGTAAGTGCTTTAAATTGAAGTAATTTACTTTGACATAAAATTACGTTAATATTTTGTTAACTTTTGTCCGGACAACCTTACTATCTCTATTAAATTAAGAAATAACAAATATATTAGAACTCAAAAGCACCCTTGAGAGTGGCAAAAAATATTGAAATAACCTCACCAACTTGTTTGAGAAGTTAAAAAGATGTTTTAGGTGGTGTCAAATGAGGGATATATGCAAATTATAAATTACTTCAGTTCAAAAAAATTAAGTTAGGGATACTTTGGTAAATGCACAAAAATATTAGTGTAATATTAATTTTACAAGGGAGATCAAAGTAAATTTTCACAAACTTTAACTTGAGAGTAATTATGTGAAACCTCAAGGGAGGTCAGAGTAATTTACCCTTATTGAAATATATATTTTCTTCCGAAATATATATTGTTTCCGAAATATATAAAATTTTTCGAAATATATATATATTTCAAAATATATATTATTTCCAAAATATATATAATTTTTTTGAAATATATATATTTATGAAATATAATTTTTTTCCAAAATATATATTTTCTTTCTAAATATATATTGTTTCCAAAATATATATAATATATATTATTTTCGAAATATATATACTTTTTTTGAAATATATATATATATTTTTCCAAATATATATAATTGTTTTTTGAAACTACAAGGGGGTTTTATGAAATAAGGTGATTTAGAGGCAGAATAGGGAATTCACAAGCCACATGACCGAAAAATTGAATTTTTTTGGGGCAAGGGGGTAATTGTAACTGGAATGAAAATTGAGGGGATTTTTGAAACTATAAGGGGTTTTTTGATTAAAATCCCAAACCACAGGGGTTTTTATATAAATTACCCTTATTTTTATATACATATATTGTAATTTTAATGAATATTGATCTCAAATCTAACTATTTAATTCTCATATTATAAATTTTTAAACACAAATTAGAAATTTAGAATTACTATTTTCCTGCGATCCCTTTCCAACATTCAAATATACACCTTAATATTTAGAGTAATGATACTTGCATATGTGTTGCAATGGTATAACCTCACCCCCTCCTAGAAGGTATTGTGGGTGTGGTATATGAGTTTCTTACCATTAAAAATAATAATAATAATAAAAAATAATACTTGCAGCCAATATATAAACAGAATTGTTGAACTTACATGATAATATTTCTGGTAATTTGCATTGACACCCCCTGAGGTTAGGGTCAATGACAATCAGATTACGGTCAATGTTTTTTTGGCACTCACACTCCCTGAGATTTCAACTTTATTGCAATGACATCCCCTGGGCTGGTGAAATGACTAGAATGCCCATTTAATTGTTTCACTTATTACATTAGGATAATATATAAAGTGTAAAATTACCCATATGCCCAAACACTTCACCCCTCTAAAATTACTAATTACACTTCCACCCTTTATTACAATATATATATATATATATATATATATATATATATATTACGAAAATTACAATTTAATTTTTTTCTTTATAATATAATTTGTATATATAATTACGAAAATTAAAATTACGAAAATATATATATATAATTTGTAAAAAATATATAAAATTTGAAAAAATATATAAAATTCAAAAAATATATATAAAATTTGAAACAATATATAAAATTAAAAAAAACATATAAAATTCGAAACAAATATATAAAATTCGTAAACAATATATAAAATTCAAAAACATATAAAATTCTAAAAAATATATAAAATTCAAATATATATATATAAAGTGTGACTGAAGTTTAAGTGGACAAGCCTCAGAGTTATTAGCTAAGGTAACGGATCATCTCCAACTCTTTGCAGAACTATTTCAATGGCCACGATGGCGACACATGCCCCACGATGGTGACCGAAATCGGAATCGAACCGATACTTTATTAAAATATTTGAATCAAAATTAAATATATTAATATTTGAATCAAAATTAACGGTTCGGTTCTCATTTTTAAAGAACCAAAAGTAAATTTTTATTTGGATCAAAATTAATGGTTCGGTTCCGGTTCTCATTTTTAAAGAACCAAAAGTAAACTTTTATTTGGATCAAAATTAACGGTTCGGTTCCGATACTTTTGGTTCTTTAAAAATGAGGACCGGAACCGAACCGTTAATTTTGATTCAAATATTAATATATTCACGATGCGGTTCGCTTTTGATTCCGACTGAAACCGGAATCAAACCGATACTTTCGGTTCTTTAAAAATGAGAACCGGAACCGAACCATTAATTTTGATCCAAATATTAATATATTTAATTTTGATTAAAATATTTTAATAAAGTATCGGTTCGATTCCGATTTCGGTCACCATCGTGGGACATGTGTCGCCATCGTGGCCATTGAAATAGCTCTGCAGAGTGTTGGAGAGGATCTGTTATCTTGGCTAATGACTCTGAGGCTTGTCCACTTAAACTTCAGTCACACTTTATATATATATATTTGAATTTTATATATTTTTTAGAATTTTATATGTTTTTCGAATTTTATATATTTGTTTCAAATTTTATATGTTTTTTTTAAAATTTTATATATTGTTTCAAATTTTATATATTTTTTCGAATTTTATATGTTTTTTCAAATTTTATATATTTTTTACAAATTATATATATATATTTTCGTAATTTTAATTTTCGTAATTATATATACAAATTATATTATAAAGAAAAAAAATTAAATTGTAATTTTCGTAATATATATATATATTTTGTAATAAGGGGTGGAAGTGTAATTAGTAATTTCAGAGGGGTGAAATGTTTGGGCATATGGGTAATTTCATACTTTATATATTATCCTAATGTAATAAGTGAAACAATTAAATGGGCATTCTAGTCATTTCACCAGTCCAGGGGTGTCATTGCAACGAAATTGAAACCTCAGTGGGTGTGAGTATCAAACAAACGTTGACCGTAATCTGATTGCCATTAACCCTAACCTCAGGGTGTCAATGCAAATTACCCTAATATTTATCGGGAGTATGAGTTCCATATGTGCTTATATTTATCCATCTAAGAGCGGATAATCATTCAGTTTTGCAACCAAATTTGAATTTTTTGCACAAATTATAGTTCGGGAGTTATTTGAGGGGTGTTAAGTAAATTAATAATACCCACCGTCATCCTCCATCTCTCCACCACCCTCTGCCACTTCACTGTCCTCCTCCACCTCTCCACCACCCTAGCAAGAATAACTTCTCCTATAATAAAGGAGAAAGATGAGAGCTTCAAGTCGCATATAATAAATATTATCGACATGCATTTGAAAGGAAAAAAATTAAAAGTCAAATGGAATTAAAAAATAGCAACCGGGGAGTTCAAATTGATTCGTTATGGCAGAGTGGGTGATTTTAATATTGATGCTATACTGTTTGAACTAAAATTTTAATACTATATTGTTTGCTATATTGTTTGAACTATACAGCTTATGGATTCTGTGCTTCCGAAGTTAATTTTATTGTGCTTGTTCTAAAGGAGGATTAGAGCAAATATGGGGGTGAAATTTTTTTGGGAGACAGACTTTTATACCATTAATGACTTGCATCAGCTTTCTTCTACACAGATTATCGACTTGCAAATATGTACAGCTAGTAATTTGTAGGTATGTTTGTCATCTGTGTGACCTCAATTGACCAAAGAAATACTTAGAGGATCAATAAGAATACTTCTATACTAAATTATTGGTTTATACAACATATACAGTGAGCCAAATTGTTGTGATTTTTTTTGTTATTTAAGATTGTTGTGTTTAAAAGTTTTGAGTTTGTTTCTGGCTAATTTATTGTGGAGGGGTGGTGGCCGAGGGTGGTGGAGAGGTGGAGGAGGATGGTGGGTATTTTGGTACTTTTAAAAAAGTATTTGAAAGGTATTTTGGATCTCAATATTTATTGTTACTTATTTGTAATTAATTTGCTTAATTTTATCAAAATCAAATATGAAACTTTAATTATTTTAGTTTTCCACATATATATATATATATATATATTCCCTTATTATTATCTATATGTAGTTTTTCATAAATATTTATGGGAAAATGGCGCTAAACACCCTTATAATTTCAAAAGTGTGCGAAAAACTCTCCTCTAGTTTATTTTGTGCAGATAACCCCTACTACTAATCCAAAAATGTGCACTTTAACCTCCTTAACACTGTTTCGTTCATTTTTTTGGCCGGAATCCAGTCACGTGACGAGAGCAAAACACCCATATAATTTTAGAAATATGTAGAAAGCCCCCTCTTAGTCACTGGAAAAGGGTTTGGAGGGGTTATAACACTCTTTGCAAAATATAAGAGTGTTTAGAAACCATGAGGGGAATTTTTCACACACTTTTAAAATTATAGAGGGGTTTAGCATCATTTACCCCCCCACACACACATATATATATACATATATATATATATACATACATATATATATATATAGTCTCCTTAGGGTTTGATACATGTACATGCCCATACACGGAGAACGAGCCCAATTTTAGACAACCTAGCTCAATCCGGTACCTACAATGTAACAAATATTTTTGGGTAAATTACACTTTTAACCTCTTTTGTTTGGACATATTACCATTTTCCTCTCTTGTTTGGACAATTACAGTTTGATATCCTCTATAGTTTGGTTATTGATTACACTTTTCTCCATTCGTCAGATTTCCGAAGCAGTAAACGCCGGTCAAAGCAATTTTTAGAAAAATAATGACTATATTACCCTTTAATTAATGAAAAGACCCTTTCGCCCCTTACCTTAACCTAACCTAAGTCTTTTCTTCCCTCATTTCAACATATATATGTATAAAAAATCCAAAATTAATTTTAACCTAAACCCCGAAAACATGTGGTAAGTGAATTAAATGTTAGAAAATCAATTCAAGATCATGAACCTCTAACAAAAAATCAATTCAAGATCACTTCACATATACTTGCACACTTATCGTTTTTAAAATCATGATTGAGGACAAAGACTGTGTATTGCATTGAGTACTGTTAGATGAAGAATGCCTAAAGAATAGATGATGGGTCCGTTTGGATACCCTGTTTTTTGTTTTTGTTTTTTTACTGTTCACAAGACTAAAAAAAAAACACGTTTGTCAAACGCGTTTACTGTTCACTGTTTTTTCCCCAAGAAAACTGTTTTCTGTGAATAGTGTGTAAAAGTGATGAAAACACCAAATACAACTTTTAGTTGTTTTTTGAGTTTTTTCATTGTTTAGGTGGTAAAAATAATGAAAACACCAAATTCATAAAATACAATTTTCACCAAATAAAAGTGGTGAAAACACCTTCATCCAAACGCTTTTTTGTTTTTAGTTTTTTCCTGAAAAAACAAAGACAAATACAAAAACAGTTTTTATATCTGAAGATAGAAAACAAATACAAAAAACAGGTTTTCCAAACGTACCCGATAGATTTTTTAAAACTTCAGTTGGATTCAATAACTAGTTAAATTATATATATATGTAAATTTATATATTGGGATTAATGATACTAATATTAGGGTTAGGTTGGGTTTGATTTTGGTTAGGTTAGTTTGATTATAGTTAAGTTAGAATGACAAATAGGTAAAATCACATTTAAGATATTTTTGAATAAAGTTATAATATAATATGATGGGTATTTACGTAATTTCCAATTACCCGTCACCGAAAATGACTTAGAGGGGATCACAATATAATTATTCCATCAAGAGGGGGGGGGAGTGTAATATATTCAAACAAAAGGGATAAAAATGTAATTTATCATATATGTTTTTTTTTAAAAAACAAATTTAAAGATAGGGCAATTATAACTCCCGGTTCAAAATTGTTTGGAAAACACTTTTAGGATGCGTTTGGGGATCTTGTTTTTGTTTTTGATTTTTTTACTGTTTACAAGAACAAAAACGTGTTTGGGAGTCCAAATATTTTTCTTATTTTTGTGAATAATATTCAAGACAAAAAATATATTTTTCCAGCCTTTGTTCTTGTTCTTAAAGAAAAAACAAAAATGCAAACTCTACAAATCCTTTCCTTAGATCCCCTTATCCACCACCACTCCTCCACCCACCACCACCACCACCCGCACCCGCCGCGACCACCACCACCAACAGATAAAACTTGCTTTTCCTTCCTTTTCCCATCCTTCCACTTGTCATTCCCTTTCTTGACGTTGCGATTGCTCCGTCCCGACGGCTTCGAACCGACGAAACCTTGCTGCTTCATAGGGTTTGGGAACTTCATAGGCTCCATCGGAGTCGGAGAAGGCCACATTCCGTAGCACCGATCGGCATCGACTGCGACTGGTTCATCATCATCATCTGAGAGCTCTGGTTCATCAACTGAGGGGGAGACTGGTTCAGAAATTGTGATTGACTTAGCACCTGAGGTTGTGTGTGGTTCATCATTTGTGATTTGTTCATCATCTGTGGCTGATCGTTCATTCTTGTCCACAAAACCCTAATCAATAAAAAAAGAAACAAACAAAACCTTAGAATTTTGTTTGGGGAGATGAAGAATGGATTTTAATTTTGCCCTAAATAATGTTTTATTTTTTTGTTTTTACGTTAAGAAAAATAAGGACAAGAACAAGAATTGTTCAAGCCCTTTCCAAACGGGTTCTTATGGTTTCATATTTGATCAACTTGTTCCATTCCCTCCAATTTAAGACAAAACTGTCACTAAAATCAGATGGGGATTTACTGAAAATTTAAAAACAAAAACAAAAATGATCCTAGTAAAATATAAAAAAATCATTTCCCCTAAAATAAACGAATTGTTTTATATATATTTTATGATAAATAATTTTTTATTTATTTATGCTAAAATAAAAAATTAATACCGATTTTTTTCCCAAACTACTAATTAGAGTGAAATATAAAAAAATTAAGTTCAAAATATAAAAAATATTTCGAACTACCAATTGGATTTATTTTTCATTTTTAATATATTTTTATATATTTTACTATAAACAAAAAAAATTGATTTATGCCGAAATATATTTTTTTGAACTACCTAATTGGTAAAATATATAAAAAAATTAAGTCCGGAAGATAAAGAAATATTTTGAACTACTAATTAGATTGTTTTTTAATTTTTAAATTTAGTTTTTCATATTTTACTATAAATAGAAAAAACTGATTTATGCCGAAATAAAAAATTAACTCCGAAATATTTTATTTTTGAACTACCAATTAGAGTAAAATATAAAATAATTTAAGTCTGAAATATAAAAAAATATTTGGAACTAAGAATTATATATATTTTTTTTTTTTCTAATTTTTTATTTATTTAAAAAATCAGTAAACCCCCCTTAGTTACAGGGGCAGTTTTGTCTTAAATTGAAGGGAAATGACAAGTTGATCAAATGTGAAATCATAAGGGAGTTTTTCAAACTACATGAGATTTTTTAAACAATTTTGAAACTATAGGTTTTTTTTTTTTTTATAATTGCCAGATAATAAAATACAAGAGTTTAGTCCTCAAAAATCTCAACGCCATTGCTTTTCTCCCTTTGCGAAATGCTTTAGATCTCTTTGAAAATCATCAAATTTTCTACTTGATCAAATCTCTCCAGAGCTATATATACCTATATATATATGATGGTGATGACATATGGATTGTGACGAGATCCGCTTGAGTTTTATCTCTCAAACCCTAGCAAGATAGAGCGTTAAAGAAAAGTTTTAGTATAACATTTTTTTCCAAAATATCATTACGTATAAGAATCACTTATTAATGAATTTTACAATATCATGATTTACAAAATTAATAAATTTTACTGTTATAGTTTTTATGAGGAATCTATATTTAGTTGCTATTATTAAAAGTTAAAGAAATTAAAGATTTTACGAAATAGATGAGTGGTGAATGTAATTTATTCAAATAAGAAAAATTATTTTATCAAAACAATAAAAAATTACCCAAAGGGTATTGTTGTAAATTAGATATTAAAGTAAGCAAAATGCTTTTGGATTCTAAGGGTGCGTTCACTAACGTGGAACATTTTTCGTTTCCGTTTTTCGAAGGAATAGAAACAAAAGAACGTTCTTCTTACGAGAAACAGAAAAACAGAAATGACGTTTGTTAATTCCAATTGTTCTCATAATTTTTGGAACAGAAACAAATAATTATGTTTAGTAAATGCATTTGTTTCACATATATTTTTGGTAATTGTTTTTATAATTTTATTTTAGCATTTACTTGAGTAAAATAAATTAGATTAAAGAAACTATTAAACTCAACTATCAGAAGTTAAAGTTACAATCTATAAAATTCGAAATATATATATATATATATATATATATATATATATATTTTGTAAAAATTATATATAAAAGAAGACCACTAATTGATGTTAGTGATAAGTAGTTTGATTCACTTCCTTAGAAAAGATGTGACATTTTATTAATATATATTCTTTTCTTCTTCTTCTTTTTTAAATTTTTACAAATTTTGTTTTTCAAAATAATTTTTTTTCAAAATTTATATATTTTTTTCAAATTTTATATATATATTTTGAATTTTATATATGTTTTTCGAATTATATATATTTTCGAAGTTTATATTTTTTCGAACTTTATATATATATTTTTGAATTATATATATATTTTTCAAAATATATATATTGTTTTCGAAATTTATACATTGTTTTCAAAATTTATATATATATTTCTAATTTTTATATTGTTTTCCAAATTTTTATATTTTTTTCTAACTTTATATATTATTTTTGAATTTTATATATTGTTTTCGTAATTTATATATATATATATTTGAATTTTATATATATTTCAAAATTTAATATATTATTTTTGAATTATATATATTTTTTTGAATTTGAGAGGGTGTAATTGAGATTTATCCAAAAAAAACATTTCACATTGTAGGAACAAAAACATGTGGAACATCTTTTTGATGTTTCTCATTTTTAAGAAAAACATGGGAAATATTTTATATTATTGGGAAACATAAATAATTTAGTAAACATGTTTCTTATTTCTATTTATGTTTTTTGGTAGGTGAGAACGTGAAACGTGAGTGAACGCACCCTAATTTTCTCACTCCTCTCCATCCGTTCCCATCCCTATCTCTCTCCACAGTTTCTGCCTCCCACATTTATCTCGCTCAACAATTTCTCTATATCTCTAGATGACTGATGAGTGTTGCTTTGGGCGTCTCCAAGTTTGAATACCATTGCAAAATTGATTATTTCATTCAGTTTACAATTTTTTTTTACCGACAACATGGTGCTGCATTTGATTGTTGAGAATTTGTGGGGAAAGAGGATTTTTGGAATCTCAACCAAGCCACCAAAACAGACCTGTTATAAGAACCCAAGTTTCTATCTATTTTTTTGTTTTTCATTTTTTACATCGAATATATTTATAACTCAGATTATAAATTTATGAAAAATCATCTCACAATCTGTAGGATCGTCCAAATCCACTACTCAAAATCGAGATGTAACAGTTAGAATATAGCACATCTAGTGAATGGTGTATCCGTCCCTTCAGGGGGTTTAAATTGCTCTCTTAACAATCAAAATTGCTTATGTGAAATGGCTTTCTAAAAGATTGGCTTATATGGAAGAGCAACTATGGATGGAGAGACACAGAGTCGCGTCTTTCTAAAGAGAGATGCGTTCACTTTATGTTTATTTTTAATTGGGCCCCTATATTGTATGTAGGAGTTTTTTTACATAAGGTAAGTATTGCCCTCCCTTTTTACATGTGTTCAATGTTAATTGATGTAAAATTAAAACTATGATTGTGCTCATTGCCCGGAAATTCTCTTTTAATAAACCTCTCAAAAGCAAAAGAGAAACAGCACTAGAAGTACATAATTAAAGTTCCAAATACATCTTATTTTTTATAAATGAGGTGGGCCAATTTTTTTTTTTCCATAATGGTGATGTCCGGGACAAATTACGCGCACATCGACTAATTTACGGAACCCATGCAAGACGACCCCACACGAATCGGATAAGACTCCGACTATTTCCGGCCAATTCTTTAGCAATGCATCATTATAAATTTATTGTTTCATGGGTCTGGTTTACAGAAAAGGAAAGCATTAATCAACATTTTTCGTTTAAAGATGAAGCAAACATGAAAGAACCTTCGTATTAATTAATAAGCAACAAAAGAAATTAAGTCCATGAATGAATATGTTTTAGTTTCTTAAAAGCTCTCAATCTCCCAAGCAAACTGGATATTGTCAAACACTGACCTGTGTTAAACCTTTTTTATTCACACACAAATTGCGTTAAGGCTCGCTATGTCCACTAAAGTGGTTCCAACAAATTTATTTGCACTTAGAAAAAATCGAACTTGAGACATCATATTTCGAGACACATGATACTTTGTTCTTCATGTTCCCAAAAGATAGATACATGACCCCTGTTCTGCAATTAATGCACGCATTGGCCGTAACCAAGAACGGTATTCCTAAGATAATAGGGATATGTTTCTTTGGATTGTATACAGGCTCCATATGTAGGATTACAAACTCTACCGGAAAATAGAACTTGTCTACTTGAACAATGATATCCTCCAGAATTCCTCTCGGTTGTTTGATTGACCTGTCGGCCAGTTGAAGCACTACCGAGGTAGGACTGAGCTCTCCCAACCCTAGCTGCTGATAAACTGAGTAAGGTAGCAAATTAACACTTGCACCAAGGTCAAGAAGAGCTCTACCAATCTCTTGGTCACCAATGACATAAGAAATAGTGGGAGCACCGAGATCTTTACGCTTAGGTGGAGTATCACTTAGAAATAATGTGAACTCACTTACTCAGTCAACATAATCTTCTTCGGGACCTTAGTTCTACTTCTTATTTTCTGCGTACAGAGGTCCTTTAGAAATTTAACATAGGGCAGAATTTGGGCAATAATGTTTAAGAGAGGCAAGTTGATCTTAACTTGTCGGAAAGCTTCCAACATATCTTTCTCCTTATACTTTCCATATGGATTTGACTCTCTAAGATGTTGAGGGATGTCTCCTCATATGTTCCCCTTTCTGGCTCTTTTGGTATTGATTAATCTTGTTCCTCCTCCTCTTGGGGTTTCTCTTTCTGAACTTCTTCAGTCGTCTTTCGTTTATTCACTCTCTCCCAAACTGCTTCTCAACCCTATTCTCAACTTCCTTGCCACTTCTTAAAGTAGTAAAGGCTTGGACCATTTCATGATTTGCCTCAGCAAACGAGCCCAACTCCATTACTTGCTTATTCTTTGGATTAGCCACTGGTTGACTAGGCAATCTTCCCTCATTGCGCCTATTCATCGCAAATTACTAGTTGCCTAACTTGAGTTTCTAACTTAGCAATAGATTGGGAATGGGAGCAATAAATGGATGGCCACCTAAAAAATACTTGATTAGTTCTTAAATTCCTTCATGACGCTCATCATCTCATCCTCAAAACCAGGTAGTCTAGTTGGTGGATTTTGATTTCGAAATTGAGGTTGATTTTGAGTATAAGGACGGTATGCTTGACTATTGGACTGGAAATTCTGATTATTGAATGATGATTGGTTTTAATTGATGCTTTGGGTAGGGTTTCAAATATTCTGATATCGGTATGACATATTTGGATGGTTACGCCAACTTGGATTGTATGTATTGGAAAAAGGATTATTGTTCGGGTTGGTGTAGGGTGTATTCACATATAAGGAAACCATCTCATTTCCTTGATATTCTACACTCGAGGGGTCAGGTCCAATTGATAAGACTTTCCTAGGAGTTGCTTGAGTGAGAGTGATGAATTTATCTATCTTCTGACGTAATGCTGCTACTCGGGCTTTCACATCATCGTCCCTATCTATCTCATAAAGACCTTCAGCCCTCCCAAGGACTCCGCCTCTAGCACGCATCTCAGATTCATACTGAAACGAATATTCACTTACTGAGTCAAACAATCTCTAAAGTTCATCTATTGGGTTTAGTGTGAACTGAACTCCTACTGCTGCATCTATCATATTCTTATGTGTCTCATTCAATCCAAGATATAAATTACGCACCAAATCTTGCCTTGGGAACTTATGGTGGGACACTTCCTCAAAATCTCATTGAACATTTCCCACGCATCATGGAATTGCTCACCAGGTAACTCTTTGAAATGCGTGATTGCATGTTGTGCCTCATGGGTTTTACCTATTGGGAAGTACTTTAACAAAAATTCATATTTAAGGTTATCCCAATTGAGCTTCACTCCTCTATCCAATTTGATGTACCATTATTTCGCTTTTTATTTCAAGGAATAGAGAAATAGACGCACACGCAACGAGTTGGTGTTCAGATTCTCAATTTTGGTGGTGGAGCTTATTTCAATTAATTCATCAATATGCTGATATGGATCCTCATTCTTATGTCCATAGAATTTGGGTAGCATGTTGAGAATGCTTGATTTGATCTCATAATGTGTCACAACATCCTCATCATGAAATTCCGCATATGATTCAAAATTTCGAGGTGAAAGATGTTTCAGGCACATGTCGGACTGGTGCATTGAAGTTCGCCATGTTGTCAAATTCCAACTTTCTCCTAAATTCTTCTAATCTTTTAGCCCTAAGATTTCTACAAAGAGTTCTTTCCATTTCAGGATAAAAGGGAGCTAATTCAATTTCATGATCAAAGGGAGATTGCGAACTATTCATGCACAAGGCCAACTTCCTTTTTTTTTTTTTTTTTTTTTTTTAAATAAAAGCTAACTAATCTAAACTAAACTAATACAATAAAGTAAAGGAAAACAAAAATTTTGCGAAAAATCCAACTACACTAAAACTCACAATTGGTCCAGCAAAGCAAACGCCAAAAACTTGATGAGGCCAAACTAGGGATTAAAATAGTGATTAAGAATAGACCTTTCCAATGACCTAGTTTTACCGTTTGCAAGTGCACGAATCTTATTATAGTATAGCACGGCTTGAGAACAGGAATGTCAAATCCCAAAGAGACTTGGAGTTATTCACTTTAGTATCCTAATAGTACTGAATTATATTTGAAAAAGGGTTTTGTTTGGTTTTGAAATCTATTTACTAATTAAAATTATCTAAAAACAAGAATTAAATTGATTTGTGATTCAAGGGAGAGAAAAACTAGGGTTTTCATAACTCTACCACTAACCTCCTAATGTAGCTATTCATTTATTCAATTGTATGAGGATGATACATCACATGTGAATCAGATTAGAGTCGCAAATAGTCAACTCTAATCCCCAAGGAGATACAATCAACCAGATTCGCTACAACCCATTTCCGGACTGATTATGATTAGTGCATGCAACCTAATTTACTCTTATAGTATGAAATTAAACTAAAGCATGTCTAAAAAATGAGAAGTACCAACATAAATTTTCCTCCTTCATTTTCTTCACAAGAAACTCGTATCCGGAAAACCTAAAAACTGTGAAAAACAAATGTGACTATAGTAGTGCAAAGAAGTCAAAGCCTTCCGTTCCATTCCGGTAATAAATTTTCGAAAATGCCAATCCAGTTTGCCCATTATCAACACTAAGTGCTATATACAAAAGAGCTGATGTTTAATAAAAGTGAATGAAAAAAGGAGAACAAATATGGAATTAAGGTAGTACTGATAGGATAACTGTGCACCATATAACCCCAAGCCAAAAATAATAATACTAAAAAGTAAAAATTGTCCCCCCCCTCCTTATTTTAATTCACCATTTTTTCTAGGTCAGATAAAACTACAGTCGGTCCATTTATTCTTTGATTCACAGCTATAGAATTTTTAAACTTCATTGATATCTTTACTAATAAAGTGGTTTGAGTTACAAATTACCCCAATTTTTTTGGTAAAATAAATAATTGTCTATGTAATAACACTTTTGAGTATTGTTTATTTATGGCATGTTCTAGACAATAACCATATTGAGTGTTAGATAGGTTGTTTTGGTTTCAACGACATTTACAAACTTCGACAAAGGCGAAATCAAACATTGAGGTAGTGAAGAATACAAGTGAAGTACATAAGTGAATGTATTGAGTAAAAATGTCTCCCGGAGGGCAAAAATGGCATTTCCCAAAGCCGTCAATTCAAGCAAAAAGTCTCGGGGAGTCAAGAGGGTCATTTTGGCACAGTTGCGAAGAAAATTAATTTTCATTAAAATGCCTACGCTCAAGCCTACGCCTACAAAAGCAAAAAGTGGCTAGAAAGTGGATATTTACGCTCAAGTTACGCCTGACCTACGCCTTAGGCGTAGTTAGGGCAGGAAATTTTCTTTTCTGTTGTAATGTCGATTATGTCCTTCTATGATGCATCAAAGACTCTCATACCTTGGTATACGTACAATACACATTATATTCATCAGAGAATAGGGTTTGGATTGATTGATGGTGAAATTACTAAAAAGGGCCAAACTTAGGGTTTGCTTCTTTATTGTCTATAAATACCAAGGTCTACAAGAGAGGAGGCTAGGGTTTTTGAGGGAGATCTCTACAGTATTCTATCATTCATATTCTTCTACAGAGATAGAGATAGTGAGAGAAAATATCATAGAGTGATTCTTCTAGTTCTCTCTTGTTTTGGGGTTGATTCTATCGTGCTTCTACATCGATGATCTTATGCACGATTGAATGACCTAGATTCTAAAAAATCTACACTGCTGATTGCAACTTGGTTGTTTTGATCCGTTTTGAGAAACGGAGCCGTCTGAGTGCGGAGATCGAAGTAGGAGGCTTCGTGGTGATTTGATCCATTGAGAAGTGGAGCCGTCTGAGTATGGAGATCAGAGTGAGACCTTTGTGGAACGCGAGTGGATTTGGACTTTCAGATGTCAAGTGAAGAATAACAAATTACAGCGGTTGTAAGTTCTGTTTTCATAGAGTTGATACAAATTCTATGATTCATAGTGCATCGATACCCGAGTGTATCCATGGTTTTTAGTTGGAGTATTTCCAAGGTTTTTCACGTAAAAATCTTCGTGTCTTCTCATGATTTATTTTCTACACTTATATTTATAATTGCTTGATTTATCTTATTAGAGAATTAGGGTTTGTGGTTGATTAAAATTGAATTTATGCTAGATAATTTTAATTGATCATTAAATCGACTAAAAGCCTATTCACCCCCCTCTATGGTAGTTTCATTAATCGTTTAGGTAATTTCAATTGGATTTAGAGCGTGGTTGCCCCAATTTAGGTTAACTACCTAGGGTTAGATTCTAAACTTAGACGATAGAGATACCTCGTGAAGAAGGTTCCATATCTAGGTCCCCGTTGTTTGATTGCTCAAATTATACATATTGGAAAGCGAGAATTAGAGCATTTTTGAAATCTTTAGATGATAGAGCGTGGAATGCTGTAGAGATAAGGTATTCGCCTCCCACTGTTAAAGATGATGCGACTAATGAGTTTAAATCGAAACTGTCGAATGAGTGGACTGCTGCTGAGATAAACAGTGCAAATTGGAATTCAAAAGCTTTGAATGCATTGTACAATGCGATGAATCCGAGTGAATTTAAGAGAATGGCCACATGCGAGATTGCCAAAGAAGCGTGGGATATTCTCCAAGTAACTCATGAAGGAACCTCAAAGGTTAAACAATCAAAACTTCAAATTTTGAATTCGCAATTTGAACAGTTGAAGATGGAGGAGGATGAAGTCTATGTTGACTTTGAGGTTAGACTAACTGATATTGTCACAGGTTGTCATAATCTAGGTGAACCCATTCCTGAGACAACCATAGTGAAGAAAATATTTAGGTTTCCACCTAAACATTTTCGTTCTAAGGTTACTGTCATATCAGAAGTCATGAGTCTTAAAGAAATCAAGGTTAACGAATTGGTGGGGAACTTAAAATCCTAAGAAGTCATGAGTCATGAGATGGATATGTTCAAAAATCCTCCTAAGAAGGTTAGTGGCATGAAAGAGAAGAGCATAACTTTCAAAACCACTAGGGAGGATTGTGTTGAATCTGATGGAGAAAATGAGTTGAGCTTGAATGATATTGCCATGTTTGCTAAAAGGTTGAACAAATTTGTTAAGGCTAAACAGAGTGGTCAAGGAAAAAATTTTGGGGATAAGTTGGGTGAGTTTAGAAGTAGAAATAAAATCCAAACTCAGAAAGATAAGTCTAATCCTAGAAATAAAAAACCCCAATATTTTGAATGTCAATGATATGGTCACATAGCTGCAGAGTGTGCAAACACTTTGAAAAAATAAAAAAGATTAGCTGTCAGTTAGGATGATGAATCCGATAATGGATAAGCTAGTGATGCGACAGACTCGGAGGTAGGTGATAATTTTGGAAATTTCACCGTGTTTGTTGCACAAAGTAAAGAGGTTATAAAAGTTGCTACAAGTTGGGAAATGTCTGGAGATGAAGGTTCTGAGAGTGATGAAGAGTGTGATGAATCACTTCAAGTGGAATATGATAAATTAATTGATAAGACTACTCAATTTCACAAAAATCACATGAAACTATTGACTAAAAGTCTTAACATGGACAAAGAATTAAATTCTTTAAAAGACGAATTAGTAAATAGTTCTCAAACTCTGAATCTCCTACAGACTCAAAAGGCCAAATTGTTTGAGGAATTGAATAAGTCTGAACTAGAGAGAACTCAAGTTTTGAAGATAGTAGATGATCTCAAGAAGGAGTTAGTTGATAAATATACCAAGATTGGAAATTTGGAAAATGAATTGAAAGATGTTAACTCAACTATTCATAAATGGTATAGTGGAACTCTTAAGCTTAATCATATGTTGAGCGCAGGAAATGCAAAGGGACTTGGTTTTGATGGAGTATCGCATAATTCAAACGTTGTGTCAAAAACCACCTTTGTAAAAGCTTCTCAAGTTGCATCTAGTTCTTCTCAAGGAAATTCGAATTGGAATCCTAACATTCAATCCTATGTTAGAAGAACTGTTGAAAGCAAGCCTTTCTTTACCTTTAGATATCCTAGGAGGTCTACTGATGGCGTTCAAAGGGTTATTCCTATCTGTCATCACTGTGGTGTGAAGGAGCACATTCGACCTTTCTGTTCGAAGCTAAGAGGAAAGGTTTTGAAGCCAGTGAAGGAACAAAGAATTCAACAAGGAGATTATGTTCAAGATAAAATTTGAGTGTTGAATGAAAAAGTGAAGAATTTGTCAAAATTGACAAATAGAGCTCCAAAGATGAAGAAGTCATGGGTCATAAAAGGAGAGTTACACTATTTTATAGTTCATACTGCTCTTAGAGCACGTAAGTCTAGCTCTTGGTATCTGGATAGTGGATGTTCGAGGCATATGACTGGAGATAAGTCATTGTTTGAATTTCTAAAGGAGTGTCATGGTGGGATAGTCACTTTTGGTGATGGAGAAAAATCTAAAGTTCTAGGGAAAGGTATCATTGTAGTTTATGGTCTACCTAAACTAGAAGATGTGCTTTATGTTGAAGGTCTGAAAGCTAACTTGCTAAGTATAAGTCAGATATGTGATAATAATCATAATGTCAATTTTTCTCTTGATAAGTGTTCAATCATCGACTCTTCTGGAAATTGCGTTATGGAAGGTATGCGTTCATCTGATAACTGCTATTGCATTGTTCCTAATTCTAAATTATTATGCAATAGAGTTAAACTTGATGAGGTTGAAATTTGGCATCAGCGAATGGGACATGTTAATTTTCGAGATTTGACAAAAATCACTAAGAGTGAAACTGTTAGAGGTGTCCCTAAGCTTGGTTATGGGAAAAGGATTGTGTGTGGACCATGTTAGAAGGGTAAAAAAGTTAGATGTCAGCACAAAAGGACGAATACCATTGGTACTTCTAGACCTTTAGAGTTGTTGCATATTGATTTAATAGGTCCCATTAGGACCATGAGCAAAGGAGGAAAAAGTATATTCTTTTCATGGTGGATGATTACTCTAGATTTACATGGGTCGAATTTCTGAGAGAAAATTATGAAGCTCCTGAAAGTTTTAAGAGTATTTATTTAAGAATTCAAACTGATAATAATTATCCCATCACTAGAGTGAGGAGTGATCATGGGAAAGAGTTTGAAAATTTAGAAATTAAAGTATTTTGCGATGAAAGAGGAATAAAACATGAACTTTCAACACCAAAAACTTCACAACAAAATTGAGTAGTTGAAAGGAAGAATAGGGTTCTTCAGGAAATGGCGAATGTCATGTTACAAGGTAAGAATGTTCCTAGGTATTTTTGGGCAGAGGCGGTAAACACAACGTGTTACACCTCGAATAGAGTTTATCATAGGTCTGGCACCTTAAAAACTCCCTATAAATTGTGGAATGACAAGAAACCCAATGTGAAATATTTCAAACTTTTTGGAACAAAATGCTATATTCTTAGAGATCGTGAATCCATTGGGAAATTTGAGTCTAAGAGTGATGAAGGAATATTTCTGGAATATTCATTGACAAGTCGGGCATATAAGGTTTTTAACCTTAGAACTCAAACGATGATGGAATTTGTCAATGTAGTGGTTGATGAATCATGTGTTGATGAGCCTCAAACGCCGGTTGAAGAGGAAGATAATGAGCCGTTCTTTCAGTTAGGAAATGATTCTTCAGATGTTGGTAAAGTGGACAATGTAGTTAATGATAATATTTCTAGTCCTATAGAATCGCATGATCGAACTTGTGATGTTCAGGTTAATTCTTTTAAAGAACCATCTGCAAGGGTAAAGTTGTATCATCCTTTGGATAATGTCATAGGATCTATTAATCAAATGATGGTGACTCGAATAAAGGCTAGGAATGAAGTCTCGTATGCATGCTATACATCTTCCTTGGAACCTAAAAATATCAGAGAAGCTTTTCAAGATAGTGAATGGATAAATGCTATGCAAGAAGAACTTCAGTAGTTTGTTAAGAATGATGTGTGGTATCTTGTGCCTAGACCGAAAGTGATAAATGTGATTGGTATCAAGTGGAATTCAAAAATAAAAAGGATGAAAATGGTACAGTTGTTAGGAATAAGGTTAGGTTTGTTGCTCAAGGTTATACTTAGTTGGAGGATATAGATTTTGATGAGACTTTTGCTCTGGTGGCTAGGCTTGAATCTATTCGAATTTTATTTGCTATGGCATGCCATCTTGGATTCAAGTTGTATCGGATTGATGTGAATAGTGCATTTTTGAATGGAATTCTTCATGAGGAGGTGTATGTGGAGCAACCAAAAGGATTTGAGGATCCTCATTGTCTTGGTCATGTGTATAAGCTTAAAAAGGCTCTGTATGGGCTAAAGCAAACTCCTAGAGCTTGGCATGAAAGATTGACCGACCATTTGTTGGGAACAAGTTTTATTCGAGGGCGAGTGGACAAAACACTATTTATTCAGAAAATTGAGAATGATACAGTTGTTGCTCAAATATATGTTGATGATATTGTGTTTGGTTCCACTTCTAATAAACTTGCTCATTATTTTGGAGATCAGATGACACAAGAATTTGAGATGAGCATGATTGGTGAATTGAACTTCTTTCTAGGGCTTCAGATTAGACAGTTAAATGCTGGAATTTTCATTTCCCAAACTCGTTATGCTTTGAAATTGGTGAACAAGTTTGGTTTCGAAAAAGCTAAAGATCCTCACACTCCCATGAGTACTAGTGTCAAGCTTAGCATAGATACTAAAGACAAATATGTCGATCTTACACTTTATAGGAGTATGATTGGGAGTTTGTTGTACTTGACTGCCAGTCGGCATGACATAGCTTTTAGTGTTGGTTTGTGTGCACGTTATTAGGCAAGTCCTAAGGAGTCTCATATTACTGCGGTAAAGAGGATTATTAAGTATGTTAAAGGGACGGTGAATTATGGATTGTGGTATCCATTAGGGACTAACACTGAAATCACATATTTTTCTGATGCTAATTGGGCCGATAATGTTGGTGATAGAAAAAGTATCAGTGGATATGGTTTTTATATTGGTAATTGCTTAGTTGCTTGGCATAGAAATAAGCAAAATTATGTTTCTCTTTCCACTGCTGAGGCTGAGTATATAACATTTGGTAGTTGTTGTACTCGAGTGTTGTGGATGAGACAAGTGTTGCAGGATTATGTTTTTTCTTAAGGCGCGATGATTGTGTTTTGTGATAACACGAGTGCGATAAATATTTCTAAAAATCCTGTTCAACACTCTAGGACTAAGCATATAAATATTTGACATCATTTCAATCAATATCTTATTGAAGATGGTATAGTGTCTTTAGAGTTTATATCCACAGATTCTCAATTGACATATATTTTAACAAAACCATTAGATTTTTGAAAGCATGTTAGTCTTAGGAAATCTATTGGTATGCTTTCTTTAGAATATATATCAAATTATTTATCACTCTAGGAACACATTGCATTATTTTCCTAGAATTGATAGATAATCATGCATTTGTATAATATTTATTCATGCATGCATTTTTTTTAAATCATAAAATGTTTTTTTTTTTGGAATAATGAGCTTGGCTAGAGTACAAACAATTGTCATATTTTACTCTATTATCATATTTAATTGTCTAATTATTCATATGGGAGTAGAGGTATCATTCTGACCTAAGATTTTGAATGTTTACTTAGCATGATTATTTTATGCTAAAAAATCTTAGTCTTAGGTGCATGTTTTACTTCAGAGATGATCTTAATGCCTTCTGAAACTGTTAATCTTTTCATTTAACCCGAAGTGATATGAAGGTTCTTGAGCTATGCTAGATTGATCTATAATTTTAAATACTTTTTGCATGCTTATGAATGTTGTGATAATGTTGAAAGGAGGAAAAAATGAGTGGTTTAAATTATAAAAATGCAAAAAGTATTTCTTCGATCTGAGTAATCGGGCCTCTTACCTCAGTAAACATTAAGTGTTCGTGTAAAAAGGGGAGAAGACTAATGAGCATAAATCCTAAGGAAAAAGCTCGGGCCCAGTTGGTTGGGACTAAAAATCCTCGCTTGAAAGACCGGAGTTTAGAAAGACAAAAAGGGATAAGGTGAAAAGGTGCAAAATATTAACTTATTTGAAAATAATGTTTTCTTTTGGTAATAAGGTTCAAGTTAACGATTTGACTTTTAGTTTGGATTTTGGACTGAATTATCATCATGGTAAGGGAGGAGATTGTCAGGATTTGTGTGTATTGCTTTCATCTTACCTTAGTACTTGCACATGAGAATTTTCATATATATATATATTTGCAAAACTTAACTTGTGCATTCTTGAGTCTACAAGGTATGTGTGTTGATTTTCTTCACTACCGTGTGTATAATGGCTGAGTTAGATCTGAGAATATGACGTGGTTATGATTAGCTTGATGTCTCTACTGCCTTGCTCACATATTTCAAAATACAAAAATATTTTTTTTTTGTTTTTATTCATGACATTTTGCATTCATACATTTAGTAGTAGGGTCATGCATTGTAGAGATATTTGTTAATCAAGAATCTGGATATAATCTTATAGAGTACTTTATCTTCATATTTAGTGCTTGGTCATAGATTCTCTAGTGTCTCCTATATTATCTTTTCCCTGTGTTTTGATTGATATATCATTGCTTGTCATTTCAGTGACAAAAAGGGGGAGATGTATTGAGTAAGGGAGAGTAATAGTTTTAGGGGGAGAAGTATTGAGTAAGGGGGAGAAGGAGTGTGTGTTTTATGATCATTATGCTTACATGAATATTGTTTTTTTTATGATCAGTTTATATCTGTTTTCACACTTGCGTTTAATGGTTTATTTAGTGTTGTGGTTACATAATTGGTAGACCGCCATGGAAGCAAGGTGGCAGTTTATATCTATGTTTGTCGGTGTGAGTTCATAGGTATAGATGTTATGTTGTTATTTGTGAGGCTATATTGTAAAACATGGTTTTGTCTCAGAAATGCCAAGGGGGAGATTGTAAGAACACTTTTAAGTATTGTTTATTTATGGCATGTTCTAGACAATAACCATGTTGAGTGTTAGATATGTTGTTTTGATTTTAACGACATCTACAAACTTTGACAAAGGCGAAATCAAGCAATGAAGTAGTGAAGAATACAAGTGAAGTGCATAAGTGAGCGTATTAAGTAAAAATGTCTCCCGGAGGGCAAAAACGGCATTTCCCAAAGCCGTCAATTCAAGCAAAAAGTCTCGGGGAGTCAAGAGGGTCATTTTGGCACAATTGCAGAGAAAAATGATTTTCATGAAAAAGCCTACGCCTACAGAAGCAAAAAATGGATATCTACGCTCAAGCTATGCCTGAGCGTATGCCTGAGCGTATGCCTGACCTACGCCTAAGGCGTTGCTAGGGTAGGAAATTTTCTTTTCTGTTGTAATGTCGATTATGTCCTTCTATGATGTGTCGAAGACTTTCATACTTTGGTATACGTGCAATACACTTTATATTCATCAGAGAATAGGGTTTATATTGATTGATGGTGAAATTACTAAAAAGGGCGAACTTAGGGTTTGTTTCTTCATTGTCTATAAATACCAATGTCTACAAAAGAGGAGGCTAGGGTTTTTGAGGGAGATCTCTGTAGTATTCTATCATTTATATTCTTCTACAGAGATAGAGATAATTGTTAGGGTTCGCACAGCCTATGTATGAAGCCGTGCACACCTGCAAATCAGAAAACGCACACAAACACACCAAACAATCGACACAAGAATATATACGTGGTTCAACCAAATAAGCCTACGTCCACGGAGAGCACCGTTTCACTAAAAATCATTGAGAGGATTACAACGGGGTGATTCGCAGATCACACACGCACACACACTGTGTATACTCATGCCTATATCACCGGAATAAATATAAACGTATATTATTCCTAACTTTCTCTCTCTCTATTTCTGTGTACTCTCTGCGCACCGCATGTGCTTTAGTCGCACTAGGTGTTTCAATCACACCGGTACCAGCCCTCTGGCGCCGGCCTAATCTGGCTCTCTGGCGCCGGCCTATTCTGGTTCTCTGCCTGGTACACCAAATACAATAGGCTACACCTATATTTATAGGAGAGGCTAGAGTGGAGGACAAGTCAATCAATCCAATTAGAAATTGATCTCTTACCATAACTGTGATTGCTTTATGGCTAAGTTATATTCCCCTTTAACAAAGGAGTCACCAAATATAACAAGATCCTAGTCAAATAGAGATAGCTTGGTGGCTAAGTTTAACTTTCCCTGCAAGGAAATGGGTCACCATATCTAACAATAATGAGAGAAAATATCATTGAATGATTCTTCTAGTTCTCTCTTGTTTTGGGGTTGATTCTATCGTGCTTCTACATCGATGATCTTATGTACGATTGAATGACCTAGATTCTAAAAAATCTACACATCGCTGATTGCAACTTGGTTGTTTTGATCCGTTTTGAGAAGCGGAGCCGTCTGAGTGCGGAGATCGAAGCAAGAGGCTTCGTGGTGATTTGATCCATTGAGAAACGGAGCCGTCTGAGTACGGAGATCGGAGTGAGACCTTCGTGGAACGCGAGTGGATTTGGACTTTCAGATGTCAAGTGAAAAATAAAAAATTACAGCGGTTGTAAGTTCTGTTTTTATAGAGTCTGTACAAATTCTATGATTCATAGTGCATCAATACCCGAGTGTATCCGTGGTTTTTGATTGGAGTCTTTCCAAGGTTTTCCACATAAAAATCTGTGTTTTCTCATGATTTATTTTCTGCACTTATATTTATAATTGTTTGATTTATCTGATTAGAGAATTAGGGTTTATGGTTGATTAAAATTGAATTTCTGTTAGATAATTTTAATTGATCGTTAAATGGACTGAAAGCCTATTCACCCCCTCTAGGCTAGTTTCATTAATCGTCTAGGTAATTTCAGTCTAGGTTCATACTTGCAATCAAATATTTTTGTTCAGAATTCTAGAGGAGGAGAATTTTGAGTGCACTGGATTAAAAAGTATTTTTTTGACTTCATACAGATTATATGTATCTCACAGTCCTATAATAAAGAGAATAGTAAAGAATAATATGGTATATCATATCTACTTTTAACTCTTTATTAACTATAAAATTAAGTATTTCTACAATAGTTCTTAACTTTTTAGGAATTTAAGAGTAATACATTTTCTAAACTCGCATCTACAAAAATTAACATTAATGCATTTTATTAAGTTCTGTTTTTAGTACTTTTGCATGAAGAGAACTAAGGGTGCACAAAAAAACTGTGAAACAGTAGAATCGGTCCAAACCGAACCAAACCGGTGCTTCGGTTTTGGTTTTGAAATTGTTCTGGTTCCAAAAAAGCGAAACCGTTCTAGTTTGGTTCGGTTCCGGTTTCAGACTGTCCAGAACCGAACATAACCAAATCAATTATATATATAAATAAATATTTATATATTAGTATACATAACTCACCTATACAAATAACTTTTATTTAACAAATTATAAATTTAAATAAATTTATAGCACCAAATAAATAAAAATTAATATATAAAATAAAATTATAAGTTCACTCTTATAATTTTATAACGATTAAACAAATATTAACATACATAAAAGTTTTGTATTTTATTACCCTTCTCATCTCTCATATCCACTCTCTTCATCTGTAACCACTCTCCTGAACGACAATCATAAACCCTATTTGCATTACTACCGACTTGTGTGCTTTCTACGAAAGGTTTGTTTCTTTTCCTTTCTCTTTTGCTCCATCTATAAATGTTTGAATATGTGTTGACACACACCTAAATCGCTTGAGATTCTTTTCTTCTTTATAACCTCTTTCGTTTTCTTCATTTTCTCAACAATTATTTGGACTAAACCGCACCAAAAAATAGAATAAAAAACACATAAAAAATAATTCAGACAAAAATCTAGAAAACAATCTCTTTAAAACTTACTCTCCTATTCACTCTCTTGTGTTTATGTATGTAATATATGTTTTGAAATCACGGGCTTAAGGAACCATGGTTCGGAACCGAACCGAACCGATATTTTACGGTTTGGTTTGGTTTAGTTCATTCACTAGTGTTTTCGGTTATGGTTCTTGTTTTCGAGGAACCGTTGGGAATGGTTTGGTTCAAATTTTATCAAATACCGTACCAAACCGAACCGTCTGCAACCCTAAAGAGAACTCTAAAATAGAATAAACTATGGCTGAATAACGCAAAACACCCTTATGGTTTAAGAAATGTGTAAAAAATTCCTTTATTGGTTTTCAAACACCCATACAATTTGCAAAAAGTGAAAATTGCCCCCTCTAAGCTCTTTCCCGGTGACAGAGAGGGGGGGTTTTCTGCACATATCTAAAACCATAGATGTGTTTTGCGCCAGTCACGTGATGAATTCAGGCAAAAAAAGTGGACGAAACAGTATTATAGGGGGTCAAAGTGCACATATTTGGAATAGGAGTGAGGGTTATCTGCACAAAATGAACTAGAGGGGGATTTTCTGCACATTTCTGAAACCATAGGGGTGTTTTGCGCCATTCACCCAATAAACTATTATATAAAATGTAGGGTTGCGAGCTTTTAACCCCTAATGATATGCATACAGTGCGTATAATCCCATGTGATTTTACTTCACCCCAAATCTTTTAATATAGTGTGAGTATTAAAAGGTTTGGGGTGAAGTAGAACCACAAGGGGTTATACGCACTGTATGAATAGTATAGGGGGTTAAATGCTCGCATCATTCTGGGGGTAATTCGCACCTTTATTTTTTCATTTTTTTTAAAAAAAAAAAGAAAAAGAAAAAATCAAAAAGAGAAACCCGGTGGGTTTATTTACCAAAAATAATCGTCGACATCATATCAAGTTTTTAGCAAATATACCTAATCCGGAATAATACTTAGAGGATAAATGTACTCAGTTCAGAGAAAGGTACAAGTCAACAAAGCAGAGTACAAGTGATTGAAGCATAGAATTACATAATAAATAAATATTAAATATCAGGAGTTGATCGATCGGCCACTACCGACATTGGGAAATGTGTGCGAAAGATACTACAGAATTCTGACTTTGTGTGCAAGTATATCAGAGGGCAGATTGGTCCATTAACTACTGTTACTTGGTCCTCACACCAAAAATCCTCGGAGTTCAAGAAAATACATGCCAAATTTACACCGATTTTTGTTTATTAATATATGAAGACTTCATGAAGAGAAGATATCCTGGATCATTTGTTCATATATCATCGTTCATATACAAAGTCTCTCTCTAGAGAGGCTCTTCTCAAGAACTTAAGAACCAACTATCCAACCGTGAAGATGGTGGCTTCATCAACGATGCAGTCTCCTTTATCCATGAGCGGCTAGTCGGTATCTAGGGTTTCCAACGAAAACCCTACCCGAGTAATGTAGACTTTTATTTATTTTTATTGCAAATATGGGAAGTTGGAAAACACTTATATGATGATTATGTAGTGAGAGACCGAACGAATTCCCTAAATAAGATTTATTTATTAATTTTTTTATTAAGCTGAGATTGAATTAATGATTTATCTTGAACAACCATGTGTTTACTAAGGGCGAGAAATCCGAGGTTTAAATAATGGTATTTAACGACATGATAAGGTTTTAGGTATATATAGTTCATACTAAGAGAAGATGATCATTAATATGCTTTTAATTTCATGTTATAGGAGTAGTTATAGTATAGATGCTTACAATGGTCATGCTAATCGAAGATGAACTGTAGTAAACTAAACTTGATTGCATCTCTTTTGGGATTAGGCAATTTCTTGTAGCGTTACTAATCTGATTCATATAAGCTATATCGCCCTCTTGCAATAGAATTATTAAATGAATACATTACAAGGTTAGTGGTGTAGTTGGAGTAAAACCCTAGACTTGTTTATCTTGATTTAAAACATAAAAAAATATATCTTTTTATTTTATGTTTATTAGTTTATAAAAACCAATCAAAACAACGTTTATCTTATAATTCAATTTTCTGTTTTATAATTGTTTGAAATACGACTTTGATCTCTGTGGTTCTATACCCTCTCTACCCAATTATACTATATACTATTCAGGTACTTGCGACTAAGAGGTAAAACTAGATCGTACTAATTCTTCATTTTAAACACTTTTATTTACATACGACTGGAACCGATCACAAGTTTTTGGCACCGTTGCCGGGGATCAAACGGATATTTTAGATTATTGTATTGAAGTTTATTGAATTATTGTACTAATTTTAGTTTATTTTTTGTATTTCTTATTTTTATTGCAGGGCCGAACCAACACTGTTCGAATATGCAGTTTTCTAGAAAACTTCACGAACTCCAGCCACGATCGAGCGACAGTCAGTGATTGATCGGTCATCTGACCAATCGTTCGTTAAGTTCTCTAATCGATCGAAACTCATTTCGATCGTTCGGTTGACTTTGTGATCAATCTGAATGCTTCCATTCGTACAAAAATAAATATAGATAGAAAATATACATTCAATCACATCACAACAATATCATAAAAAAATAAAAATATAATCTTTTATAAAAGGAATTTTTGTTTTCCAGATTTACATACCTATATATCTTATTATCATAATAGGAAAAAAATAAAAATATAAACTTTGCCTAAAAATAAAAATATACAGATTTACATAACATATATTTATATCTTATTACTATATATAAATATATATATATATATGTATATATATATTAAATATTTAGATATATACTGCTCTCTATATGTATATTTTATACATGCATATTTATATATTAATTAAATAAATATTTATTTAATATCTTATTAAATATATAAGATATATATCTTATATATTAATTATATATATATGTATATTTATATAATATCTTATTACTATTTATATATATATATGTATATTTATATATTAATTAAATAAATATTTATTTTTAATTACATCCCATACATATCTATATAATTTTTATATCTGTACAATTATTTCAGACACACACACCCCATACATATCTATATATCTATCTTTCTATATATATGTATATATATATATTAAATATTTAGATATATACTGCTCTCTTTCACACATTCTCTTTATCTATAATATAATTTATTGTTTTACATATTTTATGTTTTGTTTTCTTTAAGTTATTCTAAAAACACAAAGAAATTTATATAAGCATATATATAAATAAGATAAATAAATATTTTTTTGCAAACCAGAGTTCACGATCTATCAAGTGTCGTGCGATCGATCGAATTTTCTAATATATATATATATATATATATATATATAATAATAATATCTATATCTATAATAATAATAAATATAATTATATATATTATCCAATATAAAATATATTTATATAATAAGTAAAAAAATATATTTAATATCTCTCTCTATATATAATATAATATATATATAAATAAATATATATATATGTGCTTGTGTTTATTACTTTGTCCATGTAATATACTTTGATTTTTATTTTTTTTAGTTGATTGTATATTTGGTTATCGCTTACTTTTCTTGCTTAATTTTTCTTTTATTTACTTTTGCTTTACATTAGTAGTCTAGCCAAATGTATTATAATTTTATTTTTGAATATTTCATTGGTTGTATCATTGGTTGCCATGAATCGTCGAAGGAAACACTCTCTTTGGAATCTGAAATTGAAAGTACTGTTCTTAAGTCCATAAACGAGGAGAAAAATAATACAATAAAAGAGAACCTAGTAATAGAAAACATGACTGACCATGACATACAACCTATAACATTAGGAGATTATTACACTCCTTCTAGTTACATTTCCCCATTTGATATTGAATTACCAGGCGGTACGAAAGATCAATATGAGATTAACCCGGACATAATTGACCTATTAGTATAATTTTATGGATACAATAATGAAAACCCGTATCAACATATTGACTTGTTTCTAGAAATTTGTTCGACCACCAAAGTTGATAGATTAACGAATGAGGGACTGTGTTTACGCCTTTTCCTTTTTTCTTTGGAAGATAAGGCAAAGACGTGGTTTAAAACTTTAAAGTCAGATGTCAGAACAAAGTGGAAGACTCTTCAATGTGAATTCTTGCGTCAATTCTTTCCAATAAGTAGAAATTATGCAATGGGAATGCTATATTCACTTTTTCACAAATTATGGGAGAGGAATTCCATGCAATATGGGAACGATATAATGAAATTCTACGAAAGTGTACGCACCATAATATCCCGAAACATGAATTAGTGTTTAAGTTTTATGATGGACTTAATGATTCGTGTAGACAATTAGTAGAGTTGGCATGTGGAGGAACATTTTCTCTTAGACCGGTGGATGAACTTTGGAAGTTGTTTGAGGATTTGAGTGAAGACTCATATCAAAATGTGTCAATGACTAGAGTTCTTAGGATAATTCATAATAAGCCGAATAGGTCCAAGGAATTGTACGTTGATGTAAAAGTTGATGAGTTGGGCCAAAGGCTTGACGAATTCATGAATTTCTCTAACTCCTCTAAAGAAGTTTATCCCGAATATTCCGATCCTTTCCATTTTGCCGACAACTGTCCAATGGTGTACCAAAACACTGAGGTAATACACGAGGAATCAAATACTACCTTTACTAATCTAGATAATAATCTATATACTAATTCATACAACCTGGATTTGAGAGATCATTCCAATTCCTCATGCCACCTACTCGCTGTGGGAAATAAAAATCAAAACCAGAACTTCCATACAAATCCACAAACTTTTAAAAATCAGTAACAATTCCAATTTTGTTCTCAACCTCCAAGTCCACCTCAATTCATATATCCTAATCTTAATCCACCTCCAAGGTCGTCAATTATCGAGGGAAAAGTATTAGATACCTTTAGGGCCTGTTTTGTAAACAGGTTTGGTGCTAAAAATATGGTTTTGGTGCTAAAAAATGGTACAAAACCATGTTTGGTAAATGGTGCCAAAAAATGGTACCATTACTGTAGCAAACCATGGTGCCAAATTTGTGAAGGATTTTGGAACCATCTTTTTGATGGTTTTGGATGGTGCGGGTACTGTAGCAAACCACTGTAGCAACCCGAATCACTGTAGCACCGAATATAATATTTATATTTTAATATTATAAATTTTAATATTAATATATATATTAATATTAAAATTAAAATTAAAATATATTAATATTAAAATATTAATATAATAAAAATATATTAATATATTTTAATATAATAAAAATATAATATATTTTAATATTAAAATTAAAATATATTAATATTAAAATATTAATATAATAAAAATATATTAATATATTTTAATATTATAAATTTTAATATTAATATATTAGTATATTAATATATTTTAATTTTAATATTAATATTAATATATTTTAACCCATACCAACTCTACCAAACATGGTTTGGTTTTTCAGTATCATTTTTTCTCACACCAAAACCATCTGCACCAAACATGGTTTGGAACCAAAATAAAACCACACCAAACCGAATCCAACCCAACCCAAACCAAAACCAAAAACTAACACCGCACCAAACCGTTACCAAACGCAACCTTAGCAATTTAGAAACCCATACACAAATCATAATTAATCCAAAAAGCCAACACATAAGTGACTTAATGCCTACTAGTGGACCTAAGTGTGAGACAATTCTGGCTGACACGACTTTTAGGAGCAGAACCGAAATTGATGATGAGGATGAAGAATACAAGGATGTAGGAAAAACTTTACCAAATGAGTATGAGCAACCCATTCTTCCACCACAAGAGCTAATTGAGATAAAACATGAACCTACAATATCATTTCCCCAACGTCTCAATGAGCCATCTCATTATGAAAAACAAAAAAGTGATGAATGCTCTGTTATAAAAGAGATGAATGATTTGGTTAAGGGACCATTACCTCATGGGTTGAAAGTAGATTTGTTGGAAACATTACCCATACATGGGATAAAGTTAGAACCTGACAAAGGTATGCCTTTATATGAGAATGATTTGTTATTCGATGATAGTCTTCTTGGTAATTATCCATAAGCGAGAGTACTTAAAAAATCACTTCCTATATTATGTCCTACAATCAAGGGAAATGTTGCAGAGAGGAAAAGAGTTGGATAATTTATTTTTGTGGTGCTGTCTTGCCAAAGATAGTAAATATTGGCACCGGGATTCCGGACTTGTATATTAGGTAGACTATTTGCTTTCAATATTTTGGTATGTTTTATGATTTCTTTTTGATGAATGTTTTATTTTTAAGTTTCAAAAAGTTACTAACTTTTAATACTTTGCGAGTGTGAGCGTAGTTCAAGACATCTTTGACATTCACTCGTGTCTTTTATATATATTTTTTATTTTATTCTATTTACCGAAAATGATTTACATTCCGGTGTTATTTTGTCACGCCCCAAATTCCTAGGACTCCGAAACCCGAGCCTAAGAACTAAGGGAGTGATTGCGGAAGTAAAAAGAAACGAGAACCAAAAGACATTCAGTCATCAAACACCCATAAAGGGTTGCAATGAATGCCCAGATACCATGTTGTCACGCCCCTAAAGGGTGACACAAACCAAGCGACTACTAGAGTCAACAATAACAAAGGAGTACATGGAATAACAATAAGAATATACTCCATGCCAACACGAATACTAAAAACACAAGAGTATCCTTAGATACCAACAGACACGCTCCTAAATCCCTAAGACTCCCGAACTGGGACATCCAAGGAATCCAAGATGTGATCCTTAATACGAATGACCAACTAAGATATCATCAATCAAGAAAACACATGGGTTAATAATAGAGATGGTATATTCCATAC
This sequence comes from Cornus suecica, assembly GCA_963922005.1. Classification (NCBI taxonomy): domain Eukaryota; kingdom Viridiplantae; phylum Streptophyta; class Magnoliopsida; order Cornales; family Cornaceae; genus Cornus; species Cornus suecica. Next base: position 74,360,461 of record OY998238.1, read on the forward strand.
CCAAATGACTAATAAAACTAAGCAGCGGAATCTAACGAAAATCCGGTAGAGTTCCGTTTGTAAATGGAACATCCGGACAACCAATCACAACACAATAACCTGCCCAAAGCAATTCAATAATCACAATGGCTTCCAAGCCCCACATTCATCAATCCTACTAGGGCCGAGGTAGTGGAAAGAAACCAAAACCCCTCCAAACCCTCTAAACTCAACAGAGCCACAAATGCTCGAATAGAAATACAAGAAATGCACCTAGCTGTGCAAAATAAATACAATAACCATCAGAAAGAATAAATACAGGAACTAAAGGATACATCAACAGGGATATGCCAACAGACTGGCTCCCAAAAGAGAATACATAACAATCCCATAACAATGGGTAGAGAAACTGAAAGCGGATACCTATCGTCCCCAAACCCAGTCGTGCTGCAACCGTAACCGCATCACCCAACGCAACTCCAAAACCTGTAACAAGAAACTAAAGAAAACTGTCATTGCACTGCATCCTGCTCATAGCCGTATGTTTCCTGCAACCTGGCTTGGAATACCAGGGGGCAAATGAAATTCCCCTCTGAGCAAATAAGCTCAGTGGGAAAAGATACTCTAACTACCACATCCTCTGGCAGTTTAGGTAATGCTAAACTATCTAGCAAGATATATAAAGCCCAACTAATCCCATCCACGCAAAACCCAAGACACACGCTCATATACTACCGTACGTAAGTATATAACGGGGATATATATATATATACACACATATATATATATAAGTATAAATACACAACATGAGTATGTAATATACAACTAAGACTCGTACTCCAAGTACCAACTCCAGTGGTCTACACTACTCTCACCAACGTACACTAGGTACACGACACTCATGTCCAATCTCACAAATCATCTGGCGCTCACAACGCTAACAAGAAAGTCTAAGTAGAGGAAATCACACTCACCTCTAATATCCACAAGGATCAAAATCCACAACTAGTACCAAGGAATACTCATAACTCACTCCCCGAGAACACAGGAGGAAAAACACTCACGTCCTTGCGTACTAACACAACCGTCATCTATATATATATATATATATATTGTAAATGTACAATATATATATATATATATATATATATATATATAAAACAAACCTCATCCTATTCCTAGAGAAAATCTACCTCTCAAGGCTAGATCACCTCAATCATATCACCGAACCATAAATCATATCGACCTCATAATACTATCATCAATAGGGTCAATCTCATCACTAACACTCTCACTGTAGGCGAGGAAAACCACTCATTCAAATCACTAAGAGTACACGAACTTAACTCACAAGAACGACCACCTCAGGGTCACCAAAGCAAAGCAAAGGAAAAGACTTCCCAATGCTAAAACAACAGATAACCGAGACGACAACGTCAAGGTTAAGAATACCCGAGCAAGGAATAACACCATAAGTGAACAAAGAAGGAACACCAAAAGTGAACAAGGAAACCAAAAACGAATGGCCGAGAGTGGAAGTAATAAAAAGATGAATCCCAAAGATTCAATAGTTTTTAAGAAAAAGGTTTTTCAAACTCGAACCAATCCATTTGGCATCCATGCCCCTAACGTAAGAAAAACTCATATCACCTAGGTGGTGATACCAACAACCCAGAAAAGGGAAAGACAACACTATATGTGTGCACTGAACAACAACAAGCCTCAATCCGAGACTTGAGCATGATAGGAAACAAAGGTGAAGCAATGGAACACCTTTCAAAACTCTACAAGATGAGATATTGAGAAAGAAGTCTCGAAATCTCAGAATCCCAAGAAAAGTAATAAAATAGTTTTTCTTTTAAGAAACCACATAGTAAAAATGACCGTCTTGCCCCCGGTCTCCGTCATTCGCCTGTCCTGGCTACGGGGGTAGGCGAAAACGGGTTTTTCCTTTTAAATACAACGAGTTTGTTTTCAAAACATAGAAAAACTCCATTTCCGACAGATAGCCAGATAAGAGTGACTAGAACTCCAAGGATTCCTATATTGTCCCGAAAGGACAATGAAGGAAGAACAATATGTTGGACTCACGGACCACAACCATCCGTTTCTAACTCCACCAAAATCAACTGATAACACAAGGAAGAGGTTCGGCATCATGCCGTAACCGAAGACTCAAGGAGTGACATATAAGTTAACAATCTCATCACTCGCCTTCTCTAAGGCCTCAAATCTCAATTGATACAAAATCAATCCCTGACCCCAAATCTCCAAAGAGGTCACACCGCTAACCTCAATCACAAGACTATTACCCGCCTTCTCAAGGCCCCAATTCATAACTGATACTGAAATCAATCTCTAACCTCCAATCTCTAACAAGGTCACACAGCTAACCACAATCACAAGACCATTAACCATATTCTCTAAGGCCTCAACTCAAAATCAAGCCTACAGTCCACCACTAGCCTCAACTAGCCACACAGATCACTATATCAATACACTTAACCTCCCCCAAGGGCACAAGGTATACAACAAGTATAAATATTACGTTCCATTTATACTTTAACAATTTTCCCATTTAAAGTCATGTTTCACATTATTCATTTTCAACTGAGCATTTATAAAATATGAATTTAATTTACAATATTCATAAATAACATGCTCCAAAATCCAACAGGCAATAATAACACATATTAAACCTGCTCCAACATCACATGTAATAATATCACGTATACATGTCAAATGAAATCACATAAATGCCATGCATATACAATGTGACTCATACACCACCCTTTGCCCACATCACGTGGTTAACGAATACGCACTCCACCCATTTACAAGGAGAAAGAGTGCCGCACCGATTCTTCCCAAGTGTTTTTGACACTACACTTTCAACAAGGAAGACGGTTGCACGAGACGACCCGTGACCAAAGATCCATATAACGGATGCACGAGACGACCCGCGACTTCGAGAATGAGACGACTCACCCTATACCCCATTCACAACTCATTATTCTGTAGGATGGGAACACCCCCTGGCCAGTTGTTGCGACGATTCGACACAAAGACACCCCACATGATTTCACAACCCACATATACCAATACCATGATTTAACACTACATGATATTCTCAATATGCATCCAGGTCCAAATGACAATCATGCATCAATCATAAATATGTAATGCATCATATTTATGTAAATACCCACAGGGTAATATATAAATCTCAAAATCTCTTTTCATGCTTTAAAATACAATAAAACAAGTAAATCATATGAAAACAATTTCATATACCATTCATGTTTTCAAAATATATATTTTCTTTAATTCTTTAGAAAATATTTCCAATTCCCTTATCATGCCTTTAAAATAAATTAAAGCAATTAATTCACGTATAATAAGAGGAACCTAGCATGGCGTCTAAGTCTCTCACATCCAACGTTTACAAATCTCTCTAGCCCATTTAATTCTCTAGGGAATTTCTAAGCCGTCTATTCCTATTCGATTCAATTAGGAATATATTTAATCTCGTACGAAATAATTTAATAAATTTTCTTAAATTAATTCCTAAGTCCAATTCCGATTCTAAACGAATTATAGATATTTAAATTAACGATTTAAAATATCTATATTAAATTAAATAAGGGTTTTACACCCCTAAACTACTTCAATAATGCGGAGTGAGAAATATAATTTCCCACCTGAAATACGCTTACAGAACAGCCGTTTCGGGCCCACCGTGAACAGTACCGGCGCCCGAATATGACGCCCGCCGACCAAAGTCGTTCGAAAAATATTTCGAATATATCGAAATGTCCGTCTCGACAACCTATACGATATATATGAAGCCTATTAATAATAGGTTAATTAATTTGAGTAAATCTAAATTAACCTAAACGAAAATTCGAAACTTCAAATCGAATTTCCCGACAAACCGTTCAACGAAAAATTACGAAATTTTTACACGTCGTACCTGACATATAGGCGAAGTTACTCTCCGAAAATCAGCCCAAACTGAGGTCGGGAAGTCGACCGAACAAATGGTCGAAGTTTCTGGCCGAAACTGGCCAGAAACGCCCCTGCTCGCGCGAACCAGTGCGCGACCCAGCTGCAGCTCCTCGCCGACCCTGCGCCACCGTGCGCGACCACCACCCAGCTCGGCCGCCGCTGCTCCAGCTCCAGCCGCAGCTGCTGCTGCGGCAACCTCCATAGCCGCGCCTCGCCTCAGCCGGCCTCTCTCTCTCTCTCTTTGTGTTGCCGGCGACCATGGTGATGAAGGTGGAAGAGAAGCAGAGCTGCTTCGGTCGTGAGTGAAGAGAGGAGAAGAAGAGTAGCTGCAACCTCAGTCGTGTAGGAGAAGCTTTACAGAATATCTGTGTATATATGCATATACATATATACACTTAATCGCAAAACTGACCCTTCAAGTATCCGTAATTGCGAAATAATCCTAAAACTATATATATATAAATATATATATATATATACACAATAAATCCCGAAAATTACCGGGAACCTCCAATTAATATTGCGTCAACCCGTAAGTCCGCAGGACGCCCAATAACCAAATTAGTCCGAAAGAAATACACTAGATTAGGAACCAAACAACCGTAACATCGAGAAAGTAAATTAATACGCTTCACACCGGATCCGTAAAAGTACTAATATCATGTAGTCGAGAATAAGAATTCGCGTAGTCGTCAAAGAAAAACCGTAAAGTCATACAGTCGACTTTAAAACTAAACGCGAAAAATTTACAGGTACCAAATACCAAGAATAAACAATACGTCAATAACAAGTGACGTCATTACCGAAATTAAATTAGAATTAATTTCAGTAAAAAGAGAAAGTAACACGGGGTGTTACATATTCTGTTCACAAAATGAAAAAAAATAATTAAAATTTTTTTTTGAAATTTTGTTTTGTTTATTCTACATAAAAAGTATATATATATACACATATAAAAAATATATAATCATATATATATTAAACTTACTTTATATATATACTTATGTATATTTACGTATATAAAATAATTATTTACATATAACTATATTTATATTCTTTAAATCTATCTCCTATATAATTCAAATTATTTTAAAAAATAAAATCTCTTCTAAATAAGTTTGGGGGAGAGAAATTATTTTTAAATACTATATATTATTTTAGGTTTTATTTTATCTTTTATAAATATATTTTCAATCCTAATTATCTATTTAAATCATGTCTTTGCAATTTCAATTCCTAGGATTAGATAATTTTCATTCATGCAAGTTTGTTTCAATTTTTTCAAATTGTAGGCCTATGGTCGAGTTATCTTCTATTTATCAATAATAAAATTCCATTCCCCAATATTTATTATCTTCTTTCAATATTATTGTGCTATGATATTGGTCTTTTGTTAGTGTAAATGCTCAAAATTGCACTACACAAGAGAGAATGCTTTATTCAACATTTGATTTTCCTTTTATACATTTCTCAATGGGCTTAAAGCCCATTGGGGCAACATTTCATTTACTAAATAAATACGTGGATACAATGGGCCCAACCATTGGGCTTACAGGAGTTTTATTGGGCCAATAGCCTGATGGGCTTAACCCGGAAAAGCTTTGGCGGGTCAAGACATTTTCTACACTTACACAGGCCCACTTCTTCTTGATGGGCCGGGGACGACCGGGCCCATAAAGGAGAAGGAAAGGTAAGAATAATGAGTTCATCACCCCTGTCGGGATGACGTGGCTCATCCAATTAATGTGAGGGCTGAGTAATCATTGCGGTTTTTGAAATCAGTGGTCCGGATGGCCTTGATTGGCGAGATGGGTGGCCGAAGAGGTGCACATGAAGCGAGGTGATGCTTCGCTTCCCGAGCGCACGGCTTTTCAGGAGCCCCTGAGACTCCTATAAATACTGGCTGTAATGTTGAGGATCCATCCCGTTTCACAACTCAAACTTTCAGAGAGCTCTTTGCACTTGAGATCTTCGCTTATCATTGCCAGAGTCTATCTCCTCTCCCAGGAAAGCGTCCGAAATCTTTCGGGATTCATCTTAGAGTAAGTTATTTCTTTTCATCTCCGCGTCTTTCTTTGTCTTCTTTTTATTTAAAATGTCCGATAGCGATGACACCCGGTCGGGTAGCGACCGTTTACCCCCCTCTGTGAACCCGGATGCCTCCCCTAGTTCACCCTCAGTGGAGGTGGTTAGGACAATCGTACCTAGTCCACCGAAAATTAACCAGAATGTAGCAGCAGCTGGGAATCCGGCTGCAGGGGGTTCGGGAGATCAGTTTTATGCTGATCCCCTTCCTCCCATGAATAGGGTAGAGACAGTGTTAAAGAAGCTAAGGGTCAAATGCGGGATACCCGATGGGGTAATTGTTAAAAATTATCCTAAAAAGTATGATTTTAGGAGGGGTGAGGGGGTTTTGGACCACCAGATTTTGTTATCTGCCTTTCACCTTCAGGTCCTTAAATTCCCGATCCAACCCTTTTTTCTCTACACCTTAGCTACCCTGGGTCTGGCCCCGCTTCAGGTGGGACCGAACTTCTTCCGGGTCCTGGCTATGATCCTGATCATCAATCGGGATCTGGGCCTTGACCTTGGACTGGCGGACCTTCTGTTATGTTACAAAATACATGCCCAGAAGGACTGCAGAGGCCGGTACAATCTTTTTCCCTTTGGTGGGAGGAAGATCTGTGATGGCACTGAAAAGTCCAACAAAGGATGGAAGGAAAGAATGGTCGTGGTGAGCAGGAACTGGAGACTTCCAAGTTCGTCCAGATTCAAAGTCCCTAGCGAGTTTGACCAACACCTTTTCCCTTCTTTCAAGCCATTCCATAAGGGGACTTGCAACTGCGATCAGTGCAATGATAAGTTAGGCCTCCATGTGCTTGAGTTTCTAGGAGCGCCCGACGAGTATAAAACTTCACATTATATCAGAACCCGTTTCGAACTGCTAAAATCAAAAATTTGGGGACAACCACTAAGGATGTGTAACAGTTTCCTGACAAGTTCTACTTTGCAGGCTCTCTCTACAGAAATGCTGAGAATCCCACAGGCAGTGCTGAAAAAGAAGGCCAGGCGAGCAGTTGTTCCTCAAGTGACAACTTCGACCCCGAGTGAGAGTGAAAACGGGCAGGGATCCCAAAGCGCCCCCACTCCTCCGGTTGGGCCCAATCTCCTGCCCTTGGTGGAGAACACCCCGGTAACTCCACCTCCACCGATGGGAAATGTTCAAATCGGCCAGACTCCTCCTCCAAGATCAGAGGAGGTTACCCGACCTTCAGGGGATGTTCCCACTCCTGAGTTTCGTCTGGTTGAAGGGGAAACAAGCCTGACAGGAGTGAGACATCGCCGATCGGAGGAGATTCTACCCGAGCGGTCTGTCAGGCCCCGAACGACCACACAGTCGTCTCCCATCATACTGGATGACAGTGGGGTTGCAACTGATGTGGAAAGACCCGTGCCATGGGCGCCGAAAATTACACTCCCGGGCGGTGACTTTCTGGTTGCGGGACAGGCGACCATTGACAACGACTCTGCTCTTTGGGCTATGGGTTCACAGATATGGACGCCCATTGACCGAAAAAGACTGAGAACCATTGACCGGGAGGAGTTGACTCTGACAGGTCCAGAGGTAGCGATGAAGGTAGTGCTTTAACCTACAACTTCCTCAATTGTACTTAATATTTTATTTATTTATCTATCGGGCTAACACTTGTTCTTTTGGCAGATGCTCTACCTGACCCAGGCTTACAATGCGAAAATGTAAGAGGACACCAAGCTGCTCCAGAAATCCAATGAACTTCTGAGGCTGAAGGAGGAATCCCGGATGAAGGTCGCTAACCAGTTGGCCATATCCAATGAAAAGTTGGATGTCCAGACCCAGAGGGCTGTCGCTGCAGAACAGCAGCTTCGGGCTGCTCAAGATAAAATCAAAGAAATGGAGGCAGTCCGACGGGCCCTTTTTGCTGAAACGGAGGCCTTAAAGGCTGAGAATGAGAGCTTGAAAGCTAACAATGAGAGCTTGATGGCTTCCAATTCGAAGCTCCTGGAGGAGAGGGCAGAGATAGAGAATCTGCTGGCAACGGAAAGATCAGTGGTGGAGATATGCCACCGGGGTGGGAACGAGATGTACAAACATTTCTGCGAAACTTCCCAGTACCGTATCGGGTTCGGTTAGAGGTCATGCTTTGGTGACATGCAGAAACCTGTCGAAGAAAGGACTTTTGCCTCGGTGGAAGAGCTGGATGAGAGTCTGGGCATCGCTCCTCCGTACAACGATCCGGTTGGCGGTCCAGACGACGTTCGTTTCTGCGAGTTCCTAACCAAGCCTCTCCCAGGAATGAGCATCGCCGCCACTCCTGATCCTCCAGTTCCTGATGGGGCCATCGTTCCAGTGAACCCCGATGAGCCAGGCACCGGAGTTGTACCCTAGGATTTTGTACTAATAAAGCGTATTGTAAGCCTTGGCCACTGGGGCCTATTTTGAATGACATATAACAGTTTTTGTCCAATTGGCTTATGATTTTTATAATATCACCATTCCCGTCCCGTGCCCTTGGGCAGCTCAGGCCATGTGAAGGTCTATATAATACCTAGTTTATTTTTGAAAATTGATCCCTTTAGGGTCTGTGTTGTGTCTTCGGGCACTTCAGGCCATGCGAAAGACAATGCAACACTTAATTTATTTTTGGAACATCGGTCTCTTCAGGATCTGTGTTGTGTCTTCGGGCACTTCAGGCCATGCGAAAGACAATGCAACACTTAATTTATTTTTGGAACATTGATCTCTTCAGGATCTGTGTTGTGTCTTCGAGCACTTCAGGCCATGCGAAAGATAATGCAACATTTAATTTATTTTTGGAACATTGATCTCTTCAGGATCCGTGTTGTGTCTTCGGGCACTTCAGGCCATGCGAAAGACAATGCAACACTTAATTTATTTTTGGAACATTGATCTCTTCAGGATCTGTGTTGTGTCTTCGGGCACTTCAGGCCATGCGAAAGACAATGCAACACTTAATTTATTTTTGGAACATTGATCTCTTCAGGATTTGTGTTGTGTCTTCGGGCACTTCAGGCCATGCGAAAGACAATGCAACACTTAATTTATTTTTGGAACATTGATCTCTTCAGGATCTGTGTTGTGTCTTCGGGCACTTCAGGCCATGCGAAAGACAATGCAACACTTAATTTATTTTTGAAACATTGATCTCTTCAGTATCTGTGTTGTGTCTTCGGGCACTTCAGGCCATGCGAAAGACAATGCAACACTTAATTTATTCTTGGAACTATGATCTCTTCAGGATCTGTGTTGTGTCTTCGGGCACTTCAAGCCATGCGAAAGACAATGCAACACTTAGTTTGTTTTTGGAACTTTGATCTCTTCAGGATCTGTGTTGTGTCTTCGGGCACTTCAGGCCATGCGAAAGACAATGCAACACTTAGTTTGTTCTTGGAACTATGATCTCTTCAGGATCTGTGTTGTGTCTTCGGGCACTTCAGGCCATGCGAAAGACAATGCAACACTTAGTTTGTTCTTGAAACTATGATCTCTTCAGGATCTGTGTTGTGTCTTCGGGCACTTCAGGCCATGCGAAAGACAATGCAACACTTAGTTTGTTCTTGGAACTATGATCTCTTCAGGATCTGTGTTGTGTCTTCGGGCACTTCAGGCCATGCGAAAGACAATGCAACACTTAATTTATTTTTGGAACATTGATCTCTTCAGGATCTGTAGGTTTTATGATTTACTTGCCATGATAATGATTTTTACTGATCAAACACTATAGTCTTTTTTTTTTTTTTTTTTTTACAAAAAGATCAAAGTAAAAACAGGACTTGGCCCATTATGGGTAGTACCTCTTCAGGCGAGAGGCGTTCTGAGAGTTTGGTTCCATTCCGTCGGACTCGGTATGCTCCGCGACCAATGACCCCGGTAATGGTATACGGGCCCTCCCAGGGCTCCCTGAGCTTGCCTACGAGCCCTATTTTTCGCCTAAGGACCATATCTCCGACCTGGAATTCTCTTCTTTTGACTCTCTGGTTGAAATGGTTCCGGACGTGCTGTTGGTAGGCGGCCAGCCTGATCCCAGCAACCTCTCTTCTTTCATCCAGAAGATCAAGATTCTGAGCCAAGTGCTGGTTATTCGGTCCTTCAACCTAGGCCTCACTCGAGAGGGTTGGAACCCTGATTTCCGTAGGAATCACAGCCTCAGCGCCGTACGCCAGGGCAAAGGGTGTCTCTCCAGTGGGTTGTCTGGGAGTCGTTCTGTATGACCAGAGAACTTCGGGCAGTTTCTCTAGCCAATCTCCTTTGGCTTTTTCAAGTTTTTTGGCCAGTGTGTTGAATATAGTTCGATTTTTCCTTTCCGCCTGCCCATTGCCTTGCGGGTAGCCAACGGAAGACGTATTCTGGTTGATACCATGCTCGGTAAAGAATGCTCTGACACCCTTGTTGTCCAGGTTTGTTCCATTATCCATCATGATCGTCCTCGGTAGCCCAAATCTGCATATTATGTTGGTCCATATGAATTTGATTACGTGGCTTCCTTTGAAAGTGGGATAGGCTTCCGCTTCCAGCCATTTGGTAAAATAGTCCGTCGCCAGAAGGACGTACGTGTTCGACCGGATTGCTTTCGGGAGGGGTCCTACTATATCCATTCCCCATCGGGCGAATGGGTGTGGTACTATAGTAGGATGCAGGAACTCGGGTGGCCGATGGATAGCATCCAGGTGCATTTGACAGGGCTTGCACCTTCGGACGTACTCTTCGGTATCCCGCGACAGGTAGGGCCAGAAGTACCCTTGAGACAGTATTTTATGGGCAAGGGTCCTGCCGCCGGAGTGGTTTCCACAAACCCCACTGTGAATTTCCTGCATCACTGCTCTAGATTCTGACGGTGTAATACACCTCAGGTAAGGACCGGAAAAGGACTTTCTGTAAAGTTGCCCATTGATGATTGAATATTGGGCAGAATTCCTCCTGAAGCTTCAACTTTGTTTTCGGGAAGAGTTCCATTTCGCAAGTAATCCATCAGGGGATCCATCCAGCTGGGTTCCCAAGGGATGAGCATTACTTGTCCGGCCTCCTGGATACTGGGCCTTCGAATAAAATCCACCAGTGCAACCCGAGTTAGGTCCTCTCCGGCTGAGGATGCCTGATTGGCCAGATGATCAGCTTCAGAATTCTCGTTCCTAGGGATCTGGGTGAAGGTTACTTTTTGAAAACCTTCTATTTCTTTCATAACGAGTGCACGATATAACTCCATTTTTAGGTCCTTTGTTTCATACTCCCCATTGATCTGACGGACAACCAGCTGAGAATCACTGTGTAATGCTAAGGACTGAATCTGAAGGCTCTGGGCTATCCTTAGCTCGGAGACGACGGCCTCATACTCTGCCTCATTGTTCGTGGCTAGGAACTGCAATTGTACTGACATATGAAGGCGTGTTCCATCAGGTGTCAAGATCTCCAAGCCAATCCCTGATCCGGAGAAGCAGGATGATCCATCCACAAAGATCTTCTAGGTTTTCTGTTCGTTTTCTTGGTCTGGCTCTTAAGTTTCGCTTTCAAGTAAAAAGTCCGCCACTGCCTATCCTTTAATGGAAACCCGGGGTATGTATGTCAAATCGTATATGCCCAATTCGATAGCCCATTTAGAAATTCGCCCTGAGAGGTCAGGCTTTGACATTATAACCCGTAGGGGTGTTGCCGTTGGGACGACGATCGGGTGAGCTTCAAAGTAATGCCTCAGCCTTCTTTTTGCATTCACTAGTGACAGAACCAACTTCTCTTGCCTTCTGTATCTGGTCTCTGCCTCAGCTAATGATTTGTTGGTGTAAAACACTGGCATTTGAAGTTTTCTGTCCTCTCTAACGAGGGCGGCGCTGGTTGACGCAGAGGATACTGCTAAGTACAGGTATAAGATTTCATTGGGAATTGGTGTGGACAAAATCGGGGCCACGGTCAAGTACTCTTTTAGACTCACTAGGGCCTCCGATTGCTCTGGACCCCAGATCTCTCCCTTCTTTTCTTTTATTGCCTGAAAGAATGGTCGGCATCGATCAGTGAGTCGTGAAATGAATCTACTAAGTGCAACAACTCTCCCCGTCAAGACTTGAACGTCTTTGTGTGTTCGGGGCTCCTTCATTTCTATCAGGGCCTTGACTTGCGTCGGGCTGGCCTGAATCCCGGTCCGGTCCACGATGTGCCCGAGGAACTGTCCAGATTATACGCAAAAAGAGCATTTCGCTGGGTTAAGCTTCATGCCGTGTGACCTGAGAGTGGCGAACACTTGACGCAGGTGGACGAGATGGTCTTCCTTCCTTCTACTCTTGACCACAGTGTCATCGATGTAGGCCTCAATTACTGTACCCATCATACCTTTAAAGATCTTGTTGACCAGTCTCTAGAAAGTGGCACCCGCATTTTTCAGTCCGAAAGGCATAACTCTAAAGCAGTATGTGCCTAACTCAGTAATGAAGGAGGTCTTTTCCTCATCCATTGGGTTCATTTTTATTTGGTTGTAACCTGAATACGCATCCAGAAAGGTCAGACGATCGTATCCAGCGGTAGCATCAACCATCTGGTCAATCTTTGGCAGTGGAAAACTGCCTTTCGGGCATGCCTTGTTCAGATCGGTGAAGTCAACACAAACCCTCCATTTGCCGTTCTTCTTCTGCACTACCACTACGTTGGCAAGCCATTCGGGATATCTGACTTCTCTGATGAAGCCTGCTTGGAGCAACCTGGATACTTCATCCGCTATAATTTGGTTCCGATGTGCCCCCATGCGCCTTTGCTTTTGCCTGATAGGTCTGACATTCGGGTCAACCCGTAATGAGTGCTGTGAAACTTCGGGGTCGATCCCCGGCATGTCCGTATGCTCCCATGCGAAGACATCACAGTTTTCCTGCAGTAACTGTGTTAGTTCCTTAAATTCAGGATCGGTGAGATTTGTACCTGCAAAGGTGACTTTTCCCGGGCTATCGGGCACAATGCAGATCTGCTGCAACGGTTCAACCACAATTGGGGGGCCCGGGTCCCCTTCCTTTAATTGCTATTTAGAGGCTGAGCTCTGCTCCTTGGAGCGGAATGCCACTGGGGCCTTCACCTTCTGGATCTCTTTCAGGGTGATCGCATAGCATTCCTAGGCTGCCACTTGGTCGCCTTTGATATCAATTGTACCTGTACCGTCGGGGCATAAACATCTCATGATTTGGTGAAGAGTCGAAGGCACACCTTGCATTCGGTGAATCCATCCCCTCCCCATGAGTAAATTGTACGAAGGTTTGGCATCGACTACAACGAATGTCTCGTTTAGGGTCCTCTGAGCGGCAGATACCGGTAGCTGAACTTCTCCGATCGGTTCAATTTGCCTTCCGTCAAAACCTGCGATGGGGCATCGGGATGCCAGAACTTCTGACGGATCGATCTCGAGCTTTTCAAAAGCCCATTTGGTGATGATGTTAGCGCTGCTCCAAGGATCGATCATGACTCTTTTCACAAGACAGTTGGCCACCATCAAGGTCACGACCAGAGGGTCTTCGTGCGGGGTTTGGACACTCCGAAGGTCTGACACCGAGAAGGTGATCTGCGTTTCCCTTGCTTTGGGCTGGGCCTCACTGACCTCGTTGACTCTTCGCATCTTTTGGGCTTTCCGCATGTGGCTCTGGTGTGACCCTTCGATTGCCTTGGATGGGGGGCCGCCATATATCATATTAATCACCCTGACCGGCTGTGCATCTGAGGGTTTCCGAGGGGCACTGAGGGCACGTTGATCATTTGTCCTCGGTCTGTCCCGTTGGACGTAATCTCGGAGTTCCCCGCGAAGTAGTAACGCCTCCACCTGTTGCCTTAGGTTGCGACATTCATTCGTGATGTGCCCGAAATCACCGTGGAAAGCACAATGTTTTGACTTGTCCCTCTGGTCAAGTGGCTGTCTCATGACCGGGGGTTGCTGGAAGATCCCTTTGGCTTTGTTCTCTTGGTAGAGTTTAGCAAGGCTAACCTTTAGGGGTGTCAGCCTTTCGTCGAACCTGGGGCGTTTGACCGGTTTAGGGATTGACGATCCTGGTGGGGCTGAGGATCCCGGTGGAGTTGCTCGCTTGCGATCGGTCGATCGATCCTTGGACTGAATTTGAAGATCGACGAAGGCTGACCTCCTTTGCCGGAGAGTCTCCTCTTCCTCAATTCTCAAGTATCCCTGGGCCCTGGAGTTTAGCTCTCCAATGCCCGATGAAAGGCGCTTTACCAAAGATTGATGGAGCTTGGTTCCTGGAATGAGAGCCATCCTGAATGCCTCAACCGCCGAATGCTGGTCGCAGTTATCCACAGAAGAGGATTCAATGTTGAAGCGGGATAGAAAACTTTTCAAAGACTCCCCCTTCTCCTGGATAATGGTGAAGAGGCAGGATATGGTCTTCTTTTGTATTTTGTTTCCATAATACTGGGCAATGAAGAGCCTGGTCAATTGTCGCCAGCTGCCAATGGATCGGGGTGGCTGCTTCCTAAACCACAATAGAGCGGCGTCAGCAAGGCTTGTAGAGAATACTTTGCAAAGCAGGGACTCGTTCTCAGCGTACATGGTCATCTTCTGATGGATCTGGTATATGTGCTCCTCGGGATCCCTTGTGCCATCGTAAGGGGTGAATTGGGGCATAACGAACTTCTTTGGAAAGGGCTCTTGTGTTATCTCGTGAACGAAGGGTGACTGTACCAATTCAGTGGACGCCTGGATGGCCATGTCATCAGTGGATCTGGATCTCAAGTCCCCGAGGAATTTTCTTTAGAATTCATCCATCATCGCTTGAAGCTTCTGGGGGGTTATGGACTCGTCGGCTGCTGGAGCCTTTTCCGAGCGCTGAGAAGACTCGACATGCTCCTCAGGTTTGTCGCTGCCCTACTGGTTTAAAGAATGGCCGACTGTCGCCACAGGAGGGTTATCTGTGACTATTGGCGGAACAACAGGCTGTGGAATCAACCTGGCCATGAGCTCTGCATTCTGCCTTTCCAAGGCCATGCTACGTTCCTCAGCAGCTGCCAAACGTCGAAGAACTTGCTCCATGGAACCCTCTGCAGGACTATCCACAGTGGGTTGAACGTCCGCCTGCGAACGAGTGATTGGCATCTCTGCAGTGGCTTGGCCTTTGTTTGACAAACAGACTCAGCTTTTTGAGATGGGAAGAAGGAGGCGATTTTTCAGATCCCGAAGGACAGATTTGAAAAGCCGCGACTCTGATAGTGTGACTTCCCACAGACGGCGCCAATGTGTAAATGCTCAAAATTGCACTACACAAGAGAGAATGCTTTATTCAACATTTGATTTTCCTTTTATACATTTCTCAATAGGCTTAAAGCCCATTGGGGCAACATTTCATTTACTAAATAAATACGTGGATACAATGGGCCCAACCATTGGGCTTACAAGAGTTTTATTGGGCCAATAGCCTTATGGGCTTAACCCGGAAAAGCTTTGGTGGGTCAAGACATTTTCTACACTTACAGTTAGACTGCAGATTACAAAATACATCAAGTTTGGGGGAGGTTTCTATCACATTCAGAACTCTTGCTCCATAAAGTGGTAACATTGTTCTATCCCCATGATTTAATGTTTGTTATTACTATAAGGACATGGTTTAATTCAAGTTTGGGGGGGGGGGGGGGGGGGGGGGGGGAATAGTGGTAGACATATGAATATTGGGAGAATGCTAAAATATATATATATATTTTTATACATAAAAGCTACTATTTGCTACTGTTATTTTTTGAAAACTGCAGTAGCCGATCGATTGTACGATTACTCAATCAATCAGTTGACTCAAAAAATAAAAATATATAAACTACAAATTTTTTTTAAAAAAATCATATATATATATATATATAGTATACATAATAATAAATATAATATATATTTAAGTATAATTAACATAAAATTGATTTACATAGTATAATTTATATGTATAAGTAAATAAATAAATAAATTATACTTTTAAAATAAATTATTTTTGTCAATATTTATTTAAGCATATTTGTGATTAAACTTGTGAGTTAATTAGGAAAACGAGACTAGTTTATAAATTAGATATACGTGATATTTTCTGCTTATCTGAATAATGATTAAATTAGAAAGGTGAAAAGATGTGGTTCTCCATAGGTGAGTGAATTGGTGAAATTAAAACTAGAAAAGATAATCTTGACCTATAAGCGCATGCACATGATCTCTATAGTTTCATTTATGAGCATATAAAGTATTATCTCTGAAATATATATATATATATATATATATATATTGAAAAAAAAGAGAGAAAAGAAAAAAATACGTAAACATTCTCCTTATTAAACAATACACACTCGCATACTAAAGAGTGGAGAATGGCGTATTGGAAAAAGGAAAAAAAATGATTGGAAAAAGCAAATAGGAGAAGAAAGCCTTCTCCAAGAAAAGAAAGGTATATAAAAAGTATATATATATTATGAGTGGAAAAGGAAAAAAGAGAGAGGAAATCCCTCTCCAACAAAAACAAAAAAAGATAAGGGATATACTATAAATGAGAGTAAATGTGCTATAGAGAAAGTTCACAAGATACGGAAGATTGTTGGTTCTGGAAGTAGAAATTAGTTAAGTTTAACCATTAGTGGAGACCATTCTCAACACCGATCTGATTTGGTTATTGTTTTGTATGAGTAAGATTTATTTACTTGCATTTATTCTATGGATTATATCATCTCCTAATTAATAAACGAGAATAGTTATGAATATGTGAAAATAAATATTATAAAGAAGTTGTGGGTAGTTTATTTAACCCTCACGAGACTTCACTCGTCCACTATGATTTTTCCTAGGGCTTTAAAAGGCTTATTACACGTGCTAAGTGTAATCGTTTATCCTCACGAAAGAAAAAGATTAGTTTAGATTATTTAATTAAATTAGATTATTTTATTCTTCATGATGTTTTCTTTTATTTCATTGCTAAGGGACTAGCAATATTCATGTTTGGGGGTGTGATTAGACCAGAATATTTGGTATTTTGGGCATTAATAAACCCTTAGTTAGTCTATTTATTTTATTAATAAGATACTCTTATTTGAGTTGTGTGTTTAAGCATGTTTCAGGAGCCTTAACTTAAATCTGAGTTAATTTTGGGTTTTTAACAAATATTGTCACGCCCCTAAATTCCAAAGACTCCCGAACCCAGACATCCGAGGAATCCGGGATCGTGATCTTTCAAATGAGCGACCAACTAAGAATATCAACATTAATAAAATGAATAGAATCATGCCAACAATATGATTCCATACAATTGAGTGGAAGCTAAAACCAAATGATACACAAGACACATCGAGACGCCGAAAGAATACATCCCTACAACGATGTAAGGATACCAAATACAAGGAAGGGATAGACCAACAGACTGGCTCCTAAGAAATACAACAGTCCCAATACAGGGGATAAGTAAATGAAACTAAAATGGAACTACACTACGTATGACCGTCCCGATCCTGCAGTGTCATCCGTAACACCCTGTCAAATCAAGAACCTGCAATGAGTAAACAAAAGAAAGGTGTCGTTGTACCCAAGCAACTCTAGCTGAAACATCCCCGCAAACTGGTGTGAGGCACCAGGGAAAAAGAACGCCGGAGTGAGCTCATCTAAGCCCTGTAGGAAAAAGGAAATCATAATCATCACATGCTCCGACCGTCCAAGCCTAGTGTGAAACAACCCGTGTACATGTATCTACCCTAGGTCAGTCAACCATCCCACATGACACTCACACCAATACGAGAGCCCTGAAACATATCCCTCTAGTCCCCTATCATGCATCATCAAGGCAACTAGCACATAAGGAAACCATAATATAACATCATATGGCAAACGTATACCTATATATATATACATAGAGACAACAAATAAGTAGAAGTCATGCAGTTCTAACTTCACTAGAGAACACTATAACTCGTACTCACCAATCCAACACTAGTAGTCTATATTATTCACGTAAATGTACACCGAGTATACAATACCCTAGCGTAACATAGCCAATCAATCTAGTGGCCACAACAATAACCAAAGGATCTAAGGAAACTAAGATCACCACGACGCCCATTAGAAGGAACATCCATAACCAGTACCAAGGAAAACTCTCAAATCCTTATGTACCTACATAACCATTGTCAATGCATATATACACAATACACATACGACACATCAACCTCTTCACAAAGGCGAACCAAACTCACCTCAACATCAATACTCATGCCACTACATCAATCTCATAATACTACCCACAAGGAGATCAATTCCATCACTAACGCTCTCACTATGAATAAGGAAAACTAACTACTCAACCACAAAGGGTACGTGAACACTACCCTCAAGAATGATCACACAAGACCATGAAACCAAGCAAGGGAAGGAAACTCCAATGCTAACCAAACCAATAACCAGAACATAAATTCATAGGGAAGGACATCCACCCGTGATGAGGAAACATCATTACGTATGTGCACTAAGCCATACACATCATAACCGAGACTCGAAATGAAAGAAGGTATGAGACACATATACCGAGAGAATACACTCTAAAGTTAACCAAACAACCACAACTCTAGGATTCCTATGACGCCCACGAGGACGAGAAGAAAAAGTGACACGCTGGAACCCGAGAACACAACGTCTATTTCCAACACCACAGATAAATTGATGACATAAAGGAGTGGCTCGGCATTACGCCGTGACCAACACTCAAGAAAGGTGGATCTAAGATGATCCTTCAACCTAACAAAACTCATCCCTAAAGACCACTAATCAATGCCCAAGCATAAGAGAAGAAGTGGTGAAGCACAAGGGAGAGAACATAAAGAAACTGGAAGAAGTACACAAAATAAATACCACTGAGTGATACACCGAGTACTCGGTGACCCTCTACCGAGTTGTGACAAACCAAACTCTCTGGAATAATTTGAAATTTTACACAAGTGCGTCTCTCACCAAGTACTCGGTAAAATCATCACCGAGTACTTGGTGGCCCCAGAATATAAAGTCAAGGAATGAACTCGAAAAGCTTCTAAACGAAACTGGATGTCTTCGAGTCAAACCCGAATACACCGAAACATCTCCCACACCATGCAGAGTGACTCAGCATCCGACATGAACCCTGGAGAATGAAGAATGAAGGCAGAAGTCCGAAAATGACAACACTTCAACGAAAATGGGAAATAACGATCCCATAACTCTATCCCCAATCGGGAATTCAATTAAACTCTCAAATCATCAAACTTATTTCAACCACCTAAGACGGTTAATTTGACAACTTCAAGAACACTCCTATTCTTAGGATATGAAAAGGAAGACCTAGTAGCCAAAACTATGGGACAAACTAGGTTCAATTAAAATCTTTTCCAATCCATTCAAACCTCAATCCACACGTAATATCGATTCTCTTAGATTACTAATGGAATCAAGAACTGTTACTACACAAGTGACTAGGATCAATCCTCACCTCACTTAATCAAACCCCAAACCTTAAAGTATGATAGACGATACATTCCTCAAGTGCAAAAGAATTAACAAATGGCCATCACTACATAACCAACTAAGATCACGAAAATATCACCAATGATACGTCCCTCAAATGTGCAAGAACATCAAGTGATCAATACCTTAGTACCGACCAAGGTCACAAAACTATCACCCACCTTCTCAAAGGTTACAACTCACACTCAACTCCATAGTCCACCACCGACTTTACTTAATTATAAAAAAGCTATTAAACCAACTCATATCACCACCCTAAGGTGTATAAGCACATATCAAGAAGTATAAACATTCTTCTCACATTATACTTTAAAACAAGGCATGCAAATCATATTACCACATTATTCAATTTCACTTGAGCATTTTAATAACATATGAATTAAATATCGAAATTCACATGAAACATGCTCCTCAACCACATTGAATAATATCATGATCCATATGTAAACATAAATCATATAACGGCAACTCAATGAAATGTGACCCACACACCTCATGGTACCACGCGACCACACACACCTTAACTCTAAGGATAAACGGGATCATTCTCTAACCTTTCCCTTTATGCTCAGAAGGAAAGGTATATTTATCGTACCAATTCTTCCCAAGTGCTTTTGACACTTCACATTTTTAACAAGGAAGACGTCAAACATGACATGGTCGTGAAATATGATTTGGACAAGTCCTTCCCCTACCGTCTCTATTTCTTGGAAGACTAGTTTCGTAGGAGCGAGAAACACACTATAGGCAGTTGTTATGACGATCCGAAACAAGTCTACTCACGCATAATTACACAAACGTATGTAGACCAACACCAATTGAATTCTCAATACAAAATGTGAACTCCATATGCATTATGTCTCAATAACCCATGCACCAACACAAATATGTATCTCATCATATTTATGAACAACATTCCCAAAATGCCAAAACAAATGTCATTAATCATTCAACATGCTTTTAAATCTCATTAAAGCAATAATCAACAAGGATGTTTTCTCATGCACCATTCATGATCCAAATCATAAAGTTGTCATTTAATACACAAGGATAACATTCCCATTCATTTAACATGCTTTTATCTCAATTAAAACATTTAACTCACAATGATACACTCTCATGCATAATTAATGTTCCAAATCGTCAAGTTGTCATTTAATTCACAATGATAACATTACCATTCATTTAATATGCTTTATCTCAATTAAAACAATGATTCACATTATCTCATTTTCATACACAAGTTTAATGTTCAAGATAGTAACTTCAAGGTTAACAAGAATGGGGGAACTAGAATAACACTCTAAGTTCATAATCCCAAACACCACCAATCATCTACATCCACATCCCAACTCACTAATCAAGGTAGCTAGCCTACTTACGCTATCAAGGCTACACTACTAAAACCCGAAATCATATACGTATACTTACACTTATACATATATACCTCCATACTCATTTATATAGGCATACAAGCATACTTCAATTTCAAAAGTCCAAGAATCATAACCCATCTAGCATATATCATATACCTATCTCAAGGATGAGATAAACATAGATTATAACACATAAATACATACAAACCCTAAATTCATATTTCTCAAGTATACACTTAACAAAAATTTATCTAGGGTTAGAAAGCCCTAAAACAAAATCGTACAGTGACGAACCAAAGAATGAGAGATTAAAGATGCTTTCCCCTACCTCAAATGAAGAGTAAGCCAAACCACCAAACAGGGCCCATGAAACCCTAGCTTTCACTAGAAATAGAAATTGACAAAACCAATCTGTGAAAAGCTTGCCATAGCCTCATAACGATGAATCAAGACTCAAACCACAAGAAAAACAAGAATCAATAGATGGTTTGTCAAGAAAACCTAAAACGAGGGTTTGATAAAACAACTCACAAAGAGAAGAAAATGCTTACCAATCCATGGCTCAAATCGAAGCCAAGAATACCATGACCAACTTCCGTGTTGAAGCCGTGATCCAATTCCAAGCCCAAATAGATGAAATAGGGCAAATAATGAGAGAAAACTAAGTGGGAGAGAGAGAGAGACTGAGTTTAGAGAAGAAGATGAGAGAAATGAAATGTTTTTAGGTCAACTCCCACTTATATAGACAATTTGTGGATTCTGCCAAGTTGTACATCGAGTACTCGGTAGAATAGAGGTCGAGTACTCAGTAACCCTTCCACCGAGTTGTACATCGAGTGCTTGGTAGCCCTGAAATTGCAAAGTGCAAGAAAAGGCTCCAAGTCCCCAAGATGACACCGGAGAACTCCGAAACAATACAGGACACATCCAAACACTCTAGAACACATCGGAAGACTCTCATACTTCCTCATCAACTCACACACAAGTGAAATACAGAGAATACCCCTCACTCTCAAAAGTTCTAAAAATAAACACATAATCACATAAGTGTTACACCAGAACGTCTACAATAAACTAAGTAACACGTTTGAGCACAGAACACGTTCTCCGAAGCATAAAAAAGATAACGTTACGAAGAACTGACGTAGTCGCCAACGAAACACAAATCCATAAAGCCGGAAATGAAATACCATGAAGTCATATCGCTAAGTCCGAAACATAAACGCGAAAAATTGACACGTACCAAGATTGCACAAGATGTCATGAATAAGTGACGTCACAAAACGTTAACACTTGGGAAAATAATTCCAGAAAGGAGAAAGGAAACGCGGGGCGTTACAAATATGCCTGATCCAGAATAATACTTAGAGGATAAATGCACTCAGTTCAGAGAAAGGTACAAGTCAGCAAAGTAGAGTACAAGTGATTGAAGTACAGAATCGCAGAATAAAGAAATATTAAATTTCAGGAGCCACTAATAGATTGGCCACTGTCGACATTGGGAAATGTGCACGAAGATACTGCAGAATTCTGACTTTGTGTGCAAGTATATCAGAGGGCAGATTGGTCCATTCACTTCTGTTACATGGTCCTCACACTAAGAATTCTTAGAGTTCAAGAAAATATATGCCATATTTACACCGATTTTTGTCTATAAATATATGAAGACTTCATGAAGAGAAGATATCCTGGATCATATATCATCATTCATATACAAAGTCTCTCTCTAGAGAGGCTCTCCTCAAGAAATCAAGAACCAACTATCCAACCGTGAAGATGGTGGCTTCATCAACGATGCAGTCTCCTTTCTCCATGAGCGGCTAGTCGGTATCTAGGGTTTCCAACGAAACCCTAGCCGAGTAATGTAGACTTTTATTTATTTTTATTACAAAGATGGGAAGCTGGAAAACACTTATATGATGATTATGTAGTGAAAGACATAATGAATTTCCTAAATAAGATTTATTTATTAATTATATTCTTAAACTGAGATTGAATTAATGATTTATCTTAAACAACCATGTTTTTACTAAGGGCGAGAAATCCGAGATTTAAATAATGGTTTCTACATAATGGTATTTAACGACATGATAAGATTTTAGGTACATATAGTTCATACTAAGAGAAGATGATCATTAGTATGCTTTTAATTTCATGTTTTAGGAGTACTTGTAGTATAGATGCTTATAATGGTCATGCTAATCGAAGATGAACTGTAGTAAACTAAAGTTGATTGCACCTCTTTTGGGATTAGAAAACTGCTTGTAGCGTTACTAATCTGATTCATATAAGTTGTATTGCCCTCTTTCAATAGAATGATTAAAGGAATACATTACAAGGTTAGTAGTGTAGTTGGAGCAAAACCCTAGACTTGTTTATCTTGATTTAAAACACAAAAATTATATCTTTTTATTTTGTATTTATTAGTTTATAAAAACCAATCAAAATCAAAACAACGTTTATCTTATAATTCAAATTTCTGTTTTACAATTGTTTCAAATATGACTTTGATCTCTGTTGTTCGATACCCTCTCTACCTTACTATACTATATACTATTCACATACTTGCGACTGCGAGGTAAAACTAGATCATGCTATTCTTCATTTTAAGCACTTTTATTTACATACGATTAGAATTGATCAGATATTATATATAAAGCTTAATTCTTCAAAAAAAAAAAATTACACATTTTTAAAGTAATAGGTGTTATAAGCACAATATCTATATTACATCCATGTCTTTTTAGCACTTGTCAAAAATAAGTAGGTGCAAAACATACATTTAAAAACTAATGGGTGTTATACGCACAATATCTATATAACATGGGTATTTTAAGTACTTATCCCAAAAATAGGTGTCAATACATATATTTTTAAATTAATGGGTGTTATACGCACACTATCTATATTACTGAGATGTTTTGAGTAGTTAACCGTAAAATGTATTTTATTAACACAGTGAATGTTTTATGCAATCAAGAGTTGTAGACGGACACGTGGAATGATAAATTAAGGGATAAAACATGACTAACTAAATTCTGTATTAAATGTAACTTGCTTCATAAGTATATACGAGTCCTCATTCACAACGAGTCTCTTAGAAGGATCTATATATGATCCCATTATATATACTTAATTCAATCCTAATCAGACAAAATACAATTCAGATTAATGGATCCAAATAATTGTCTATACATTACGTGTGGCTGGCTAATAATTAGTGATATACATGGACAACAAATTTATTCTTTTGGTATTCGATTGCCATGTATGTATGTGTACCCCAAAAAGGGTAAATAAAAGGGACAAAAACTATTCGAATCAAGCACCGTTCACGTGGCTTCGGTCAAATATCAAAAGCAATTTTATTTTCTTTTGGCTTGGTATAGGTAATTCATAATTGAAACCAAAATTAGCTTAACATTCAGAGGCATGTATAAAAGAGACAGGGAGCATTAATTTAGTGAATGAATCATTATGTTGTCATAATTCAGTATTTTATTTAATAAATTAGTGATATAAAATAGTAAATAAGCATCCTCTCTTACATAGGTCCTAATTGGGAAGACTCTGGGGGATCAACAGCCAAAACTTACGAAGGTTGGGTGATTTTTCATGTCACAAAAGAGAGAGAGGTTTCAAGGGTAGTATTAACCATCATGTCATAAAGTCTATCAAACCATTGATCCAAAAGAGTTATGTAAGGGCCAAAATTTCTCGCCAATCAGAAGAGAAGGCACAATGGCGATTGTCCAACGGGAAAGCGGGTATGAGCCCAATAAAGAAGAATATCAAGAGAGGCTCATAATTGTTCAAAGTTTGTGCCTAATTGGAAAGCCCATGAGCCGTTTCAAATTAGGTCTCAAGCCAAAGATCCGGATAGATATGGAAAAATAGTGATTGAATTGTAAAAGGAAATCAAATCCCTGAAATAAAGGAATTTGATCATAATCTTAATGGGCCAAGAAACCCATTTACTCTTGTATAAATACAACCTTAGAGCTTGAATAAGATTCATTCGAAAGTATAGCAAAAAATATAATCTACACTTTGGCGTCGTCTGTGGGAAGACGAAAATCTTTCTTGATTTTTCTCCCAAACTTTAAGCCCTTTTCTTTTCACCAAGAAACCTCGCGAAAAATACCCATGGCGATAACCAAATCTTCAGCATCAGCAGGAGAAACTGCCACCCATAACACATAAATCTTATAGATCATGCAATGATTGGAGGCGGTGGAGAAAAGGAATGCAGACCTCAAACAACAGAATGCAAATCTATGTCAGCAGATAGCCTAGATGCTAGCACCAGCAGGCGTGGGCAATGGAGTCAATAACAATGGAGGTGGTCTAGATCCACCAGGACACGAGGAAGGGACCAGAAACAGAGTGGTAGATGGTCAAGAAAAGATCTCTATTCCAGTACCCGGGGGTCTGCCTCTTCAACAACCTTCAACTGTTGAAGTATATAAATACTTAATACACCCTCTCTAACAACTTAAGCTTTTAGAGTAGTTGGTAGTTAACATGGTATCAGAGCCAAAGGTCTCGTGTTCAAACCTCACCGCCACCCTTTGTTGAAACTGTTGTTCCACTTGTTGGACTTGAAAGATACACATGAGGGGCGTGTTGAAGGATATAAAATATTTAAGTTACACCCTTCCTAACAGCTTAAGCTTTTAGAGTAGTGGGTAGTTAACATGGTATCAGAGCAGGAAGTCCCGTGTTCAAACTTCACCGCCACCCTTTGTTGAAATTGTTGTTCCATGTGTTGGACTTGAAGGTCACACGTGAGGGGCCGTGTTGAAGTATATAAATACTTAACTTACACCCTCTCTAATAACTTAAGCTTTTAGAGTAGTTGGTAGTTAACATGATATCAAAGCTAAAGGTCTCGTGTTCAAACCTCATCGCCACCCTTTGTTGAAATTGTTGTTTAACGTATTGGACTTGAAGGCCACATGTAACGTCCGGTATTTTTTACGTGCAAATTTTAAAAAAATTATTTATTTAATTGTTAAACAATTAAGTGCTTATGTGCTTATTTGCCTAACATGTTTACGTGCTTTGTTAAAATGAATTATGTGAATTGGTAAAACTAGTTGGATCATTTAATTTTAGAGTTGGGGACTTGGCTTTGAAGAGCAATGGAATTTATGGACATTAGATAATGAATTATAGGGTATGATATGAGATGTTTTGTGGTAGCATCTAAGTGGTATGGATCCTTATAGGGATTGTATGTAATGTATGAACTGGTGAATTGAGTTGATGGATGATTGTCGTTCAACCGGTAATTAAAGGATTCGATTGAGATATCTTCTTGGGAGGCTTTTATATTTTATAGATTGGCGATTTTGAGTAATCGAGGTTTGATCATAGCTTATCCAAGAGACTGTGGGTTGTAATAGAGATTTATTCGTGATTTGACTTTGGAGATTCAAAGTGTAACTTTAGCATTATGATATAAGGAGTATTAAATGAATTAGTTGAGAATTCGAGGTTTAAAATGATTGATTTAGGAAGGCAATGATATAATGATTATAGGATTGAAATGTGGAGGAATTGTTTGAGGTCATTATGTGTATATTATTGACGGTGATCGTGATTATGGATCTAGTGCTTTTATGGTTGAGATAGTGAATTGAGTGTTATGGTTATAGGGCCAAGGAAAACCATTATTTGTTGAGGATTAAGTGCTTTGATCTATGGCCTTAACATATGTTTTGCTAGGAAGCGGATCCTTTTTGGTGCTCTTGAGGTTGAAGATTTGATCTTCCTTACTGAAGTTAATGTAGTACCCGAACTTGAGGTACGATCATTATGGTCATAGGAGTCTTGATAATGCTTATTAGAGTTTTCGTCATACCTTGAGTTTGGACTTGGGATTAGTCCCTTTGTGTTTCTAATTGATTATAATGTGGTAGCCTACCGAGTGGGTTATCATAGGAGCTCAACGGGGTTCACAATATTTGTTCCATGTGTTATCCTTCTCATGTGCGAGCCGGATCCATCACATATCTTGAGTAGACGGGTGTCGTTGTTGTTACAGACGTGTCCTACGGGGAGCGAACTGTGAGGACATTAGTTACTCGAGGGTGAGTTTTGTGATGCAAAACCTTTCCGTTAGTAAAGGTCAAGGAAGTGATTTATGAATACGAGTGTGAAGTATGGAAAAATAAAATAATATATATATACCCGGACTTGTTTTCTACTTAGGTACGTCTTGATTTCGAGGACGAAATCTCCTAAGGTGTGGAGGTTGTAACGTCCGGTATTTTTTATGTGCAAATTTAAAATTATTTATTTATTTAATTGTTAAACAATTAAGTGCTTATGTGCTTATGTGCCTAACATGTTTACGTGCTTACATGAATTATGTGAAATGAAAAAAATTGTGAGTTACATGTTATATTTTCTTTTCGTGAATAATTGAAAGTATTGAGACGTTGGTAAATTAGTAAATTCACATGTATTGAATTAGTGGATTTTGTAGAGAATTATTTACTAAGTGTTGGGAAGATGATGAGTGACAATATTGTAGTTGTGTAGAAGACTTGGATAAATTTGTAAATTTGGTTCATAATGGCAAGGGTTGTGAATAAGTGATAAAGGGGTGGTTAGCTTGGACATTTCACCACTACCTTTATGTTATCATCATTGTGGCCCTTGGATCAAATCTATCTTGCCATCTTCATTCCTAGCCCTTGGATAGGATTCTCTACACACCAACCCTATCTCTAACTCCATTATTGTCTTATTCTTCTCTCATTTCTCACCAAGAACACACATTCTTTTACACACACATTTCTCTACACCAAAATTCCGGCCACCTTGTTTTCCTTGCATTTTTGGCTTCAAGTCTTGCTCTCTCCTACTCTTCATGTTTGATGGATAGTGAGAACTTGTGGTGGTCTCTTGGTGTGGTGTTCTTGAGCTCATAGTGGTAAGCCTCCTATCTTTTTCTAAGGTTTTGTTGTAAGAAATCCTAACTTCCAAATTCTAGAAATTCATGTGCTAGTATTGAATTTTTGTTCTTCCATTGTTCATTCTTGTGGAAGGTTAAGAATTGTCTTCAACCATCAAGTGAATTGGCTTGTGGTGATTCTAATTTTGTTTTGGGAAGAACTCATTAGTGAGTTCACAAATTACTACTCCTTTGAATTATTTTCCATAAAACCTAGCTTAACCATTTTGGGGTTTTTAGCCTTACTTTGAATTCTTGATTATAAATCGGTTATTGCTACTAAAAACCATTAGTTAAAGATCCATGTTTGTTTTAATGTTGTTTGAAGGCTTGGGAGACCTTTGACTCAAATTCTCAATATCACCTCCTTGAAGCTCTCTAGGTCATTCTTGGCTCGGTTTGTTGTTGGTGTCATTTGGACGGATTGCTTGCACCCTTTTGCTCATTATATTTGCTTGGATTGAGGTAGGGGAAAAATGAGTTGTTTTAGTTTTTCTACGAGGGTGTGTGCGTCTATGTGTATATATGCCGTATATATATATGCGAGTTGAGTCTTGACAACTTAGACGATGAACTAGACCCCTTGAAAAACATGATTATGTGATTTTAATGCTTGTTGTGGTTTATTGATCATAAATGTCATATTATGAGCATGTGAATAATTTTGACATTGTATATTGCATAAAGAGAAAAAACATATATTATGATGGAGTATGGTTGATGAAAAATCATACGTGCATATTGAGTACATCATGTAGTGTCAAATTCATGGTGTTGGAATATGTGGGTGGTGTAGTGATGTGTTGGTAGTCGGGTTCGGATCAAAGCAACAACTGGCCAGGAGGTATCAAGCCTACGGAACTAAAAAGCCGGCAAATGTGAGTTAGGAGTCCGGGTAGAGGCTCAAGTTCTTGACTTGTGTAGTCATGGCGCACGGAGTTGCAAGTGGGGCTCTCGTGCAACCGTCTTCCTTGTTGAAGTGATAGAGAGAAAAATCACTTGGGAATAGTCGGTGCGGTACTCTACATTACTTGATGAGCTTGTATCCTCAAAAGTAATTGGACAGAGTATGTATCCGTTAACCTGAGTTGGGCGCCGTGTGTCTCATGGTGTGTGTTGAGTTATGGTGCATTTGGACTATAATATATATGTGATTATGATGTTATTATGGAAGCATGCGATAATTGTAGAAAAGTTTGTTGTGAGCATGTTGGGGAACTTATTTGTGGGGTTCGATGGGGTTCCGGATTGGCGTGAGAGCCATGTGGAACAAAAGACTGACCTAGGAGTAGTTGCATGTATCATGGGTGAGTTGTACCACTCGGACTACCGAGATTGAGGCAATGACGCTTCCTCTACTGGGCTAGTGAGCTCACCCCACGCCTTATATATTTTTTAGGTGATGATCCCGTTGGGAGAGTTCCGTAGTCTCTCCGTGGACCTATGAATGTATGTCCGCCCTTTTGTGCATGGGAGACTGACCATACTTTTATTTTGTTGGGAATTAGGTCGATAAATATGTTCCTTTTTCCCATGTAAATCAAACTTGTAACACTATTTTATTTTGATCCGACTAGCATGTTAGTCGAGGTGTTTTTGTCTATGTATTTCCCTTAGAGCGCTATGCGCAGGGATTATGTTCTTTTGGTGCACTTCAGTGCCAGATTGTGTATTTTTGAACAACTATGACTTATTTCGCCTTAGGGCTCTTTTAATGTTAATCTATAAACTCTTTTGTTTAGGGTTTTATAGTGGACTTTCGTTATTGATGTGGTTTGGCCGAAAACGGTATTTTTTCTAGGTTTTTAAGCAAACCCTATTGTTTTGAAAGAAAAACCCGTTTTCGCTCACCCCCGTGACCCCGACAAAAACTTGAGTTTTGAAATGATGATTGAGTTGTTTTTTTTGAAAGGGTTTGACATTTTAAAAGTCGGTGGTATACTAGAACGGAGACCGGGGGCAAGACGGAGCTTTTATGAAACCTTAAAGCAATGCTATTGGTTTAAAACTTACATTTTTATGAAATTAATTTGGTGTATAGATCTAATTATGAGTATATCCACATATGGAAATGCACACGGGGTTGTTTCGGCGATTTTCGGATGTTTCGGAGCATTTTTCGGGTCCGTGAGTCGACTGATGGATTTGCGTCAGTCGACTGGCAAATAGCCATAAACGTTCTGGTGAGGTCAGTCGACTTATTTTTCAGGTCAGTTGACTGATTGTTCAAGTTAGTCGACTGATTTCCCTAGGGTGTCTCCGAGCAGTTCTGTTTCGACAGTGCTTCACTCTTTCGGTCATATCTGGAGCTACAGATGTCGGATTGAGGTGATATTTATATTTTTAGAAATCTGACTTAAGGATATTGATGTTAGGATTTTGAATCTCTTAATTTGAGTCCCTTTTGAGGGCGTAATGGTCGTTTGAAACTGACAGTACGTTTTGAGCCTCGACACCTCAAGACGACCTATTTCTTCAAAATGTTGTAGTTTTCGTTTCGTACCTTCAAATTCGGTTCCGTTTGTTCATATAACTTATTTTAGGTCCAAACCTTGTATTTATACCTTGAAATCATTACTTTATCCTTGTGATGATTATTTTATCCTTGGGTGGGCAAGGATGCTTAAACGGTCCGTTTAAGGTACCGTTTGTTTCGTTTTGCTTCTACTTCGATCCCGAGAGGTCTTCTTGTCATGTTGTAGGAGTTACATTAAATGTTTACCCTTTTGTGAGTATTTGATGACTAAAGGCCATTTGTTCTCGTTTCTTTTTACTTTCGCATTCACTCCCTTAGCTCTTAGGCTCGAGTTATGGAGTCCTAAGAAATTTGGGGCGTGACACCACACGTGAGGGGGCATGTTGAAGGATATAAAATATTTAAGTTACACCATCTCTAACAACTTAAGCTTTTAGAGTAGTTGGTTGTTAACACCAACCATAAAAGACTTAGAGGATATAGCTAAGAAGATCAAGAGGCAGGTGCTTGAGAGCATGAAGGGCTAGACTCCTTCCATGAAAGATCTAGCAGCCCACACTGCCGTTGATATGATTAAATCACTCTTCATAGAGGAAATAGATCAGGCAGAGTACTCGAAGAAGTTTCGCTTGCCAACTTTCACCTTGTATGATGGGACCAATGATCCATCATACCATCTTTACCAGTACCAGACGAAGATGACCGCCTGAAAGAAGGATGAAGCCCTTCTGTGCAACGTGTTCCCCACCAGTTTGATAGAGGCATCGCTCCTATGGTTTAGGAAGCAACCGCCTGGATCAATTGGGAGTTGGAACAAGTTGTGCGAACTCTTTATAGCACAATACTATGGTAACTAGAGGCAAAAAAAGACTATCTCCAGCCTGTTCACTATGACCCAGGAGAAAGAGGAAAGCCTCCAGAGCTTTTTATCCTGGTTTACAAGGGAGATGTCTTCCATTGACCAGTGTGACCAGCTATCAGCAATAAAGGCTCGCAGAATAACCCTAATACCAGGCACCAAGTTTCACGCATCTCTGGTAAAAAGACCCCCCAACAACATTGGAGAGTTAAATTCCAGAGCCCAAGGTTACCTTAGAATCGAAGAGGAGGAAGCAGTTCGGCGAAGGAGAGCAGTTATGGTTACTATTGAAGCCCGCACAAAGGATCGTATCAAGGTTTAGAAGCAAGCTCGCCTAGCACCTCCCTCATCATCAAACAAGCCAACTGATAAGAAGCAAATGGTGGAGGAAAAAGTAACTCCCCTCAGAACAAGTCTCAACAAGCTCTACAAAGATAAGAAAGGAAAGGGAATATTCAGACCCCCTCTACCAATTAGGCAACCTATGGAGTAGAGGAACATGACCAAACACTATGCCTTCCACATTGAGTATGACATCATACCAACGATAACCGAAACCTGCACAGGAAAGTGGAGGCCATGATTGCAAAGTGAGAATTAGCTGATTATGTTGCAAAAGACCAGACCCATGCAGAGCGTCAGACGAATGCCCTTCAAAACAACACTCAGGTGGGGAAATTAGTGCGGGTGATCCATATGGTATAGGGCGGACACACCGAAGAAGAGACTGGGGGAGTCAAGAGATCCCAGATACTCCAGGCTCACAAACTCAGAAGAATTGGCGAAGTATGCCAGACATCTAACAGAAAGGAAGAGTCCCAGATCAGCTTCAATGAGACCGACCTGAGGAATGTGCAACTGCCCCACGAGGACCCTTTAGTCATTTCACTTTTAGTGGCCAACTGTTTGGTTAAAAGAATCATAGTAGACCCCGGTAGTAGCACAAATATCTCGACTAAATGGGCATTCGATAAACTTGGGGTAGATACCAACCAAATGCATCCCGCTAGAGTCCCCCTCGCTGGATTTGATGAACGAAGGGTGGAGCCGATTGGGGTCATTTAGTTGTCTGTATCAGCTGCTATAAGGACATTAAAAGAGAATTTCGTGGTAGTGGATGTCAAACTGTCATAAAATCTCTTGATGGGCAGAGGCTGGATCCACATAATACAGGGGGTGCCCTCTCAACCCTTCATCAAGTCATGAGATGCTTTGACCCCAACGGGATGGATATAATAGATATTCCAGGAGATTAGGTGGCAACAAAGGAATGCTTCATAGTAACCATGAAAAACTTGAATACATGGACTAAAGAGGAGGGGTAGAAAAGTTCCAAGCAAAATAAAATATAGCAATTACAGATTGACCCTTTCGAGGAGGGTCGGGAGGGTCAGATCACAACAGAGCCGCTCTAGGAGGTGGATATCAGCCCCTCTGAAGATGGTAAAACCACATTCATTGGGTTTAATCTTTCAACCATTGAGAAAGTAGATGTGATCAAACTACTGTAGGATAACATGGACATATTCGTTTGGTCACAGCTGGACATGCCAGGTATAGATCCCTCCGTCGCACAATATAAATTCAACATCGACCATGATGCCAGATCGATAAAGTAGAAGTAGAGGCGGTTTGGAGTGGAAAAAAACCAAATCATAGCTAAGGAAGTTAGCAAGTTACTAGAAGTTGGGTTCATTAGGGAGGTTAGGTACCCCACCTGGCTCTCTAATGTGATTGTCATCAGGAAAAAAGAATGGGAAATGGAGGGTTTGTATTGACTTCACCAACCTAAACAAGGCCTGCCCAAAAGACTGTTTCCCCTGCCAAAAATTAACCAGATATGAGATGCTACAACAAGATACGAGTGACTCTCATTTCTAGACGCTTACTCTGGATACAACCAGATCCCCATGAACTCAGCCGATGAGGAGAAAATGTATTTTATCACAGAAGAAGATACGTTTTGTTATAAAGTAATGCCTTTTGAACTGAAAAATATAGGTGCTACCTATCAAAGGCTGGTGAAAAGAGTCTTTGGTCACCTGATGGGCCACACAGTGGAGGCATACATTGACGACACTGTGGTCAAAATAAAGAAGAAAGAAAACCAGTTCTAGCACCTGAAGGAAGTATTTCAAGCAATCAGACTCTATGGGATGAGGCTCAACCCCTCTAAGTGCTCATTTGGAGTCTCATCTGGGCAATTTTTGGGCCATATCGTAAACATAACAGGGATAGAGGCCAACCCAGCTCAGGTCAAACCCCTGGTACATATAGAAGAGCCCAGACCTAGAAAGAAATTCAGACTCTCAGAGGAAGGGTGGCTGCGTTAAACATATTCATCTCCAGACTCACAGACAAGTGTAGACCTTTCTTCCTGGCCATCAGAGTAGGAAATGACAGCGTCTGGGGACCTGAGCAAACCCAGGCACTCCGAAAGTTAAAGGAGTACCTTGTGAGCCCTTCAGTGTTAATTTCTACAGACCCAAGAGAAATCCTACACCTCTATCTAGTGGTTTCAATTTCCTCAACAAATGTTGCATTGGTCAAGGAGGAAAAAACATGCTAGACTCCAGTCTTCTACACTAGCAAGTCCCTATCAGACCTCGAAACTAGGTACACTACCACCGAGCGAGTTATCTTATCACTAGTCAACGCCAAGAGAAGGCTCATAGAATACTTCGAGATACACCCCATTATTGTCCCAACATCATTCCCCATCAGGTCAATAATGTCCAAACCTGACCTGATCGGGGGAATTACCAGATGGACAATTGAATTGGGGGCCTTCGACATCACTTATGTACCTAGGACATCTATCAAGGGTCAGGCCCTACCAGACTTCCTTTTGGAAGCAGAACCAGAGTTGGAGCATCATGAACCAGATGAGCCAGAATGAAGTCTATTTGTCGATGGGTCAGTCGGAGCATCGGGGGCTGGAATAGGTCTGAAATTCATAACACCTGATGGTACCATAATCAAACAGTCAGTATGTTTGGAATTTCCAGCCTCTAACAATGAAACTGAGTATGAGGCACTATTAGCGGGACTCAGACTGTGCCAGAGTCTCTAGACCAGGTACCTTAAAATATATAGCGACTCTCAGCTCGTTGTTAGACAAGTCAATGGAGAATATGAAATTGGTG
The DNA here is from genome assembly GCA_963922005.1 of Cornus suecica. Lineage (NCBI taxonomy): Eukaryota > Viridiplantae > Streptophyta > Magnoliopsida > Cornales > Cornaceae > Cornus > Cornus suecica. The sequence goes on from OY998238.1 coordinate 74,394,799, forward strand.
AAAAGATAGAACCTTATAGGGCCCTAGCTCTAGCAGAGCTGAGCCACTTTGATCAGTTCAACCTTGAATAAATACCAAGGGAGCAGAATGAAAGTACGGATAGATTGGCCAACATGGCATCATCTAACACTCAGGATCTGACCAGGGTGGCTCCAATAGATTACCTTGAGATCCCAAGTATTAAGCAACAAGTCAGTGTTTGCATAATACCTTAGGAACCCAGTTGGATGGATCCTATCATATTTTACCTGAGGGATGGGACCTTGCCTGAAAATAAACTTGAAGCTATAAAGGTTCAAATAAAATCTTTTTGGTATCCCTAATCAACGGGAAATTATACCGAAAGTCCTTTGGAGGACCTTACCTCAGGTGTCTTACCCCCTCTGAAGTCAATGCCATCATGAGGAGATACACGAAGGGACGTGTGGAAATCATTCAGGAGGGAGTTCCCTCACTCATAAAGTGATGAATCAAGGCTATTTTTGGCCCTACCTGTTCCATGGAGATAGTATTCATCCTCTACATGAGTTTCTCAATCCCACGCTCAATCCACATCCCTTTTCCCAGTGGGGGATTGATATCATGGGACCACTCCCAAAATTTTTAAGGGAAGTTAAGCTAGCATTGATAGCCACAGATTACTTCACTAAGTGGGTGGAGGCAGAATCCTATTCGATAATCACACACAAGCATGTAATCAAGATCATTTGGACAAATATCATATGCTGTTTTGGAGCCCCCAGGATAATTATGATCGATAATGGGTTAAACTTAGACAACAAGTGGACCAGAGCCTTCTGTAAGCAGCACGACATCCAATTAAAGACATCCTCAGTTGGGTACCCGCAAGGCAATTGTCAAGCAGAAAGGTCCAATAGATCGATTTTAAACATCCTAAAAAAGAATCTGGAGGATGCCAAAGGACTCTAGCCAGACAAATTGATAGAGGTTTTATGGGGCATACAGGATTACTCCAAGGTTTCCCACTGGAGAAACTCCATTCTCTATGACCTATGGGGCAGAAGTTGTCATCCCTACAGAGAATGTAGTGCCGACCATAAAAACTGAGGCCTATCAGGAAGATCAAAACAATCATAATCTGGTGCATGCTCTCGATACCCTGGAAGAAAAGCGTGACAAGGTAGCTACCAGACTAGCTGAATACCACTAGAGGATCAGAAGAAGCTACAACCAGAAAGTGAAAAGACGAGAGTTCCAGGTTAGGGACATGGTCCTCAAGAAAAATATTGGTATCATCGGTAAGCTTTGTGAAAATTTGGAAGGACCCTACACTGTGACCGAAGTCATTGGCAAAGGGGCTTACCGATTGAGGAAAACTAACGGGTGCATGGAACCCCACTCACAAAATGCCTCCAGACTAAAGAGGTATTATCCCTAGATAGATTTTTCAGTTTCTCAAAATTGACAGGGGCAATTTACGTCCACGTTATTTGTCACTTATTTCGTTACAATGAATAAAAGAGGCTGAAGCCTAATTTCATTTCATACTATAACAATAAATTGTCAATGTATCACTTCTTAATTAAAAAGAGGAAATTATTCCTAAGATAAAAATGGCAGAGCCATTTGCCCAACCTATCATGTAGAGGTTATAACATGGCAGATGCATATGCCTAAGACATCACGTAGAGGAATTTATTCCTGAAGTTATAAAATAGCAGAGGCATACCCCTGAGCCATCATGAAGAGGAATTTATTCCTAAAGTCAAAAAAAAAATGGCAGAGGCATATGCTTACGCCATCGCAAAGAGGAATTTATTCATAACTTAAAAATGGTAGAGGCATATGTTTGGACCATTACAAAGAGGAATTTATTCCTAAAATTATAAAATGGCAGAGGCATATGCCTGAGCCATCGCAAAGAGGAATTTATTCCTAAGTTAAAAAATGGCAGAGGCATATGCCTGGACCATTACAAAGAGGGATTTATTCATAAAATTATAAAATGGCAGAGACATATGTTTGACACATTGAAAAGAAAAATTTATTCCTAAATTATAAAATGGCAGAGGCATATGTCTGACCCATTAAAAAAAGGAATTTATTCCTAAGTTAATTAGAAATGGAAGAGGCATATGTCTGGACCATTACAAAGAGAAATTTATTCCTAAAATTATAAAATGGTAGAGGCATATGTTTGACCCATTGAAAATAAGAATTTATTTCTAAGTTATAAAATGGCAGAGGCATATGCTTGACCCATTAAAAAGATGAATTTATTCCTAAAATTATAAAATAGAAGAGTCATATGTCTGACCCATTGAAAAGACGAATTTATTCCTAAATTATAAAAAGATGAATTTATTCCTAAAATTATAAAATAGAAGAGTCATATGTCTGACCCATTTAAAAGACGAATTTATTCCTAAATTATAAAATGGCAGAGACATATGTCTGACCCATTAAAAACATGAATTTATTCCTAAAGTTATAAAATGCCAGACGCCTAAAGCATCGCGAAGAGGAATTTATTCCTAAAGTAAAAAAAAAAAAAATGGCAGAGGCATATGCCTGAGCCATCGCAAAGAGGAATTTATTCTTAAGTTAAAAATGGTAGAGGCATATGCCTGGACAATTACAAAGAGGAATTTATTCCTAAAAATATAAAATGACAGAGGCATATGTCTGACCCATTGAAAAGAGGAATTTATTTCAAGTTATAAAATGGCAGAGGCATATGCGTGACCCATTGAAAAGAGTAATTTATTCCTAGGTTAAAAAATTGTAGAGGCATATGCCTGACCCATTAAAAAGATGAATTTATTCCTAAAATTATAAAATTGCAGAGGCATATGTTTGACCCATTGAAAAGAGGAATTTATTCCTAAATTATAAAATGGTAGAGGCATATGCTCAAGCCATCACGAAGAGAAATTTATTCCTAAATTAAAAAATGATAAATGCATATGTCTGAGCCATCGTAAAGAGGAATTTATTCCTAACTTTACTTCTACTCAAATTTGCAATAAAACCACAAACTATATGCCAGAGGCATTCTGGATCATACACTTCTCTCATGGAAAGTTTATGTGGCTTTTTCAACTACCCTAGATGTTTATTACCTATAAGGTATTTGGGACTTCCCCTTATTTCCACTAAGCTGCCTGTAAATGATTGTAAAATTCTAGTTGATAGCATGCTCTCAAAGGTGTCAAACTGGACTGCTAGGGCCATATCCTTTGCTGGGAGATTACAGTTGATAAATTCCACTTTGTTTAGCATCCACAATTTTTGGACAAACCTCATTGTTCTTCCCAAAAAGGTGTGTAAACTGATATGTGCCAAATGTTGTACATTTTAGTCCCCTAACTCGCTATTGTTTTGTCTTAACATTCCATTACTTGGTATTTTTATGCGGTTTGTGTGTCTAAGCGTGTTTCAAGAGCTTAATGAAGAAAACGAGCTAACTTTGGTGAATTAACCAAGGAAGTGCTTGTGTCTATCCAAAGAGATAACAAAAAATGTGTTTTTCAAGGAAAAAGTATCTCCCGGAGGGCAAAAATATCATTTTTCGGAGCCACAACTTCGTAAAACATACCAAAGAAGTCGAGGGGGTTCTAATGGAGAAATTATCAAGAAAAGTGATTTCCAAGAATTTTACTACGCTTAAGCTAAGCTTTTACAGTACCTAAAAGTGGCCAGAAATACTCAAAACTATGCTTAAGCTACGCTTGGGGATTTGGGCCTACAACTAAGCTACACTTAAGCGTAGCAACCCCTACACGTAGGGGCGAATCGTAGGTTCATAATTTCAGCAAATTTCAGACGACCATATCTCAGTCAAAACATGTTCAAATTGAGTGATTTTTGAGCCTAAAATTAAGAGCTTGAAGTCAGATTTCCAATAAGATAAAGCACGCCTCAATAGAATATGTATATCTCAAGTTATGATAAAAAGAGTAGGACATGTCTGCAGAAAAAAGCTGAAAATTGCAGATTCGGGAAGAAATCCTACTTTGACCCGAATTGATCCGTTTTGACCCAAATGACTTTTTGTTTGATCTAACAGCTATATGCACGTGTATAAGGTGTATTTACATCAGACTGAATGATTTTGACTCAAATTTAAGGGAAAACACATCAAAGAGGAATCCTACTCCTAGTGAGACAAGTCTAATACAAACTTGACTCTTCTCAATCAGTTCTATAAATACCAAGGTCTGGACCAGATCTAAGGAGTTTCTAATTCCATAATTCCTAGAGCACTATCTCTAAAAATTTATATCTTTCAAAGAAAGGAGTCATTTAAGACCTAGAGATCCGAAGAAGAATATCATGGAGGTCGTTTCTACATCAATGATGCAGTCACACACTACCATGAGCAACTAATTCGGTATCTAGGATTTTCTAGCAAAACCCTAGCCAAGTACTATAGTTCTTTATTTGCTTCAATTGTATTGAGGGGAAACTGTGACCACATTGTGATGATTGTGTAGAATAGAGATCGTAGTTATTCGTAATACGAGATTTTATATTTATTCTAATTCTTGTCTTAGATTGAATGATTGAATTATCTCACCCAATCATATTATCATAAACATATCATGATTTTCTACACAATGGTGCTTAACACTTGAAACCCTAGGTTTACACAGGTTATGCCTTGACGAGATGATATATACATGCTTTAGTTTAATTTTATGTTGTAGGAGTAGATTAGAGTAAAGTAGATGACATGTACTAGTCACACTTCGTCAGGAGATTAGTTATAGCGATTCCGGTGGATAGTATCTCTTTTGGGACATATTCGACTATTTGCGGTACGATCTTATTCACGGTGAATGATCGCTCTCTTGTAATTGAGCAAGTAGATAACTATATTATACGGTTAGTGGTGGAGCATGGAAACCCTAGTTTTTATCTCTACTGTTCTTGTCTTAATCTATCTTTACTTGCTTTATTAGTTAACTAGTTCAGAAATCACAAACAACAAACCATACTTTTATAACAATTTAAGAGTATTACTTTATGTGAGTTCAGAATACGACTTAATCCCTTGGGTTCAATAACCTTTCTCAAGCCGAACTGTACTACAAAATGATTCGTGCACTTGCGATATGTAAAACCTTGTCGTCAAAGGGGCCGTTCTTAAACATTATTTTTAACCCCATTCGACGTAAATCAAGTTTTTTGCGCCATTACCAGGGACTAACGGATATTATAAATTTTAGTAATTTAGCATACTTGAATTGTTTGTATTGTATCTAAAGTTAGACTGTGTGTTTTTGCGAGTGTAACGTCCGGTATTTTTACAGGTTAATTTAAAATTTTTATTTAAACAATTATGTGCTTATGTGCTTAATGTGTTTAATTGTTTTAGCATGCCTTACATGTTCTACGTGTTATAAAAATTGTACGTAGCATGTTTTATTTTCATTTTGAAATTAATGAAAATTATTGAGAACGATTTCGGGAAAGAAATGACCGAGGGGTAAAGGAGTAATTTCACATTTGGAACAATTAGTGGAAAATGTAGAAATTAGGGCAAGAATGGCATTTTAGTAATTAGGGAGGATGACAAGGGGTAAAAGGGTAATAAAGAGTCTTGATGGCACTCTTGTAATTAACCCCAACTTTGGATGAATTTGGTCATTTCCACCTTTCATGTGTTGTCTCATTCCTAGCCCTTGATCTCATTCTCCCATCTTTGTTTTAAGCCCTTGGATCATAAGGCCTTGTTTGGTTGGCACTTAAATGGAATAATCCATTATTCTTGGTCATCCACTTGACAAGACTTTTTCTCAACCATTGGATGGTTTGTTGATTTCCATCTTTTTTCTAAGCCCTTGGATGATAAGGACTTGTTTGGCAAAATAATGAGTTTTGTGAATTGTGTAAAAAGTCTTCCACTTGGCAAGACTAATTCCAAGCCATTGGATTCATTCTTTTCTTTCATAGCTTCATTTTGGACCCTTAGATTTGAGTAGGGTTAGTGGAGAATCTCTACACTTATGAGTTTCTCTCATTTACAAGACTTCTCTCATACACCACAAATATCTCTCTATCTCCCATACGTTTCTTTCTCTCTTGCTCTCCCTCATTACACTCCTTCATCTTCTTATTGTCAAATTCTCTCTTCCTTATGATGAGAATTTGAAGAAGGTTTGTGCATGAAAGTGGATGTTGGTGCTCCAAGCTTTCTTTTGAGCCAAATCTTGGTAAGTAAATTCTACTCCTTTGGAATTTCTAGTTTCAAACCCTAGCTTCTATTATTGGATTCTTGTCTTCAATTTTTGATTTATGGAGTTGTCTACTTATAACTCTTGCTTGAAACTCCATTGAAGCTTAGCTATCGGCTGGGTAGAGCTTAGTGTTGGATTTGGAGGAGGTTGGGTGGATTCGAATCACTCTTGGTGGCATTACTTGTTCTTGCTTGCTCTTGAGGTAGGGGAAAACGATTGTCTTTGTCTTAGTAAGAGGGTGTGTGCGTCTAAGTGTGTATATGCCGTATATATATATATGAGTTGGTTTTGGTAACTTAGACCATGATTTAGGCCCTTGATAATATGATTATGTGATATAAATTCATATTGTTGTTAATTGATTTTAAATGTGATAAGAATTAATGTTGTGGTTTATTTGTCATAATTGTAATATTATGAGTATGTGAAAAGTTTGACATGATATATTGCCTATAGAGAAAAGCATATATTATGATGGAGTACGGTTGATAAAAAAGAAAATCGTATGTGCATATTGAGTACGTCATGTAATGTCAAATTTATGGTGTTGGAATATGCGGGTGGTTTAGTGATGTGTTGGTAGTCGGGTTCGGATCAAAGCAACAACTGGCCAGGAGGTATCACGCCTACGGAACTAAAAAGCCGGCAAATGTGAATTTGGAGTCCGGGTAGAGGCTCATGTTCTTGACTCCAGTGTAGTCATGGCGTACGGAGTTACAATTTGGGCTCTCGTACAACCGCCTTCCCTGTTAAGGTGATAGAGAGTAAAAATCACTTGGGAAGGGTCGGTGCGGTATTCTACAATTACTTGTTGAGCTTGTATCCTCGAAAGTAATTGGACAGAGTATGTATCCGTTAACCTGAGTTGGGCGCCGTGTGTCTCGTGGGGTGTGTCGGGTCATGGTGCATTTAGATTATCATATATGTATATATATGTGTGATTATGATGTTATTATGAAAGCATGCTATAATTGTAGAGAACTGTGTTGTGAGCATGTTGGGAAAACTTAATTGTGGGGTTCGAAGGGGTTCCGGATTGGTGTGAGAGCCAATTGGGACGAAAGACTGACCTAAGAGTAGCTGCATGTACCATGGGTGGGTTGTACTACTCGGACTACCGAGATCGAGGCAATGACGCTTCCTCTACTGGGCTAGTGAGCTCACCCCACGCCTTATATATTTTTCAGGTGATGACCCCGTCGGGAGAATTCCGTAGTCTCTCCGTGGACGTGTGGATGTATGTCCGCCCTTTTGTGCGTGGGAGGCGGACCACACTTTATTTTGTTGGGAATTAGGTCTATAAATATATTCCTTTTTCCCTTGTAAACCAAACTTGTTGAAATATATTATTTTGATCCGGCTAGCATGTTAGCCGAGGTGGTATAGTCCATGTTTATCCCTTGGAGCGCTATGCGCGGGGATTGTGTTCTTTTGGTGCACTTCGGTGCCGGATTGTGTATTTTGAACAAATTCTAGCATGTTTCGCCTTAGAGCGCTTTAATATCATTATTGAATATTTTCCCTTGGAGTTATGAATGTGAATTGGATGAATTGCCATGAATTGCGAGTATTAGGTGTTTGGTCGAAAACGGCATTTTTTCTAGGTTTTCAAACTAACCCTTTTCGATTCGAATGGAAAAACCCGTTTTCGCCTACCCCCGTAGCCCCGGTAAATTTCCTTGCTTTTAGAAACGAATTTAATTAAATTCGTTTTCTTAGATATTTTAAACTTTAGAAACCGGCGGTAGTTAAAACGGATACCCCGCAAGACGGAAGATTTTATGAAAACTTACAAAAAATCATTTTTTTGCTAAGTTTACGTTTTTCGCGTTTCCCGAGGTCTCGGAAACTATTTTTGGGTTCCGCCAAGGAAAAACTCACTTTTCCAATATTTATGATTTTTTGGGACCGACGGCGCGAAAAACAAAGCCATATCGCAAAATCTCGCGTTTTTGCATATTCAAACTTTAATGAAAGTGTAGATTTGGGCAGTGGCATATTCAAACTTTTTCAAAAAAATCCCATTTTTTGGCTTTGGACATGCCAGCCGCAGCAGGCCGCGCATGGCTACTGTGCGCGCACGCGCGGTGCGCTGCAGCGCGCAGCGCTGCACGCGGCATGGCATGCCATGGCCTGATGCAACGGCATGAAATGTCCGATGTTTGAAAAATCGTATTTTCCTCCTCGGATGTCGAAATGGAGCCCCGTTTGTTTCTATGGATTTTCCTATGTCCAAATTTTATAGATAAAATTTGAAATGATCATTTTGGCCCTGAAATGACTATTTTACCCTTGGTGAAAGAGGGGTACCTCAACTTTAGTTTTAGGTCGGTGTTGTCTGACGCCACTTTTGAAAATTCATATTTCCTTCCTCGTGGCTTCAAATTAGGTCCCGTTTGTTCGTATTTCTAGTGTTAGGTACAAATTTTGTAGTTGTAGTTGGAAATTATTATTTTACCCCTGATTTGACCATTTTACCCTTGGGTGAACATGGTGGGTCAGAATGATTCGATCAAGGTACCGAGTGTTTCGGTTTGCCTCCTTTTCGATCCCGTGTGATCTTTTTGACATCTTTGAGATGTTTTATGTCTATTTTACCCTTGTATGGGTATTTTATGACTGAAATGGATTTTATTTCATTTTTATTTCTTCCGCATTCACTCCCTTAGCTCTTAGGCTTGGGTTTTGGAGTCCTAGGAAATTAGGGGCGTGACAGCAAGGTACACTAAAAAGCGCAAAGGGAATCGACAGAGCAGTGACGATTGCATCGTTGGACTACTTGTGAGTTAGAATAATTTTGAAGTAGTTAGTTTTTAGGGATATTATCATTAAGCCCCCTTGTAGTTTCATTTTTAATCACCTAACCCCCTTCCAGTTCAGAAAACCCCCCTATGGTTAGCAAAATGTATCAACTTGCCCCTCTCTATATAATTTTTGACCAAAATACCCCTAGAATTTTATTAAGTTAAAAAAACATATAAAATTCAAAAAATATATATACATAATTCGTAAAAAATATATAAAAATGTAAAAAAATATATAAAATTCAAATATATATATATAATTCGTAAATATATATATAAAATTTGAAACAAATTATACTATTCGAAAGTATATATAAAATTCGTAAAAAAATATAAAATTTGAAAAAATGTATAAAATTCATAAAACAAAAGATATAAAATTCGTGGAAAATATATAAAATTCGTAAAAGATATATAAAGTTTGAAAAAACACATAAAATTTGAAAAAAAAAAATCGTAAAAAAATATATAAAATTAAAAAAATGTATATATAATCCTTTGGCACACTACAATAGTATATTCAAACAAGATTATCGAAAAAAAAGGGTAGGTTAAAAGTACTCTTCCACTATATTTGGGAAAATTATAATACAATCCAAGAAAGTATTCTTCCACTATATTTGATTTTTTTTTTCAAACAAAATTAGATCTCACAATTGAGTAAAGTCATAGTTTTAAAATAATTTGTGGTGTTAAAAGTGCCTTTTTAGAAGTCAATTGCTTTTTTCCATTTCCATGCAATAAACAAAGTGCGGATTGAACTAACTCTTTTTTAATATGGAGGGTCCAACATAATCTACCCATTCATGTGATTTAATAAGAAAGTTATATAATTTTATTCCTAATTAAAATAAAAATGATGTTTATGATTTCGAGATATTTTATTTGATTGGTAATATGGTTTTTTCAAATTTTATATATTTTTTATGAATTTTATACATGTTTTACGAATTTTATATGGTTTTTTGAATTTTATATATATTTTTACGAATTTTATATTCTTTTTCGAATTATATATATATTTTTACGAATTTTAAATATTGTTTTGAATTTTATATGTTTTAAATTTTATATATTTTTTTACGAATTTTATATGTTTTTTTTCGAATTTTATATGTTTTTTTTTTCGAATTGAATGTATTTTTTCGAATTTTATATATATTTTTACAAATTTTATATATTGTTTTACGAAATTTATATATTTTGTCGAATTTTATAAAAAAATTTAAAAATTTTATATATTTTTACGAATTTTGTATATAATTTTGAATTTATATGTTTTTTAAATTTTCACATATTTTTTACAAATTATGTATATATAGTTTTTGAATTTTATAAGTTTTTTTTTGAATTTAATAAAATTACAGGGGTATTTTGGTCCAAAATTATAGGGAGGGAGGAAGTTGATACATTTTTCTAACCATAGGGGGGTTTTCTGAACTGGAGGGGGGTTAGTTGATCAAAAATGAAACTACAGGGGGGTTAACTGATAATATCCCTAGTTTTTATTAAAAAGAAAAAAATATTTTTTTTGTAAACTGTCAGAAAGTCCGAATTTAGCGAAAAAGGAGAGGATTTTGAGTGGAAAAGAGCCATTGAATAAAATTCACTGTAAAACACTGAGCCCAGTTGATTTTAGGCCGAAACACGTCGTTTAGGATCTCAAAACCACGATTTTGTAATTGTTAGGAAGAAAAAAATAATAATTCCTATACCAATTCGGCAAATGTTCCATATTATAATTCATACAACCCGGATTGGAGTAATCATCCTAATTTTCAATACCAATAATCAGGTATAAGAAATTCATATCAAAGTTTCAATGAGGCTCCACGATATTTCGACCATGGATTTGGTTATCAACCGTATAGTCAAGATTATTATCCTCAACCATCTAATCAATTCCAATTTAAAGAGTTGAATGCATATTCGTGTCCGGAGCCATTATATTTTGCAGAGAAAGTTTTAGCAAAATTGAGTGAAATCAGATAAACTACCCATCTGGAGTCATTGTCTTTTGAAGATAAATTCTTAACATCTTTGAGCAAAATCGAAGCAACCCCTCGAAATTGTGAGGATAACACATACAATGGAGACAATTCATAATTTCCTAATACTGAAAATCCTTAACCAAGTTTTAATAGAAGTCAACAACCATTTAGTACTCAGGATTTTATGTCCAATAATACCCAATTGTTCCAACCCATCAACCAAAATCCACCCTGGTTTCAAAATAAAAATTCATCGTCTAAACCAACTAGCGTTGAGGATGAAATGATGAGTGTCTTGAGAGAGTTTAAAGCAATTGTCCAATTGAATTCTCAAGCCTTATCTAAGTTAAAAACCTAACTAGGGCAACTAAATGATACTTTAAGAAGGGAGGAATTGCCAAATCAAGTGGTAGATAATTTTAAAGATGGGGAGGATGGGTACAGTGAGACAGAGGAAAGCTTTAAAATTAAGAGTGACAATTCACATAGCGAGAGTGTGCAAACCATTCATTTACCAAAAGAGCTAAAAGTGTAACAACCTGTGTTATTTTTGAATTTTCTGGAATTATTTCTGATTTATTTTCGGTTGTGACATCACTTGTTCATGACGTCATTGTTATTCTTGGTGTTTCACGTGTAAATTTTTCGCGTTTAATGTTTGGAGCTTACTGGGCTGCTGGACGATTATCTCCTTGAGGACTTTGTGGATTGTCGTTGGTGATTACATGACTTGACTTGACGTGACAGTAGTGTTTCGGACTTAGTGAAACGTTGACGTGAATTCTTATTGTCGATTAATTAGATTCGTTTAGACGCTCCAATTTTAGTGCTTCGACTGGGTGGCAGCATGTTGTGTAGACCGACGTTAAAGGTTTCGACTCAACTGTGCGAGTTTGGCATTTAGTACGTTAGGGTTTTGACGTTTTGTTTTCCCTTATAATGGGATTAACATTTGCTTTATTCGATTGACGTGTTATGTGTTTGTAAGTGTGTGTCACTATGTATTGTTTGACTTGTATGGTTAGGGGCATTTGCGTTAGCTTGTTTGTTTATATCGGATTCTTTTCGTGCCTTATTGCTTGTGGTTATTTGGTGGATTTTGTACGTACCCGGTGTTCCGGTAGTTGGATTTTGTATCTTGAATTATTTATCCTCGCTGGTATTATTTATCGGACGACACGTAGATTTTCCGGGTACGCGTGTCATCGTTTAGGGATTTTTCGATAATATTCCATATATTATTTATTAATAAATTGAGGTTAAATGGTTATCTTTTTTCGTTCCGCACTCGATGCGGATGATTTTAGACCATTTCTTCACGATGGTTATTCGGTTGACGGTGTAACGGGCCATCGGGCCGGGAATTTTCTCGTAATATTTTATAATTAGTTATTTTAAAGTGGGTAATAAATTTTGGGTTATTATTATTACATAATAACTAAAATGTGTAATAATAATTATTGGTATTTATATATATTAATGGAAATTATATATATGGATATATGGATAATGTGGTTGTGGCTATGAGAGAACCAACCTCTCTTCTCCCTCACGACCCACACACAAGCAGTCGTCTCTTCTCTCCTTCATCTCTGACCTGTGACGAGCTTCTTCTTCTTCATTGGTTTGATGAGAGAGGAGGAGGAGGAAAGGGGCTGAATGGGTGTGTTTCAGACGCGATCTGGTAGGGGCTTTGAAGTTGCTGGACATGGAAACTGTGGTGGTTCGTGGGTGACGGCGAGGCTGGCGACGACGGTTCCACCTAGTGGCTTAAGGTTGAGTTCAGGCACATGTGGCGACGCGATTTGGTACAGGTCGTCGACTGTAAGGGTTTCGACTAGGAGCTGATTTCACTAGAGATGAAGATGATGACCAGGTGGTGATGGCGTCGCGAGCAGATGCGCGATGACGTGGTGGCGCTGGTTCGCGCCGTAGTGGCGTGTGACGAATGGTGGCGAGTTCGGCTAGATCGAGTTGGGTCTACTTGGTGCCTATTCAAGCTTCGTTTGGCGTGAAATTTTGAGGATAGCTTGCTCTCGATGTCGTACACGATATATCCAAATTTGGTGTGAAACCGTTGAGCAGTTCGCCAGGAATTTCAGATTTTAGGTATGATTTTTCGGTTTAGTTTTCGTTAGTTTTATTCAAATTTGTTTATCGATTGTTAATGGGCTTCGTCTATATCGTATAGGTCGTCGAGATGGATGTTTCAGTATATTCGAAATAATTTTCGAGCGACTTTGGTCGACGGGCTCTATATTCGGGCGGCGACACTGTTCACGGCGGGACAGTTCAGGACTGATTGTAGGCGAATAAAATAGGTGGGAATTTACATATATATATATTCTTATTTATATGCATATCTGACACTCACTAATAGTGCGTAAAAAACGTTAATACATCTTCGTTGCATGTTTATGGGTAAATAAAAACGTTTAATTAAATTCCTAGTGATAGACGGAAATTTAGGAATTTTATAACATTTATAAAATACCCGTAGTTGGATTAAATGATGTCGGAAATAGAAATCCTTCGGAGAAATTAAATTAGAAGGTGTATGTGGACATAGATCCGGTTAATTGATTTTTCCCCTATTATTTATATTTTATTGAAATTAAAAATATGTTAGGGAATCTACAAGAACGAGGGACGTTAAAACTTAGACACGGTTTTAGTTCCCTTTTTAGTTTATTTTTCTTGTAAAATATAATGAAGTTATATTACGAATTAAATTGTCCCTGAGGTGGATTAATTTGAAAATAATTACTGAAAATTAAATTAAAAGCATGCGAGCTTATAAGAATTTGTTAATATCGGGAAATTGAGAACCCAGATGATCTTGAGATAAATTGACATGATTTGCTACTATAATTGAATTATAACGCATGCTGTTAAAAATGAAAATGATTATATATTGTGGATTGGTTGTATAAAAATGGATTATGAGACATATATTTGCCAGTTGATAATGTTATATTTCGATTATTGACTCACTGTTGAGGCATGATATATATATTTCATACACCATGAGCATTGATATTGCATTGGGTGTGGTTTCATGTCTCATTCATATACCATTGGTGTGAGTGAGTCTTTCGGGTAGTCGCAACAACTGGCCAGACGATGTCTCTCGCTACCGGCGGACTAGTAATCCTGGAATCAGGGAGGCGTGGGAAGATGTGATCCGAACACGGTATATTTTTTTTCATGAGTCGATAAATTCCTCGTGGTTGTGTTACTTTGGCGACATTATACCCGGGTGTCCCTTGTTAGATAGGGTGTTGTTGGCATTGGCATTACATAACATTCACATTGAGCTTTCATTCATTTGTATGATCATTTATTAATCTTTTATACTGTTAATATTTGTTGTTATTGAGTAGATGGTATCTGTATTGTAATAAAATTCATGTTTTTCCTTGGGAGCTACGGCTGAGTGGCTGTGATTGGAATGGTATTTGTAAATTCATTAAAAATGATGAAAATTAACTCAATGTGAATAAAAGTTAAAGATTTTAAAAATTTTAAAAAAAGGAAATGTAACAATGTTAAAACCTGGATTAGTGGAGCCACGATTGGCATGTGTTCCAGGTGGTTACGTGAACATAAGTGGAAATAGGCTTTGGGGTAAAACTGTTCCCCTTGAGTTGGGCTCTAGTTGAGCTGGTTAATGACGTACTGAAACTTAATTGAGTTGAGTGTGGATATAAATGAAAAGAGGTTTTAGTAATTTACTGCCCCTCCCCCGAGTTGGGTGTCTAGTTGCGTTGATTAATGCTTTACAGGGACTTAGTTAAGTTTGTAATGTTCGGCCATATAGGCCTTTGTGGTTGGTGAGTGGTACTACCACGGGTTGATTATTAGACCACTTCGGTGGTGTGAGGAGTTTAGAAATTCAAAGGTTGCTCTAGGCTCATAAATCTTGTCGTCTCTCTCTTTCGACTGTTGATATTTGTGAGCTTGTTATCATTTCCTCCCATTTGTGGGAATATTTTTTAGTATTAAACCGGGGTTATTCCGGTACCTTGAAATCTGGGTCATTGTTTGGATCTTTAGGATCAAACCAGGGTTTTCTCAAAGTTTTGAAAACTTAAAGCTTTTGAATTTTTATAAATCGTGTTCTTTAATTACCCTGGTGCCCGTTAACTATTTTTGAAAGTTAGAAATAAAAAAAAATTGTTTTATAAAATATGTTTAAATTCTTGGGACCAGGAGTACCGAATGTAAATTCGCTTTTGAAAGAAATTTTCGAAAATATCATTCGAAACTGTTTTGTAAAATTGGTGAATTAGGGCACGGGTTGCCCTCTGTTCTAGAGATCTCGATGTTATTTCCGAGATCTTGGCATCGTTAGAGGTCGACAAATCCAGGTTTCTCCTAGCTTGTTGTCTGGGATTCCTTCCTGAGCCCAATTTTGTTTGGGCATTCTTTCAAGATTATTTTTATAAATTTTTTAAAATAAATGTCAAAGGTTTTAGGACCAGATTTGAGAGAAGTTTAAAAGTGATTTTAAAATGGTTGTCAGTTTGAACTTTAGTAGTTATTCTTTCTCCTATAGTTATTCCTTGGGTTTGAGCCCAGACTTGTGATGTTGAGTTATGCACACCTAGTGTGATTCCTGTTATTTCGGTTGGGTTTAGAGACGTTGGAACCAAATAAGATTTGACCGGGTCCTAACTTTTTATTAAAAACCGATTGAATCCTTCGGGGTTCAACGTTTTTCTTTAAAAACCCGAGGATCATGGCATCTGTTTGGGACTAAATGACTCCAATAACCCCTTCTAGTGCCTAGATAGGCAGTGTGAGTTAGAGATAGTTCAGTTGGTTACCAAATCCGGTGTGGGGATAGTATCTTCCCTTTTTACGTTTCTTCGAGTGAACGGGTTGGTTCACTGGTTATAGTAAGTAGAAGAACTGAATTAAAGATAGAAAATGTGAGAGTGACTTTCTCTTTAGGAATGATTTGATAGCGATGCTAGTTTTGAGCGATGATCGAGTTGTGGGCATGGTTATGATGATTTACTTTCAGTAGTCCTAGTGAGTGATCTATTTACCTCCTAGGAACCTTGAGCAACGTGCTAGGTGCACGGTATGGTAAATAGTTAGTCCTTGTTGTATCTCTAGATGAGAGTGGAGTTCAGATTGGTTGTCTATAGGCCTAGGTGACAGGCTTAGTTATTTACAGGATGTTATATATATATATATACGTATACATGTGTTGTTTATATTTTCGTTGATCTGTAGTTCTTATAATATCCGTAGTGTACTTGAGGTTAGTGATGAGGTTATTGATGGGGGCTCGGATTGGCGGGATGCCATGTGAGACGATTGACTGACCTAGGATAGATGCATGCACACGAGATGATTAACCTTTTCTAGACAGCTATAACTGTGATGTTTTGATATTATGGTGAACGCGTGGTTTTGCTCACCCCCACAACAGGTTGCAGGTTTGCAGGTGGATGCAGCACGGCATGCTCGGCGGCGACGATACGGGTGATTTGGGGCGTACTTAATTAGTTATATTTCCTTATTCCGTAGTCATACTTGTGTATTCTTTTATTCTCTTGGGAGCCAAGCTATTGGCAGATTCCTTTGTGTTGTATCTTCAGTTTGTGTATTTATTATTTTCGGGGTGCCTTTGTATCATTTCGGCACTACCGTATGATTTTCTGTATTCTTATTCGAGCTTGGTGGCTCAGTTGGTTTTCGAAAGGGTTGTGTAGAGGTAGGGGTGGTTTTCTTTCCACTACCTCGGCCCTAGTAGGTTTCTGGAATGTTGGATTACGTGCCATTATTATTAGTTTCCTTATTATTGGCAGGTGATTGTGTTCTATTGTGTTTGTGTCCGGATGTTCCATTTACTGACGGAACTTTGCCGGATTTTTGTTAGAATTATTTTCTGAGTCTTTATCACTCAGGTGACATGGAATACTTCATTTTCATTCCTATTCCATGCATTTCAGTGTTATTATTGATTTTGGTTGTCATTTTCAGTGACGTCATACCTCGGAATTCACTGATTCTCCGGATATGAACCTAAAGCACTATTTACCCATTGTCTCGATGAGCTGCATTTTGAAGATAAACAAGGAGGGGATGAGTACTAGGTAATGGATGAGATTGATAAGGTGATAAATGACTCATTACCTTATTCGTTGATAGAAGAATCGTTGGACACAAGTACTAAACATGGGATGAATGTAGAGCATAACAAAAGAGAGAAAATATATGACAATTATTATGTGCTTGATGTCTTGCTCGTTACTGAATGTTCACAGTGGACACTGTTGAACAATTTACTTCCCACACTTGCTCCACGATGTGGTGGAAGTGTGGCAGAGATGAAAGGTGTTGGATAGCCCTTTTGCGGAGCTGTCGTGCCAAATATGTTAAACATTGGTCCTAGGCTATGAAAGTTAGTTTCTAGCCGCGATTTGTAAAATAATATGTTGTTTAATTTATGCAATTTTAATTCGTAGGATTGTAGGCCCTTAAGGCCAAATCATTATTTTTATTTTAAAAAAAAAAAAGAAAAAAAAATCATTCCTTATGCTATAATTGAGTAATGATTTCCAAAAAGCGATGATGTATTTCTTCCCTTGCTATGATATTGGGTATTTGTGTTTTGTTGAATATTTCTACAGGTAGCTTGATTCAAGATTGGGGGGAGAACAAGTGCTATATTGTTAAAATTCCGGAACTGCGCTTCAAGGGTAACTATATTCTTTCTCATGGTATGATGGTGAACTATGAGGACATGATTTAATTTAAGTTTGGGGGGAAGGTATAGTTGGTTATAAGGAATGATTTAAAAAAAAATTGAAAAAATGAAATTTTTTGGAGAAGTTCTTTGTTTTCACGCATGAGTGTTTTGTATTACAAGTTGATTAAGTTTATGTTTATAATGTATGAGTATTATGTGATGCGATATTCCCATTCATTAGAGTAATGATTAGATTGAGTTAATGAGGTGATGTGATGTGGTTGTATATAGGTGAATGAATTGGTGAAATTGAAACCAAGAAGGATGATTTTGACCTATAAGCATATGCACATATTCATGATGGGATGATTAGTTGATATTTGCTTATGAAGTTGAAAAATAGCTTTGTAACCATGAAAAAGGGAGAAAGGGAGTAGTATGGAGGAAATCTGAAAAATTTTGAAAAAAAAATAAATTCAAAAAGTAGTTCTTCGATATGAGTAACCGGACTTCTTATCACAAAGTATGAGTGTTCGCATAAAAATGGAAGAAAACTAATGAGCAAAAATCCCAAGGAAAAAGCTCGGGCCCGATTGGTCGTGACTAAAAATCCTCGTTGGAAAGTCCGGAGCTTAGAAAGATAAAAAGGGATAAAGGGAGGAAATAAAGGAGTTTATAAAGATAATTATAGCATGACAAAGTTTGATCAATGAAGTAGAAGAAGAAAGGTTGGTCTACCATAGTAGAATGTTTATAAAAAAACATTGAAGGTTGTCTGGATTGGGAGTAGATAGTAACGAAGTTATTTACTTTAGTGGGGACCATTCACAATATGAGCTTGACATAGTTATTGTTCGGTAATGAGTGGGAATGTTGACATCCATGTTATCTTATACATTATAGCATAGCTTAGTTAATAAGTGTGTGAATGCATGAATGCGTGATAATGAAGAATGGAGAAGTTGTGGGTAGTATACTTAACCCCACGAGACTTTTCTCGTCCACTAGGTGTTGCCGAGAGTTTTAAAAGTCTTGTTACACGTGCTAAGTGTAATCGTCAACCCTCACGAAAGCAAGGAGTTAGTGTAGAATATTTAGAATAAATAATCATCATGAGGTGTTTTCAATGTTCTCCTTTGTTCATTGTTAAGGGACTAGCTATATGTAAGTTTAGGGGGTGTGATAGGTTCCAAATGTAGTACATTTTAGGCCCCTTACTCACTATTATTATGTTTTAACATTCCATTAGTTGGTATTTTTATGCGGTTTGTGTGTCTAAGCGTGTTTTAGGAGCTTAATGAAGAAAATGAGCTAACTTTGGTGAATTAACAAAGGAAGTGCTTGTGTCTATCCAAAAAGAGAGCAAAAGAGGTATTTTCAAGCAAAAAGAGTCTCCCAGAGGGCAAAATTTTTATTTTTCGAAGCCTCAACTTCGGGAAACATACCAAAGGAGTCGAGTGGGTTCTAACGGAGCAATTATAAAGAAAAGTGGTTTCCAAGAATTTTGTCACGCTTACAGTAGCTAAAAGTGGCAAGAAATACTCAAAACTGTGCTTAAGCTACGCTTGGGAATTTTAGCCTATGGCTCAGCTACGCTTAAGTATAGCAACCCCTACACTTAAGCGTAGGGGCCAATCGTAGGTTCAAAAATTCAGCCAACTTTGGACGACCATATCTCGGTCAAAACAGGTCTAAATTGAGTGATTATTGAGCCTAAAATCAATAGCTTCAAGTCAGATTTCCACCAAGATAAATCACACCTCATCCAATATGTGTAGCTCCAGTTATGATCAAAAGAGTGAGATGTGTCTGCAGAAAAAGCTGAAAATTGTAGATTCGGGCAGAAATCCTAGTTTGACCCGAATTGATCCATGTTGACCCAAATGACTTTGTGTTCAACTCCAACACCTATGAGCACGTGTATAAGGTGTATTAACATCAGATTGAAGGGTTTTGGCTTAGATTTGAGGAGAAACACATCAAAGAGGAATCCTACTCTTAGTGGGACAAGTCTAATACAAACATGACTCTTCTCAATCATTTCTATAAATACCAAGGTATGGACAAGATCTAAGAAGCTTCTAATTCCATAATTTCTAGAGCATCTTTCAAAGAAGGGAGTCATTCAAGACCTAGAGATTCGGAGAATAAGATCACAGAGGTGGTTTCTACATCAATGATGCAGTCACCCACTGCCATAAGCAACTAATTCGGTATCTAAGATTTTCTATCAAAACTCTAGCCAAGTAATGTAGTTCTTTATTTGTTTCAATTGTTTTGATGGAAAACTGTAACCACACTGTGATGATTATGTAGAATAGAGTGTTGGAAATAGTTTTAGAAAAAACAGTAATTAAACCCAACTTTGAGAGTCTAAATAATTATGGGACCCGAACTCCGAATTTAACGACACGAAACACTAACATGTTCTCCTTGGTGAGGAGATCGAGTTGGTATAATTAAATGTTCAAAACTATTAAATATTGAATGAGAAATTATCTCTCAAAGAGACTCATTTGAACTTAGGTAAGAATGTTTGTCCCACATTGGAAATAAAGTAAGCTATAAAGGTGTATATATATGATTGCTTTGGATGAGTGATTTGAATATCTAGAGGCGTGAGAGGAGAGCTAGACCATGCTAGTCTTAGACTAACCACACACGCGCGCGCCACCCGCCCCCCCGGTCAAGGCCGCAGTCGTGGTCGTGGCACAACGCGGGTGCGGGTGTGCACGGTTCTACCCATTTCCATGAAAAGCTGCAATGTCTCTTCTAAAGAGTTGTATCAATTTTTTTTAATCAACTAGCACCTTTTAGTTTCAATGCCTATTGGAGTGGATGCCTAGACAGTTGAGATACCTCTCCATTCTCTATAAATAGGCCTTTGCATTTCATTCAAATTGAGATTTTATTAATTCAATTCTAGAAATCCTCCTTTCTTTCTCTCTTTCTCTCTCTCTACATTCGCACATATACATATAGATATGTTTTTGGGTTCGGGTTCGAGTGCAAACACAAGGTTGAGTTCGTCGATCTTCACAGATTGCAGTGCTGCATCTTTGAAGGCGAAATCCGTTCTATCTTGGGAGGCATTTGCTCGGTTTCCTTAAGCACTGTAGAGGGAACAATATTGCCTTAAGGAAAATGTGGTATCACACAGGGCTCGAATTTTCTTTCTCTTTTTACATTCTCATATTTGGGTCAGTTTCCTTTTTATGTAATTGTAATTTATATATATACGGTTTATGCATGTTAGATTTATATATATAAACAGTACGCATGTTCTGATAACAATCTTAAGGCAATAATTTTGTTTCATGTTCTGTTATATCTATATACATAGATATATATTTATATTTGCGTAATATGTTATATCTACATAATTTAATACCGTACGCAGTATATACATATATTCGTGTTATTTCTATATCTGTATATATATATATTTCGTACATATATATATATATTTGCGTACATATATATATATTATTTCGTGCATATATATATTCGGGTGTTTGCATATACAACATATCCTTTTACAGTGTTTTTGCATGTATGAAATTCTATTTCTCTTTGTAAATTGAGTTTCATTCAACCACTGCTTTCATTTATTCTTGATGTATATCTGTTTTCCTTATAACGTATACATTTCGATATATATATATACATTCTGATAATGTATACTGATATATATATATATATATATACATTCTGATATTGTGTATCTATATATATATTTACTAGATTTTTTGTATATATATTTATTTACTGGTGTTTTTCGGAATTATATATATATACATCCTGTTTTGTTTTATCTTATTAGAGATTCCTACTTCTATATACCACAATGATTATTATTTAATATTATGTTAGTATAAAGTGTTCAGTACACACGTTTATATTGTTACTGTGTTATCATAAGAATTGTTGTTAAATTATTTTATTAGTATTGTGTGGAATAGTAAAATAGTACATAAAGTAGATTTCTATCTTTGTAACAGAAATGACTACTGGTAATCCAACTACAATCACTGTCCCACACGGGGAGAAGCCTAAAAAATTTAATGGCTTAGATTTTAAGCGTTGGCAATAAAAGATGTTATTTTCTCTCACTACTTTTAATCTGGCCAAGTTTTTAATGGAAGCAATTCCAACAGTGGCCGAGGGTGAAACTGATAAAGATAAACTGGCTGTAGTGGATGTATGGAAGCATTCTGATTTCTTGTGCAGGAACTATATCCTAAATGGATTAGATAACACACTATACAATGTATACAGTGGTGTGAAAACTGTAAAGGAATTATGGGAATCATTGGATAAAAAGTATAAAACTGAGGATGTTGGCACGAAGAAATTCATTGTTGGCAAGTTCTTAGCTTTTAAAATGATAAATTCCAAAACCGTACTCAGCCAAGTGCAACAGATTCAAGTGCTTCTTCATGACATTCATGCAGAAGGTATGTCTCTTAGTGAGTCATTCCAAGTGGTGGCTATAGTTGAAAAACTACCACCACTTTGGAAAGATTTTAAGAACTACCTGAAGCATAAACGCAAGGAGATGACGCTTGAAGAGTTGATAGTTCGCCTAAGGATTGAAGAGGACAATCGTAAGTCTGAAAAGAAAAGTGGTGTATCGCATCCTATGGAGTCAAAAGCAAACATTGTGGAGGAAGTATCATCTTCAAAGACTAAAAAGAGAATGTTTAGTGGAGAAGGTCCAAGTAAAGGATCTAAGAAGTTCAAAGGCAAGTGCTTCAATTATGGAAAGCTGGGACATTTTTCCAAAGACTGTCGAAAGCCAAGGAACTTCAGGAACACTAGAGCTCAAGCGAATGTGACTGAGGCAGAACAAATTGCAAATGATGTAGGCGATATGAACCTTGTTGTCGTGGTTTCAGAGTGTAATTTGGTGGGCAATATCAAAGAGTGGTGGGTGGACACTGGTGCTACTCGTCACATCTGTGCCAATAGGTGGATGTTCACTACTTATCAACCTATGGAAAATGGAGAACAACTCTTTATGGGTAATTCTTCATCTTTTAAGGTAAAAGGTCGTGGAAAAGTAATCCTGAAAATGACTTCTGGAAAAGAGGTGACTCTGAATAATGTTCTACATATTCGCAAGAACCTGGTGTCTGGATCTCTGCTAAGAAAAAATGGCTTTAAATTAGTATTTGTGTCTGATAAGTTTGTACTTACTAAAAATGAAATGTATGTAGGAAAAGGATATCTCAGTGATGGGCGATTTAAGCTAAATGTTATGACTGTTGTACCCACATCTAATAAGATCAATAACACAGTTTCTTCTACTTATATGATTGAGTCCTTTAATATTTGGCATGCTAATTGCTATAGGCAAAAGGAAGGGTTGGACTATTTTGACACTTATTCACCAGTTACTAGAATAACGTCTATTCGTATGCTAATTGCTATAGCAGCATTAAATGGTTTAGAAATACATCAAATGGATGTAAAAACAACATTTCTAAATGGTGAATTAGATGAAGATATATATATGGAACAACCCGAGGGGTTCATTTCTCTTGGCGAAGAGAGAAAAGTGTATAGGATTGTAAAGTCATTGTATGGACTAAAGCAAGCGCCAAAACAATGGCATGAGAAATTCGACAGTGTTATGATGTCAAATGGGTTCAAAATAAATGAATGTGACAAGTGTGTTTATGTCAAGAGTTATCATAATCCGTATGTCATTTTATGTCTATTTGTGGATGACATGCTTATTATAGGCAATAATAATGATGTAATCAAATCTACTAAACAAATGTTAATGAGTAGATTTGACATGAAAGATCTTGGCATAGATGATGTTATTTTAAGAATTAAAATCTCTAGAACATCAGAAGGACTTGTGTTATCCCAATATCACTATCTAGAGAAAATGTTCGACAAGTTTAAGAAGTATGGGATAAGTCCAACACGAACACCAGTAGATGTAAACGTTAAAATTTCTAAGAACAATGATGAAGGTATTTCACAATTGGAATATGCTCGTATCATAGGAAGTTTAATGTATGTTATGAATTGTACTCGACCTGATATAGTATACTCTGTTAGTAAGCTGAGTCGATACACAAGCAACCCAGGTAAATGTCACTGGAATGCAATACTAAGAGTTTTGGGATACTTGAAATATACTCAAAATTATGGTTTGCATTATACCAAATATCCAGTTGTACTTGAAGGATATAGTGATGCTAATTGGATATCTGATTCCAAAGATTCAAAATCCACTAGTGGATATATTTTTACTCTTGGAAGTGCAGTTGTGTCTTGGAAGTCCTCAAAGCAAACATGTATTGCTCGGTCCACAATGGAATCTGAATTCATTGCATTGGACAAAGCTGGAGAAGAAGCAGAATGGCTTCGTAACTTTTTAGAGGACATTCCAAACTAGCAGAAACCAGTGCTAGCAATTTGTATACATTGTGACAGTCAATCTACGATTGGAAGGGCTCAAAATCACATGTATAATGGTAAGTCTAGACATATCCGTCATAGACATAATACCATGAAACAATTGCTCTCAAATGGTATAATATCCATTGACTATGTAAAGTCTAAGGATAATATAGCGGATCCGTTAACTAAAGGTTTGACAAGAGAGCAAGTGGAAAGATCATCGAGGGGAATGGGCTTGAAGCCTCTGGGTTAAAAGACACCATAATGGCAATCCAACCTAGTTGACTGGAGATCCCAAGATCTAGGTTCAAAGGGACAACCGAATTGTGCGTGACTTAGTTAAAAGCACTGTGGAGATTAAATTAAACTCATTCCCATTCCTATGATGAGACAGTGCATATTTTAGGGTAAGTTATGCTTTTAATGATGTCTATGACTTGGACAAATCCAAGTGAGAAAGAATTCTTAATAGAATCACCTATATGAGTAGAAGGGGCCGCTTCTAGGAGGATTTTTTGAAGGCGGAATTCTCTGACAAATACTCATGAAACCAAGTGGTGTCCAAGGCCAAAATGGATACAAACGTGAGAACCAACTGTGTTCAAAGGGGAACTGTGTGAAGTCTATTGTCTTGGTTTACACAAACAACTGACAGTTCAAGGCATCATGTCCACTGATTAGCTAATACATCCGATAGTCTTTCACAAGGGAAAGTTTAAGGCTCTAAGGCTACTTATCCTGATACAGTAACCTTTCATTGTACTCGAACTAGTGTCTGCATATTCATTTGCATTTTGAAATGCTAATTTCCATTCATGTGGGGGATTGTTGGAAATAGTTTTAGAAAAAACAGTAATTAAACCCAACTTTGAGTCTAAATAATTATGGGACCCGAACTTCAAATTTAATGGGACCAAGCACTAACGTGTTCTCCTTGGTGAGGAGATCGATTTGGTATAATTACATGTTCAAAACTATTAAATATTGAATGAGAAATTATCTCTCAAAGAGACCCATTTGAACTTGGGTAAGAATGTTTGTCCCACATTGGAAATAAAGTAAGCTATAAAGGTGTTTATATATGATTTCTTTGGATGGGTTTGAATATCTAGAGGCATGGGAGGAGAGCAAGACCATGCATGAACCATGCTAGTCTTAGACTAACCACACACGCACGCGCCGCGCGCCCGCCAGGTTCGGGCCGCGATCGTGGTCGTGGCATGGCGCGGGTGCGGGTGTGCACTGTTCTACCCATTTCCATGAAAAGATGCAATGTCTCTTCTAAAGAGTTGTATCAATTTTTTTTATCAACTAGCACCTTTTATTTTCAATGCCTATTGGAGTGGATGCCTAGAGAGTTGAGATACCTCTCCATTCTCTATAAATAGGCCTTTGCATTTCATTCCAATTGAGATTTTATTAATTCAATTATAGAAATCCTCTTATCTCTCTCTCTCTCTACATTCACACATATACATATAGATAGGTTTCTAGGTTCGGGTTCGAGTGCAAACACAAGGTTGAGTTCGTCGGTCTTCACAGATTACAATGCTGCATCTTTGAAGGCGAAATCCGTTCTATCTTGGGAGGCATTTACTCGATTTCCTTGAGCACCGTAGAGGGAACAATATTGACTTAAGGAAACTATGGTATCACACAGGGCTCGAATTTTCTTTCTCTTTTTGCATTCTCATATTCGGGTCAGTTTCCTTTTTATGTAATTGTAATTTATATATATACGGTTTATGCATGTTAGATTTATATATATAAACAATACGCATGTTCTGATAACAATCTTAAGGCAATATATATACGGTGATGGATCGCCCTCTTGCAATTGAACAAGTAAATAACTATATTATGCAGTTAGTGGTGGAGCATGGAAACCCTAGTTTTTATCTCTACTGTTCTTATCTTAATCTACCTTTACTTGTTTTATTAGTTAATTAGTTTAGAAATCACAAACAACAAACCATACTTTTCTAGAAATTTAAGAGTATTATTTTATGAGAGTTCAGAATACGACTTACTCCCTTGGGTTCGATAACCTTTCTCAAGCCGAACTATACTACAAAACGATTCGTGCACTTATGATAGGTAAAACCTTGTCGTCATAAGGGGTCGTTCTTAAGCATTATTTTTAACCCCGTTTGACGTACATCATAAACCAATTAATGATGTTTTACAAAAATTCCTATGGAGTGGTCCAGCCACGACCAAGCTTAAAACTAAGGTCAATTGGGGGCAAGTGTGTAGTCCAAAGGAGGCTGGTGGTCTTGGGATTCAAGATGTGCATTTATGGAACACTGCTTCTGTCCTCAGACACATGGATATTGTGTTCTCCAAATGAAAACAACATGTGGAAAGAGTGGACCATGAGAAACCTAGTGAAAAGGAGGAGTCTATGGGAGCTGAAGATTCCTCAGGATTGTTCTTGGTTTTGGAGGAAATTACTACAATTGAGAAACATGGCTCAACCACTCATCAGACATATAATTGGTAATGGATCTAATACAATGGTTTATTATGATAATTGGATGCCTTATGCGCCTCTTTACAAGCTATTACCTGAAGACTCTCAAGGTTCTAGATGACACTTCAACAGACACTCCAAAGTTTCATCCCTTTTAGCTAATGGTCGTTGGACTTGGCCTAAACCGTTTTCAAACCTTATCACTCCTAATTTTAACCTTTCAAACCTTCCCTTACCCAATATTAACAACACTGATAGCATCCAATATATATTATCCCCCCAAATAACTCTTTCTCAGTTAGTAGTACCCATAAAACCCTTGCCCCTTTCACCCCTTTTGCTCACTAGCATAAATTAGTGTGGTTTAAGTATAAAATCCCTAAACACTATTTTTGCCTCTGGCTTTCCATACTAGAGAAATTGTTTACTAAAGATAAGCCAAGTTTTGTTCATAGGGTGCGTTTGGAAAGCCTGTTTTTTGTATTTGTTTTCTGTCTTCAAATATAAAAACTATTTTTGTATTTGTCTTTGTTTTTTCAGGAAAAAACTAAAAACAAAAAAGCGTTTGGATGAAGGTGTTTTCACCACTTTTATTTGGTGAAAATTGTATTTTATGAATTTGATGTTTTCATTGTTTTTACCACCTAAACAGTGAAAAAACTCAAAAAACAACTAAAAGTTGTATTTGGTGTTTTCATCACTTTTACACACTATTCACAGAAAACAGTTTTCTTGGGGAAAAAACAGTGAACAGTAAACGCGTTTGCCAAACGTGTTTTTTTTTTTAGTCTTGTGAACAGTAAAAAAACAAAAACAAAAAACAGGATATCCAAACGGACCCATACTATGCAGCCAATTTTTTGTATTTTGTGCTTTAGAGCTGCTGAGAGTCATGACCACGTTTTCATAAGTGTCAGTACTCTCGAACAGTGTAGGAATTATTACAAGAGAAATGTGGACTCTATAGCTTGGCAAATACATGGAAACAATTCTTGCTATGGGCATCCTCTAATTGGAAGAAAAAATTGATGCAATCAAAAATTATTGTTTGGAAGCTAACACTGGCTAGCTATGTCTACCATGTTTGGAAGAAAAGAAATAACAGAATCTTTAGAGAAACATACTTACCTCCTCTGATGTTGTATAATGCAATAGTCAGATCGGTCCACAGACGTCTATTCTTTGTCCCATTCAAATGCCAATTTGCTGAATCGATTGCTTCGAATTGGAGCCTTCCTCCTTCTTTTTGGGGTGATAGTCGAACCAATCTTTTCTTCACCTTTCCTGATGTGAGTGTGAACACCATGCCTGTGAACCAAAACACAAATCGTCGGGGTCCTTCATTTAATAACCCCCTAACTACCACTCTCATTGACCCTTTGTACTCGCCTAGTTTAAACCCAAACCCCCCTTTCGTCCCCCACCCTCAACCCCCTTAGGTATTAGAATGGGATTTGGAGTTCTGTCGGTACGCCATCTAGGGCTGGAATGAGATTGAAAACAAAGGATGTGTGCCTACTTTCGTCTAATGCTTATCATCATCATTAATTCAAGTTGGTATGGCATTAATGCTAGGCTTCTTTACCAACAGAGGCATTTTTGTTTCTGTTTGGATGGGCCGTGTTTGGGCCCTATTTTTTGTTGCAATTGTATCGTTTGTTTGGGCCTGTATTTATGCCCTCATCACTTTCTTTCTTTCCCCTAGTTTTGTAATTGTCTTTTTGCTAATGAATTTATTTATTTACCAAAAAAAATGAAGTGGAAAATTACATCTAAATGTCTGTCAGTAAGATCAAAGTGGCAAATCACCACTGAGTGCCAATTGCTAAGATAAAAAAGGGCAACGGGCACAGAAAAGTCAATCGTCAAAAATCAAAGCAAAAGATATGAAAAAAGGTAATCTCCGAGATTAAGACAAATGCACGAAGAAATTTAATTGCCAAGCAAAAAGAATCTTATTTCTTGATTTTTTGCCAAGTATGCAAAAAGATAGAATTGCAAAGTACGTGAAATTGTGAATATCATATGTGATAATCTTATGGGCCTAAGAACCCTAATGATTTAAAGTTTTAAATGCAGCAAAATATTCGCATGTGTCGAACCCAACTTGTACTATAAGAGAATCCTAACAGAAAGAAGAAGATTTTGTATATCACATTCGAATCCAACCCATATGTATCAAGATGAGTCGAATTCAAAAGGGCCAGTGTAGGGGCCTAAAATTATAGACCCATTAGTCAAGCCATATCACCACAAGGCCCATTAGAAGGGTAGGCCGGCCTGGTTGAAGGGTACATCAAATTCCACAAAAATTGGGATATGAGAGAATCAACATGACTTGAGGAGCATGATGGGGAATTGATTACCAGCATTTTGGAAAGGATCAATATGATTGAGATTTGATTTCATTTATATGGGCGAAAGGCCCAACAAGTTTTGTATAAATTGA
This sequence comes from Cornus suecica, assembly GCA_963922005.1. Taxonomy (NCBI): domain Eukaryota; kingdom Viridiplantae; phylum Streptophyta; class Magnoliopsida; order Cornales; family Cornaceae; genus Cornus; species Cornus suecica. The sequence goes on from OY998238.1 coordinate 74,423,845, forward strand.
GCCTCAAAGCTTATTTAAAGGACATTCGAGTGAGGTGCAAAAATTAGCATCTACAATAAGATTCTATCTGAAAGTATTTTTAAAAAAAAAAAAAAACTAATAATCAGATATTTAATATAAAAATCTAAATCATATTAGAGCTTTCAAATTTTTTTTAATACATTTGGCTTTTAATTATTTTCTCAAAAGTTTGGACCATATATTGAGATATTGGACTGCCCCAATAACATATCCATCATGCTCTTTAAGAACTGATGAACCTCCAGGTTCCCCCCATTTCTATAGCAAACAACAACTTGAGCCTCTTACACTAGTGAACTAGTTGGAAAGCCCTCACTGAATTTTAAATCTCTCACCACAGAACCAGTCCTCTGCTTTTGCTTTTGTTAATTGATTGTTTGTTGAAAAATATTTGAGAACAATTAAACAACCCAATCTCAAGAAGCCACAACAGCTTTCACATGCTACTGAAATTTGTGCAACTCAGGTATGAAAATCAGAATGTACGACAAAACCCAGACGCTAACAACTAAAAGTTGCTGAAAAAAGATGTTAAGCACAAGAAATGCTATGTCTTGACTACGCATAAGCCGCGCACACCAAGGCGCGTCTTTAACAACACTAGGCACAACCAATGCTACGCTCGGACATCCATTTAGCATAATATATTTATTTTCCCGTCGGTCATCTTCTGCACGACGAGTATAACCAAAGATCTTAAGAAGGTGGTCAGTGAGTCAGCATAGATCATTTCAATGTTCACTGCTACCACAAGGTTATTAGTAGCAAATGAAGCCAAAACACAGGAGGGATAAGACAGCAGTTAAATGTGGGTATCCACTAGCAGGGATTGCTCCAAAAGCAGCTCCCTTGAATTAATGACACAACAACACAAAGTTGAAGTGCCCAAAGTCCACAAAAAGTAACTTGTAGAGCATATTGCCTATGTGAAAGAAAGTTCTAAGCAGAATGAACAGAGCAACCATACTAATGACAAGCTACACAAGGAATTTTTGTCTAGCTTGGGTCTTAGATAGGCACTCACTGGTTGTTGGCGTCTCTCGCTTGCAAGCTGCTTGGTCTACATCGCGTCTTTTGCAGCTATCATTACTTACATTTATACAATCGTTTTACCTTCCAAAGGAAAAAATATATATTTCTAATGGCAGAAGCATAAAAAAAATATTTATTACTAGATTTCTACATGAGAATATAAGACTTCCAATGATAAATAAAAAATTTAATTAGAAAACCGAAATAACAGATGCTATGCATAAGGCAGCCATGCCAACCATATGAGAGGACCACTATCGGTTAACAACTGCAAGACGGTAGAAAAACCTATCCTAAGCCAGATACTTAATGACCACGATGGTATTACCATCACATGAAATACTCTCCTGCACTAGGTGAACGTCTATTCTTTAGCCATCATCCTCATCAATTCTGTGTTGCTTTGTGGTTCTTCGGTCCAACCAGCAAAGTTAAATCAAATTCAGAACGTTGATAGCCAAATTCAATGCTATTGACCCAGGCACATACAACACGAAAATATAGCCCAGGAATTCTTTTTGAATGTCAAAAAGTGAACTCTAGACACTTGGTAAAACACACAGACATCGGAGCTCGCAATTCACACCCCACCCATTACAGGAGTCCATTTAACACAAGGAATAAACACATGGCAAAACCTCAATGATAGAGATCATTGAGGTTAAAAGAAACCTACTTATCATGGCTACCATTCACGAAAGTTACAACGTTTATAACTGCAGCTTAGTCCAAAATTTGGGGAATTTTTTTGCAAACTTTGTTGTGATATTGATTGTTGCTTTTAGAATTAGGCCAAACAAAGTTGTAATGGGTGTAAATAATCGGCAACGATTTAGTGCAGACAACAACATATAGCAAGGGAGTATAAAAAAATATATATACATGTTCATCAATGCATATAGAAGCCATGACAAACAAAATGGTTGTTTCACTATAAAATCATAAAGAGATACAAACAGATAACAAAAGCTCTGATCTGAAAAAGAAGAAGAATATCAATAATAAATCTGTATTATTGAATGAACTTTATTTTTTGTGTATATTGTAAGAGTACGACCTATATATATAGACGGAGTATACAAGCATGTTTAATAAGAAACCAATTTGGGGCACACACTAATTGTATTTTGTATATTCCAACATTCCCCCTCAAGTTGGACACTGAAATCTTCCCAAGTCCAACTTGAATATGAGAACAAAGTCGCCTCTGAACACATCTTGATGCATCTTGTCACTTGACATGTATCACATTACTGAACAAATTGATAACCACGTGTCACGGACAAATCGAAAAATACTAAGAAGCAGGGCTTAACTTGTACTAGTAGCATAAGGGATTAGAGCTCCACCTGTACCGACAAAATCGGTAGCATAAGGAATCAGGGCTCCACCTGTACTAGTAGCAACGAATCAAGAGAGGAAAGAATCATCAAGAATTACATAAACGGACCCATAAACAAGGGCTAATAGCATCAATGAACCCATAAATAAAGGCAAAACCATGGAAGATTAGGGCTCCCAAACCCTAAAAAACGAAAAAAACAAGAAACATAAATTTTGGTAGGGTAAAAGAAAAATTCCACCAAGAATATAATATATATTTATATATATATATATATATATCATATCAATATATATTAATTGAAGATCACTGCCGGAGATGGTTCGAAGATGAGATATGGAGCACCATCTCCGGCAGAGACGAAGATAATCGGAAAGAACTACCAAGAATCGGTAGGCTCTGATATCAACTAGAAAATCATAAAGAGATACAAACAGAGAACAAAAGCTCTGATATGAAGTAGAAAGTCAAAGAGAAATAAAAGAAGGAGAATATCAAAAATAAATCTGTATTATTGAATGAATTGTATTTTTTGTGTATATTGTAACAGTACATAAAGGGCATATATATATATAGACTGAGTATACAAATATATTTGATAAGAAACCGATATGAGACACACACTAATTATATTTTGTATATTCCAACAGTTTTTACATGCTAGCAAGGGACGGAGGGAGTGGTGGGCTGAATTCTCCTAAGAACTCTATTAGTGGTCATAGAAAAATTGTGATTTTATTGAGGAAAATCAATGCTCGCCCCTCCAAAACAATTTTTTTTTTTATTCATGACTATTAATCTGTGTTATTAAAGGCGGCATTCAAACCAAACTACTTGTGACTCCTTAAAATTCCCTTAAATGATTTTAGCCTTGCCTTTTCATAAAGCAAGATATAGTTGATAATTTTTAAATAAGTAGGGTAAATCCACCTAGACCCCTGAGGTTTGCGCATTTATCACCTAGACCCCTTTCTTTTTCATAATCCCACCACCCAGACTCCAAAATAAAAAAATACATTTCGAGCTACCAATTAGATATATTTTTTGTTTTAAAAAATATTTATTTTACATTTTACTATAAACAAAAAAATAAAATTTGATATATTGATTGAGAAAAATAAATTATTTAATTAATTTTCGTTTTGGGTAAAATATAAAAACAATTAGGTCTGAAATATAAAAAAAAAATATTTTGAAAAATTGTGTTAGGGGATCTAGGTGGGATATGCACAAACCTCAGGGGGTCTAGGTGTTATTTATCGCTAGGGGCATAAATGTCATTTCAATGTAAATATAACATAATTTAATATCAGGGGTCTGGGTGGGAATATGAAAAAGAAAGAAGGTCTAGATGAGAAATGCACAAACATCAGGGGGTATATGTGGGATTTACCCAATAAGTATTACAATACTAGCCAACAATATAACTACAGTTTTTGTATGTAGAAACTTACCTATTGACAAGACACTCTTATTATACATGCCTGTTTGGCAATCGGTGCAGTGTTGATTTTTGGTTTTTGTTTGGGTTAGTTGAGTTTGGTGTGTTTTATTTTTAATTGAAACCATGTTTGGTGCAGATGATTTTGGTGTGAGAAAAGGTAAAGCTGAAAAACCAAACCATGTTTAATAGAGTTGGTATGAGCTGAAATTCTGAAACCAAATCATGTTTGGTAACTTGGAATGGTTTGACATTTTATTTATTTATAATAACATTTTGTAAATATATATGTTTTAAAAATGAAATATATAAATAAAAATACTTATAAGGATGAATTTGTTTTACAAAAAATATTAATATTGGATAATAATATTTCACCATATTGCAAGAAATATTCAATTGCTTCATATATGTAGTTTAAAAAATTATAATCTTACTCCATTTGAAATTTCAATATTTCTTTACAATTTAAATGAGACAAAATACAACACCCAATGAAATTTCAACTTGCTAGTGTAGAAGCATAGATAAAAGATTTTGTATAAGATATTTCAAAAAAACAAAATATTTTTGGAAAAATAAAAGATTCCAGAAAAAACATATATATTGTATATTTTTCAAAAAATAATAAGTATTTTATTTTTCCAGAAATATTTGTTTTCCTGAATATTTTATTTTTTTTGAAATATTTTATTTTCCCCGAAATATATTTTTTCCTCATATTTTTTCAAAATATTTTATTTTTTCATAAATATTTTATTTTTTCAAAACATTTTCATTTTTTGAATTTATATATATATATATATATTAAAAAATGGATTGGTTTGTGTAATAGTTAAAAATTTGTATGGCCCAATAAAGATGGGGCATAGGATTTATGGGCTGCAAGACTAATGGGCCATAGGGCGGATGGGTCGTAGACGGATGGGCCTGGCCCATAGAAGTCTCTAGAAAATGAGTGATCCCCAAGTAAGGGATTCGTCTCACTTATGGAAAATAGAGCCCAATAAAGAAAGAAGTTTACCAAATCCCATGATTTAAGGGATCGGTAAACTTGGGTAGATGGGCCTTACCCATCTACCAAATTATGTATAAATATATGGCAAAAGGATGAATAAAGATATATTCAATTTTCGTTTAAACCTAATTCGTTGTGTATTTTTCTGCATCTACACAATTGGCGCTGTCTGTGGGAAAGACTTGTCCTTGAAATCTTTTTCAACAACTTCCCACTCTCTACTAGGAACTTAGATTGACATCATCCAGAGCGGTTATCACCCAGTCGCAACAACCTGAGTTACCTCCGAACGGAGGCCATCCTTCGCAAATCGAAGATCCGATTAGGCGGGCCTTGGAGGAAATGACTGCCGAGTTGGTGGCAAAACTGGCCTTGTTACAAAACCCTCGAGAAGCCCAGTATGGCGAACAATCCAACCAGCAGGAACAGTCTGTGGGCCACCAATCGGAAAGAGACAACCACCACGTAAAGTCCAACAACGATCGAGAGAAACATGTAGAATCATCCCTACAGGTGCTCAGGACGCACAATCCTGAGGAAACTCTGACCATGAAACAATTGGAGGAAATTATGATCAAATTCCAAAGGGAGGTGCTTAAGGATCTGAAGATTCAAACCCCAAACGATCTAGCCTCTGAGGCATCCATTGACGCCGTGCAGACACCATTCACACTGGCAATCACCAGTGCCGGAGAAGTTCAGGCTACCGAAGTTCACCCTGTTCGACAACACAAAAGATCTGACAGAACACATCTACCATGTCCATACAAAAATGAATGTCTACAACTAAAACAAAGCCTTACTCTGCAAAGTCTTTCCCACCAGCCTGATCGAAGCAGCCCTGTTATAGTTCAGGAAGCAGCCACCCCGATCTATTGGAAGCTGACTCAGACTCTATGAGTTGTTCATCGCCCAATACTTCGGCAATAAAAGACAGAAAAAGACCATCTCCAGTCTATTTACCATGATCCAAGAGAAAGGTGAATCCCTGAAATGTTTTGTCACACGATTCAATGTCGAGATGTCCTCAATTGATAATTGTGATCAGCACTCAGCCGTCGAGGGCTTCAGGATGGCCTTGATTCCTGCAACCAAGTTCCATTAGTCGTTGGTTAAGAGACCACCAAAAGACATCGGGGAACTCAATTTAAGGGCACAAGGACATCTTCGGATAGAAGAAGAACTGCCCATACACCAAAGAATGGCATCCTTTGCAAGCGTAGAGGCGGGAGTATCCAAACCTAAAGTTAAGGATCAGGCAGATCGAAAGCGACCAGGCGCTCCACCTGCACCCTCCCCAATCTCAGAGAAATGTCAAAGGTTCGAAGACAAGATCACACCATTAAAGGTTAGCCTTGCCAAACTATATCAAGAGACTAAGGGTAAAGGGATCTTCCGGTCACCACCACTTATCCGACAACCAATGGAACAGAGAGACATGTCAAGGCATTGTGCCTTCCACGGCAAGTATGGACACCACGCCAACGAGTGCAAAAGCCTTAAGAGGTAAGTCGAAGCCATGATAGCAAAAGGTGAATTGACCGAATACGTTTCCAAGGAGGGCACCCGATCAGATCAAACATCACATACGTTCGTCAAGGGGATAACAGGTCAGCCCGTAAAAGTCATTCACATGATTCATGGAGAGCCAAGTCGATCAGAAGTAAAGGAAGCCCGTATATCCCAGATGCGTGAAGCCCAGAGACTGCGGACGGTTGGAGAAATTAGCGAGTTTTGAAGCCCGAAAGAGGATGCACGAATAACTTTTTTTTCTGCAGATATGCGGAACATTCAATCACCACATGACGATCCCTTGGTGATTTCCCTCATGGTCTCGAACTTCCTAATCAAGAGAGTAATGATCGACCCAGGAAGCAGGGCCAACATAATCACCAAGTGGGCTTTTGAGAAGTTAGAGATTAACCCCCAGGAGATAGTTCCTTCCAGAAGCCCGATAGCGGGATTCGGTGGTAGAAGAGTTGAACTAGTGGGGGAGATCCAACTACCAGTAACAGCAGCAAGGCGCACGCTCAGGGAGACTTTTATGGTGGTAGATGTCAAACCCTCATATAATCTCCTCATGGGTAGGGGTTGGATCCACCGGATGCACGAAGTTCCTTCCACCCTGCATCAAGTCATGTGATGCGTCGATCCAAACATAATTGATGTGATTGACATCAGAGGAGATCAAGTGGCGGCCAAAGAATGTTACGCCGTTACCTTGAAAGGTATGAGGAAGAGGACAGAACCAAAATGAGATTAACAATCCAAGGTAGTATCCAATCATCAATAGGAATTACAGGATGAGGGTGTGGGGTCGTCTACAGCAGCTGAACCTTTGCTAGAAGTTTGGATTTGCCCCGACCACCCTGAAAGGACGACTTACATTGGCTCTGGCCTCGACATACAGGAAAAGGAAGAATTGGAGGCCCTTCTATGCTCCAATGTTGATGTATTCGCTTGGGGCCACATGGATATGCCCGGTATAGATCCTTTAGTGGCCCAACATTCCCTCAACGTGGACCCCGGCATAAAACTCGTCAGGCAGAAACAAAGACACATGGGGGCTCACCAAAACCAGATTATAGATGAAGAGGTTGGTCGACTTCTCCAGTCCAGATTCATTAAAGAAATGCGATATCCTTCCTGGCTGGCAAACGTGGTTGTGGTTCAAAAGAAGAATGGGAAATGGAGAGTGTGCGTGGACTTCACTGATCTGAACAGAGCATGCTCGAAGGATTGCTTTCCTTTACCAAAGATCGATCAGATGGTAGATGCCACCGCAGGATTCGAGCGCTTGAGTTTTTTTGGACGCATACTCTGGATATAACAAGATACAAATGAACCCCGATGACGAGGAAAAGACCACATTCATCACTGAATTAGGTACATATTGTTACACAGTTATGCCTTTCGAACTAAAAAATCCAGGTGCAACCTTTCAGAAGTTGGTAAACAAAGTTTTTCAGGGCATGATGGGATCTACCATATAAGCCTACATTGATGACACGGTGGTCAAAAGCAAGGCAAAAAAATGACCACCTGGCTGATCTGCAGCTGTTTGACACCCTTAGAAAGTAAAAAATAAAGCTCAACCCATCAAAATATTCATTCGGAATGTCCTCAGGCCAGTTTCTGGGACACATAGTCGATCAGACGGGAATATACGCGAAGCCCAGCACAAGTCAGAGCTCTCATGGGAACGGGAGAGTCGAAGTCCCGGAAGGAGATCCAAGTACTAACCGGGAGAGTAGCAACCCTCAGTCGTTTCATCTCTCGCTTAACTGATCGGTGCCGACCATTTTTTCATTCTATAAAAGCAGTTAAAAGAGAGATCTGGGGGCTAGAGCAAGCAGAAGCCCTGAAAAAGGTCAAGAGCTACATGACAAAGCCTCTCATACTGGCAACCCCGGAAGCAGACGAACCGTTACACTTATATCTAGCCACATCAGCAACTTCTACCAGCGCCGCTCTGGTCAAGGAGAGCAAGGGGTACCAGATGCCTATCTTCTACATCAGCAAAGCCTTTGCTGATGCAGAAACCCATTTTTCCAAACATGAAAAGTTGGTACTATCACTGATCAATGCAAAACGACGTGTTCGGCATTACTTTGAAGCAGATCCGATCATGGTACCAACTGCAACCCCGATCAGATCCATAATGGCGAAGCCCAAATTGTCAGGGAGAGTATCCAAATGGGCAATAGAACTGGGAATCTATGACATAATCTATATCCCCTGAACCGCTATCAAAGGGCAAGCGGTAGCTGACTTTCTATTAGAAACAGAAACTATGGACACTCCAGAATAAAATAAACCGGAATTATGGGTAGTATTCATGGACGGATCGTCAAATATCAACGGAGCAGGGATCGGGGTAGGGCTCATAACACCCGAGGGATGTAAAATTCAGCAATCCATCCGATTGGAGTTTCCAGCCTCTAACAACGAAGCCGAGTATGAGGCCCTTCTAACAGGAATTCGGTTGACCTGGAGCCTTCAAGTGCAGAAAGCAGAGATATGAAGTGATTCCCAATTGGTTGTACGTCAGTTGAATGGGGAGTATGAAACACGAGAGCCTAAAATGGAAGCATACAGGAATTTGGTATTAAAGGAGGTCGAGGAATTCCATCAGTTGACCTTTGAACGGATCCCCAGAGGGGACAATATCCTGGTAGATCGTTTGGCTAACCAGGCCTCCGCAGCAGGGGAAAGTATGACTCGAATAGCACCTATGGACTTCATCGTCCGATCAAGCTTGGAGCCCTCCAAAGACGTGATGGTCATTCCTTGGGAGCTAAGATGGATGGACCCCATAGCAGACTATTTGAGGACCAGTACATTTCCTGAGTCAAAACCAGAGGCTCGGAAGATAAGAATGAAAGCTGCTAGATACGCTCTATAGAACGGCCAACTTTACCGCAAGTCTTTCTCCAGGCCATATTTAAGATGTCTCACACCCTCTGAAGCTTCTGCAGTCATGGAAGAGATACATGTTGGATCGTGTGGTAATCATTCTGGAGGAAGGTCTTTATCCCATAAAGTCCTCACCCAGTGGTACTTCTGGCCTTAGATGTCAAGAGACGCTGAAATATATACCCGACACTGTAAAAAATTCCAATTTCATGGTGATGGCATTCATCCACCTCCAGAACTGCTAAATCCAGCAGTTATGCCTCACCCCTTTGCCCGATGGGGAATGGATATTGTGGGTCCTCTCCCGCAGGCCATATGATCTACTACACATGTTCTGCTGGCTACGGATTACTTTACCAAATGGGTGGAAGCCGACGCGTACGTAACAATCAAAAGTAGTCACGTTATAAAATTCATTTGGAGTCACATCATTTGTAGATTCGGTCTACCCCAAACTATAATGATGGATAATGGCACCAACCTGGATAACAGGAAAGTTCAGGCGTTCCTGGCAAAACATGGGATCAATCAGAACACTTCTTCCGTTAGTTACCCACAGGGAAATGGACATGCCAAGAGGACAAACCGAACAATTTTCGATACACTTAGAAAAAAGTTTGAGAAAGCAAAAGGGGCTTGGTTAGCAAAAGGGGTTTTTTCTCAGTTAGAAAAAACCGAACTGAAAGTGCCTACGCTAAGAAGTCAGGCCTGGGAAGAAGGTCCAAGCAATCAGCACATGGCCCATGACTTGGACCTATTAGAAGAAAGAAGAGAAGTCGTTGGGATAAGGCTAACTACCTACCAACAATAAGTCAAGGCTCGGTTTAATCAGAAAATCAAAAGAAGAGAGTTTCAGGTAGGCGATATGGTACTCAGAAGAAAAAGTAAAATTATTAGCAAGTTATGAGAGACATGGGAAGGACCTTATACCGTAATTGAGGTCATCGGATGCGGTGCCTATCGGGTACGGAAGAACAAGACAGGCCGCATCGAGCCCAACTCTCATAACGCTTATCGTCTGAAGAGATATTATCTTTAGATAGTTTTTCCTTAAAACAGTAAAATAAAATTATGTCTTGCACTTGTTTCCTAAGTTCTTTTTACTAAAGCATCTGTGCTCGATGTTCGGCACATCTGTTACATGTTTCCTAAGTTCTTTTTAATAAAAATCACATTATATATGAATGATCGTACCTTGTGAAGATTCCATATAAAACAGAAAATTTTCCTAAGTGTCGAGTTCAAACCTGATTTAAACTAACTAGAGGGAAAAAAATAAGTCTCAGAGGCCAGACACCTGAAGACTAAATACTAAACAGAAAATTTTCCTAAGGGTTGAGTTCAAACCTGATTTGAACTAAGCAGAGGGCAAAAACAAGTCTCAGGGGCCAAATGCCCGAAGACTAAATACTAAACAGAAAATTTTCCTAAATGTTGAGTTCAAACATGATTTGAACTAACCAGAGGGAAAAAACAAGTCTCAGGGGCCAGATGCCCGAAGACTAAAATGAAAATTTTCCCAAGTAGTGAGTTCAAAGAAGAAAAAAACGTTTATCTCGGGCTAGTAAAAAAAAAAAAAAGTAAACCGGAGCAACAAGAACAAAATACCACCAAACTGGGAAAATCCTTTTTCATTAAAAGAAATAGAAAATACAAAAAAACCCTTCTAAAGGGGTAAGTACATGATGAAGTGCAGAGAACCTAAGTCCTATTTAACTCAGGGGGAAAACTAGTCTTCTCCCTTCAGGAGGGCAGCAAACCGCTTCTCATTCTCTGAGGCCGGTGGCTCTTTATTAGGAAAGGGCACTCCCAAGAAAGCATCAAAGTCTTCGGCAGTCTTAAACTCCTGATCAACCAGGGGAATATGTTGCATCTCGTGCCTATCCCACCATGCCCTTACCGATCGTACGTCATAAATAGTAACATACCGCTTGTGCATATCCATACCACCCAAGCGGCACATCTCTACCTTAGATCGCTCAAGAGCCAGAAGATTATTTGACTCCGCCTTTTCGGCAGCTATCTTTTGGTAGGCTACCTTCACCTCTGCTAGTTCAGCAACTAAAGCCCTTTTTTCAGCCTATCCAGTCTCCAGAAGGCTCTTATGCTCAGATACACTTTGGCGAAGACCATCCGCCTCTCTGGCCAGAGTGATACGATGCTCGTTATTTTGCTAAAGTTAAGCCTGTATCTTGGCCATTTCGCGAACATTGGACTCCAAGACATGATTGTATGTGTGGATCCCATAAAAGAAGCTACACAAATAGGGAAAAGAGTGCATGTTAGTGTAGAATGAAGTAAAAATAATAAACGAAGGTAAAAATAAAATTCAAATCACTAACCTCCATGGCCATGGAGGAGCCTTTTTGGAAAAACTCAGTCCTGGAAATCTTCGATTGAGCAGCCCTATCGATAGGAGTCCAGACCCCCTTTGCCATGGCCCGAAGAATGTCTAGCTAACAGATGGTAAGATGGTTAGCATAGACCGGAGTCCCATCGGGAAGGAAAAACTTTGGCTCCCAGGGAATTGGGGTATGGGAGGTATCCTGAGCCTGAGGAGTTTCGCTCATTGAGGCATCAGTAGTATGGGTCATGGGTCTTTTGTTGGCTGCTCCACCACCCGTACCAGATCAAGACCTGGTGGCGGCAGCATTTTCAAAAGGAGGCTGAGGTGGATCTGCAAGTGCAGCCGGAGGTACCGAAGGTGCCGGGGGTGCTATCGAGAGTGGAATGGCGTCAACCAGATTAAGACCTTCAGGAACCTGAGTGCGTCTGGCAGAAAGGGGTCTGACGGGCAAATCCATCATGTCAACAGCAGCGCCCAAGTTAGAAATCATCTCCAAATTGGCCTTAGTCAAAAGAGTGGTGGCAGATCGGATATTGCTCCAGATCTTAGCCTTCAGAAGTGCAAACCGTTCTTTTATGAGGGATAAGGGAATTGCTCTATCCTCATAGCCTAGAAATCTATACGCATACTTGCCCCCCCCCCCCCCGATGTAAGTCACAGAACTCAATAAAACAAGAAGCTTTATTGAGGGGACGGTAGACAGGAAAACGAATAGGACCGAAGGTGCTAGGGATCGGGAATGTCAGAGAGAATGGGTAAAACCAATTGCCACTAATAACTACCATTCTCTCCTTCCATCCTTTGTCATATTTTTCAGTGTCAGAGCATATGCCCCAACCCTAGAAGGGAAAAAAGTTGTACCTACCCTTGTTTTCTCTGGCATTTTGGAAGAAATAGCAGAGAAGTAGGTCAACTAAACCTAGATTAAGGTCCAGATCCCTATTGTATAGAAGAAGCATGGCCAGAATCCTAAAGTTGTTCAGGTTAAGCTGAAGAGGGTGTAACCCTAGATAAAAAAGACATAATGAAAGAAGGGGTGAAGAGGAAATCTTAAGACTTTGAGGTGAACCGCCGATAGCAAAATGCTACCTGGTTGAAGTCCCTCACTCTTAGAAAAGTCTAAATAGCCTGTGTAAGGGGCCACATGAACATCACCAGGTACATTAGTCTCAGCTCGAAGATGTTTTACATCCACCTCAGGCCTGGTTTTCTTAAGAGGGGCAACCGAAAAAGGTTCAGAAGGATTGGGGTTCACAGACTCATCATTATCATGAGAACCCCTCGCAGCAGATGTTTCTGGATTCGTTGACGAACCCGGAAGATCAATATTCGAGGGAACTATTTTTGGATCGGGGGCCTCTTGGCGGACGGAAGAAGGACTATTACTACCAGTGGAATCAGGGTCGGTTCCAGAAGACAGAGCGACCTCTTCTACTGACCTAGTATCATCACTATTAGACATAGTTTCAGAAAGGTAGAAGAGACAGATGGGAGCAGAGATGAAGATTAAAAAGAAGAAAGTGTTATCTGACTTACACAGTTTATAGAGAAGAGGCAGGAAGAACTTCAGAAAAGGATAAGTGTCTACTCCGATGGAGGTTCCTAATGCCGGTAGAGGAAATTACAGGAATCAAAGAGAAAAGAGTTCCAAGAATGAGAATTGAGGGAAAGATGAATGAAGAAATCAAATGGTTAAGGGTGGGTTTAATAGTGAGAAAGGGGCAAGCCAATAGTCTATACGAAGCCCGAAGGTTGCACGTTACACGACAGGCCGTCATGGTGCGAAAATTGAGGAAGTTATGGCCTCAAGTTGTGAAATGCAAATAAATGCCCAATAAAGACATTAATATATATGTGAGTATATATAAATTCGGTCATGGGCTATGAATTGGCCCATGAGCCCATAACCTCAGGGGCCTGTGTAATAGTCAAAAATTTGTATGGCCCAATAAAGATGGGTCATAGGACTGATGGGCTGTAAGACTGATGAGCCGCAAGACTGATGGGCCATAGGGCGGATGGGCCATAAACGGATGGGCTTGGCCCATAGAAGTCTCTAGAAAATGAGTGATCCCCAAGTAAGGGATTCGTCCCACTTATGGAAAATAGAACCCAATAAAGAAAGGAGTTTACCAAATGCCATGATTTAAGGGATTGGTAAACTTGGGTAGATGGGCCTTTACCCATCTACTGAATTATGTATAAATATATGGCGAAATGATGAATAAAGATATATTCAATTTTTGTTTATACCTAATTCGTTGTGTATTTTTCTGTATCTACAGTTTGGGTTAAACAATGGTACACCAAATTGAATTGGTTTGAGTTAAAGAAGGGTTTTGATTTCTATCACACAAAACCAAACCACACAAACCATCTATTGAGATGGTATGGAAAATTGAGTATTTGGTACCCATGGTTTGTCATTACTAGCCCAAACCATACTAGTCAAACATGGATTGAATCATATTTTATAACCCAAAACCAAAATTTTCATAATAACTCCATCTACCAAACAAGCACTAACTTACATAGAGAAGAAAAGGATTATTGACAATTGACAATTGACACTCTTATACATTAGACAATTATAGTTTTCCCAGTTTTTTTATTTTTTATAACAAGCTCATAAAATTATATATTAAAGGAGAAAATATATGTATCAGTTAAATAATTTGATATAACTTAGTTGTTTCCCCCACCAACACACACACTCTTCTTCAAACGTATATTTCTGGCTCCGCCCTTGATGCAAGCCACTTCTGCCATATAAAAACATTCCTGCTAAGAGAATATACTTGAGCTCAAGTCTCATATGAGTTTAATATTAGCCACAAATGAACCATCACTTATGCAAGGCTAGTAGTGAGATTCATAGAGATGTCATATAGGAATCACTAACAGAAACCTTGACCACTCCGAGTTGTCATTACAACAGATATTTTGATGCAAGACTGACATTGACATTCATATACATGTCATAAAGGAACTGCTAATATAAACAATGAAAATGAGCACAAAAACAATTCCGATAATTGGTAACAAATAACTTGCCTGCTCTTTCAATCATTCTTCTTCCAATTCATTTGTTCTGTCAAATAAGACCAAGCTCTCTGTATAAGTATTGACAGAATATGCTGCATGACATCCACGGATTCCGAGATCCTCGAAAGTGGTACCCGCTATGTCAGCTGAAATGAGCCGCTCACCTTTCGCCCAAAGAACTCTGTCATTGCTTCTCAACCCAATTGCTTGAACACTCTGCGCAAACCAACTACTATACTCCAGACTGTACAAATTGGTCCACAACTCCGAAACGCTGTATTCTTTCATCACCCAGATAGAGGTTTTATCATTGTAACTATCACTGTGGAACCTAGGTATATATGAGCTAGTCTCTTTGGTAGCTCCATCCGGGAAAATACCGCAGTACCCAAATCAAATACCACAATGTACAGCGGAGATTTCCTGATAACCCAATGGATAGCCCCATTGAGAAAGGCTTGAGTCATCGTGCAAGGGAAGCGAGGCACATCACCGAATACATTTCAACTTCAGTGCCCGAATACATTTTAAGCTTTTCGGCACCAGCTTGAAAAACAAGCCTAACAATCTTATAGTCATTTGTCACGGAATCGAATCCGAACCCAAGAACACGATCGCCGGCGCCATAACTACGTCGAGGCCAAGGAACAGTAACAAATTTCGTGACAGTAGGGTTCCACAAATACAAACGAGAATTGCAGTAGCCGTGCTTATCATGTTTATCATCAATTAAACAGATTAGGCCATTGCTATTGAAAATAATGGTAAACTTGATTCATGAAGAATCAAATGTGAAACAAGGAACCAAATGTCAAGATTTGTTGCACCAAAACCATGCGTGAGATTTGCACGCTCATATCTACCAAAGTAAAAAATGTCTGCAAATGAAGATTTAGTTCGTTGATTTACTTTGTCAGTTTCTATCTTCCATTTCTATATATATAGGTAGGATGGTATTGTATTAATTAAGAAGCTAGAACCTAGGAAAGAAATAGAGTGTGAGATTGAAAGAGATACTCTGTAACATTTGTGAAAATTTGTCTTTGAAATAAAAGAGTCTTTATTTCATTATTTGAGTGTATCCTGGGCATATAGAAATCACCACAAGTAATTTTCAACATGGTATCAGAGCTAGAATGAAAACGGAGTAGCCCGGAAGTGAAGAACAAAACCAGAGTCGAAATTTTCAAGCTATATTCGTAACACACTGGTGATCAAACCAAACGTTTGAACCACGATCTAGCTTTTCCATTCTAGCAGGAACGTAACCCCGAAAGAATCAGGCCGGAAATCCTCCCCATGCGCCCGCACGGGCCATCACAAGGTCGGAGAGTGAATACCACGCGCCTGAGTCATCTTCAACCTCTGGACGCACACGAGTCCACACGCCCACACGCGTACTCATGCGCCCACGCGCTGCCACGTCTATGTGAAGTCATCTGACACATGTCGTCATCACACCATGACACGTGTCACCTATTATTGTTTGACACGTGTCAACAGTACAGTCATCCATGTGGCACCAACAAACAGTTGACACGTGGCCTAATCAGAAGCCGACACTTGGTCCAATCATAAGCCAACACGTGGTGATCCTCAGATCCTGCCACATCATCAGAAGTTCGTGAATTTATAGATTTGCCCCTCCTCTCTATTTTGTCCGTTCCGGGCTCATTTTAACTTCGATTTGAGCAAACGAAGAGTCATTTTTAACTAAACGAAACATTCCGGACGCAACCACGCCTTCAGTTTGACCAGATTCAGCACCTATTTTCAGAACTAAGCACCAAAAGTGCTTAAGCAAATTCGATGACGTCCTCCAATAATTTTTTCCAGCCCCAGCTTCCGCGATTGAACAAAAATGATTACGAGAAGTGGTGTATCCTGATGAGAGTCCTTCTAGCCTCACAAGATTTGTGGGATGTGATTGATATCAGGTATGACAAACCCGAAGAAATAGAGAATCTAAGCCAAGCCCAACAGGCAAAGCTTAAAGAAGAAAGGACAAGAAGCCGTTATATATGCTTTATAAGAGTATAGATGAAGTAAGTTTTGAGAATATCTCCATTACCAACACCGCTAAGCAAGCATGGGAAATTCTTCGTAAAGCAAATCGAGGAATTGAAAAAATGATCAAAATTAGACTTCAAGGTCTAAGGGGGGAATTTGAATTGCTGCAGAAGAAATAAAGTGAGTCAGTTTCTGAGTATTGTACCAGAATATTGACTATTGTGAATCAGATCAGAGGATGTGGAGAAAAGATCGAAGATGTACGTGTGCTAGAAAAGATAATGAGATCGCTCAATTCAAAATTTGAGTACGTGGTTGTAGCCATTGAAGAATCGAAGGATTTGAATGTCATGACAGTAGACGAGTTACAAGCCACGTTAGAATTCAATGAATAGTGAATCAACAAGAAGAATACCTCAAACACCCCAGAGAACGAGCAAGTCCTACAGTCAAAGTTCTCAACTAGAGAAAATAGATAGGGAAGTTCACAAAGAAATCGAGGTAGAGATCATGGCTATCAAGGACGGGAAGATAAATTCAGAGGTGAAGTGGGAGAAGAAAACTGAAGTGTTATAACTGCAACAGATACGGCCACTATGCCCGTGAATACAGAAGAGAGCTAACAGATGAAGATGAAAATGACGAACAAATGTACTTTGTAAAGAAAGACACAAATGAGCTAAACGAAATGGTATTGATGGCTCAATATGGGAATCATGTTAGCTGGATATTTGAAGAAGAAGCGGAGCCCAATGAGCTCATGATTGAAGTAGAAGAAGTGTCACCAACAGTACAACGAGATGATGTTGAAGCAGTGTCACCAACAGTGACATAAATTGCTCACGTACCTGATAGAAAGAAGTCAGAAGTGGATCCGGGTGAAAGATAATGGACCAGAAAGAAGACAGATGTGGATCCAGGTGAAAGATACTAGACTAGGAAAAGTCAGAAGAAGATCCAGTTAGCTTCACCAAAGCCATTCAAGAGAATAAATGGAAGACATATATGGATGAAGAGATGTTCACCATAGAAAAGAAGCAGTGTAGTCCACCAGAAGGCCATAAGTCAACTGGGTTGAAGTACGTCCATAAGACGAGAAGTGGAAAAGATGAAGTTCAAAGATACAAAACTCGCATGTTTGTGAAAGACTATAAAAGAAGAAAAGTGAAACCAGACAAGGTTAACAGTCTGAAGAAGTTTAGAAAAGTGAAGCCAGACAAGTTCGATAGTCTGAGGAAGAAATGTAATGCCTCGATAATGGTTCCAGGGAAAGGATGTGCAGGGGGAAAAGGGAATTGTTTCAGAGTTCAGGCAGGTCGACACGATTCAGTTCGAAGTGTTTGTCGCTAATCTTGGACTTGACTATGAAGAAGAGAGTCAACCATCTCTGTGCAAAACTGGATGAGAGAGGCAGAGCCAGGAGCAAGATGAATCAGAAAGTTCAAGACAGGTCCATAAGACCGAAGACGTTACAAGGAATGCAGAAATTCTAAGACAAGTCCACAAAACTAAAATAGCTGTAAGGAATGCAAAAGATTCCCGAATCAAGTTTAAGGGGGGATGTTGAAAATAATGGTAAACTTGATTCATGAAGAATCAAATGTGAAAAAGGAACCAAATGTCAAGATTTGTTGCATCAAAACCATGCGTAAGATTTGCACGCTCATATCTACCCAAGTAAAAAATGTCTGCAAATGAAGATTTAGTTCGTTGATTTGCTTTGTCAGTTTCTATCTTCCATTTCTATATATATAGGTAGGATGGTATTGTATTAATTAAGAAGCTTGGTATTGTATTAATTAAGAAGCTAGAAGTTAGGAAAGAAATAGAGTGTGAGATTGAAAGAGATACTCTGTAACATTTGTGAAAATTTGTCTTTGAAATAAAAGAGTATTTATTTCATTATTTGAGTGTATCTTGGGCATATAGGAATCACCACAAGTGATTTTCAACAATTGCAAGAACCAATGACAGTGACATAGGGCCGAAACCATGTGACGGGATGATTCGAAGGGTAAGGAGTGAGTGAGTCATCATCAAAATACAATGAAAAATGATTTTGTTTGTCATGTTGCAAGTAGTGCTTGATGAGAAGTAAATGAGTGTTGTTGTTGTTGTTGTTCAAATGGGTTTTGCGCTCGAACCATAAGGTATGAAAATGTTGATCGTTGATGAGATGGTACCATGATTTACATACGCACCTGATTTGGATAAGACTTGTCACCGGTAGTCTTGCGAAGATTTCCATCATTACTTCGCTTGGTAAGTAGTCTGACATTGTTGGTTTGATCGATTATAGGGTTAGGGTTTTGGAAGCAGAGGAGAGATGAAGAGAGTCTAGGGTTTCAAAAGTTGTATTAAACCCTAAAAATAATCCCTAGAAGGCGAGAGATGAAAGAATTCCAGGAGGTGAATATATATAATTCTATGATTTTTTAAAGCAGAGGAGAGGTGAATATGTATATATCGATTTTTATAATACTGTTGAATTACACATATGTCCCCCATGGTGCACAGTTTTCTGAATTATGATTTTACAAAAATTACTAGTAACTCAGGACAATTTATAAATAATTAATGGGCGAGGTCATTAAATGATGGGTTAATTTCAATAAACCCCCCTATACTATCCAGATTAATCAACTAACCCCTTGTGTGTCCACTTTGCCCCATATATTATTTAATTTCATCAAATTGCCCCCTCATTTCTCAAAATGCCTAAACTACCCTCAATAGTATAAGGGGGTTTAGTGAAATTAATAGTATAAGGGGGTTTAGTGAATTATTTTGGAAAAAATAATATATACTTTTTGCAAAAAAAAAAAATTCGAAAAAAATCATATTTTGTTCCAAAATATGAATTTTGTTTTCGAAAAATATTTTTTTTGCGAAAAAGTATATATTATGTTCCAAAATATGAATTTTGTTTTCGAAAAATATTTTTTTTGCGAAAAAGTATATATTATGTTCCAAAATATGAATTTTTTTATCGAAAAATATTTGTTTTGCAAAAAAGTATATATTATGTTCAAAAATATGAATTTTTTTTTCGAAAAATAATTTTTTTGCAAAAAATATATATTATGTTCCAAAATATGATTTTTTTCCGAAAATAATTTTTTTGCAAAAAATATATATTATGTTCCAAAATATGATTTTTTTTCTGAAAAATAATTTTTTGCGAAAAATATATATTATGTTCCAAAATATGATTTTTTTTCCCGAAAAATATTTTTTTTGCGAAAAAGTATATATTATGTTCCAAAATATGAATTTTTTTTTCGAAAAATATATATTATGTTCCAAAATATGATTTTTTTTCCGAAAATTATTTTTCAAAAAAACAATTCATATGTTGGAACATAATATATACATGTTTGTTCCAAAATATTATTTTTCGAAAACAAAATTCATATTTTGGAACATAATACAATACATTTGTATGTAATTTTCCCTTATCTATTTTACTATATTCATTCACCTGACTACTTGAATGTCCTGTGACTAATTTGTACCGAATGTCCCATGATACAATACATTTTTACTAATTTTTTACGAATGTCTACGAATTAATTATGATAAGATTAATTTCAGAATGTCTATGAATTAATTGTGATAAGATTAATTTGTGCTATCATTATTGTAATTATCCCTTAAATATTTCCTATTTATTTTTTAAAAAAATTGGTGCCTAAAGCAAGATAGTCAGAATCGGGATTTTAAGTAGAATTGTTTTGGGGTCCGTAGAATTGGAATCGTAACTAGAATTGTAAGATTCTAGCAACTCGTATTATTTTTTTAAAAAAAAATTAATAATTAAATATTTAATTTAAAAGTCTAAATCATATTAGAATTTTTAAAATTTTCTAATGCATTGGTCCTTTAAATGTTTTCTCATAAATTTAGGCTATATATTGGGATATTGAATTAAATCATAAATTTTTGGGCATTTCATATGAAGGACGAAACCGTCAAATTATTATAAAAACATAATAGAATCGTAGTAAAATCGTATAGAATCATAGAATCGTAAGATTTTACCAGGTAGAATTGAGATTCTAACTACCTTAGCCTAAAGTGAAATAAACTCTTTTGAAATCCATATACAAGCCTCTACACAAATTGGCCGGCCCAAACCTGGTAACTCTCTAAGCCAAACCCATTGGACAAGTCAAATCCTGCAAAGCTCGAACATGGGTCAAGACTCGACCTAAAACAATGCAGCCCATCAAGGTTTTTGAAATTGGGAGTCTAAATAGTATAGTTGGGATCCGTATAATTAGAACTGTAAGATTCTACTTGAAAGTATTAATTTTTTAAAAAATATATTAATAATCATATATTTAATTTTAAAGTTTATATCAAAAGTTTAATTATTTTCTCAAAAGTTCAGGCCATATATTGGGATGTCAGACTAAATCATTAAGATTTTAAACCTTTCATATGGAGGGCTTCACTTGCAAACTATTATTTCAGTGTAGTATAATCGTGGTAAAATCATACAAAATCGAATAGCTAAAATCGAGTTAGGATCGTGATTCTGACAACTATGAGCCCATGCTAGCCTAGCCCATTTGGTATTTATTATTTTAATTAATTAATTTATTTATTAGACATAATTTATTAGTTATTATTAATTTATTTTATTTTATATTATTGATAATCAGAGTTAGTGAAAGGAAACAAAAAGGAGAAAGTACATTATTTTACTTCCTATTTTCTTTGTAATGATCAAGAAAACGTTTCTTCTAACTTAAAAAGCAAAAACAAAAGCAAATTAAGAAACATAATATGTTTTTACTTTTATTTTCTAATTTTAGGAAATAAAAGCAGAAAATAGAAAATTTGTAAACGCAGCCTAAGAGAGGCCCTCTTAGATGTTCAGTTTTATCCAATGTCCACTATCCATATCATCTCATTTTGTAAATTTTCAATGGGCAATGCGCAAAACTCTCCTATAATTTAAAAAGTGTGCAGAAAATCCCCTAATGAGTTCTAAACCCCCTATACTTAACAATTTAGCTGAATACCCCCTCCAAACCCTTTTTCGGTGCGTGATCAGATACGAATTCACTAGCTTACCCTTAAATTAGGGTTTAATATTTTTTTAAAAATAATAATAAAATGTCAAACCTTCGCATAACCCCCAAACCTCTTTCTCTCACCACCAAGCAATGTCGGACGTCAATAGATTTCCAGGACAATTAATCAACAACCTCAATAGCATCTTCTCCAACAACAAACAAAGAGAATAATCTCAAACCCGCCAGTTTTGGACTCAATTATGATGACGAAAACATACTCCAAAGAATCACAAAATCTATTGTCTTCACATTGGTCTTCAGTGCCATCGGGTTGTGCCCAATTCAAGGGTTTCAAGTGCCCGCTATGGCGGTCGCCGGAATGGCGACCGAGACGAGGAGTCGGAAGGGTAATGAGTACTCCGATTGTACTCGGAGGTTGCTGGAGATGGTGTCGGTGTTGATTTGGAGCATAGAGGAGGTTAGGGTTGGTAATTGGGATATGAAGAAGGTGGAGGTGGGACTGAAAGAGGTCAAGCTAAAGAAGGAGGAGCTGCAGAAGGAGATTATGGATGGGCTTTACGCGGAGTTGAGATAATTAAGGAGAGAGAAAGGGGTTTTGGCGGCACAGGCCGATGTAGAGGGTGTTGAAGGCGGAGAAAGAGCTAGAGGGCTTGGCCAAGAAGGCGGGCGGCAATGAGCAGGCAAAGAAGCGGATGGAGGGCCTTTTCGGCATTTAGATCAAAATGTAACATGTGAATATCATCATGTGCCAAAATTCTGGCCAAAATTGTTATCGTAACAGTGTTATAGGGATCAACGTGCATACTTTTGAAAAACTGGTGAGACTTACCTGTACAAAATGAGGTGGAGGGAGGTTTCCTACACACTTTTCAAATCATATGGGGTTTTTGTGCCATTTGCCGAATTTTCAATACAAATAGTAAGAGATGGCAGAGTATTGAGACATCAACACAAAAGACCTACAGAAAATATCACCTTATGCAATTTTGCATACCTTACACTACAGAAATAGGTGGGGAATAAGTGTCCCTTTTTTTTTGTTTTTTGTTTTGTGTGTGTAAATTGGGAATAAGCTATAGGACCTATCACTGCAGCTATAGGAGAAGAGAATACACTTCAGTTCAAGTCTCATATGAGTTGAATATTAGCCACAAATGAACCATCACTTGACCTACCACATAAATGGGGTATAGAAGTATCACAAAAAGAGGTGTTTTGATGCAAAGCTGGTATTGAGATTCATGTACATATCGAACAACTAACAGAGAAACCTAGACCACTCCGAGTTGACATACTCTGGGACTTACAATTGGTATTTTGATGCAAGACTGATATTGACATTCATATACATTGTTTTGTCAATCAAGACAATGTATATGAGCAATTCATTGTTTTGTAATAGAAACACTGAAAATCAGCACAAAAACAGTTAGGACAATTTGTAACATATAACTTGCCTCCTCTTTCTATCATTCTTCTTGCAATTCATTGTTTTGTCAATCAAGACAAGGCTCTCTGTATAAGTATTGACAGAATATGATGCATCCCATCCACGGATTCCAAGAAACTCGAACGGGTTACCCTTCGTGTCGGATGAAACTAGCCGCTCATCTTTCGTCAAAAGAACTCCACCATTCCTCCTCAACCCAATTACTCGAACACTCTGCAAAAATAGTCCAAAAGAATCAAGATTATACAAATTGGTCCAAGACTTCAAAACACCATACTCTTTCATCACCCAGATAGACATTTTGTAGAACACACAAAGCAAGTCATGAAACACCCCAAGAGACATCTGACTTGCTACTCCATGACGTAGACTCGCGGGTAGCTCCATCTGGGAAAATACCTCAGTACCCAAATTAAATAGCACAATGAACACCGGATATTTCCAGGCTTCTCTGCTAACCCAATGGATAGCCCCATTGAGAAAGGCTTGAGAATGCTCGCTCCGAATACGAGGCACATGATCGCCAGAAACACTAATGTTTCTCCAAACACCCTCTCTAAGAGAATAAATGTCAACCTCAGTGCTACCCGAATACATTTCAAGCCCACTGCGATCAGGAG
Organism: Cornus suecica; assembly: GCA_963922005.1. Taxonomy (NCBI): domain Eukaryota; kingdom Viridiplantae; phylum Streptophyta; class Magnoliopsida; order Cornales; family Cornaceae; genus Cornus; species Cornus suecica. The sequence goes on from OY998238.1 coordinate 74,447,632, forward strand.
GATAAACAACTCTAACAACCTTATAGTCATTCGTTACGGAATCGAATCCAAACCCGAGAGCACGATCATACTTGCCATAGGTCCAGAAGCTAATCCGAGGCATAGGAACAACAACAAATTTCCCAACAGTAGGGTTCCACAAATACACACTACAATCCCCTAATTTAAGTACATCATCAGCAACACAGACCAAGCCATTGCAAGAACCGATCATGGTTAGATAGGGGTAAAAGCTTGCGACGGGACGATTAGTTTTCAGATTCAAAGGGTAGGGAGTGAGTGAATCATCATCAAAATGCAATGAAAAAAGCTCTTGTTTCTCGTGTTGTGAGTAGTGCTTGATGAGAAGTAAACTAGTACTGTTGTTGATGGTGTTCAAATGGGTTTTGCGCGCGAACCATAAGGCATGAAAGTGTTGATCGTGTTGTGCGGATAACCAATTCTAAACACAAATACACACACATGACACAAGATATTATAGTGGTTCCCCAAAAAACACGGGTACGTCCACTTTGAGAGTCGTTTCAATAATTTGGGTTGAAAACAAGGTGTTCGGGAGGAGGATACAAAACCGGTATCGACTCAACTCAACCGTACACACTCTCACTCACACAGAAACTCACAAGGTTTCTTTCTCTCGTGTATATCTCTCACTCACGTATATCACTCTTGTATATCACATATATATTACAACCCTTCTCTGTTTTTCTTTTTTTTTACACTACACTCTATCACTGCCATATATATAGGCAAGGCAGATGAGAGAGAACAAAGCAAATATGAAGATCATCATGTGCTGGCAATTGCGTGAACAAATTTGTTCACGTATGTAGATAGGTGTGATGGAGAAAGGTGAAGATAGCCCATAGTTTGAGCAAAGGTGGCATGCAGCAGTGAGTGGTTTTGCATGCCTTGCATGTATGGAATCGGTCAGATTGTTGATGAGATGGTACCATGATTTACATACGCACCTGATTCGGAGAAGAGTTTTCACTTCTAGTCTTGTGAAGATGTCCATTATCACTTCGCTTGGTAAGTCGCACTCCGACATTGTTGGCCGATTGATTCTAGGGTTAGGGTTTTGGAAATAGAGGCAAGATGAACAGGGTCTAGGGTTTCAAAGGTTGTTAAACCCTAGAAGGAGAGAGAGGAAGAAATTCCAGGGTTGGTGACTTATACTATTGTTGAATTACCGATATGTCCCCACAGTGGAGAGTTCTTAGCATTATTGTGAATTCTATTAGAAAACACAATGAGAATAAAATAATAAAATAATATTTCCGGTAAACAAAAATGTTGACTATGCCATTGCAACTTTTAATGAAAGTATGATCGTGCCCTTAATTAAAAAAATTGTTGTACATGAAAAGGACTTTTAACTGAAATTATGGTGCCTTTAATTGGAAAAAAAAAAGTTATTCTGTAAAATAGTGATGAATGTTAAAAGAATGTATTAATTGTAAAAAAAAAGTGATGTATGTGAAAAGAATGTATTAAAAATTTTATTTACCGGAAAAAAAATGTATAAATTTTTTTCGAGAATCGTAATAAATGATTTCATCAACTACTGGTTAAGATCAATTCATATGCTATAAAGGATCCTCACAAATAATTTGAAACTCATCCTAGTCATCTCGCACTTGTTTAAGTGGAATGTGATTAATTTAAAAAAGTCTGAAAGTGAATGAAGATTATTATTATTATTATAGAAGCCTGCACAATTGGCGCGTTCAAATCCAACACAAAGCTGGTAATCTTTGAATCCTAGTCCATTGACAACATAAATCCTGCTAAGCTCTAACCAAGGCCAAGGCTAAGGCTGGACATAAAAGATTTCCATAGCATTTGCAGGGGATGAGACATCAACACACCATACCAATAAGAAATACTAACTCATTTCACCTTATGCAAATTTACATACCTTATACTAAATAAATAGATGGGGAACAATTGTCTCCCCCTATCACTGCAGCTATAACCCTTAAAACAAAGGCCTCCCCAAAAAAATTTAAAACACAATCTATTTTCTCATCCATCATGGTTTTCACAACATCCTTTACAAAGATATAAAAGCATTCTCTGCAAGAACTAGGCATTAGAGTAGACATGCGAAGCTGCTCAACTTGTTTGTTATGGCAGCATACGGAACTCGGGAAAGAGCGGACACCAGGTTTCGGTTGCTCTAAACCACATGCAGTCAAGATGGAATGGGTGGCAAGTCTTGCGACTTCCTTGAATGCATTCGCTTCTGCACATAAAAACGAAGATTTTGATTTACTCAGCATTTCTTCAAGATAAATTAATGTAACACTGCTTCAAGCCAATCATAGTAATTCAAGAGAGCATCTCAAAGAAGGCAATCCTACAGTTTCTGCCATAACAGTAAACACCTAAATGAACAACATTATTTATGTTATTAACAATTATACTTTCTTTCTTTTCTTTTCTTTTCTATTTTTCAATTCTTGGGTTGTACAAGATCCAGATTACGGCTTCCATGGGTACATATGTGTCACAATATGTAGATTATGACATTTTTTAATAGGGATGGTCGTGAGGTAGTTTGGGGCGGTTTTCTCAAAACCCATAACTAAAACCGTAAAAATTCTCATCCCCCGTAACCGCCCCATAACTGTTTTAAAATTTAACCCTTACCCCCGTAACCGCCCCGCACCGTCACCCATGTCCCCCATAACCGCCCCATTAAATCGTGTATTTTTATTTTTTTCCTTAAAGAAAGTAAATAATAAATAATTTACCATAACAATATGATCTATATACGAAACAAGCAATTACCCAATTAATTTAATTGCAATAATTTATAACACAACTGAAGGACCACTTGGCCCAACGGTATAACCTCTCATTCCAATAGGGAATGTGAGGGGTTCGAGTTGGAGACAAAAAATGGGTGTGTGAAAAAATAAATAAATAAATAAATCCTTACCTTTCAAAAAAAAATTAATAATAATTTCTAACACAAAAATAAATTTAATAGTTTTAAACCAACAAATAATTCAAATCTAGATCAACAACCTTTGATAAAAGTTTACGAATCTAATAACATATAACAAACCATATAAAATACAAGTCAACATTTAACAAACCACATGTATATGTGTATATATATATATATCTAATTTATATAATTTTGATATTAAAAATTATAAAAAAGTTATATAATTATTATGTGGTTTGGGGCGGGGCGGTTCCCCAATCGGAGAACCCCTAAAACCGTCCCCCGCCCCATAACGATAGGTTTTTTTTTTCAACCCCCATAATCACCCCATTTTTAAATGGTGCGGTCAAAACCCGTCAACAAATGGGGCGGTTCCCCAGTGGGGTGGGGTTTTTGTCCATCCCTATTTTTTAACATTTAAAATTTGTTTTTCTTTCCCTAATTCAACAAAGACTATTCCGGCTATGGTTATCAGCAGCTAAACATTCAAACCACAATACTACTTACTTACAACAACAGAATCTGAAGTTTTGAGAGCACTTTTTCTTTAATATTCCTATATGATCTTTATCATGCTACTGCAGGGACCTTAACTTGGGTTCATGTAGTCCTAAAGAAGCAGATTTGGAAGTTGAAATCTAATCAATAAAAAAAGTAAAGCATACCCTTGGGGGAAATCATGATTGCCTATAAGCATTAGGAAGCAAGAACCTTCCCTTTACCATGTTCCCATGATCTAAGAATTGTAGTGGTGATCACTTCACACGGAATATTTATAAATGACAAAAGCTCAAACAAAATGAGCATACCTAGCTTTTTATCTCCACTCAGAAGCTTTAAATTGAGCTTGACAAGAGACTGAATCTCAATCTTCACATCGTCCTCTCTTTTAGATTTGCTTTTAGCACTTTTTCCTTCCATCTTAGATTTACTTTCATGAGTTTCTATCATGCAGGAGGAAGAGGCGTTCACTGTAGCACAAGTAAAACTTGACAGTATCTGCACTGACCCAACAGCAGATCCATCATGCTTTTTAAGAACAGATGAATCTCCAAATGGGTATGCCTCCGATTCTTTCCCGCCATTTGCACAGCAAACATCAACTTGAGCTGAAGTCTGGGCCTTCCTAGCAGATGACAGCTCATACACAGCTGAATTAGTTGGAAAACCCTCACTGACTTTTGAATCTTTTACAATAGAATCACTCCTCTGCTTTTGTTTTTCAAACATCAGAGTTTTGGGCAAATCGTTTACCTTCTCCACAGAATGACACTGGTAATGGCGTTTACATCCAGCAACATTAAGATTCATAGTCCCAGGTTTTTTGCTATTTGCAGTGCGAAGAGAAGGATTCATGTTAGCTTTTCCTTTTGGAACATTTACTTTGCTTGAATGATGTATTGAAGCCTGATGCATGAAGGTGGCCTTTCCACGCCCCTTTTCTATTGACTTCGCTACATTCATCATTTTCCATGCCTTTTCTATATTGTATGAGGTGCTATTCGGTGATATAGTACAGTAAGTATCATTATGAGCTGTCAATTGTTGACCCTTGCAAGATCTGGAATAAGATGGACCTAAGTTGTTATGGAGTGAGGTGTCCACATTATGTCTCTCATTAGTGGTACCACCCAAATCAACAGAACTGGAGCAGAAGCTCAAGGCCCCACTTCGGAAGCCATTCCAATTTTCACGCAATGCTCGAATGCGATCATTCACATTGCGACAACGCTGCAACGTTCTAGCACCCGAGGAAGTTGCATTAGATGCACCAGCTGTAGTTCGTGAATCCCCCTCAGACACGTTATCTGCAGCACTCGTTCCCCGGTTAGGAGCAATACTAGATGACAGCTGACTTGCACCTTGATGATCTGTTCTGGCTGGTCTCCAAATCTCTGCTATACTGGATTCCGCAACAATATCAAAGATAGAAACAGATGTCCCATCTGGTGGAACTTCATGGAAGTTCTTACAAACTGTTTCACTGGCGCACTCTGTATCTATTTCACTCTTGATATGTTCTGTCATAGAAATAGTACAGTCCTGGCAAAACCAATCACCCTCAGGTACTGTCGCGCCCAGACCGACACAGTAAGTATGAAAGGCAGTCTCACAAAGATCACAAAGTAGTAGAAAGCTTTCATCTGCACCACTTTGGCACACCTACATTGAACTTCCAGATATGGATGAGGCTCTACTGTTGCATTTCCAAAAAAATGATACACCTGCAAGGACGAGCATATGGCAAACTACATGAAGCTACAGTTTGCGGACAAGAACTAGATTGTCAGTCCAAAGTACAACAAAGTGTTAGAGATGATACAACAACTTTATTAGATTTATACAAAGGGCAAAACCGCCAAACTAATACGGCTAATCTTGTGAACCACAGTATTATATATATATATATATATATATATATATATATCTAATTGCATGTGGTCTTGACTGAGTGAAGAACCAAGTCTCGCAGACAAAATAGATGAATAAATATTAACTTGTTTGATTCCACAATGTAAGGCATGTAATTGCTTTTACATTCAAACTTTAAGAAATAATATACCACTGCACAGCCAGCCCCAGAAACTGTTAGAGCGAGTAGTCTCTAAAAGTGTGTGAGAGAGAGGGTGTAAAGTTAACTAAATACTTAAGCTGTTAGAGAGAGTGTAACTTAATTATTTAGATCCTTCAACACGCCCCCTCACGGGTGGGCTTTCTTATTGGTCCAACTCGTGTAACAATTTTAACTTGGGAAGCAGTGAGGTATGAACATAGGACTTTCTACTCCGATACTATGTTAATTACTCATCTACTCTAAAAGCTTAAGTTGTTAGAGAGGGTGTAAAGTTAACTATTTAAATCCTTCAACAGTGTGCAACACATTAATTAATTAGGACACAACAATAAGGGCAAGGCAACTCACACTTATTGATTTCAAATAAATCTGAAGATCAAAAGGGCTTATACTGGTTTAAAGCTACAAAGCTTGGGCTCTGTACGCACTCAGATTATAAGAATTTGGTGATTTTGCAGCAACAAACAAGTTCTCCTCACATTATCGTTGAAGGAAATAGCAATCAGCAAGTTAAAAGGCGCTTTAGTGAAATTATGTACATGTTTAACAACTTACTCCCTCCGTCCCATATTTGATGTCTATCTTTGATATTTATAAGTTTTTAAGAGGACATGGAATAATTTGCATCGTCTTTTCCCTTTGCAGATTGAATATGTAATATAAAGTTGAAATATTATTGAATACTTAAAGGTAATTAAAGAAATATAGCAATTATTTTGCTTTAACTTTTGAAATGGACCAACTAATTTGGGTATCCATAACAGGGAAGATGGGCTACTAATATGTGACAGAGGTATACATTTTGTCTCACACTACACAAAGCCTCTGAACCTCTGGACTAGGTATGGGGTGCTGGAAAACCCCCGGTTGGTTATTGGGGCGGGCATGGGGAAGGGTCACCCCGCCCCGATTATACTAATTTTTTACTAATATACCTTTTAATATTAACATATATTATTAATATATACCCTTTATATAAAATAACTCCTTCATTTTTCTATATTCCACCCAATACCAAATTCTAGTCTCCTTATCCTTTCACTCTTCTCGCCTTAATTTCATATCAGTTATATTAAAAATTACATGTTTTACTTTTATGCGCGTACAATAATAGTAAATTAAAAGTCAATGAAGAAATTACACATTACCTTCATTTGTATAATTTTTTTTTATAGCGAAAAATTGCCCCGCCCCGCCCCGTTTAATAAGCGGGTTTGGGGCAGGTATGGGGATAGCAAAGTTAATTGCGAACGAGGATGGGGGATGCGATCCCCACCCCATTGTCATCCCTACTCTGGACCAAAAAAAGAAGCAATAAGGTCTCCCATGGTCCAAGGAACCCAAAAACTCAACTTTCTCTACTATAGATGTACAAAATATATCCATGACCCAAGAAAAAAGAGAAGCAATAAATAAATCATTTAAAATCCTTGTAGAATATTAAACCCAACAAATGACCTATGTTTGCCTTCCTTCCAAATGCAACACCAAAGACAGAGGGCAGCTCTCCAAAAGCATAGGGGTGTGGGAACCCACATAACACCCTCCCAAAATATAAATCAAACCCCTTATAGTACCAGCCATAACATATTGAATCCCTAACAATCTAAACAAGAGCTGATCCCCAGAGTCAAGTTCATAGATCTTAAATGTCAGGGTTAATTACAATGACAACCCTTGAGGTATGGCAAAATGACAAAGAACGAGAAATTTGTATTCTAGATTTCACTCACATAAATGTTATATGAACTCGGTACGTGTGTCGAAAACACATATGTATCCTGATGTCGGAAATGTCTAATAGAAGGACACATGGACACGGCTAAATACTCATTTGATTTAAAATATATATATATTATATTTATGTTTATGTTTAAAAAAATTATTTACAAAATAGAGTGTCCAAACTAAACATTTCACTCATTTGAAATAATTATAAAACAATACGGAACCATCAGGATCTAAATTTAGGTTGTTGAAGGATATAAATATTTGAGTTTATGGGTGGATGTTAACCTCACCTATAAGCTTAAGCTTTTGGGCTGAACCGCTAAACATTCAACCCGTTACAATTGGTATTAGAACCAGACCCAGTCCTTGATCTGGGCTGTCAATTGTTGACCCTTGTAGGATCTGGTGCCCATCCCCAAGTTATGTCTGGGCCCAGGTCGGACAAGCCCCGAGGGGGAGGGGGAGGGGGAGGGGGAAGGGGGGGGGGGGGGGGGAGGGATGTGTTGAAGGATTAAATATTAAATTCAAGCTTTTAGAATAGTTGAGGCAGTTAACTTGGTATTAGAGTCAAATGTCACATGTTCAAACCTCACCGTCATCATATTAAAAATTGTTGTTTCGCGTGTTGGACCAATAGAATGACACAAGTAAGGAGGTGTGTTGAATGATATAAATATTTAAGTTACATCTTCTCTAACAGCTTAATCATTTAAAGTTTAGAGTAGATAGGTGGTTAACATAGGTAAATGTCCTACGAGAAGTGTCAAACACATATCCTAAACCCATGTCCGACTAGTATGTGTCGGACATGAGTACTTCACTTACTTTAGAAAAGTTCATGTCACATAGCTCACAGTACAAACATTTTATCCGTTTTCCACTTACACCCCACATCATTTTTTTCAGTGTGTAGAGCAATTTTGAAATATAAAATGATATTTCCACCATTTTGACTTGCAAAAAGGTAGTTTCATGTGAGGTCACTTAATTTGCCAGTAGGACCCATTTCAAAAATGACCAAAATGCCCCAAAATTAACCTCCCCGCTTTTTGTTCGTCTCTCAGTATCAGTATATATACTACTCTCCCTGACTCAAAATGTCTAGAACCTCAATCCCAAAATGGCAAGAGCTCAATTTTGTGCCCATGCCTCAAGTATGGATCGAAAAACACAAGCTTTTGAACTCTAAATTAAGTGGTTCATAGACTCAAGAAGAAGAAAACATGATTATTGAGGAGGCGGAAGCAATGGATGGGGTATCCAAAGGGTGGAATACACAGGCATCAAAAGTTGGTAAGATGAGGAAGCAAATGGACTAAAAAAGCTCATCAAGTATTTATACACAAAGGAAATCTATGGACTAAAAAATCTCATCAAATTTTCTTTGATTTAAGAGAATGAAAGATCCTCAGAAACAGTGTTCCAAAGGAATCTAATTACAACACCCAACCACAGGTTGATGCAAAACCAGTGCTTTAGAACTCCAACAACAGAGAGACTATCTCCCTGACTAAGAAATAAATAAATGAAAAAATGCACCAAATACCATCAATTCTGAATCTCAGACAAACGTATATAAATGCATTCCTAAACAAACTAAGTGCGTATATATCCGGCTTTGACCAAACGTGGTTGACACAGTATGACCATGGCTGCAACAAAATTGCCTAGTGAGATAAGTGAAATCTCCCGCTCAGAGTTGCCACACCAAGCTATGGTCTATCCCTCAATCGTCTGAAATTCTTACACATTATCATCACAGCCTCAGAGCAGGGAAGATGCTCTGTGTGCGCATAAATCTATAATTTGTGATTAGGATATGTGTGCATATATGTGAAGGTGAATCTGTGAGAGAGAGACAGAGTGAGTCAGATGAGCCTTCTAGACAGAGAGGGAGTTAGATGAAACTTTTAGACAGAGGCGTTTTGGAGAGGTTGTGTAGTGGGGACGTTTCGCCCTTTACAATTATGATATTCTTGATTAAAAGGCATTAAAAGACGAGAATAAAAACGTCATTTACAGCCTTGGTAACAGTGTCAGTGACGGAAAGGTGATTTGGGGTCTGAGCGGAATCTAAAATACCAATTTCTCTCCGTGTCATTTTGACATACCTTGGGGTGTCATTGCAATTAACCCTAAATATCAAATCAAGACTGGAGAACTAATATAACATACAAAATCACAGATCCAAGCTTTTAAAGGAAGGCTAGCTAACAACAAACCCCAGAGTCCCAGAAAATTTATGTGGCATGTAATGGAAGGGACCATATATAGATAAACAAAAACATATAAAAGTAAAAAGCTTATTCTTAATTGTTAGAAACAGGTTTATGAATCCCAGCAGTATCTACTAGAGGAGCAGCAACAAAAATTTCCCTTCTTCCACTCAAAGGACCAAATATATTGACATTATTTTAAACCTGAACCACTTGAACAAAATGTCACAAGTCTAGAAGGATTTCACAATAATCATCTAAGGCCCAACTAGACTTGAACATCAAAGGAAGGCTATCAGTGTTATTTAATTTGAAACTAAAGATTGTTAATATAGAAAACTAGGAATCAGTTTCCATGAATTGTATACTGATTCTAGATCACACTTTGTTGGTCCATTTCATTACTTGACTTATTTGATTGGTGCATAAGCATGAAAGATTTATTTTGTTTTGGCTTTTCTATTTCAGCTATATAGTCTAGTGATATGAGACCAAAACCTAAAGATATAGAAACATATGTAGTGAGAAAGAGAATATCGAAAAAAGATTCTTGAAGAAATTAAGTTGGCGATTGACGCAACTATGTCCACTTAATCATCACAGCAGACCACAATGGTAGTCTCAGTAATGGGGCTAAATGAAAATTACTGAATTATGATTGTTAACGTAGTATTCACAAAAAAAAAAAAGGGAAAAGACCGAAATATTGAATTGAGCAAAGGAAAAGAAAAACAAAAAGGATTACCAAAACTGAGCTGGTAATCAATATATATATATATATATATATATATATATATATATCTAACTTAATGTTGGCAACCTAGCTTTAGAACAGGTGTAGAGTGACGTTTTGTCCGAGTCAAAAAAGGCAACAAGAAAAATAAAATGAAACACTAAATAATTAATTAATTGTCTTTGGAAAAAGTTGGCTATCATTTAATGTGAATACCCCAAACTTAGAATTATTTAGAGAGAGATACAAGGGAATGTGGCAAATTATGTTTGCTAGTTTGAATATTGAGGCTTGTGCCGGCAAGTTTCCACGCAAAACTAGGTTGTAAGTTGAACAAAATGTCTTGAGTCAATATATTTACCCAACAAGAAGATATCAAGAAGAGGAAGATGAAGCAACATCGAAGATCACGTCAAAATTCCTCAAACTCAATCACGTCTCAAGGTAGACTGGTAGAGGCTATGTTATATGGACTCGGGTATGTATCAAGGTGTCGGACATGTCAAATACCAAATCGGACACATGGCCATAGTAAAACATTTATTTTATTTAATGATTAATTTTATTCTTAAGAGTACAATAGTGTTTTTAGAAATAAAGTATTCAAAATAGACATTTCATATAGTTAAATTGATTGGGATATTAATTTAGGTAATGTCCTACCAAAAATGACATACACATATCTCATACCCATGTCCGAATAATATGTGTTCAAAATGGGCACTTCACCTACTTTTGAAGAGTCCATGTAAGGTAAAGGTAAGTTGAGACCTTAACAGACATAGGAATCAAGACATAGGAATCAAGAGTGACCTAGATTTTATTAAAAGGATCTCTCTTATATCATAGTCCCAAAGAAAGAGAATCCTTTTTCAAAACACAACAAGGCCAACCAAACCACTCACGAATCTCTATGTAATTTCTTGCTTTTATTCTATGTTATGCTTTGTTAATTGAAGTATAACAATCTTTGAAAGTAGTACGCTTGATTGGTCGAACTTTCAGTAGTTTTTAAGATTGAATATATATGGCTACAGTCACTACAATCAATCGATTAAAACTTTCAAACTAATTGCCAAAGAGCTAGGACTAACACCTTGATCGATCAAACTCTTCAATCAAGTGTAAGGGCTACTAGTATAAAGTTGAGACAGTTAATTGATTGTAAGTTGAAGATATTTGAAATTCATGGTTTTTTTACTTTAGATAAACCTAAGTTTCCTATTTTAACTAGGATCCCAACATTGAATATAATGTGAGTTTATTTGTTTTGAAAGGGAAAGAGTGGAAAAGAATAAAGAAACCATCAATCCGGTATTTTTGTGAAGATCAAGGAGCACTGTACAACAAAGGAGTTCAAAAGTTATCAGTTAACCTCTGTTAATCACCCGTTGCAAACTTTGAGGGAGGACGATGGGATTTGTCATTGGTGATTAAGACATCCAGCAAAGTAGAGTTGGATCTACAATAGATTGTTAAACCTGAACTAAAAGTCCATGGCTTTTTCCTATCTATAGCTTTTCACGTCCAAAAAACTGTGTATGTACTTATCCATATTTAAAGCTTTATGTGTTTGTTATTGTGATTGGAACACACGGATGATTGAGTTTAACTTAATTTCATAGTAAAATTGAAATTTGCAAAAGAGTAATGGACAGTTTTTTTTTTGATAAGTAAGTAATTTATAAAAAGAAAAGCATTCAAAAGGGGAATGCATCCCATATACAACGACCCTTAAAGGCCAAGAGAACCCATAAACTCAATTTTCTCGTCTATAGAACTACAATTGCGGCCTTCCACCCAACTAAATAGACAGAAAATAAAGACATGTTTTAGCACCCTCGCAGGGGACTCAACACCCTCAAAACAACGCCTATTGCGTTCTATCCATAAGATCCACCAGAGGCAAAGAGGAGCCACTCTCCAAAAAGGACGTGCATGCGAGCTAATCGACATGTTCCTCCAAGAAATCAAAACCTCCCGAACCGAGGCGGGCATCACCCAATGAACGCCAAACAAACATAACAGAAAACACCAACAATCGTAAGTAAACGGACAGTGCAAAAGGAGATGATTTATGGATTCCCCATCCTGTTTGCACAAAAAACACCGATTAACCAAAAACATGCCCCGCCGTCGCAACCTGTCCAAAGTGAGGATCCTACTCCTCGCCGCCAGCCATGTGAAAAAAGCAACCTTAGGAGGGGCCTTCGAACGCCAAACCGCCTTCCAAGGAAAAGGGTCATCGTTCGTCCTCGGCAAGAGACAATGAAAAAAGGAAGAGACTGAAAAAAGTCGTGAAGTAGTCGGCTTCCAAATCAATGAATCTGCTCCGCCACCTATAGTCAATGAGTATAAAAGCTCCAAAAACGCAGAAACCTCCTCCAACTCCCAGTCCTGAAAGCGCCGCACAAAACTGACATCCCACACTAGTGTCCCGGTATCAAGATGATAACAGTCAGCTACTGAAGCATGACGGTCCCGAGCGATCCTATAGAGCTGAGGAAACGAGGCCTCCAAAGAGCCCGCACCGCACCACCAATCTGACCAAAAACGAATACAACGGCCATCCCCAACTCTAACACTGGTACAAGAAACAAAAGAGTCCCATCCCTGTCTAATATCCTTCCACACCCCCACACCACGCCGTCCCCTAACCTCCTCAGAACACCAACCACCACTAATCTCACCATGACAACAAGCAATCACCCTTCTCCACAACCGGTCCCTTTCCGTCCCAAAGCGCCACAACCACTTCCCCAACAGAGCCTTATTGAAAGGCAACACACGACGTATACCTAATCCTCCATCCTGAAAGGGCCGACAAACAGCTTCCCACCGAACCAAAGGAATAGAGTAACCCTCCCTACAACCACCCCATAAAAACTGTCGCTGAATCCTCTCAATCCGCTGAGCCACCCGGCTGGGAATCCGATAAAGTGACAATGCATACGTAGGTAGGTTGGATAGCGTGGTAGTCTCCCCCCCCCCCCCCCCTTAGAGAGATACTGTCGTTTCCAACCTGCAAGACGCCTTTCCACCCGGTCCACCACCGAGCCCCAACATGCATGTCGCTGCCCTGAGGATCCCAATGGCAAACCCAAATACACCGTAGGAAGCAGATCCGCTCTGCACCCCAATGCTGAAGCCAAAGCAGACACATTGTTCACCTCACCCACCGGAAACAACGAACATTTGCAAGTATTAATCTTCAGACCAGAGACCGCCTGAAAACATATCAATATACATCGGAGATACCACAACTGCATCACATCCGCATCACAAAATACTAAAGCATCATCGGCAAATAATAAATGTGAAACATCCTCAACCTGAGGTGCGACACCACCCACCCTGAAACCGCGTAATAGTCCCGACCCAGTGGCTTTAGTCATCATCCGACTAAAAGCCTCCACCACAACAAGAAAAAGGAGATGAGATAAAGGATCACCCTGCCTCAAACCACGAGAACTCCCAAAAAAACCGGATGGTGACCCATTCACAATCACCGAGAAGCGAACCGAAAAGATACAGAAATGAATCCATCTACGCCATCGCGCCCCAAAACCCAATCTCTCCAACATATACACAAGGAAACCCCAATGCACATGGTCATACGCCTTTTCCACATTCAGCTTCACCAAAACCCCCGGGATACCACTCTGCAACCTAGCATCCACCATCTCACTAGCAATAATGGTAGAGTCCAAGATCTGGCGACCCCCAATAAAAGCATTCTGAGAATCAGATATAACACCATCTAAAACACCGCGCATCCTCGATGCAAGAACTTACGCAATCAACTTGTACACACACCCAACAAGGCTAATCGGTCAGAAATCCTTAATGTCCTTCATCTCCCCTTTTTTTGGGAGAAGAGAGATAAAGGTGGCATTAAGCGATTTCACAAAGCATCCCTCCTCATAGAAAGTACAAAAAGTGGCCATCACCTCCTTCCGCACCACAGGCCAACACTCTAAAAGGAACCGCATAGAGAAACCATCAGGACCAGGAGCTCGGTCACCATTGCATTGCTTTAATGCCTTCAGAACCTCTTCTTCAGAGAAAGGAATCTCCAATATGTCACGATCCCTTTCATCAATAGCATAAAAAACAAGTCCATCAAGGTTCAGCCTCCAACTCTCACTTTCGGTAAACAACCTCTGATAATACGGAGGAATCCCCGCACGAATCTCCTCCTCAGTTGAACACAAAGAACCCTCCACAGTTAAACTCCCAATAAAATTCTTCCGCCTCCGTGCATTTGCCGAGCGGTGGAAAAACTTGGTGTTCCTATCCCCTTCCTGTAGCCAAATAGCCCGAGATTTCTGTCTCCACGAAATCTCCTCTTGAATTGCAATCTCCTCAATATCCGACAAACATTGTGCCCTCCTCAATCGCATACTCTCATCCACCCCCCCACTCAACTCAACTCTATCAATATCATCAATATCTGCCAGCAGCACATTCCTACGCCACACAATGTTACCAAAAACCTCTTTGTTCCATGAAATGAGAAATGACTTCAAACATCGCAATTTTGAAGCTAACACATAACTCGGAGAACCTGAGCCAACCGGACAAGCCCACCATTCCGCCATCCGCTGCTGAAAGTCCCCTGCCCTGAGCCACATATTCTCGAACCTGAACGGAGATTTTCCTGAACAAATACCCCCACAATCCAGAAAGATAGGAACGTGATCAGAAGTAAATCTGGTAGCAATAGACTGAATAACACCCGGGAAATGCTCCTCCCAATCACCGGATACCAAAAACCTATCAATACGGGAATAAGTCGGTGTCGCCCTGCCACTGGACCACGTAAAAGACGCCCCACTGAGAGGTAAATCCTGCAACGACTGTTTGTCAATAAACTCTGAAAAATCAGCCATCACCCTGGTCCATCGTCCCCCGTAGATCTCTCAGCAGGTGTCCGAACCACATTGAAATCCCCACCCACACACCAAGGTAACTCCCACACATGCCTAACATCACTAAGCTCCTCCCACAACACCGACCTCCCCCTATCATCCCCGGGCCCATACACACCTGAGAACACCCAATCAAAACCATCCTCCACCATAGAAAAAGAGCATGAAATCAAAAAACGGCCTATACGCGTATCCCGTAACGAGACCCATCTCCTATCCCATAACACAATCACACCTCCCGAAGCTCCGCTAGATGCCATGAACGGCCATTCCACAAACCTATTACCCCACAAACATCGAATCACTCTATCATTCACCGCTTCCAACTTTGTCTCCTGTAAGCAAACAACATGTGCATTCCACTTCCCAAGAGCCAATCTAACTATCTTCCTCTTTTCCGTAACACAAGACCTATTCACAACCTCATCTTAAAATAACCCATTCCAATTTTGACATATTAGAGCCTGGGGTTGTCGTTGGAATTTTCCTTAAAAAATATTATGATATGTGATCACCTATGGTAATTATTAATTCCATTCCTTACTGGATTACATTTTTCGCTCAATCCATTCCATGTACCAAAAATGTTTACATGTTCAACTATTCTTTTATTAGTGGAAGCTATGTTCTAATTGAAATTGACTTGTGGTATTATCATGTGACTAACTACTTGAGACTTGCTTGGATCATTGTTATAGTATTCAGTTTGTTTTTACTTTACTCTTAAAAGGGGGGAGGAAAAAAAAGCTTTTTATGAAATTTCTATCATGCGGGGCATAAAATTTTCCTCTTTATTATGGTATTGCATTTTTATTCTTCATAATGGCAGTATGTTTCTTGGTTCATGTATGCATGAACAAGCATTATTAAGACTTCCCCACAAAAGATCCAGCATGAGCTCAACAAAATACATTTCACTATCACATCTAAGGATGGTTCAGTTCTTTTTATTGAGTTAGTTACTTTTATTTGTACGTAATACTTTGCTTTGGTTACACAATTGTCAAAGGAGAAAATTGTTACACAATCTATTTGATATTGTTGTTCTTTATCCCATTAAGAAACCATCCTTAATGTCAGCAAACATATATTCAAAATAAGAATGAGTTCAAAATAAAATATTCATACTAGTTTGTAATGAGTTGTCTCACCAAAAGGTGAAAAATGGTGAATGAAGAGCTACATAGCACCGACACGGATACGGGGTGCAACTACCATATGACACGGACACGGGGATACGACAAATCTTTTAAAAAAAGGATACGGGTACGGCGGGATACGGCAAAAGAAATTGCATTATATATACATATATATATCTAAATTTTGGTAAATATTTTAAAATATTACGAAACTAAATACAATAATTAATATAACATAGGATTTCCTTTCGCAGTACCTTAAACTAGCCTATGTATTTATCACTTAGGGTGCGTTTGGAAAGCCTGTTTTTTGTATTTATTTTCTATCTTCAAATATAAAAACTGTTTTTGTATTTGTCTTTGTTTTTTTCAGCAAAAAACTAAAAACAAAAAAGCGTTTGGATGAAGGTGTTTTCACCACTTTTATTTGGTGAAAGTTGTATTTTATGGATTTCGTGTTTTCACTGTTTTTACCACCTAAAGAGTGAAAAAACTCAAAAAACAACTAAAAGTTGTATTTGGTGTTTTCACCACTTTTACACACTATTCACAGAAAACAGTTTTCTTGGGGAAAAAAAAGTGAACAGTAAACGCGTTTGCCAAACGTTTTTTTTTTTTTTGTCTGGTGAACATTAAAAAAACAAAAACAGAAAACAGGGTATCCAAACAGACCCTTAATAAAATTATCTTTTTCTTTGACTCTTAAACTATGTTGGAAAATTACATTTTAATATTTACAACTTGTTTAAAATATTTTATTTGGTATATGAAAAGTATTTGATACATGATTAAAGTATCTAAGAAGTATTAGATACGTGATCAAAGTATTTGAGAAGTATCGGATACGTGTTATTAATTAAAAAATATAATTTAAATCATTGGATAAGTTTAAGAAGTATTGGACACGTAATTGCGAGTATCCGGGGAGTATCAGTATCCAACATGTATACAAGTATGTTGCTCTTTTAGAAGTATCCATGCTTCATAGATGTAGATCTATGGATTTACCAACTCAAAGACTTGATCCAATTGCTATTTTTCAGAAGGTAAGTGACACCTTAACAACCTAACTCAGGATGTGAAGTCCTGGTCACAGTGACTCTTCCAGAAAGAGGAACTTTTGGGACCTAGGTTAGTTGACTCATTAGATAGTTGGATTAACGGTGACCAAGGTAATGCACCCCTTAGTACTGACCCGCGGGGGTGCCTCTTCTTCCTTCTTAAGGTTAGGTGAAGGGCCAGGCATGGTTGTAAGAGTAAGGAGCTCCCGCGGAGAAAGGTTTCACAGGATACCGTTATTTGATGAGACGAACAGCCTCTCACCAGGGGCATCACTAATGTGTGATAAATTTGTAAAATCTGATCACAATGTCATGTTCAATAAGGCCAATAATCTTGCAGACAGAATATTGGAATGATCAAACCCCACTATATCCAACTTCAAGGCAATAGTTTCTCATGTGTTTATATAAGGGCAAAGAAGTCCTCAATTAATGTGGATACTAATCCGATGCTCACCTTCTCATACTGTGCATGAATGGTGTTTCTTATTGGTCCATGCCATTTCTCTTATTCTTCAGGCAAATGATTTAGCTTCATGGGACGACAAGAAATAATAATAATAATAATTGTCATCCCGCTCTTTCCCTTTGTCAATGCTGACAGATAATTAACTCTTCTCTAAAAATCAAATTGACAAAAGTAGTAGAGAAAAGGATCAATCTTGTTCGACTGAGCTATAGACGCTGAACATGGATTGATCGACAAGAACTAGGTTTAAAAAATGAAAAAATAAAAAAAAAATGAAAAATAAGAAAACCTGGATGGATCCACAATGAGCATACTTGATTGTAAAAAGATTTTCTTTTTCACAATATCAACCGAAACCTTTGTTGAACTCTTCACATTTCTACAAATGCATTGGGGTACCAAAATACCAGAGATAGGCAGAGAAAGAGGGAGACCAAGAAAGATGGAGAGAAATAACCAGTCTTCTTTTCAGTCACTTGGGTTTTATTATAATAGCATCAACATCAATTGGGGGTCTGAGAATCCTCTCGCAGCATCAGATGGAGACTTGTATAAAATTCTACCAAAGGGAAAAATTATATCCCATAATACTTGTGCATTTAATATTCCCGAAAATATACCCAAGAGAAACCTAAAATAGTGAACAAATTAATTCATACAGGTATTTGAAAATAGTAATTCATAACCTCTTAACTGATTATTACAAATCCAAAATGGGTAAAAAAAAATTCTTGATTTCTCTTGTTTTTTCCTCATATTTTTTTTCGAATAATTACAATCACCATATTTGATTCTGCAATGAACTGACACCCACTTTCCATAAAATCAAAAAAAAATTGTTCAAGGATATAATTATTTAAGTTACACCCTCTCTAACCCTCTCTAACAGTTTAAAGAGCAGTTGAGTTGTTAACAAATTCAAAAAAACAAAACAACCCCACTACAAATCATCACAATCAAAGTAAAAATACACATGCATACATACATAAAATTACAATAACCATATTTGATTCTGCAATAAACTGAGACCCACCTCCAATAAAATCAAAACAAATCATCAAAATCAAAGTAAAAATACAAATGCATACATACATATAAATATCTAGAATTGGGGAATTTCTGACCTGATCGCGAACAGGTACGTTAACTATGCGCTCCCCGAGAAACAATCCGGGCTTGGGCGGGCGCCGAATGGTGGAGAACCTGCGCTTGCACAAGGGGCAACGAGACTCAACCTTGGACCATTCCAAGATGCAGACGATGCAGAAGTATTGGTCGCAGCTATCAATAAACCCTCTGATGGCTCTCCCACCTTCCATCAAGCAGATTCCACAGCTGTTGGGCTCACAGTTATCATCAAAAACAACATCTGGGTCTTCGGATTTGGATGACATTAGGGTTTTGTGGGGTAAGCAGATTCCACAGCTGTTGGGCTCACAATTATCATCAAAAACAACTTCTGATTTGGGTAAGATTAGGGTTTTGAGGCGTTTGCTGGGAGAGGTTTGGGAGTGGTCTAGGGTTTGTGGGTGGGACGGCCCTGAGGTTTCTGATTTGATCGCCATGGCCGGCGAGAAATCGCAAGGTTGGACACTAATGCAACCGGGAGAAAATATGGGTTTTGGGGAATAAATTTTAAATTACGCATGTGTGACACCACCTTAATAGAGTTAAGTAGTCAAAATTTTAATATTTGAATTAAGTACTCAAAATTTTAATATTTGAATTAAGTACTCAAAATTTTAACATCATTTAAATCATTTAAAATATTAAGGGTCCGTTCGGTTACATTCTTTTGAGTCTTGGATTTGGGATTACATTCTAATTCTAAATATTCCATTATTCGTTTGTTCAAAAATAATTTAAATTTGGAATTGGAATACAATTTGAATTCCACATGAAAAGTTTTGATTTCCAATTCTAAATCTTCTTCAAGTATTCAACCTAATAAATTCTCTCTCTAAAAACTAAGGGTGCGTTTGGATAGGGGTATTTCCGTTTTTGTTCTTGTTCAACTTCACTGTTCACGGGAACAAAAACGCGTTTGGGAGCCTTTGATGATTTTTGTTTTCGTGAACAGTAAAAAAAACGTTTTCTCACCCTTAGTTCAAAATTTGAGAACACCAAAATGGTGTTTTTTTGTTTTCGGCACTGTTTGTTCTTAGCCAAAAAAAAAATTTAATTGTTGCAGATTCCCTAACCTTCATCTTTAACCTCCAAATCCTAACTTCCATCTTCAACCTCCAAGCCGTAACCTCCAAAAAAAAATTTTTGGATTTTTCCCGAAAATTTTTTAGACAAAATTTTCAACCAAACGTGTTTTTGTTTTCGGATTACCCTTAGGACAAGAACAAGAAGAAAAAAAATTCTCAAAAGATAAAAAACGAAAACGAAAACACTAGTTTCCAAACGCACCCTAACTTTTCATAACAACAAACTTACATATATATTCACAAACACCTATATATACATGTATATATATATGTATATATATATTGTGTCATACTTATATTTACATACTTAAATCTATCTATATTCTCTAATTTAATTCAAGATTTATGATATTTTACATTCAAATTGGATTTGAATTGAAATTCACATTCAAATTGGGTTTGTGATTGAAATCCAATTACACTTGAATTCTATGACTTAGCCGAACAATGTATTTGGAATTGCATTGGTGGAATTGTAATTTCATGGTATTGCAACTCCAATGCAATCCCAAATCTGAGCAACCGAATGGACCCTAAGTATCATTTAAAATGAGGTAAAATTTTAAATGATAAGGTCATCACTTAACAATGAAGACTGAAAATTAACAAAAATATGAGAAAATATAATTTTTTAAGCACCGCTTAAAACCTTCGGTACTTAAAATTTTCAGTACTTAATTTTCAATTTTATCAAACAGCCCCTTAATGTTTTAATGTTTTAAGTGATGCTTAAATTTCTTCTCAAACACACTTACTGAATAAGTGCTGAATTTTTTTCAGACTTAAGTGATAAATAAAAGTTATTAAATTAGTCTGAATTAGTTTGAAATTAACCGACATGAAGTTAATTGATAAACTTAAGGGTAAATTACCCTGACCTCCCCTGAGTTTTGCATTATTACTCTGAGATTAAAATTTGTATAAATTTATTCTATCATTTCCTATCAAATTAATGTTAAATTAATTTTCTTTTACATATAGTAAAATACCCCTAACTAAGTACTTTAAAGTTAAGTAGTTTTAATTAAGAAAGAACAAAAATATCAAAACCCAAAAGTACTTTTGAAAGTGGCAAAAATATTGAAATAAACTCACCAACTTACTTGAAAAATGATAAAGATATTTTGAGTACTGTCAAATCAAGGGTATTTTAGTATTTTAAATAGTATGATGACATTATTAGACATCTAAAACATAAATTACTTAAGTTTAAAGCACTTAAGTTATGTGTACTTTAGTAAATGCATAAAAAAATTAGTTTAACTATCGAGCTAAACGTTGTTATACAATTTTCGGAACCAACTACACATATCTTAAATTTTTTGTCCCAAGAGTTAACATATATTTGTACCAATGGTACCTTGCGTGTACATATGTGGAAAAATATGAAATAAAAATCTAGTTAGATAAAAAAAATTAGTTAAAAATTGTCACGATTATTTTTACCTACTCTTCTATAGTTGCTTTGACACATTTGTGCTTAGTGGTACATATGTATATATGTATATACACATGTACCATATTCAAACATAATGTTTTACCTACTCTTCTATAGTTACTTGTATATGTGTATATATTCGACTAAATTACACAATATTTTATTGTTACAATTTTTTTTTTATTACATTGCACATAGAAACAAAACAACGCTTGATAGTTTAAAATTTTTTTTATGATAAATAAAAAATCTCATTATAATTTTACCTTATAAGGTTTGAAATATCAAGATAAACGTTGTTATACAATTTTTAGAACCAAAAATTTATCTCTTCAATTTTTTATGCGAAAAGTTAACATATATTTGTACTAATGGTTTAGGCACATACATATGTGGAAAAAGATGAATTAAAAATCTAGTTAGATAAAAATTATTAGTTAAAAATTGTCGCGAGTATTTTTACCTACTCTTCTAGGGGCTACGCACATTTGTGTTTTGTGGTACACTTGTATATGTGTATATATTCGACTAAATTGTGCACAATCTTTTAATGTTACAAATTTATGATTTTTCCATTACATTGCACATAGAAATAGAACAATGCTTGATAGTTTAAAGATGTTTGATGACAAATGATGGGTGCAAACCTGTCACTTTCCTAAAATCCTAAGACTCCCGAACCAGGACATCCAAGGACTCCGGGGTGTGATCCATAAAATAAGCGACCAACTAAGGATATCAATAACCATTAAAACGTATGGAATACTGATAAAAGTGGTATATTTTCATACACAATTGAATGATAGAAATACAACAGCGGAATCTAACAAAAATCCGGTAGAGTTCCATCTATAAATGGAACATCCCGGAAACACAACACAACAGATAACCTATCAATAACAAATGCTATAATATCAATGGCTCACAACCCAACATTCGTCAATCCTATTAGGGCCGAGGTAGTGGAAAGAAAACACCGCTACCCCTACACAACCCTCTATAACCAACATAGCCACAAATGCTCGAATAAGAATACAGAAAGGCACATGACAATACATAAGAGATGCAATGATATCCTGAAATAATAAATACAGAAAAATAAATATACACCAATAGGGATATGCCAACAATATGGCTCTCAATATAAATACATGGCAGTCTCATATAACATGGTTAAAGAAACTAAAAGATAAAGAAGACAGTAGATAACTATCGTCAACCACATCACTCTGCGCAACTCCAAAACCTGTAACGAAGAAAATAAAAGAAAGGTGTCACTACACCGCATGTTGTCCATAGCCGAAATATTTTCTGAAAACTGGTGTGGAATACCAGGGGTATGAAACACCCTGTGAACAAAGAAGCTAAGTAGGAAAAATGAAATCCTAACTACCACATCCTCTGACTGTTTAGGTAACGCTAAACCATCCAGCAAGATACATAGTACACTACAAATCCCAGGCACGCACTCATATACTATCGTATGTAAGTATATAAGGGATATACACATATATATCTAAGAACACAACATAAGTCTCATAAGATATAACTAGGACTATTACTTTAAGTACCAACTCTAGTAGTCTACACTACTTTCACAAATGTACGCCAAGTACACAATGCCCCAGTCTAAACTGATTAATCACAAAGCGTTCTCAATGCTAACCAGATAAAGAGAGAATCATAATCATCTCTAATATCCAAAGGAAGAAAAATCCACAACCAGTACCAAGAAAGGCTTATAACTCATTCCCCTCAAACACAAGAGGAGAAACATTCACATCATTGCGCACTAACATAATCATCATCAATATATATATATATATGTAGAATATATATATATATATATAAGAGCCATCATCCCATTCCTAGAGAAGATCTATACCTTAAGGGCTAATCACCTCAATCATATCACATCATCAATACTATTAATCACATCAACCTCATACTACTCTCCTCAATAAGGTCAATCAAATCACTAACGTTCTCACTATAGGTGAGAAAAGTCAACCGATCAAATCATGGAAAACACACGAACACTACTCTCATGAATGACCACATAAGGGTCAAGAAATAAAGCAAAGGAAAAGAGATTCCAATGTTAATGTTAAGAACACCTCAAGTGTTTAGGGAAAACACCCAGACAAAGAAACTAAAAGAAGAGAAAAGCAACACTATGTGTGTGCATTAAACAACAAGCCTCATAACCGAGACTTGGAAATGATCAGAAGTAAAGGTGAACCAAGAAAACACCTTTCAAAACACTACAGGTTGAGGTCTTGAGAAAGAAGCCTCGGAATCTCGAGAATAATAAAAATAGGTTTTCTTTTAAGAATCCACAGAGTAAAAATGACCGTCTTGCCCCCGGTTTCCATCATTCGCCATCACCGATCTTTAGAAGTTAAAAATCTTTTTAAAGAAGATCCTAAAATCACTTTTTAAAGTACTAAAACTTGTCGTAGCTACGGGGTAGGCGAAAACGGGTTTTTCCTTTTTAAATACGAATGAGTTTGTTTCCAAAACTTGAAAAATGCCGTTTTCGAAAATACATCCATATAAGAGTGAATACAACTCCAAGGATTCCTATAATGTCCAAGAGGACAACGAAGGAAGAACAATGCATTAGACTCACGGAACACAACCATCCGTTTCCAACTCCACAAAATCAAATGATAGCCCGAGGAAGAGGTTCAGCACCATGCCATAACGGATGGCTCAAGGAATGACATATAAGTCAAAACATACACTAGTATACCAAGGATAGTGAAAGGAAAGCCTAGGAGAAAGAACTAAGCACGAAAAACCACGTTGCAACACTACAGTACTCCAAGTACTTAATAAAATCACTTCGACCCCTCAAGATTATGAAAAGGGAAAACTAGTGGCCGATACTACGGAACTAACTAGTTTCAATCAATACCTCTTCCGATTCTTTCAAACCTCAAATTCACATTTGATACAACTCTCTAGATTACCAACGGAATCAAGAGACTATTACCACACTACCCGATAGGTTCAATCATAACATCGTCTAACCAACTCAAAAGCTTCAAAAGTACGATAGATGATATATTCCTCTAAGTGTGAAAGAAACATCTATTTAGCCAATACTACACAACCAACCAAGACCATAAGACTATCCCCCGCCTTCTCTAAGGCCTCAACTCACAGTTGATACAAAAATTCACTACTAACCTCAACTTTCCAAAGAGGTCACTAATCCCACATACTTACCCCTCAAAGGTCATAAAAGTAAATAATCACAAGTATAAGAATTTACATTTTATTATACTTTAATAATTACTACATGTAATCATAGTTTTACGTTATCCATTTTCAGTTGAGCATTTTATAAAAATATGAATTTATTTCGCAATATTCATAATCAACATGCTCCACAATCCACAGGTAATAATATCATATAATAAACATGTTCCAAAATCACATTCAATAATATCATGATCAACGTGTCAAATAAAATTACATAAATGCTACACAAATGCAATGTGACTCACACACCTCCTGATACACGTAGCGCTCCAAAATAGGTTAACGGATACATACTATGGTCATTTACTTTTGAGGATACAAGCTCATCAAGTAATGTAGAGTACCACACCGACTCTTCCCAACTGCTTTTGACACTTCACACTTTCAATAAAGGAAGATAGTTGCACGAGAGCCCCAATTGTACTCTATGTACCAAGACTTTCACAGTCAAGAATACGAGCCTCTCTTACGACTCCTAAACCAATTTCACTTTTCGGACATACTAGTTCCGTAGGGGTGAACCCTTCCTGGTTGGTTATTGCGACGATCCGACACAAGACTACCCACACATGATTACATATGGCGCCCAATACTGGTTAACGGATACATACTCATCCGAAACAAAAATGCCCACACATGATACACACATCGCCCAATACTGGTTAACGGATACATACTCATCCGAAATAAAACTGCCCACACATGATACACACATCGCCCAATACTGGTTAACGGATACACACTCATCCGAAACAAAACCGCCCACACATGATACACACGACGCCCAATACTAGTTAACGGATACATACTCATCCGAAACAAAACCGCCCACACATGATACACACGACCCGCATAGACCAACATCCATACACTCAACACGACACAGTGTACTCAATATGCATACAAGGTCTCAATAAAAATCATGCCTCAACATAAATATGTAATGCATCATATTTATGACAAAATATTCCCTAGAATGCCAACATGAATACCATCAATTCTTTTAACATGATTTTAAATCACAATTAAAGCATTTAAACCCCAAGGATACATTTTCATGCATAATTCATGTTCAAGTCATAAAATTGTCCTTTAATTCATAAGGATAACATTTTCATTTATTTTAACATGCTTTTCATTTAATTAAAGCAATACCCCACAAGCATATAATCTCATCTCCATTACATGCCTCTAAATAAATTCAGTAATAATTCACAAGTGTAAGGGGAATTAGAATAACGTCTATGTTTTCACGTTCCTCACTGTCATATATCCCCTAACATGTTTTAAATCCCGTAGACACAATCAAAAGGGGAAACTAATATCGTGTTCTAAGTTCATGGGCAACTTTTTTTCAAATTTTACTAACCCATTTTAAATCTCAAGGGGTTACTAGGCCACCTATTCTCATTCAGTTCAAATAGGTACTAATTCAGCAGAACAAATATTTATTTAATTTTCTCAAATTAATTAGTAAATCCTGTTTCGTTTCTAAACCACCGATAGACATATATATTTGCAAATAAATATATCTAAATTAAAATAAAAGCTAAGACGGGTTCGCACACCCAAACCATAGCAAATGATACAGTAGTGAGAATATTTTTCCCACCTCAATTACGTGCTGCAAGCTAAAGCGTCACGTTCGCGACCAAACCGGACACCCTGACTCGTCGCCAAAGATGCGTTCTCAATTCTGGCCCAAAACACTTTTTGCATGAAATGATCTCACCGTGAACAGTGTCGACGCCCGAATATGGGCCCGCCAACCAAAATCATCCGAATACAATTTCAAATATACCGAAATTTCCACATTGATGACCTATATGATATATATGAAGCCCATTAGCAATAGGTTAATAAATTTGGACAAATCTAAAATAACCCAAACAAAAACTTGTACCTATAATCACGAATTCCTATCGAACTGCTCAATGAACAATTCTGAAATTTTTACACGTCTTACATGACACCGAGGCGTAGCTACCCTCCAAAAATCGCATCCATCTGAACTCGGGAAGATGCCTAACCGAAGGCGCGAAGTTCCGGCCATAAACACCCCTGTTTCAGCCACGTGCACTGTTGGCTGCGCCACCACTAGTTCGTCACTGCTTGGCCTCTTGTTGGTGACGAGGAACATCGGTTACCACCCCTCTAAGGTCACATTTCCCACCCATTGCGAACCTCCAGCCACGCGATCTCTCCCCCCTCTCTTTCCCAATCTCTCTCTCGATGTTCTCTCTCTCTCTTCGGCCTGATAAAGGAGAATGAGATGGCTAACCGTGGAGAAGAAGTTGTTGTTTCATCACACAGAGAAGAGAAGAAGAAAACGCGATGATGCTGGAAGGAGGAGATCAAAGAGAGTGGTCTGGTGCGTGAGGTGGTGAGGGTTTAACCTAGTTCTATATAACCACTTACATATAACTACACTTATATGTCTGATGTAGGTATGGATGATAAGATTTCAAATTCAATTAAATTATGTAACATAACATCAATAAGGCTAAATGTCATTAGTGTGACCAAAAGAAATAAATGGGGAATGGTTTCTTAAATTCCAATACAACCCAACACGAAATCAACTCCCATTTAATAAACTTTTAAATGTAATCACACGAGACCAAAAAATAAACGGGATACCAAATAACCAATACAACCTTAATTAAATAATCAGTGTTATACAACCCAACCATTGAAACACCAAATATTATACGTTGGAACAAAATCGCGTATCGACAATAAGAAAGTCCATGTAAATGTCATCCCTCCAAATCGGAAACGTAACGTGAAAAATTTACATGCACGAAATACTAAGGATAACCACGACGTCATGAACAAGTGATGTCACAACCGAAAATAAATCGGAAAGAATTTCAGAATAAAGGAAAATAACACGGGGTGTTACAAAACCAGGGTTAAAAATATTGATTAAGAATGAACCCTTGTAGTGCCCTAGTTTTACCGATCACAAGTGCACGAATCGTATTGCAGTACAGTTTGGCTTGAGAAAAGGAATATCGATCCCACAGAGACTTTGATTTATTTACTTTAGTAATCTAAAAGTACTGAATTGTGGTTTTGAAAAATGTTTTGTTTAGTTTGAAATCTATGATTTTATTAAACTAACTAAAAGCAAGAAGTAAATTGTGTTTGTGATTCAGAGCGGAAAGAAACTAGGGTTCTCATGCTCCACCACTAACTGCATAATATAATTAGCTACTTGATCAATTACAAGGGGGCGATCCATCACCCGTAAATCAGATTATATCGCAAATAGTTGAATATATCCCAAAAAAGATACCGTCAACCAGATTCGATACAACTCATCTCCGTACAGAGTGTGATTAGTACATGCCATATACTTTACTCTAATTTACTCCTACATCATGAAATTACACTAAAGCATGTATGTATCACCTCGCCGAGACATGACCTATGTAAACCTAGGGTTTCAGGTGTTAAACACCATTGTGTAGAAAACCATGATATGCTAGAGAACACTAGATAAACATGATTGATTGATAAAATGCATTCATTCAATCTAAGAAAATAGTATAATAAATATAAAATCCCTTATATTAAATAACTATGGTCTCTCACCTACACAATTATCACAAGTGTGGTCTTCAGTTTTCCCTCATTACAAGTGAAACAAATAAATAAACTACATTACTTGGCTAGGGTTTTGCTACAAAACCCTAAATACCGATTTTTGTAAATAAAATTTTTTAAACTATCAACCATTGTTATATGTCTATATGCAGAGTCATGGAAACAAAATATGTAGTATAATAGTACAATATTATGCTACATATATAACTGTACCACTAAGCACAAAAAATATAAGAAATATAGTTTTGGTTCCAATTTGGGTATAACAATATTTGACAAATATTTCAAACCTTATAAGGTAAAATTGTTATGAGATTTTGTATTTGCAAATAAATGTTTTAAACTATCAACCATTGTTATATGTCTATGTGTAGAAAAATTATATGTCTATGAGATTTTGTATTTGTAAATAAAAAAATTTTAAACTATCAACTGTTGTTCTATGTCTATGTGCAAAGTCATGGAAACAAAACATGCAGTATAACAGTACAATATTGTGCCACATATACAAGTGTACCACTAAGCACAAATGTGCATAAATATTACAAGAGTAGGTAAAAATACTTGTGACAATGTTTGACTAATAATTGAAATATGTTGCAGATTTTTATTTCGTCGTTTTTCCGATATGTATGCGAATTGTTCAATTTGTTAACTCTTAGAACAAAAAAATTAAGAAATATACAGTACTGGTTCCAATAATTATATAACAATATTTAACGAATATTTCAAACCTTATGAGGTAAAATTATTCTTAGATTTTGTATTTGTAAGCAAAAAAATTTTAGACTATCAACAGCTATTCTATGGTTGTGTGCAGAGTCATGGATACAAAATATACATTGTAACAGTACAATATTGTGCCATATACTTGAATATATACACATATACAAGTGTACCACTAACCACAAATGTGTGTAAATCTTACAAGAGTAGGTAAAAATACTCGTGACAATGGTTGACTAATAAGTCAAATATGTTTTAGATTTTTACTTCATCGTTTTTCCCATATGTATGCGTATTGTACCATTAGTTCAGCAGAATATGCAACTATTGGAACAAAAAAATTAAGAAATATATTTTTGGTTCCAATAATTGTATAACATGTTTAACGAATGTTTCAAACCTTATAAGGTAAAATTATTATGAGATTTTGTATTTGTAAGCAAATATTTTTTGACTATCAACTGTTGTTCTATGTCTATGTGCAGAGTGAAGGAAATAAAATATGCATTGTAATATTTTTATAGTGTTACCTATTCGGATACGAAACCGCTTTTAGTTTAGTTCGGTAGAATGTGGGTTTCCAAAACCCGATGTCGTAGGTAAAATTAGTCAAAAAGTAATATGACATATATTATTGGTTTCATTAATTGTATAACAATATTTAACAAATAATTCAAACCTTATAGGGTTAATAGTACTTGAGATTTTTTTATTTCTAAGTAAATATTTTTTATTTATAGCTATTGGGTAAGTTTCAGGTGTGATTGAAATGTATTCATTCATTCGCCATTGTTCAAATGAATGAGTGAATAAATGATGCGCGTACATTGCTCACAAGACGTATGCAATAGCAATAACAGTAACCTAGGGACATTATAATGCACAATAAAATCTTATAATAGAACTACTATATATTTATATATATTTTACTATTATATATTCATACTTATTGGGTAATTTTACACGATTGAAAATTATTCATTCGTGCACCCACTCTTCGAATGAATGCGTCAATAAGTTATGTGTACTTGCGCATCATTTGTATGCATATATCGATACCCTAGAAAACATTTTAGTGCACAATAAAATCATAAAGATTATATACATATCTATAAACGAAAAAAATTATACCTTATAATTATGATCCTTCTCTCAAAGGAGATAGAGTATAACAGTTGCACTCAAATATTAATAAGTGAAATATTTTTTCTATCCGTATCAAAGGACTAAACATCTCTAAAAGCACCGTAGTTGGATGCCATTTTAGAATAAACCCAGAATATATTGGTTATCATGTTGTCCATATCGAGCTGGACAGCGTGCACAAAACTAGGATCAATAACAAGTTGTTTTTCAAAATACAACATAAGCCAACCGAGTTCCCGCTTTCTAGATCCTTCTGTTTCCTTGTCCTTAAATGGTATTGGACATCAACCCTTGAAAACCCCACAGAGTTTTTCTCTACCGATTGCCTGAACGATAATTCAAAGATTGTCGTACGGGTATACCACAGTTTGCAGCCATCTCAACTTGAATTGCCTACACGCTATTGATTTTGCGCTGAGAGGGCAACATGTATCTCAAATTGCTAGATATGAGGTCGCAATTGTGCTTTTCAATGAATTTGTGGACCACGTGCTTCCCTAAACTACTATCCCAACTTATACTCATGCATATAGGGCAATCGGTGTGTGTATCAGCTCTGAGACTCTTATTTCGTGCCTTATTCGAACTTCTTACTCCCTCATTTGAACATACAAATAACATTGACGTAAGTTTCCTTTCCGATTTTGGCTCATGATCTCCGGCCTTCCTACTAGGATTGCCCCACTTGCGACGGATACTAAATACTATATTACCTTCGTAAGCATTGTAGAAGTCATAGGCATGCTACTCGGAATTGAAGCACATTCCGATGCATGGTTTATTGTCCAGCAGATCAGCCTCATTTACTTATTCAATGACATTTACCCCGCTGTTGATTTCCTTATCCATTATCCAACTTTTATCTCCCACAACAATACTCGACTAAATTATGAGCTGAAACAATCAAATGTAATCGTATTAGTTAAAACTAAAACTATAAAAAAAAATTATGTCTAATATTGTCAACATATATTGAATAATGAGAAAGAAATAGGGGACACAACAGTCCCTACAGTGAATATAGGAGGCTGAAATAAAAAAATTAGAGATACAAGATTCTGAATCTAAAACCATGAAGAGATTTTGTTGATTTCTTCATCCATTATGCAATTCTTATTGCCCACAATAATACTCGACTAACTAACTCAAGAGCAGGAACAATCAAATATAACCGTATTAGTTAAAATTGAGTAAAAAATTTATTTCTAATATTCTCAATATTGTCAACATATATTGAACAATTTCTATACGGTAAATAAGAAGTTAAATAAAAGTAAAACATCTCTATCGTGAGAGCGAGAAAAAAAATCAAATATCTATTGAAATAAAGTTAATAGTAAGGAAAAAGAATTAACAGAAAACTAAAATCATAAACACAATTGTGAAAAAAAATGGAGATACAACAATACCACCTGTAAGGCTGCAAAAAATATGGGAGGCACAAAAAAAAAAAATTAGAGTTACAAGATTCAGAATCTAAAACCACAATTATTGACGTTTAATTAAGTATGGAAAAATAATTAACATAAAACCATCAACAACAATATCAAAGACAAATAGGACTCAACAGTACCGGGAACAAATCTAAATATTCCGAAGAACAAAATGCAAGTCCTAGATTCTTAATTTATTATACACAAGACCAATTTTTAACACTAAAGTAAGGAAAGAGAAGGCCAAAATTTAACGTTAAGGGTCTGTTTGGTTAGACGGAAATATGATGGAAAGTAAAAGTGAAAGAAAATGAAATGAAAGAAATTGAAAACTAACTTTCCACCATGTATTTGGTTAGATGGAAAAAAAATCAAGAAACGAGTAGGAAAGTATTGTTTTCGTTTATAGCATGAAAGCGAAAAGAAAGTGATTATACTTACCAAAAAGACCCTTTAAATTATGAACTATCTTTTTTCAAAAAATTTCAAGAAATAATTTTATTCAATGATCAATTAATTAATTTAGTCATTAATTTTCACATATATATGATAAGCATGTATGAGTGATTAAAACAATTTGCTCAAAATCCAAGACGATAAAAGCTTTATATAAATTTGTAGATGAAAGAACATCTAAATAAACTTTATAGAGGAAAGAAATAATAATAAGAGAAAAAATTGTGTCTACTATAAAATTTGAAGTAATGTGATGGAGGCGTGGAATTGCTAAAAATAAAATACAATATGTCACGCCCCAAATTCCTAGGACTCCGAAACCCGAGCCTAAGAGCTAAGGGAGTGATTGCGGAAGTAAAAAGAAATGAGAACCAACGACATTCAATCATCAAATACTCACGAAAGGGTAAAATGATCTGATACCATGCTGTGACGCCCCTAAGATTCCCGAAACTTAAATCTAGAGAATCAGCGAATCTCCAAGGGATGACGCTAGTCAAGCAACTACTAGAGTCAACAACAACAAAGAGACATATGGAATAACAATAAAAATATACTCCATGTCAAGTAGAATGCTAGAATCTCACTAGCATCCTCCAATACCAACTGACACGCTCCTAAATTCCTAAGACTCCCGAACAGGGACATCCGAGGAATCCAGGATGTGATCCTTAATACAAATGACCAACTAAGACATCACTAACTAAGAAAACACATGGGTTAATGATAGAAATGGAATATCCCATACCCAAATGACTAATAAAACTAAGCAGCGGAATCTAACGAAAATCCGGCAAAATTCCGTTTGTAAATGGAACATCCGGACAACCAAACACAACACAATAACCTGCCCAAAGCAATTCAATAATCACAATGGCTTCCAAGCCCCACATTCATCAATCCTACTAGGGCCGAGGTAGTGGAAAGAAACCAAAACCCCTCCAAACCCTCTAACATCAACAGAGCCACAAATGCTCGAATAAGAATACAGAAAAGCGTCTAGCTGTACAGAATAGATATAATACATCCTGAAAGAATAAATACAGGAAATAAAGATACATCAACAGGGATAGACCAACAGACTGGCTCCCAAAAGAAATACATGGCAAACCCATAACAAATGGGTAAGGAAAACTGAAAGCAGATACCTATCGTCCCCAAACCCAGTCGTGCCGCAACCGTAACCGCATCACCCAACGCAACTCCAAAACCTGTAACAAGGAAACAAAATAAAGCTGCTGTTGCACTGCATCCTGCTCATAGCCGTATATTTCCTGCAACCTGGCGTGGGAATACCAGGGGGCAAATGAAATACCCCTGTGAGCAAATAAGCTCAGTGGGAAATGATACTCTAACTACCACATCTTCTAATAGTTTAGGTAATGCTAAACCACCCAGTGAGATACATAGCCCACAACATAACCCAGCCACGAAAACCCAAGGTACGTGCTCATATACTACCGTACGTAAGTATAGATGGGATATATATATATATATATATATTTATAAATACCCAACATGAGCCTATAAGATACAACTAAGACTCATATTCCTAGTACCAACACCAGTAGTCTACACTACTCTCACCAACGTACATTAGGTACACGATACTAAGGCCCAATCTAACAAATCATCCAGCGTTCACGACGCTAACAAGAAACTCCAAATAGAGGGAATCATACTCACCTCTAATATCCACAAGGATCGAAATCCACCACTAGTACCAAGGAATACTCATAACTTACTCCCCTAGAACACAGGAGGAAAAACACTTACGTCCTTGCGTACTAACACAACCGTCATCTATATATATATATATATATATTGTAAATGTACAATACATATATATATATATATAAAACAAACCTCATCCTATTCCTAGAGGAAATCTACCTCTCAAGGCTAGATCACCTCAATCATATCACCGTACCATAAGTCATATCGACCTCATAATACTATCATCGATAGGGTCAGCCACATCACTAACACTCTCCCTGTAGGCGAGGGAAACCACTCAACCAAATCACTAAGAGTACATGAACTCAACTCACCAGAACGACCACCTCCGGGTCACCAAAGCAAAGCGAAGGAAAAAACTTCTCAATGCTGAACCAACAGATAACCGAGACAACAATGTCAAGGTTAAAACACCACAAGTGTTTGAGGAGAATACCCGGACAAAAGAAACCAATCCACTCGGTATCCATGCCCTTAACACGTGTGACAACTCAAATCACCTAAGTGGTGACGTCAAAAACCAAGAAGAAAGGAAGGGCAACACTATATGTGTGCACTGAACAACACCAAGCCTCATACCCGAGACTTATAAATGATAGGAAACAAAGGTGAAATAATGGAACACCTTTCAAAACTCTACAGGATGAGATATTAAGAAAGAAGTCTCAAAATCTCATAATCCCAAGAAAAGTAATAAAAATAGTTTTTCTTTTAAGAAACCACATAGTAAAAATGACCGTCTTGCCCCCAGTCTCTGTCAGTTGCCATCACCGGATTTTAGAAGTTAAAATCTTTTTAAAGAAGATCATAAGATCATTTATAAAGTACTAAAACTTTTCATTTCTACGGGGGTAGGCGAAAACGGGTTTTTCCGTTTATATACAAAGAGTTTAGAAAACACCGTTTTCGAAATGACAGCAGAATAAGAGTGAACACAACTTTACAAATTCCTATAATGCCCAAAAAGACAGTAAAGGAAGAACAACACGTTGGGCTCACGGAAGACAACCATTCATTTCCAACTCCACCAAATCAAATGACAACACATGGAAGAGGTTCGACACCACGCCGTAACCGACAACTCAAGGAATGACATAGAAGTCAACCACTACGTACTAGCGTACAAAACACAGTACAAGGAATGCTTAGGGAATAAACTAAGCACTAGAACCAAGTCTGTCAAACTACAGTACCTCGAGTATCTAATAAAGTCACTCAACCATAACCTCTTCTCACCAATCAAAATCTCAACTACAGTTGATAGCCTATTCCTCAAAAGTGAAAGACACCTAAAGGTCCATACTACAACTCACAATCTCATCACCCGCCTTCTCGAAGGCCCCAATTCATAACTGATACTAAAATCAATCTCTAACAAGGTCACACAGCCAATCACAATCACCAAACCATTAACCCCGCCTTCTCTAAGGCATCAACTCCAAATCATCTCTGCAGTCCATCACTAACCGCAACTAACCACAAAGGTCACTATGCCAATATACTTAACCTCCCCCAAGGGTACAAAAGTATATATATACTCACAAGTATAAAATAAGCATTTCATTATACTTGATCTATTACCACATGTAATCATTTTCTTTCACGTTAATCATTATCAACTGAGCGTTTTACAAAGATATGAATTTAAATTCGCAATATTCATACATAACATGCTCCAAAATCCAACAAACAATAATAACACATATTAAACCTGTTCCAACAACACATGTAATAATCTCACATATACATGTCAAATGAAATCACATAAATGCCATGCAAATATAATGTGACTCAACACCACACTTTGTCATATCATAGGTTAACGAATACGCACTCTACCCATAAATATGAGCTAACAGAGGGTCGCACCGGTACTTCCCAAGTGATTTTGAAACTTCTCACTTCAACAAGGAAGACGGTTTGCACGAGACGACCCGTGACCAAAGATTCGTCAACACGAATGCAAGAGACGATTCGCGACTTCGAGAATGAGACGACTCACCCTATACCCCATTCACAGCTCATTATTCTGTAGGATGGGAACACCCCCTGGCCAGTTGTTGCGACGATTCGACACAAAGACACCCCACATGATTTCACAACCCACATATACCAATACCACGATTTGACACTACATGATATTCTCAATATGTATCCAGGTCCAAATGACAATCATGCCTCAATATAAATATGTAATGCATCATATTTATATACAATATCCACATATAATTCACACGGCGCCCATCACAGGTTAACGGATACAATCCGACACAAAACCGTCCCTACAGGATACATACCCCTGTACTCAGCATAAATATATAGTGCATCATATTTAAGCAATTACCCACATGGTAATGTCAACATAAATCTCAAAAAAATCTCCTTGCATGCTTTAAAATACAATAAAGCATTTAAATCATATGAAAACAAATTCATATACAATTCATGTTTTCACAAATATATTTTCCTTAATTCTTTAGAAAATATTTCAATTTCTCTTATCATGCCTTTAAAATAAATTAAAGCAATTAATTCACGTATCGTAGGGGAACCTAGCATAGCGTCTAAGTATTCGTGTCACGCCCCGTTATCCTGATACTCCAATCTTGAGAATCAGCAAATACCGGGGTATGACGTCATAGAAAACGACAACCAAATTCAACGATAACATCGAAATACATGGAATGGGAATGGAAATGAAGTATTCCATGTCACTTGAGTGAAAGAAACTCAGTAAAGGAATTCTAACGAAAA
The DNA here is from genome assembly GCA_963922005.1 of Cornus suecica. Taxonomy (NCBI): domain Eukaryota; kingdom Viridiplantae; phylum Streptophyta; class Magnoliopsida; order Cornales; family Cornaceae; genus Cornus; species Cornus suecica. Next base: position 74,484,231 of record OY998238.1, read on the forward strand.
TCCGGCAGAGTTCCGTTTGTAATTGGAACATCCGGACAACTCAAATTCAACACAATAGCACAACCTGCCCAGAATAACAAGAATAAAGGCAACGGCATGTAGCCCAACATTCCAGAAACCTACTAGGGCCGAGGTAGTGGAAAAGAACACCAATACCTCTCCGAAACCCTTCTAGAAATCAATAGAAATGCTCAAATAAAAATAGAAAGAAAATCAAATGGCGATGCCGAAAAGGTATAAAGGCATCCCAAACAACCACAAACACCCACTGAGCCACCAAGCCCAAATAAGAATACAGAGAATCACACGGTAGTGCCGAAATGATACAAAGGCACCCCGAAAATAATAAATACACAGAATAGAAATACAATACGAGGGAATCTGCCAACAACCTGGCTCCCAACAGAATAAAAGAATATACAAACATAACTACGGAAAGAATAACAAGACTACCGTCCTAAATCACCCGTGTCGTCGCTGCCGAGCATAATCCTTGCTGCGTCCACCTGCAAACCTGAAAATGTTGTGTGTGGGGGGTGAGCAAAAAACCACGCGCTCACCGTAATATCAAAACATCATACTCATAGCCGTCTAGAAAATGCTAACCATCCCGTGTGCATGCATCTATCCTAGGTCAAGTTATCGTCTACCGTGGCACCCCCGCTAATCCGAGATACCCAACAATAACCTCTCAACTAATCTCGAAACTACTCAAAAGTCGTAAAACAGAACAGCTCATAAGATATATCTACCACTCGTATATACGCATATCAAATCATCATATATATATACACACACACATATATATATATAAGTCCCGTAACAGCTAATCCTAACACCTGGTGTAGGAAGGCACCCAGTCGAATACACACTCTCATCTAGAGATACAACCAAAACTAGCTATCTATCAGTCCGTGCACCTAGCACGCTACTCAAGGTTCCTAGGAGGTATATATAGGTCCCTCCTTAGGACTATCGAAAGGGAATAACCATTCTTCTACGTACAACAACCAGTGAACCAACCCGTTCACTCGAAGAAACCTAAAAAGGGAAGGTCCTATCTCCACATCGGATTCGGTAACCAACCGAACTATCTCTAACTCACACTGCCTATCGAGGCACTAAAAGGGTACAGATCAACAAGGTCACCTCTAACTCATACCGCCTATCGAGGCGCAAGAAAGGGTTACTGGAGTCATTTAGTCCCAAACAGATGCCATGACCCTCGGGTTTTTAAAGAAAAATGTTGAACCCCGAAGGATTCAACCGGTTTTTAAGAAAAAGTTAGGGCCCGGTCAAATCATATTTGGTTCCAATGCCTCCTAACCCAACCAAACACTAGGAATCGCACTATGTGTGCTTAACTTAATCTCACTTCTCTTACCCAAGAAGATCCACAGACAAACACGAATGATCATAATTCTTACTTTAAGGAATGATACCGTAGAAACACAGGTTCGGGTTAAAACCCAAGGAACAATAACACAGGGGAAAGGAACTACTATAGTTCCACCGAACATCACCTCAAAGTCACATTCAACAAATCCTCAAGGGTTCTAAGACCTTCAACTTAATATAGGAACTTATAAATAAATTCTCAAGGGTTACCAAACCAACACCGGGATTCAAGTGTTCCTCGGAACAACTAGGAGGAATCTGAAATAATCAAACTCTAAAAACATCTCTAGATCTCAGAATTGACCTCAAGTCTCAAGAACAGGACAAACCATGTCCAGAGTTCACTAACTTTATCAAGACATATAGGAAATGAGATTTTCGAGGCACACGGCTAAAAGCCATTTACTACTCGAGACACTTTTAAAGTGGAAGGGTGAGCGACAAGCTCAACATACACAAGCTAAGAGAAACAAGGTCAGACTACGAGTCTTACCCGACCTTTAACCTGAACAACTCTCCCCACTACCGAAGTGGTCTAACAATCCTCCAGTGATAACACTAATCACCTATCACAAAGGCCTATGTGGCCAAAGGCACAACCACAACCAAGTCTCAATATACGTCTAGCCAACTCAACTCAACTCCAACTCAGGGGGAAAACAATTAATTATTAAAACCCTTTTCATATATATATATCCACGTAATCACCTGGAACACATGCCAACCGTGGCTCCACTAATCCAGGTTTTTAATTATCGTCAAACTTTCTTTCTTTATTTACAATTTTAAATCTTTAAATATTCATTATATTTTAACCACAGTTAAAATATTAATTACAAACACCGCGCCTTCGCGCCAAAGAGAATAATACGGATATTTAATTACTACTCCAATATCACATACTCAATATCGATAATCAATAAGAACAGGCAAACACATATCCAATAAATGTCCAATATGGATGTAAATGCCATGACAATGCAACTCCAATGCAGCCCTAGCCACTAATATCCAGGAATCCCAAACAGTTCACTGCTGGGGCAACAAATCCACAACATGAAGGGTGGGCGTCGCCAAAGAAAGTGCGGATACCACGACCGCGCGGAAAACCGGTAAGTGAGGCCCAAGCCCTCACCCCCAAATGTCTAGAGAGTTGAGAGTTACTAGCTCCCTGGTGCTAGACCACCCCTGGCCAGTTGTTGCGACATTCCAAACGATCCAGACATGCACGTGATATAAATGAGGCATGAAACATGCACCAAAACAACATAAATATATAACATGGTGCTGTATGAATGTCAAATGCCTCCATATGAATCAAATGTGCTCAATAACACGGCATCAAAGCCAATCAATCTCATATCAATCATGCTTCACAATTTCAAATATACAGTAAATCAATTTCCATTTTATCACAGAAATAATCGGGTTCTCAATTACCCCATCTTTATAGATTTTATATTCTAGCATGCTTTTAGTTTAAGTCCCAATAATCATCGACTAATAGAGCCCACCTCAGGGGAAATTAGACAATTTAATTCACAATTTAATTTATTAATGATTTCCGAGAAAACCAACTAGGGAACTAAAATCACGCTATACATCCCTCATTCTCGTGAATACCCCCTATCTTATTTCAAATTTCAATAAAATATAAATAAAAGATGAAATATTTATTAAACGGCCCTACGTCCCTCAATATCAAATCTGCCCCGCTCCCACTGTATTTTAATATCAGTTACATAAAATCCGGGAGCTAATCACAGGTTCTAATTTTACACAAAATTCTATAAAATCCTACTTCAAGTCCGGGGGTACTAAACCACCTAATTTAATCCAAATTTAGTAGGATTTAATTTCTTAAAAATTCTCAGGGAATTAATTTATTTAATTTCCGCAAGAATTTCCAATTTCATTCTCCTTTAATACATTTACGGGTACTCCGCAAATTCTATAAAATTCCTAGCTATTCGTCTACCACTAGGAATTTAATTTCATGCTTTTATTATTTATAAACATACAACGGGACTACTTAGCATTTTCTACGCACTATTAGTGAGTGCTAGATAAATATATATATATATATATATAAATATATATAAAATTCCCCACCTAATTAAATGCGCTTACAAACGGTCCCGCTGTGCCGCGAATAGTGCTCACCGCCCAAAGTCGTTCGAAAATTATTTTTTTTAGTATGTCGAAACGACCGCCTTACCGCCCTATTCAACATAATTAAAATTCATTAGCAATCAATAATTAATTCAGAACAAATCTACAAAAATCGAAATCGAAAACCATACCGAAAATCTGAAATTTTCGGCGAACCGCTCAACGGTTTCGCTCCAATTTCGGATATATCGTACACGGTACCGAGGCCGAGCTATCCTCCGAAAATCAGCCCAAACACAGCCCAACTCGCCACTGAGTCAGCCCGACTCAGTCCGACTCGCTACTGTTCATCGTCACTACCAATGAGCTGCTCCACTGCTGGCCGTCACAACCAACTCCGGCATCATCCCCAACTCCGGCGAAATTAGCTACTAATTGAAACCCCAGGTCAAAGGCGACCCTATCAGCAGCAACCAACTTCCCACCAGGGTGCGATACCCTCTATACTAGGGCGCCGCTGCTCCTAGCCGTGGCCGTTGCCTCTGGCCGTAGCCGTCCTTCAGGCCGGCGACTTACCACCAGGTCGAAGCTCTCTTCAATTCCTCACGCGATTCCCCTCTTCGAAAAAACCCAGCCAGGTCACGACTCAAGCTACGACCCAGCCACCGAACTTCAATTCCCTCTCTCTCCCGATCGTCTCTCTCTCTCTGGTCTCTCCTTCTCTCAAACGATCGACAACATGGCGAAGGAGCTGTAGTCGTCAATCGATGATGAACCAGAAAAAAAAAAAATGGGCGAAGTCGCTCAATGAAGGAGAAGAGAAACGGTGCTCTGTCATGTGGGTGTTTGTGATTACAGAACATATACATATATCTGAAAATGTATGACTCATATACGTGTGTATAAGCGTAAATGTGGAATCTAATTGTGTAGAAGGTTCACGAATTCTCCTCTCAAATATACCGATAATACATATATGTATTTTCATTAGTTATATATATATATATATATATATCCAGATATACATATTCTCTCAATTAATAACATGTATACTAAATCCCAAAAATATATTGGGAATCCCCCATTAATATAACACTTGCCCGAAAAATAAACGAAACTCCAAATAAATATTTATAACTAAAATAAATAATCTAATGTATGAAACCCATATATATTTAATCATAATTAAATTCATATAAATAAAATAAGTCCCGTAAAATATACCGGGGACACTCAAATAATTCTACGTGAGCCCATCAAATTCACCGGACTCCGAATAAATAATATAGGCCCAAATAAAAACTCCGGGGCACGAAAATCATCCACCAATTAAATCACCGAAAGCCCCATCGAACTCCGAATAATTAATATAATCCGAAATGAATAATTCGGTTATATAGTCGGATATAAATATTTATAAAAACCAAATTAAATCACTAATCGCCTAGCGGTTTATACTACACGCTCTCGTAAACTGTACAAATAGTCGAGAAATAATACAAGTCGAAATAAACGCTCCGGGTATGAGACTCAACTACCTGGTCATCGGAGTCGTCACTAACCCAATCGAATCAAAAACCATAAATATCGAACAAACCCAACGTGTCGTCAAGTCGAAGTACTAAACGCTATAGGTTTAAACAAAATCGCATTAACAGTTATTACGTACGTATACACATGAAGAACAAACATGATAATACTAATACACATAAGCACGTAAGTCATACAACTAAGGCACATCAATACACAGAGCACGTATATACAAACATAAATAAAACGAGCGAAATGACTATCAATACTCCTAAGCACGTCAGCTAAACAAGGCACGTACTAACCCCATAACCGGGGAAACAAAAATGTCGAACCCCTAAAGCACTAACTACCGAACTCAAATCACTGAGTCGAAACCCTAAATGTCAAGCGTCGAAACAAACTCATTTAGTCGATAACCCAGCTGTCAATCGCCACAACTCAATCACGTAGTCGATAATAAGAACACACGTAAGCGTTTCACTAGGTTCGAAATACTATCGTCACGTCCAACCACGTAATAGCTACAGAATTCCACGAAGTCAACGAAGAGAAATCATATAATCGTGTTGTCGAATCCTGAACTCACGTCAACGTTTCACCAGTTCGAAACATTAAACTCGCCGTCAATTCTCGTAATCGCCAACGACAATCCACGAAGTAGTCAACAAGTCAATAGTCGCGTCATCCCGTCGTATCAAGACATAAACGCGAAAAATTTACTCGTAAAATACACAGAAGAACCATGACGTCATGAACAAGTGACGTCATCACCGAAAATAAATCGGGAATAATTCAGAATAAATGGAAAATGAAATGGGGTGTTACAATTCGCGCCCCTTACGTCCACATATACACTAGTCCATTTAATCCTCAAGGGAAAATTCTAAGCCGTCTATTCTTATTCAATTTAAATAAGAATTTAATTAATCTCGTAGGAATTAATTTAATTAATTTTCTTAAATTAATCTCTAAGTCCAATTCCGATTCTAAGCAAATTATAGATAATTAAATTAACAATTTAATATATCTATATTAAATTAAATAAGGGTTTGCACCCCTAAACTACTTCAATAATGCGGAGTGAGAAATATAATTTCCCACCTGAAACACGCTTACAGAACAGCCGTTTCGGGCCCACCGTGAATAGTACCGGCGCTCGAATATAACGCCCACCGACCAAAATCATCCGAAAAATATTTCACATATATCAAAACGTCCGTCTCGATAACTTATACGATATATACGAAGCCCGTTAACAATAGTTAATTAATTTGGTTAAATCTAAATTAACCCAAACGAAAACTATAATCTATAAATGCGATTTACGGACAAATCGTTCAATGTAAAATCACGAAATTAATGTATGACGAATACTACGTATATACGGAGCTACTCACCAAAAATCGGCTCAAACCGATCACCGGAAGTCGACCGAAAAAATGGCCGAAGCCTGATCAAAATCGCCCCTGCCTGCGCACCACTGCACTGGCCGTCTCCTTGCGCCACCACCTGCGCGACACCACCACAGCCCGCCGACTGCCGTCATCGCCCAACCCTACTTCAGCCACCGCCTCTCACCGCGTCAGCCATGGCGACCACCAGCCGCGACCAGCCCGAGCTCTCTCTCCAACCGACTCCTCTCTCTCTCTCTCTCTCTTGCCGGCGACCATGGTGATAAATGAGAGGAGTTGCAGAATCGACCGTTCATGAAGAGAGGAGAAGAAGGAGTCGTGGGTAAAGCGTGAAGGAGAAGATGAGATGTGGTCTGCAGATCCGTCTATACATATACATATATATGACTCAATTGCAAAAGCAACCCTCTAAATGTCCATAATTGCGAAATAACCCCACTTCAATATATATATATAATTAAATATATATATATATATATATAATAAATCCCAACACTATATATATATTTAATTGTAATTAAATATATATATATAAACCATAATTTCCAATAATTACTGGGAATGTCCAAACATAATCTCGTAAGCCCGAAATAATAACGGAACGCCAAATAACCAAATTAGTCCGAAAGAAATACATCGGGTTAGGAACCCAACGTCGGAACACTTAACAAGTCCGATCAATTACAATGTGTCGTTGTCCAGTCAAAACACTAATCATTAAATGTCGAACGATATCGCGTAGTCGAGAATAAGAATTCACGTAGTGTCGTCCAGTCGACTTTAAAACTAAACGCGAAAAATTTACAAGTACGAAATACCAAGAACAAACAATACGTCAAGAACAAGTGACGTCATTACCGAAATTAAATCAAAATTAATTTCAATAAAAAGGATAATAACACGGGGTGTTACACAATATAACTAAAAAATTGAGCATAAAAGTTATTATATGTCTTTTAATGTCGAAAAGTGTATTAAAGAGATCAAATACCTAAAATAAAATAATATTGGTACGTTGTACATAATCCTAAATGGTTAATTTTAGTAAACCCCCCTGTGGTTTCAAAAAATATCACTTTTCCCCCTCCTATACAGAAAACCCCACTACACTTATCAAATTGTATCAGCTTGACCCCGTCCCTATAATTTTGGACCAAAATACCCCAAGGATTTAATGAAAAATGATTTAAAATTCAAAAAAACATATAAAATTCAAAACAAATATGTAAAATTTGTAAACAATATATAAAATTTGAAAAAAACATATAAAATTCGAAACAAACATACAAAATCCAAACAAATATATATATAATTCATAAAAATATATATAAAATTCGTACATATATATATAATTCATAAAAATATATAAAATTAATAAAACAATATATAAAATTCGAAAAAACATATATAGAATTTGCAAAAACAATATGAAATTCGAAAAAAAGATAGAAATTCGAGAAAAAAACATATAAAATTTGAAACAATAATATAAAATTGTAAAAATGATTTAATGATTTAAAATACCCCTGAGAATTAATGAAAAATGATTTAAAATTCAAAAAAACATATAAAATTCAAAAAATATATATAAAATTAAAAAAACATATAAAATTCAAAACAATGTATATAAATTTAGACAAAAATGATTTAAAATCCGAAAAATGATTTAATGATTTAAAATACCCCTGAGATTTAATGAAAAATGATTTAAAATTCAAAAAAACATATAAAATTTGAAAAAAAAAAACATATAAAATTCAAAAAATATATATAAAATTCAAAAAAATAAAATAATGTCCAAAAAAACATATAAAATTAGAAACAAATATAATAAATTCATAAATATATATATAATTTGTAAAAAAGATATAAAGTTTGAAACAAATATATAAAATTCGAAATTTATATATTTTTAGTTTTATTCTCTTGTAACCTTAATCTATCATCTTGTTTTTACTTGTTTTCAAATTCTATATGTTTTTTCGAATTATATATATATTTTTATGAATTTAATATATTTTTATGAATTTTATATTTATTTTTACGAATTATATATATTTTTATGAATTTTATATATTGTTTTCTTATTTTATATGATTTGTTTGAATTTTATATGTTTTTTTTCGCATTTTATATATTTTTTCTAATTTTATATATGTTTTTCGAATTTTATATAGTTTTTTGAATTTTATGTTTTTTTTGAATTTAATATATATTTTTTGAATTTTTTAATTTAGTTTTAAATTTTATATTTTTTTTCAAATTATATATATATTTTATGAATTTTATATATGTTTGAAATTTTATATGTTGTTTTTGTTTAATTCTAAATCATTTTTCATTAAGTCTCATGGGTATTTTGGTCCAAAATTATAGAGAATGGAGCAAACTTATACAATTTGATAAGTGCAGGGGGATTTTCTGTATAGGATGAGGGGGGGGGGGGGGGGAATGATCTTTTTTTAAACCACATGGGGGTTTACTGAAATTAACCCAATCCTAAATTCAATAAACTCTATTTATAAAAATTGTATATAAGAATCATTTTTATCTATCTATAATATAAAATTTGTACAATTGAATGAATCCAAAACTATATAAATAAGTAATTAGGATCACAAGAGTAACTTCATTTTAAAAATGGATAACTTTCATGGGAAAGTAAAATTTTTGAGTGTTTTAAACGTGAAAATGTTTCAAGAAAATTTAGGAGATTAGGAAAATTACTTTCCCAAAAATTTTTCCCTTTCCATCTAACCAAACTCTAAATTTTTTATAAATTTTCCGTGTCCTTTCTTTTCTAGTTAATTCACGCTAACCAAACGAACCCTAAAGTAAGGAAAAAGCATAAAAACACATAACATTAACAAATCCAAATCAACAGCCAAACAACATCGTTTTTAAATTGAGTAAAGATTTTTTTCCAAGAATTAGATTGTGTAAAGTTGCAATAGAAAATTAACAACTTCTGTAAATTATACGTGCAATGTTATAAGGCATCGATAATATTCATATTCAATAACAACTATAGACAGAACGACGATCATCAATAATATTCATATTCAACAACAACCATAGACAGAAAAACATAACCCCACACTGATCAAACAAACAAACAGAAATACTTCAATTACCAGGATAAAAAATCTAAACCATATCAACCAAACGGATAGAGAAAGGGGAGTGAAGGGTACCTGAAACGAATTTGAAAACCACAACTTCAAGTTTTTACACTCTGAATCAAAAATAAACAAGACCAATCTGAAAGGAAGAATGAATTAATTAGGGGTTAAGAGTTCATGAATGACAACCCAATCTGCAAAAAAACCTTAAACCACAATATGAAGGAATTATTTGCACTACAAAAATAAAGAAATAGAAACTAATCACATTTGAGCTTCATTCATGATGGTTCATGATTTTTTAGAGATGAACACTAACCTAGGTCGATACTCATCTGCAACCTACCTCTTTTTCTACATTTTTGCAAAAATGTATATTTATTTTTGCATCTATTCGCATGTTGGAATTTATGGCAGTAGATAGAAGAAAAACCAACCACATTGGAGCTTCATTAATGATTCCTCAAAGATGAACAAAGCCTGAGACAAATCTCATCTGCAACCTGTATCTTTTTCCTCCTTGTTTTGCAATATTATATCTAGATTCTACTTAATCTGGTGAATTTATGGGGGTAGATCAACCTTGATGAAGCTTGGATTTGATTATTCAGTGGATTGGATTTCGGTTAGGAAAGTGTTTTCCTTCAATTTACCAAAAATGTATATATATTTTTTGCCCTTTATCACTGTTGACCTAATTTCAATTTGGGGGGATTTTTACTTTTTCCCAAAATTTGAATTTGAAATTGATGAAAGGTTTGGCCGTGGGCTTATGTTGACTTTTACTATTGCTTTATACGCTCATTGTTCACCATACTAAAGCAATCAAAATACACCTAAATGGGACCCACTAGTGCTGATTGGGTTGAATGGCCATTTCCAATCAGAGAGTAATAAGATTGAATGTATATTCTTTTGTGGGGGCCACTTTATTATGCTACCTCATTTTCTTACATCAGAGAAATGACATGAAAATGATGTCACTTGGTAAAACAATTGTGTGGTATATGAATCATTTATATGGCTATATGTATTATGTGTACGTCTTGAAAACTAAATATTATATATATAAATCTAGGAATTAATTTAACAACTTATCTATGAATAGGGATGGCAATGGGGCAGGTACGAAAATGGGTTCACCTATATCCATCCCCGCCCCGTTTAAGTTTTTTAAATACCATACCCTTCATGGGTTTTTCATGGGTTGACATTTCATAAATCATACCCGCCCCATTAACAGTTTACTATACCCTTGCCTACCCCGCCCCGCCCTGCCCCACCCCATTAACATTTAATTCTCAATGTCATCTTCATCTTAGATAAAAGAAATTGACAAAAAAATAAAATGAACCTAACATCTGAACTTCTTTCAACTCATCCAACAATCGAACTATTTTTTTTTCTTTATATATAGTTGGGTACTCGTATTTTCTTGGTCTTAGATGTCGAGCCTATGAAAAAAGAATGATTAATAACTAATAAAGTATTTAGGATTCATAAAAATTCTTACACACATAATGTGTAACAAATAGAATAAACTTAATGTAAATGGCGCAAGGTGAGTCATGACGTGTCATGCCCCTACAATTCTCGAAACTCTAATCTAGAGAATCAGCGAATTTCCAAGGGATGACGTCAGTCAAGCAACCACTAGAGTCAACAATAACAAGGAAATACATGGAATAACAATGAAAATATACTCCATGCCAAAACGAATGCTAGAAACTCCATAGTATCTTCTGATACCAACAGACACGCCCCTAAATTCCTAAGACTTCCGAACAGGGACATCCGAGGAATCCAGGATGTGATCCTTAATACGAATGACCAACTAAGATATCATTAACCATGAAAACATATGAAATAATGATAAAAAATGGTATATTTCATAGCCAATGAATGATAGAACAAAGCAGCGGAATCTAACGAAAATCCAACAGAGTTCCGTTTGTAAATGGAACATCCGGACACACAACCACAACAGAAAAACATGCCAATAACAGTTTGATAATAAAAATGGCTCACAAAGCCAACATTCATCAATCCTACTGGGGCCGAGGTAGTGGAAAGGAACCACCAAACCCTACACATCCCTCTCTAATCAACAGAGCCACAAATGCTCGAATAAGAATACAGAAATGTACATGGCAATGCCAAATAGATACAATGACATCCTGAAATAATAAATACAGGAAATAAAAGATACACCAATAGGGATATGCCAACAAACTGGCTCCCAAGAGAAATATATGACAATCCCATACAAAATAGGTAAAGAAACTGACAACAACTAACTATCATCCCCAAACCAATCGTGCTGCAACCGTAACTACATCACTTTGCGCAACTCCAAAACTTGTAACAGGGAAAACAAAAGAAAGCTATCGTTGCACCGCATGCTGTTTGTAACCACAACATTTCCTGCAACCTGGCATGGGAATACCAGGGGGCAAATGAAATATCCCAAACGTCGAACGTACCGCTGACCATCACCCGTCGTCCCTAAGACAGTGAAACCTAGAGCACACAGAGAACACATAACCTAATCGTAGATAAACCCCAAACGTCGAACGTCCCATCAACCATCACCCGTCATCCCTAAGATAGTGAAACCTAGAGGCACACAGAGAACGCAGATCGTAATCGTAGATAAACCCCAAGTACTTAATAAAATCCCTCAACCATAACTTCTTCTAACCCAACCAAAATCTCAAATACAGTTGATAACCTATTCCTCAAAAAGTGAAAGGCACCTAAAGGCCTATACAATAACATCCACTAAGTTCACAATCTCATCACCCGCCTTCTCTAAGGCCTCAAATCTCAATTGATACTAAAATCAATCCTTGACCTCAAATCTCCAAAGAGGTCACACAACTAACCACAATCACAAACCAATTAACTGCCTTCTCTAAGGCCTCAACCTAAAACCGATTCTTTAATCCAATACTAACCTCAACTATCCAAGGAGGTCGCTATACCAATATACTTAACCTGTAACACCCCGTGTTATTTTCCTTTTTCCTGAAATTAATTCTAATTTAATTTCGGTAATGACGTCACTTGTTATGACGTATTGTTTATTCTTGGTATTTAATACCTGTAAATTTTTCGCGTTTAGTTTTAAAAGTCGACTGGATGACTTTACAGTTTCTTTTTGGACGACTACGCGGTTTCGATTCGACGTTAAATGATTAGTGTCTCGATTGGAGGACGACACATTTTAATTGGTCGAGCTTGTTTAAGTGTTCCGACATTTGGGTTTCTACCCCGATATAATTTTAATTGGACGTTCCGTTATTATTTCGGGCTTACGAGATTATGTTCGGACGTTCCCGATAATTATTGGGGTTTATTGTATATATATATATATTTAATTATATATATATATAGTTTTGGGGTCATTTCGCAATTACGAATACTTGAAGGGTCAATTTTGCAATTATTGACATGTAGAGGGTTGCTTTTGCAAATAGTACATAAATATGTATATACATGTATGCAGACCTTCAGCTTCTCCTTCACGCCAACATCAGACGAGCTGCTCCTTCTTCCTTCTCCTAGACGACGAACGGCTGAACCACCTCTCTCCACCTCCATGGTCGTCAGTCAGGCGAGAGAGAGAGAGAGAGAATCGCCGGTCATGGCGAGATAGGAAGAACGGCCGGCTGGAGCGGGAGCAAGGACGGACGCGGCGGCTGTCCAGAAGAGCGGTGGTGCTGGGCGGTGGACGGCAGCGGCGACCTTGGCAGACGGCGGCGCAGGGGCGTGTAGCTGCGGCTGGTGCACGCAGCAGGGACGGCCATCACTGGTTCGCGCGTGGACGCGTGGACAGGGACGATCCGGCTGGGCTTCGGCCAATTTTTCGGCGACCTTCCGGTGATCGGTTTGAGCCGATTTTCGGTGAGTAGCTCCGTATATACATGGTATTCGATATATATTAATTTCGTGATTTTAGGATAAACGGTTTGCCCGGAAATCGCATTTATAGGTTGTAGTTTCCGTTTGGGGTATTTTAGATTTAACCCAATTAATTAACCAAATATTAATGGGCTTCATATATATCGTATAGGTTGTCAAGACGGACATTTCGATATATTCGAAATAATTATCGGACGATTTTGGTCGGCGGGCTTCATATTCGGGCGCCGGTACTGTGTTGTTCGGGCTGTTCGGTAACGTATAAATTAGGTGGGAAATTATATTTCTCACTCTGCATTATTGAAGTAGTTTAGGGGTGCAAAACCCTTATTTAATTTAATATAGATATATTAAATTGTTAATTTAAATATCTATGATTCGTTTAGAATCGGAATTGGACTTAGGAATTAATTTAAGAAAATTAATTAAATTATTTCCTACGAGATTAAATATATTCCTAATTGAATTGAATAGGAATAGGCGGTTTAGAAATTCCCTTGAGAATTAAATGATTTAGTAGAGATTCGTGGAAACTTAGACGTTGTGCTAGGTTCCCTTGCGAGACGTGAATTAATTGCTTTAATTATTTTAAAGGCATGATAAAGGAATTTGAAATATTTTCTAAAGAATTAAAGAAAATATATATTTGAAAACATGAGTTGTATATGAAATTGTTTTCATATGATTTAAATGTTTTATTGTATTTTAAAAGCATGTTAGAAAGAGATTTCGAGAATTATATTGGATTCATGTGGATATTATATATAAATATGATGCGTTACATATTTATATTGAGAGATGATTGTCATTGAAACCTAGATGCATATAGTGTTGGTATATGCGGTTTATGAAATCATATTTATGTTGATGCATGATTGTCATTTGGACCTGGATGCATATTGAGAATATCATGTAGTGTTAAATCATGGTATTGGTATATGTGGGTTGTGAAATCATGTGGGGTGTCTTTGTGTCGAATCGTCGCAACAACTGGCCAGGGGGTGTTCCCATCCTACAGAATAATGAGCTGTGAATGGGGTATAGGGTGAGTCGTCTCATTCTCGAAGTCGCGGGTCGTCTCGTGCATTCGTGTTGACGAATCTTTGGTCACGGGTCGTCTCGTGCAAACCGTCTTCCTTGTTGAAGTGAGAAGTTTCAAAATCACTTGGGAAGTACCGGTGCGACCCTCTGTTAGCTCATATTTATGGGTAGAGTGCGTATTCGTTAACCTATGATAGGGCAAAGTGTGGTGTTGAGTCACATTATATTTGCTTGGCATTTATGTGATTTCTTTTGACATGTATACGTGAGATTATTACATGTGTTGTTGGAACAGGTTTAATATGTGTTATTATTGCCTGTTGGATTTTTGGAGCATGTTATGTGTGAATATTGCGAATTTAAATTCATATCTTTGTAAAATGCTCAGTTGATAATGATTAACGTGAAAGAAAATGATTACATGTGGTAATAGATCAAGTATAATGAAATGCTTATTTTATACTTGTGAGTATATATATACTTTCGTACCCTTGGGGGATGTTAAGTATATTGGCATAGTGACCTTTGTGGTTAGTTGTGGTTAGTGATTAACTGCAGAGATGATTTGGAGTTGATGCCTTAGAGAAGGCGGGGTTAATAGTTTGGTGATTGTGGTTGGCTGTGTGACCTTGTTAGAGATTGGAGGTTAGAGATTGATTTTAGTATCAGTTATGAATTGGGGCCTTCGAGAAGGCGGGTGATGAGATTGTGAGTTGTAGTATGGACCTTTAGGTGTCTTTCACTTTTGAGGAATAGACTATCAACTGTAGTCGAGATTTTGATTGGTGAGAAGAGGTTATGGTTGAGTGACTTTATTAAGTACTCGAGGTACTGTAGTTTGACAGACTTGGTTCTAGTGCTTAGTCCCTTCCCTTAAGCATTCCTGGTACTGTGTTTTGTACACTAGTACGTGGTCGTTGACTTGTATGTCATTCCTTGAGTTGTCGGTTACGGTGTGGTGCCGAACCTCTTCCTCGTGGTGTCATTTGAATTGGTGGAGTTGGAACGGATGGTTGTCTTCCGTGAGTCCAACGTGTTGCTCTTCCTTTACTGTCCTTTCGGACATTACAGGAATTCATAGAGTTGTGTTTCTCTTATTTGACTGTCATTTCGAAAACGGTGTTTTCTAAACTCTTTGTATTTAAAAGGAAAAACTCGTTTTCGCCTACCCCCGTAGCAACTAAAAGTTTTAACACTTTATAAAATGATCTTAGGATCTTCTTTAAACAAAGATTTTAACTTCTAAAAGTCGGTGATGGCAACTGACGGAGACCGGGGGCAAGACGGTCATTTTTACTATGTGGTTTCTTAAAAGGAAAACTATTTTATTACTTTTCTTGGGATTCTGAGATTTCGAGACCTCTTTCTCAATATCTCATCCTGTAGAGTTTCGAAAGGTGTTCCATTGTTTCACCTTTACTTCCTATCATTTCTAAGTCTCGGGTATGAGGCTTGGTGTTGTTCAGTGCACACATATAGTGTTGCCCTTCCTTTCTTCTTGGTTTTTGACGTCACTACTTAGGTGATTCGAGTTGTTCCACATGTTGTGGGCATGGATACCGAGTGGATTGGGTTCCTTGTCCAAGTGTTCTCCTTAAACACTTGTGGTGTTTTAACCTTGACATTGTTGTCTCGGTTATCTGTTGGTTTAGCATTGGGAAGTCTTTTCCTTTGCTTTGTTTCGGTGACCATTGGGTGGTCGTTCTTGTGAGTTGAGTTCGCGTACTCTTAGTGATTTGATTGGTGGTTTTCCCTCGCCTACAGTGAGAGCGTTAGTGATGTGATTGAACCTATCGATGATAGTATTATGAGGTCGATGTGATTTATGGTATGGTGATATGATTGAGGTGATCTAGCCTTTGAGAGGTAGATTTTCCTTAGGAATGGGATGAGGTTTGTATTATATATATATAGACGATGATTGTGTTAGTACGCAAGGACGTGAGTACTTTTCCTCCTGTGTTCTCGGGGAGTGAGTTATGAGTATTCCTTGGTACTAGTGGTGGATTTTGATCCTTGTGGATGTTAGAGGTGAGTGTGATTCCCTCTGTTTAGATTTTCTGGTTAGCGTTGTGAGCGCTGGATGATTGGTTAGATTTGACATTAGTGTCGTGTACCTAGTGTACGCTGGTGAGAGTAGTGTAAACTACTGGTGTTGGTACTTGGAGTACGAGTCTTAGTTGTACATTACAGACTCATGCTGTGTGTTTATTCTTATATATATATATGTGTATATGTATGTATATCCCCGTTATATACTTACGTACGGTAGTATATGAGTGTGTGCCTTGGGTTTTGCGTGGATGAGATTAGTTGGGCTATATATATATCTTGCTAGATAGTTTAGCATTACCTAAACTGCCAGAGGATGTGGTAGTTAGAGTATCTTTTCCCACTGAGCTTATTTGCTCACAGGGGAATTTCATTCGCCCCCTGGTATTCCACGCCAGGTTGCAGGAAATATACGGCTATGAGCAGGATGCAGTGCAACGGAAGCTTTCTTTTGTTTCCTTGTTACAGGTTTTGGAGTTGCGTTGGGTGATGCGGTTACGGTTGCAGCACGACTGGGTTTGGGGACGATAGGTATCCGCTTTCAGCTTCTTTACCCATTGTTATGGGATTATTATGTATCTTTTTTGGGAGCCAGTCTGTTGGCACATCCCTACTGATGTATTCTTTATTTCCTGTATTTATTCTTTCAGGATGTATTGTATCTATTCCGTACAGTTATGTGCTCTTCTGTATTTTTATTCGAGCATTTGTGGCTCTGTTGGTGTTAGAGGGTTTGGAGGGGTTTTGGTTCCTTTCCACTACCTCGGCCCTATTAGGATTGATGAATGTGGGGCTTGGAAGCCATTATTATTATCGAACTATTATTGGCAGGTTCTTTGTGTTGTGTTGGTTGTCCGGATGTTCCATTTACAAACGGAACTCTGCCGGATTTTCGTTAGATTCCGCTGCTTTGTTTATTATTCATTTGGGTATTAAATATACCATTTCTATCATTAACCCATATGTTTTCTTGGTTAATGATGTCTTAGTTGGTCATTCATGTTAAGGATCACATCCTGGATTCCTTGGATATCCCAGTTCGGGAGTCTTAGGGATTTAGGAGCGTGTCTGTTGGTATCTAAGGATACTATTGTGTTCTAGTATTCTACTTGACATGGAGTATATTTTTATTGTTATTCCATGTGTCTTTTCGTTGTTGTTGACTCTAGTAGTCGCTTGACTAGCGTCATCCCTTGGAGATTCGCTGATTCTCTATAATTGAGTTTCGGGAATCTTAGGGGCGTGACAACGTGGTATCAGATCATTTTACCCTTTCGTGGGTATTTGATGATTGAATGTCGTTGGTTCTTATTTATTTTTACTTCCGCAATCACTCCCTTAGCTCTTAGGCTCGGGTTTGGAGTCCTAGGAATTCGGGGCGTGACATAACCTCCCTCAAGGGTACAAAATATGTAATCACAAGTATAAAATGTACGTTTCATTATGCTTTAACAATTTCCACATTTAATTCATGTTTGTACATTATTCATTTTCAGTTGAGCTTTATAAAATATGAATTTATTTTTCAATATTCATAATTAACATGCTCCCATATCCACAAGTAATAATATCACAAAAATGCTATACAATATAATGTGACTCACACACCACCTGTGATACGCATACAAAAACACACCCTTCCCAAGGGTGAACGGATCCTTCTTCACAATTCCCCTGAGGATACAGGCTCACTAGGGAATGTAGACTTATCGTACCGTCCTTCCCAAGTGCTTTTGACACTTACACTTATAATCAGGAAGACGTAACCACGACGCGGTCGTGCACATAAGCTTTGGACGATGAGTCCTCCCTCTATCGTCTCAGTTTTTCAAAAGATTAGTTCCGCGGGAAGCGAGAAGCACCCCTTGGCCAGTTGTTACGACGATCCAAACACAAGTCTACTCACGCACCACACGCAAACGGAAGTAGACCACACCAATTGAATTTTCTCTGCAAAAGGTGAACTCGTGCACTACATGCACCAACACCCATGTAATCACACTACATGGTGTACATAATAAAAATCATGCCTCAACATAAATATGTAACACATCATATTTATGAAAATATTCACATGAAAATACCAACATGAATCTCATAATCCAATATAATAAATGCATTTAAATCGTGAGAAAACAAGTTCATGTCCAATTCATATTTGAACAATATATATTCTTTTAATTCTCTAGGAAAATATTTCAATTTCATTTAACATGCTGTTAAAACAATTAAAGCCATATAATCCACGTATCGTAAGGGGAACCTAACATAACGTCTAAGTTTTCACGTGAGGGACAGTGAAAAGGGAACTAATATAACGTTCTAAGTTCACGTCTAACTTTTACAAAATTCTACTAAGCCACCTATTCTTATTCAATTCAAATAGGAATTTATTTAGTCATGTAGGAAATAATTTAATTAATTTATCAAATTAATTCCTAAGTCCAATTTCGATTCTAACCCAATTATAGATATCTAAATTCACAATTTAATATATCTATATTTAAAATAATTAAGGGTTTGCACACTTAAACCACGTCAACGATACAGAAGTGAGAATAAAATTTCCCACCTAAATGTACGCTTACAGAACAACTCGAAACAACCCACCGTGAACAGTACCGGCGCCCGTATATGGAACCCGCCGACCAAAGTCACTCGAATAATATTTCGAATATACTGAAACATCCGCCTCGACAACCTATACGATATATACGAAGCCCATTAGCAATGGGTTAATCAATTTGGGTTAATTTAAAATAACCCAAACGAATTATAACCTATAAACGCGATTTCCCGACAAACCGTTCAACGAAAAATTACGAAATTTAAGTATGATGAATACTAAGTCAAGATGAAGCTACTCACCAAAAATTGGCCCAAACCGACAACGGAAAGGCCACCAAATCGCTGACGGAAGTCTTGCCGAAGCCACCCCTGTTGCACGAACTGCTGCCGCTCCACTACGTGCAACTCCAGCGACCACCAACAGCCACCACCTAGTTTATCATTGCCACCCATCACTGCCGAGAGCTCCGCCATCGCCGCCGCTCCTCTGCCCGATGAACACCAGCCAAGCCGCAACCTCGTTCTTCAGCCAATCGCCCGAACCATCGCCATCGCGCCACCACGCAACGCCTCAGCCACAAACAATCACCGTGAGTCTTCTTCAACACCCAGTCGTCATCATCATCCCAACCAACGACCACCACTTGGCCGTTTCTCTCTCTCGCACAGCTGCCTCTCCCGACTCTCACACAACTCATCTCTTTCTCTCCATTTCTGGCGATGAAGATGGTGAAGAAAGGGAGATAGAAACTATGGGACTATTATGTATATAGCATTCTTATCGATCGTAGCATTCCTTGCTCCGCGTTCTTTTAGGTTATGGATTACAGGAACAAATGTAGTAGAGCTTTTCTTAATAAATTGGAATGGAATTGGATAGTATTTTCGCTTGCCTCCCATAGGTAAGTTTCAACATCATAACCTTTTACGTTTGACTATGCTTGGGAAGCCTTTGAATAGAAATTCTAGCCTTGCTGGGAGTATTGCCCGAGTCCAGAGCTAAGAATAAGTAGTAGGGAATTTTCTTCATGAGGAAAACTAAACCTTTCTGAGGTGTGCATGGCTTAAGGCGCGCATGGGTTGACCCGCAGTAGCTGTATCCGAACAAGAGAAAGGGCAAGCTAGGCCCAGGCAATGACGCATCGACTCAATTCGTAAGTCAATCCTTATATAAAGAAATACGATACCGGAGTGCCAGAAATTCTAGAGAGCGTAGGGAATTCTTCTTGTAGGAGGCTACACCATGGGACCGATTACCGGATAAGAAAGCTCGATCTAGCATTTTTGGTATTTCTATTAATTGTGTGGGTGGGCCTAGCCAGCTCTCCCCATAGCCCACAACATAGTGCGAAATCTGGACGTTGACTAAATAAAGTTATTCGTCGTCTGACACAGCCAACCGGGAAGTAGAGGGAATCGAAGGCAGTTCACTCACTCTTATAGCATGGGAAAAGCCCCTACCTTCAGTTGAGCGAGGAATTCAATCTGTGAGGAAGTAGCCCAACCTTTCTTCATCTACCCAAAGAGGAATTACTTCTTATTCGACCGGCAAGCCAAGCACTGAGACGCTCAAACAGTAGCTATTAAAGAGTGATAACTAGTTTTTCAAAAAGTCGAAAGCAAGCCGAATTCTAATCTTCTGAATAAAGGAGTCTGAGTGGAGCGAGCGTGTCTGTAACACCCCGTGTTATTTTCCTTTTTTCCTAAAATTATATTTAATTTAATTTCGGTAATGACGTCACTTGTTCGTGACGTATTATTTATTCTTAGTATTTGATACCTGTAAATTTTTCGCGTTTAGTTTAAAGTCGATTGGATGACTTTACGGTTTTTCTTTGACGACTATGCGAATTCTTATTCTCGACTACACGGTATTAGTGCTTTTACGGATCCGGTATGAAGCGTATTAAATTACCTTCTCGGTGTTCCGGTTGTTGGATTCCTAAACCGGTATATTTCTTTAGGACTAATTTGGTTATTGGGCGTCCTGTGGACTTACAGGTTGACTCAATATTAATTGGAGGCTTCCGGTAAATATTGGGATTTATTATATATATATATATTGAAGATGGGTCATTTCGTAATTTAGGATAATTAAAGGGTTGCTTTTGCAATTAGTACATATATATGTATACATGTATACGCTTCACAGACCTGCTACTCTCCTTCTCTACACGCCATCAGACGACCTGCTACTCTCCTTCTCCACACGCCATCAGACGACCTGCTACCATCTCTCTTCCTTCTCTTCACGCACGGACCGAGCTGCTTCTCACGCCTCCATCCTCCATGGTCGCCGGTCAGGCGAGAAAGAGAGAGAGAGAGAACGGCCGGCTGGGCGAGGCGCGGCTATGGAGCTTGCCGCAGCAGCAGCTGCGGCTGGAGCTGGAGCAAGGACGGAGACGCGACGGCTGTCCAGAGAAGCGGTGGTGCTGGGTGGTGACGACGAGCTAGTGGCGGAGCTGGTGGTCGCACAGGGGTCGGCGACTGTAGCCGTGGTGCAGTTCGTTCGATAGGACCGGTTCGGCCGGACTTTGAGTGGCCGGTTCGATGACTTCCGGTGATCGGTTTGAGCCGATTTTCGGTGAGTAGTTTCGTACCTACGTAGTATTCGTCATATATTAATTTTGTGATTTTACGTTGAACGATTTGCCCGGAAATCGCATTTATAGGTTATAGTTTTCGTTTGGGGTATTTTAGATTTAACCAATTAATTAACCGATTATTAATGGGCTTCGTATATATCGTATAGGTTGTCGAGACGGACATTTCGATATATTCGAAATAGTTTTTGGACGATTTTGGTCGGCGGGCTTCATATTCGGGCGCTAGTACTGTGCTGTTTCGGGCTGTTCGGTAACGTTTAATTAGGTGGGAAATTATATTTCTCACTCCGCATTATTGAAGTAGTTTAGGGGTGCAAAACCCTTATTTAATTTATTATAGATATATTAAATTGCTAGTTTAAATATCTATAAATTGGTTAAGATCAGAATGGGACTTAGGAATTAATTTAAGAAAATTTATTAAATTATTCCTATGTGATTAAATAATATTCTTATTTAAATTAAATAAGAATAGACGGCTTAGAAAACCCTTACGAATTTAAATGGGTTAGTAGAGATTTGTAAAGCTTAGACGATGTGCTAGGTTCCTTTTGGAATACGTGAAATAATTGTTTAAATTATTTTAAAAGGGCATGTTAATTGAAAATGAAATATTTTCTAAAGAATTAATAGAAAATATATTCTTGGAGAACATGAATTATATATGAAATTGTTTTCATATAGTTTAATTGCTTTATGGTATTTTAAAAGCATGTTGAAAAGAGATTTTGAGACTTATATTACCATGTGGGTATTTTTACAAATATGATGCATGACATATTTATATTGAGATATGATTTGATTGTACACCATGTCGTGTGAGCACATGGGTGTGGGTGCACGTAGTGCACGGGTTTCACCATTTGCAGAGAAAGGTCTTTTGGTGTGGTTTACCTCATTTCGTGTGGTATATGAGAGGGTTTGTGTCGGATCATCACAACAACTGGCCAGGAGGTATCACGCCTACGGAACTAAAAAGCCGGCAAATGTGAGTTAGGAGTCCGGGTGGAGGCTTATGTTCTTAACTCAAGGGTAGTCATGGCGTACGGAGTTGCAAGCTGGGCTCTCGTACAACCGCCTTCCCTGTTGAAGTGATAGAGAGAAAAATCACTTGGGAAGGGTCGGTGTGGTAACTCTACACTATGATGAGTGGACAGAGTTTGTATCCGTTGCCCTTGGGAAGGGTGTGTTGTGCGTGAGTATCACGGGGAGTGTTGAGTCACATTACACTGCATGTTATTTATGTGATCTCATTTAACATGTATATGTGCTATATTACATGTGTTGTTGGAGCATGTTATTTATGAATATTGTAAATTAAATTCACATTTTATAAATGCTCAGTTGAAAATGAATAATGTGAAACGAGACTTTAAATGAGAAAATCATTATAGTATAAATGAAACATATAATCTTTATACTTGTGTTATATGCTTTTATGCCTTTGAGGGAGGTTAAGTGTATTGACGTAGTAATCTCTGTGAGTAGTTGAGGCTAGTGGTGGATTGTGGAGTTGATTTTGATTTGTGGCCTTAGAGAGGACTGTTAATTGTTTTGTGGTTGTAATTAGTTGTGTGATATCTTTAGAGATTTGAGGTCAGTGATTGACTTAGTATCAATTGTGATTGAGGCCTTGGATAAGGTGGTTGATGTGATTGTGGTCTTAGTGGATGTGGTAGTATAGAGCTTTAAGTGTTTTTCATTCTTTTGAGGAATGGGTAGAGGTTATGACTGAAGTGATTTCATTAAGTACTTAGGGTACTGTAGCATGGTTTCTAGTGCTTAGTTCATTCCCCTAAGCATTTATTGTACAGTGTTTGTACACTAGTACGTGGCCTTTGGCTTACATGTCATTCCTTGACTCGTTGGTTACGGCGTGGTGCCGAACCTCTTCCATGTGTTGTCGTTTGGTTTCGTGAGGTTGGGAACGGATAGTTGTGTTCCGTGAACCCAATGTAGTACTCTTTCTTTACTGTCCTCTCGGACATTATAGGAATCCATAGAGTTGTGTTTTCTCTTATTGGCTGTCATTTCGAAAACGGTGTTTCTTAAGTTTTGAAGTAAACTCTTGTATTTAAAAGGAAAAACCCGTTTTCGCCTACCCCCGTATAAATGAAAAGTTTTAATACTTATAAAATGATTTTGAGATCTTCTTTGAAATGATTTTCAACTTGTAAAAGCCAGTGATGGCAACTGACGGAGACCGGGGGCAAGACGATCATTTCTACTGTGTGATTTTCTAAAAGAAAACTATTTTATTACTTTCCTTGGGATTCTGAGGTTACGAGACTTCTTTCTCAAAACCTCGACTTGTAGAGTTTTGAAAGGTGTTCCATTGTTTCACCTTTGCTTCTGATCATTTTTAAGTCTCGGTTTTGAGGCTTGTCGTTGTTCAGTGCACACATATAGTGTTGCCTTTCTCTTTTCTGGGTTGTTGGTTTCACCACCTAGGTGATATGAGTTCTTCTTACGTTAGGGGCATGGATACCAAAAGGATTGGTTCGAGTTTGAAAACCTTTTTCTTAAAAACTATTGAATCTCTGGGATTCATCTTTTTATTACTTCCACTCTCGGCCATTCGTTTTTGGTTTCCTTGTTCCCTCTTGGTATTCTTTCCTTGTTCACTGGTGGCATCTTAACCTTGACATCGTTGTCTTGGTTATCTGTTGGTTAGCATTGGGAACTCTTTTCCTTTGCTTCGTTTTGGTGACCCTTAGGTGGTCGTTCTTGTGAGTTGAGGTCTTGTACTCTTAGTGAATTGATCGGGTGGTTTTGTAGCTTATAGTGCAAGTGTTAGTGATTGATTTATCCTGTTGGTGACTTATTGACTTGTTGGAGATAGCATTGAGGTTTTCGCATAGTGAGATGATGGGGTGATCCCATCCTTGAGGTACAGACTTACTCTAGGAGAGGGATGAGATTGGTTATATATATACATTGTATATATATATATATATATATATATATATATATATATTGATGATGGTTGTGTTAGTACGCAAGGACGTGGGTGTTTTCCTTCCTGTGTTACCGGAGTGTAGGATTTGAGTATTCCTTGGTACTAGTGGTGGATTTGATCCTTGTGGATATTAGAGGTGAGTGTGCTCCCTCTATTGGGTTTTGTGGTTAGCGTGGTGAGTATTTGATGACTTGTCAGGATTGGACTTGGGTGTCATGTACTTAGTGTACGTTGGTGAGAGAAGTGTAGAGTACCTGTGTTGGTACTTGGAGTATGAGCCTTAGTTGTACCTTGTAAATTCAGGTGGCATACTTATACATGTATACTTGTATATATATAGATGTATATATATATATATTCCCGTTATATACTTACGTACGGTAGTATATGAGCGTGTGCCTTGGGTTTTGCATGGATGAGATTAGTTGGGCTATATATATCTTGCTAGATAGTTTAGCATTACCTAAACTGCCAGAGGATGTGGTAGTTAGAGTATCTTTTTCCACTGAGCTTATTTGCTCACAGGGGAATTTCATTCGCCCCATGGTATTCCATGCCAGGTTGCAGGAAATATACAGCTATGAGCAGGATGCAGTGCAACGACAACTTTCTTTTGTTTCCTTGTTACAGGTTTTGGAGTTGCGTTGGGTGATGCGGTTACGGTTGCAACACGACTGGGTTTGGGGACGATAGGTATCCACTTTCAGTTTCTCTACCCATTGTTATGGGATTGTTATGTATTTTCTTTTGGGAGCCAGTCTGTTGGCATATCCCTGTTGATGTATTCTTTAGTTCCTGTATTTATTCTTTCTGATGGTTATTGTATCTATTCTGCACAGCTAGGTGCTTTACTGTATCTTATTCGAGCATTTGTGGCTATGTTGATTATTAAAGGGTTTGGAGGGGTTTTGGTTTCTTTCCATTATCTCGGCCCTAGTAGGATTGATGAATGTGGGGCTTGGAAGCCATTGTGATTATTGAATTGCTATTGGCAGGTTCTTGTGTTGTGGTTGTTGTCCGGATGTTCCATTTACAAACGGAACTCTGCCGGATTTTCGTTAGATTCCGCTGCTTTGTTTATTATCCATTTGGGTATTAAATATACCATTTCTACCATTAACCCATATGTTTTCTTGGTTAATGATGTCTTAGTTGGTCATTTGTATTAAGGATCACATCCTGGATTCCTCGGATGTCCCTGTTCGGGAGTCTTAGGAATTTAGGAGCGTGTCAGTTGGTATTGGAGGATGCTAGTGAGTTTCTAGCATTCTACTTGACATGGAGTATATTTTTATTGTTATTCCATGTGTCTCTTTGTTGTTGTTGACTCTAGTAGTCGCTTGACTAGTGTCATCCCTTGGAGATTCGCTGATTCTCTAGATTTGAGTTTCAGGAATCTTAGGGGCGTGACAGCGTGGTATCAGCTCATTTTAGGCTCGGGTTTTGGAGTCCTAGGAATTTGGGGCGTGACAGTGTCGAGGTAGGGTAGGGGGTATGTGGATTTTATTATTCCAAAAGCAAGCTTACGAGTGGAATACAAAGAGAGAATGAGCTTACCTTATTATTAGAGAAAGGGAGAAAAGGCTTCTTTTATAGATTAAGAGGCGAGTAAGGGTGGTTTGCTTGCTTGCTGGCTAGCTCGTGCAATCAACGAATAATTCCTTCGCGTTAGTAAGCTAGCTTTGTAAGCTAAGCAAGCCTGGTTCTCCGGGCATTACGATAGGACGTGGAGCGATCATGACGAGTGGACTTCTCCGTAATGTAATAGAAGAGTCACAGTGTAGTTCCCTGGGCTTTCTTCCTTCTCGACCAGACGAAGGAGATTGAATTCAATTCAGGCGGGTAAGGGCTTGACCTTTCAATTACCGTGGGAAAGCCTCACTCCCCCTTTTGAAATAAATAAGGAAGCGGATGACTCATTTTAATAATAGAATAAGCCGATGCGAGTCTAACAGTTACACCAGTAAGGAAGGAAGGGGAAAAAAGTAGGCAAATCAGAGATTGAGGAAGTGTAAGCTCACTAGACCATAGGAAGAGGAAGCGCGACACTGCTTAGGCGTACTTTTTTTATCCTAATTATGGTATGCTCCTATATCATACTGAACTTATTTCGACAGCGCACTGACGGTGATATGCCTTGAACTTCTTGATCGCCTAGTCCAGATTCTCGTTTTCCTGCCACAGAATGTCCAACGGAAGCCAGAAGGCTTGTAGATTTGTGGTCATGAAGAGAAAAGAGATGTAGCAGGTCTGTAGTTGCGTGAAGAGAAGAGGAGAAATGATGGAGTTAGGTTAGATCTGTAGATGCGTACACACATATACATATATATGCTATATCGCAAAAATGACCCTCCAATTATCCGAAATTACAAACTAACCCCACCTCTATATAATTATTTGCAATAATTTATAAAGGCATAACTAATCCAAAATTATAACGGACCAACCCCCAAGTGTGATCATACGAACTAGCAATTTCACGGGACACCAATTAACTAAAATAGTCCGGAAACAATATACTGGGGTAGAAACCCAAATTTCGGAACACCTAACGAGCCTGATCAAATAAAACGTGTCGCCATCCAGTCGAAGTACTAACGCAAAACGTTGAAATGAAACTGCGTAGTCGGTAACAAGAACTCGCGTAGTCGTCAAAGAGAAGCCGTAAGGTCAATCGGTCGACTTTAAAAGTAAACGCGAAAAATTTATACGCCAAATACCAAGGATAACATGAACGTCATGCACAAGTGACGTCATTATCGAAATTAAATTAGAATTAATTTCAGGAAAAAGGAAAATAACACGGGGTGTTACATGACGGGTATTTAACAAAACCCGTACCCGCTCCATAACCCTTAACGGGTTTAATTTCTTTTACAAAACCTGACCCTACGAAACAAAAGGTTTTCTCAAACCCTTAAATAAAGGGGCAGAATGGGGCGAAGTTCCGGCGGGGCGGTACAAATTGCTATCCCTATCTGTGAACCCTCTCATAGCCTTCTCATCTTCCATCAAGCAGATTCCACAACCAACAACAACTTCTGTGTCTTTGCAATTGGGTGAGATTAGGGTTTTGAGGTGTTTGGTAGGAGAGGTTTGGGTGTGGTCTAGTGTTAAGGTTTGGGTGTCGGACGACCCTGAGGTTTCTGAGTGGCTTGCCATGGCGTGAGAGAGATCACAAGGTTGGATACTCATGCAAGGGGATTTATAAATTTAACACCTCTTCCCTATATCAATTTCTAAAAATATATGGATTTTTGATAAACATATTCATGTAGTGAATAAATTTTATTTGATGTGCTCGGTAAATATAACGGTAGATCTTATTTAATATTTAAAAATTATGTTTTAATTTATTAAATAAATAAGTTCAACAAAATTTGACGAAAATGTTATTTCTTAAGTAACAAGGTGAAGGCTACTTAATAAAGTTATTATTAACTTAAATTTTGAAATAAGGGGCTGGTACTGCGCCACCATTAGGCATTTGGCAATAATTATGAATATTGCCTCAACTATGATAAAATGAACAAAATATGCACACAAAACTGTCTTTTAACTACGAATTATTAGTTACGAAAATATTTTTATAGTAAATAATTAAATTTTTACTACGAAATTAAAATTTGTAGTAAAAATATGTTTATTTCCTGCTAAACAATTTTTTTGTAGTTAGTATTTTTACTATAACGATGAAATTTAATTTCGCAGTTAATTATCTTACAATTACTATGTAAATATTTTTTTCGTAGATATACCCTTTTTTGCTATGAAATATTTCGTAGCAAGTCTAAAACATTTATTATGAATAATATTTTTTTAATAAATAACTCTTTATTTACTAGGAATTTTGATTTTGTAGCAAATACCAACATTTTAACTACGATTTTATTTTCGTAGCAAATACTACCCATTTTTAGCAAGTCAAAACATTTAATACGAATAATAGAATCTATAGTAAGTAACTTTATGTTACTACAAATTTTTATTTCGTAGCAAATACCTACTTGTTAACTGCTATTTATTTTTGGGCAAATGGCGCTAAACATCTGTATGATTTCAAAAGTGTGCAGAAAACTCCCATCTAGTTCATTTTATGCAGATAACCCCCACTACTATTTCAAAAGTGTGTACTTTGACCCCCTTAACACTATCCTGTTCACTTTTTTGGCCGGAATCCAGTCACATGACGAGCGCAAAACACTCCTATGGTTTCAGAAATGTACAGAAAACCCCCATCTCATTCACCAGAAAAGGGCTTGGATGGGGTTATTTGCACTATTTGCAAAGTATAAGGGTGTTTACAAACCATGAGGGGGGTTTTTCGCACACTATTGAAACTATATGGGTGTTTTGCGCCATTTGCCCATTTATTTTTTGTAGAAAATATATCTATTTTGACTATAGAAAATGTTAGTAACAACTATTAATATTTTTCGCTACGAAATTAAAATTGGTTTATGAATCTTAAAGAAAGGGACAGACCATGGAGGAAAAAAAACATAAGGGAAAACCATCAAGTGAGGTCAGTCGATTTCTTCTTTAATTCTTTCTTTCTTTTTAATTTTTTGGAGAATTTATATAATACTTAGGCTTGTGCATGCTCTATATGTGTAATTTGGAAGTTATTTTAATATATGTTTGAAAATATTGTAGACATAGCTGGTTTTATAAATTATTATAATCTTATTATTCAGCGACATTATCAAGGCGTGACTTTAAGACTGTATATGAAACTTGATAACGAATTTGATTTGAGAATTCTTGCCTACAATCAAAGAGATAACTAGTCGAACTGCGCGAACAAATTTTTTTTTTTAGGGTTTTGGATTTGGATGTCACCAATCTTTCTTGCACAATGAAAAGGGCAACTAGTTTATCTCTCCTTTGAATCAAATTGGCCAAAGGCCACGACCCTGAGGTTTACCCGGTCATTAACTTCTGGGCCCCCGGGATTAGTTAAGGTGTACATAAGCTGTCCCTGATCACCCTGGTTACCGGAAAAAAAAGGTTGGACACTCGTACAAGGGGATTTATAAATTTAACACTTTCTCACTATATCAAATTCTAAAAAATATAGGTTATTGGATTAGATGATAAACATATTCATCTAGTGAATAAATAAATTTTTTTTTATTTGTGCGCTTAGTAAATATAACGGTAGATCTTATTTAATATATTAAAAAATATATTTTAATTCATTTAATAAATAAGTTCAAAAAAATTTGACAAAAATATTATTTCTCGATTAATAAGGTGAAGGTCACGTAATAAAATTATTTTTAACTTAACTTTTGAGAGAAGGGTCTGGTATCGTTGAGTCATTAGGTCTTTTTGGTAATAATTTTGAATATTGTACAACAAACAACACATCAACTATGATAAAATGACTAAAATATCCACTCAATAGTAAAAATGAACAAGCCAGTCCCACCACTTTAAAAAATAATCACATTGCCCCCTCCGATCCCACCTATGCATGTAATATTTTGTGCAAACTAAAAAATATCCTTCATTATAACCATTATTCCTTAAGTTTTTTTTTTTTTTTTATGGAAATAATTAGAAAGATAAGGAAAGAAAAGAAAAGAAAATAAAGGATTCCCAGTTTCTTGTTTGGTTTATTAATGAGAAAGAAAAGAAAGTATATTAAAAACATCAATTGAATGATTCAATAACATATTTAATAAATAAAGAGTAGAACCTTACCTTATTTGCCCATTCCCAATTTGGATTAGATTGATTTTACTTAATTTCGAATTGGGCTTTTATTTGGTTTAAATAGAAATTGATTTATTATATTTTATTTGGACCTAAAATATAGTAAAAAACTTTTGCCCCCAAAAACTTAAGCTGAGGATACGATGTGGGACAAAGATTTCTATCATTCTCTCCCAAGGATTTAGTCTGGCTTTGATACCAACTGTAATTGGTCGGATGTGTAGACACATAAATTTTGTGATTTCAAGCCCAAAATAAACAAGGCCCAACACAAAATATTGGGCATCAAATTAAATTAATTAGCCCAATCTTTATTGGGTTAATTTAAATTATTTGACTAAGTCCAAGCCCACTTAGTTAAATAAAAGAGATAATTATTGAATTATAATATTATTATAATTTGATAATTATCAAAAGGAACACATGTCATCATTTTATTGCTCCAGGTTGTCTATAAATATATACATGATGGAGAATGGGAGGGAGAGAAACAATTCACGTAAAAATCACAGAAACTCTCCAGAGAGAAAAATACAAAAGTTCTACAAACATTTTTCTCTCCCAACAAGAAATCAAGAAAACAAAAAAACAACAAGCACATAAAATCGTGCTGTTCTTTTCAAGTGATTCAATAAATTCAAAAAATCACATAAATCAAATCCCAAAGACGAAGAACAACAAGCACATCCAAGTTGTGCCGCTCTTCCTCAACAATTCAAGAAATCATACAATTGTTCGGGATCAAGCTTCATCAACTCTCGACCAGAAATCAAAGAAAACGATTCAAGATTAAGCCACGACGGCCCTTGAATCCCCTCAACAACTCGATTCAAGATCAAGTTTCAACAACCCTTAAATCCAACCAACAAAGGAGATCGAATCAGAGGATTAATATTCTTTCTTGTTGTAAAGAATTAAAGAGAGGATTGTACCACCATTTATTAAAAATTAATAAAATTATGATTTGTCGCAATTTTTTATCCTATATTTTTGGACTCGAAATTTGTTGTCTACAAATTTCTTACACGCCCAGTGGGACTCCTCTGCCTCTCATATCGTTTTCCTACATCAAATTCGCAAAGCTCTTCCTTGTTAGACTCTATGGCGCCCCTGAAGGGTCAGACGAGCAAGAAAGATGACGGTGCAAAGACTACCGTCAAGGCTGTCATGACAAGTCATACAAAGCCTGAAACTCTGTCGATGGAATTTTCTTAAAATCCTGCTCAGATGAAGCGACCGTCTATAAATTCTAGACAGACGGCCAAATCGTCTGCAAATCCTGCTCAGATGAAGCGACCGTCTATAAATTCTAGACAGACGGCCAAATCGTCTGCAAATTCTTCACAAACGACGGACTTGTTTGAAAATTCAAGACATACGACATAATCATCTGCAAATCCTTCACAAATGAAGCGACCGTCTGCAAATTCTATACAGACAATGAAATCATCTCCAAATCCTTCATAGATGATGAACTCGTTTGGAAATTCTAGACATACAATGAAATTGTCTATAAATCCTGGGCAGACGATGAAACCGTCTACAAATCTTTTACAGATGATGGAATTGTTTGAAAATCCTTTACAGACGAGGTCGCAATATGTTCGTTCAGAAGTCCATCAACAAGCGCCCATATCTGAACAAGTGGGTAGCCAAACTACTCATTATTCGTCATGTTCGTCATTATCTTTCCAACATATGCAAGACAAGAGAAATGGAAAGAACAATGACAAAACATTAAAGAAGCTGTCAAAGAATCCAAGACAGTTGTTGCCATACCAGTGAAGAATTTTGCAAAAGATAAAGAAAAATCAGCAAGTTATGGTGAAGGTCAAGTCCTCCAAACTTGTGAAAAAGGAACCTCTCTTCTCTTTGGGTGCAAGAAATAATGTTCTTCCAAATTTAAATGCTCAATTTTGCTCATGAAAATTACTATCAAAACACATCTCTAATAGTCATTCCAAAAGCCTTCTCAAAGGTTGGTCGAACCAAAAATTCAAACTCAAAATAGACACATCCAATACTAGAGTGCTTTTCTGACTTAGTCAATATGCCAGTCATGATGACTACTACTACATCAAGCGAAGATAAATTAATGAGTATGACTCGTGAAATTGAAAGATTGCAAAATATGATCGACAAACAAGATCTAAAATTTGCCTCGCTAGTGGAGAAGTTAAAATTACATGGCATTGCCGAGTCAAGTGAATGTCAAGTTTTTCCTATTGATTCAACACCAAATGTTACTCCCGTTGACAATAAAAGTCATACATCCATCCTTGCTCAAATGACTAGTCAAGCAAATCAAGATGTTTCTGCCGCCTCGTTCTTTATTAAACAACTTCAAGACATAATAATTACAAGCATAAGAGAACAAGTTGGTGCTGTCCCCGAAAGTACTTCCACGTACTCAAAGCCTTACACTAGAAGAATCAGCGACTTAAAAATACCTGCAGGGTATCAACCACCAAAGTTCCAACAGTTTGGCGGAAGAGGTAATCCAAAACAACATGTCGCCCATTTTGTCAAAACATGTAATAATGCTGGCACATACGGTGACCTCTTAGTCAAGAAATTTGTGTGCTCCTTAAAAGGAAATGCATTTGATTGGTACACAGACTTCAAAACAGGAAGTATTGACAGTTGGCAAATAATGGAACAAGAATTTCTCAATCGCTTCTATAGCACTCACAGAATAGTCAGCATGTTAGAACTCACTAACACTTAAAAAACGAATGATGAGCGTGTGGTTAACTATATTGACCGCTGGAGAGCTCTAAGTCTTGATTGCAAAGACCAAATTTATGATATCTCTGCAGTTGAAATGTGCCTGCAAGGCATGAATTGGGAGATTCTCTACATCCTATAAGGAATCAAACCAAGTACATTTGAAGAACTTGTTACTCAAGCACATTATATGGAGCTTAGCATAACAAGTCGTGGTGCGAGAGAATATAGTCCTGGTGCTTTTCACAATCTTTTTAAAGACGAAGAAGCTGAATCTGATGACGATAAAACTAAGTCTGACAGAAATGAAGAAGCTAAGTCTAAAGGCGATGAAGAAACCGAGTCTGACGATGACGAAGAGAATGCGTCTGACAACGAAGAAGAGACTGTGTATGATGACAAAGAAACTAAGTTTCATGATGAAAAAAATGGGCCCAACGATGAATAAAATATACTGTCAAGTTTAGATGATGAAAAGACTACATCATACATGGCAAATATCGTCGTCAAAGATTTGCATGACAAAAATCATCTCGTCGCTTCGTCAAATTCTTCTGAAAATGCAAAGTCACCGGGGGCATCCAGCCAGAAAATCTTGGTAAAAGATGAGAGTCGTCAAAGATCACCAACTCTCAAACAGAAGAATTTTGAGAAAGTTCTCTTAAATCGTTAAAAATTCAAATTGTCTTCAATCTACCGCAAGGCAGAAAAATAGTCAAAGCTCGTGAAGTTGCTCCTGATCGAATGAGCCTAAACTGCATCATGATCCTAGCCCACATGATCTAAAACTGTGATCGCAAAATAAAATAAAAAATAAAAATTGAACTACGTAATGACTTGATTCCTCTTCTTAGGATACGTAGGCAGCTTAGAATCTTATTATGAGTTCAGTCAACAAAAAAAAAAAATCAACTCCTGGCCCACAAAAGTATAAACCGTGAACGGCTAGATATTCAAATTGTTTATTTGGTAATAACAAATTATTTTATTATCAAAATGAAGGTCTGTGAATTTTTTATAAATTCTTCAAGTACATCTTTTGGAAAAAAAAAAGAGACAAGGCAACAATGGTGGATCATTAATATGTTGTTTCTCGCTTGTCAACGTCTTCATTAAGAGAAAGAAATGCTAGTCCGCATGTCAATCATAGCAAGATCCGACAATATAACATCTTCCGACATGTGAAGCTTTATGGTCGTCAACGCAATGATATATTTGTCGTTGACTAAATCCGTTTGTCATCAGAAACTTCAGCCTGAAGGAAAAAAATTGTCGCACTGGAAAAAAGAAGATTTGACTCGTCGTCAAAACCTTCACTTTGGCAGAACAATTGGGCCAGTCATCGAAAAAAGAATATCCGTCTGTCGTCAAAAACTTCACTTTGAGAGAGAATTTATGTCGGTCACTGGAAAAAGAAGATTTGGCTAGTCTCTAAACTTTCATTTTGGCATAATATTTTGGTCAGTCATCAAAAAAGAAAATCCGGTTGTTGTCAAAAAATCACTTTGACAAAAATTTCATCAGTGAAGAGGAAAACGCTAATCCGCCTGCGACAGAAAATTTTCGTCGGTTATCAAGAAAATAAAAAATTTCTTGTTGTCAAGACATTCACTTTGACAGAAATTTCGCTGGTCTCCAAAAAAAAAATATAGTTGAATACCAAGTACCATTGCAAGGGTTTGGGCAAGGACATACGCACCCTTGCAACAATTACTTCGGCCGCGCTATCTCTGTGAAGGTATGGCGTGACAAAAATAAAATATGGTCGAAAAAGAAGAGAAAAAGAAAAAAAAGTTGGAAAATTCAGGGAAAAAAGAGTAAAAACAAAACAAAAGAAAATTCGTGGAATAAAAAAGGAAAAAGTTGAAGAAAAAAAGAAGAGAGTAAGAGCTGAATGAAAGAAAAAAAAAAAAATTCCTCTCTCTCTCTTATCCTTAACCCACAGAAACACACACAATCCTTCTCCTACACAAACTCAATCACATACATGTACATACACCCATCAGATCTGTTAATGGTATGCGTCTTCATCAACATCACAAACTACACCACCGGAGGGTCTGCCTTCTCGCTTCCAGCACCACTGACTCACATGGAAGTCGGCCACACCAGGGACATCCTCTTCTACATTCATAACCGAAGCTCTGCGCCACCCCGCATCCTCGGCCACATGATCAAGGACTCCACATTGTGCACTCCAACTCGCCGTGGATCGTAGAGTCTCGGTTCGTCACTGTTACATGCATGGACACTTTGTTAGCCGCCTCATGGGTCTTCTCAGTCCACCCCAAGGAGATCCAACTTGCAGGGAGGAAATCGCCACTACAAGATCAGCATAGAGACTCTCCGTTGAACATGGAGTTCCCGCTCATTGCCACCGCTTCAATGAAGCTGTCACCCATCGTCATTGCTTGAAGCCTTCTCCAAGTCATCGATACATTAGAAGCGCTTTGCTCTCACCGTATCAATGGAGCTTCACGGGTCGCCGCGACCTGCTGAGTTTTTCAATTGCCACTTCACGGGTCACCGCCTATGGATTATTGTCCCCTTTCTACGCCTTCGACTCTGATTCGTTATGGTATTGGTCGTATTCGGACTTGCTGGACATGAATTAGAGTGGAGAAGCGCAACAGCAATGCAACATAAGAGCAAAAGCACGGGTCAAGAAGAATAAAAAAGAATGAGGAGCTTACGCAGAGAAGAAAAGAAGGTTGAAAAAAAAAACGCGAATGAATGAAGAGAAAAAGAAAATAAGATCTGATTTTGGGTATGGGGTCTATATATAGTCAATGGTAACGAGTTTCCATTGCAATGGGAATTAGAATTTGAGTTGGAGTTGGGTTGAATTGAAAAAAAAAAAAAAAAATCAATAGTAATCGGCCAAAAGAAAGAAGTCCGTGCAAGTTAAGTTTGAGTTCAGTTACACTCCTAAAAAAAATCCAAGTCACACAAGGAAAAGAATTGAGGCAAAGGAGTTGCAATTTGAAAAAAAAAAAAACATAGGGTATAAGAAAGAAACGTCAAGAAGAAAAAGGGGGGCAGATGACAAAGGGCGAAGATCTCAATCGACTAAAATGTTGGGCTGGTATGTCAAAGGTGATGATGGTTGCTTTTTGTGGTCTTCTATATATAATGACAAAATGGACCGACCCGATCCGATCCGACCCGAATGAGGCGGGTTTGGTATGTTTAAAAACGGGTTTGGGTCGGGTTTGATCAAAACTCGAAGTGGGTTCGGGTTTTACAAAAACCCGTTGGTAACCCGATCCGTTAGTAACCCGTTGGTAACCCAACCCGTTAGTAACCCGCTGATAACCGGTCGGTAACCCAACCTGTTAGTAACCCACTGGTAACCCGGTCCGAACCCGACCCGGTCCGACCCGTTTATGGTTATTTTAAAAAAATATATATATATGCAATTTTGTATGCCCAAAATAAGCCGCAAAAATATATAATCATCCCATCTTATAAAAAAATCAAAGTTGAACTTTTACTATAAAATGATAATTTGATAATTATCATTTTATAGTAAAAGTTCAACTTTTATATTTTATTATAAAAGGATAATTATCACATTATACTATTATAAATAATGAAATATAACAATCTTTAGATGTAGTTAAATTAAATTCGACTCAATTGAATTGGTATTTTAGTTGTTTGAACACAATTTGATTCAGTTGAATACCGAATTTACTTAATTTCACTAATTGACTCAACTAAATTGAGATTTTTCTAAATTGAACTCAATTGAATTGGTATTTTATTTATTTGAACTCAATTTGACTCAATTGAATTAGGAATTTACTTAATTTTATTAAATTGAACTCAATTTGACTAAACTAAATTGGGATTTTTCTAAATTGAACATAATTCAACTAAATTGAATTAGTATTTTAGTTATTTGAACTTAATTTGATCCAGTTGGATTAGGAATTTACTTAATCTCACTAATCAACTAAATTGAAAATTTTCTAAATTGAACTCAATTGAATTGGTTTTTTAGTTATTTGAACTCAATTGGACTCAGTTGAATTAGGAATTTACTTAATTTTCAATTTGAATCAACTAAATTGGGATTTTTCTAAATTGAACTTAATTCGACTCAATTAAATTGATATTTTAGTTATTTGAACTCAATTTGACTCAGTTGAATTAGGAATTTATAATATCTTATATATATTAATATTGTCTAGTCCAATATTGTTCACATATATTTTAATATATTTATAATTTATAATATCTTATATTAATTATCTTATTATATATAATATATAATTCTAAACTAAAATATAATATCGTATATCACTAATATATTATTTCAAATCAAATCATAATATATTACTTTAATTACAGTAAATAATTATCAATCTAAATTATACTATTAGGAATTTTATCAATTTCACTAAATTTAAATTCAATTAAACAACTTTAAATTTGTGATTTATTCAAATGAACTCAATTTCACTACTTTAAATTGGTGATTTTATCCACTTATCATGGTTTTTTTAATTTGTGATTTACTCAATTTAACTCAATTGAATTAAATTTTAATACTTTGAATTAGGGATTTTGTCAATTGAACTTAATTTCACTACTTTGTATTGGAAATGTTTTCAATTCCACTGAATTGAACTCAATTAAACTATTTTGAATTGAGGATTTACTCAATTTCACTCAATTAAATTACTTTAAATTTGAGATTTGCTGAATTTCACTCAATTTCACTACTTTAAATTGGAGATTTACTCAATTTCACTAAATTGAATTCAATTTCAATAATTTGAATTAAGGAATTTGTCAATTGAACTTAATTTCATTACTTTGAATTGAGGATTTTGTCAATTTCACTGAATTAAACTCAATTTCACTACATTGAATTGGAGATTTACTTAATTGAAGTCAATTTCACCACTTTGAATTGAGAATTTACTCATTTTCACTTAATTGAAATCAATTTCATTACTTTTAATTGGGGATTTACTCATTTTCACTCAATTGAAATTAATTTTACTAATTTGAATTGGGGATTTTATCAATTTCACTACTTTAAATTGGGGGTTACTCAATTGAACTTAATTTCATTACTTTGTTTTTAGGATTGAATCAATTTCACTACTTTGTATTGATGATTTAATTAATTGCACTTAATTTCACCCAATTACACTACTTTAAAATTTTACTCAATGAACTCAATCACAATACTTTGAATTGGGGATTAAACTCAATTTCATTCAATTGAAGCAATTTATTTTTTGTAGCAAATAATAGTTTTTGCTATATTTTGTTTTGTAGTTAATTTTTCTTTTATTTGCTAAAAGAAAAAGTTTTGTAACAAATAAATAATATTTGCTAAAAAAAATATCTTTAGATAAATGCTATTTTTTATTATAAAATTTTAGTTTTTATAGTATAATGCCTGATATTTAGATAAAATGTCTTTTATATATATATATATTTTTGTAGTGTAAGGATATTAATTATTATTATATTAAATTATAATAAAATATTAATTAAGAAAACCCTAAGGCCATCATAAGCATCATTCTCTCATCACCGTTCAGAGTGTACCCTCTCTGATTTTTTGTTTCTTTATCGTCTTATCTATTCCTTCGTTCCAACGTCAAAATTACGTTTGCCTGTGCTTTTCTCTGAGCTTTCTTGCTCGATTTTGTGAAGGTAAGATACCAGATCTTCATTCTTAATTTGTTAATTTCACATTGTAGGGTTTTTAAAAATATTTTTGATTTTGATTTTAGGTTTTGAAACTGAAGGCGCGAGTCCTAGAATCCTAGCCTCGGCCTCTCTCTGCGCTTTCTTTGTTGATTTTCCAAAGGTAAGATACCTAAATTGATATATATATATGTATATAATATGGATCCGAGAAAACATATAATAGAATCATAAATCTCTCCCAACATTTGGTTTTCCCCGTCCCCTAATGCTAGCTTAGTGCAGACAATACTCACTCTCCTTACCTTGCAAATTTAGCACTCATGTTTTGTGCGTGTTCTATTGATTTTATCCACTTTCTCTCATTTTATTTCCAATTTATGGTACTTTATTTATGAACAAGTGTTTTAGCTTCTAATTTGATCTATTTATTAGTTTGCTGCACATTTATCTTAACATGCTTATTTATGCCAAAGTCATATTTTTTTGCATATGTTGTTTCTTAGACATTCAGTACATATAATGTAAAAGCCGTTTTAACGGATGATTATATCATTTACACTACGACTAGAAAACTAGGTCGAAAGTTTGTCTCAAGGAACATACTACTTTATATTAACACTTGTTGATGGATTTTGGGCTAATAATGTTACTTCAATTGTTGTGCTTGTTTGTGCGTGGATAGTATATCTAAAGTAATGCAGATAGGAAAAAGGCCCCTGTGCTATGTCACATTAGAATTGTCTCAATCTCCTGATAATTCTATAGTTTACTTAATCTTCACTATCTGCTGATGAATCATCCTCAATGCATATAGAAGTACCCCATATATGTATATAAATGACTTTTATTGTTTCTTGATTTAAATGTCTTTTTGTTACCGATGGTAACCCGATGGAACCCGTTTATACCGACGGGGTGGTAATGGTATTACCGATTACAACTCGTCGCGGGTTTGGGGTGGGTTTGGTATAAGTAATTTTTAAATGGGGTGGTAATGGTATTAGCCAAACCCGTACCAAACCTGACCCGTTGTCATCCCTATCTATATATGCATCCGTCAACCAATTCTAAGTGCAATAGGAATTGGAATTTCAATCATAGTGGAACTAAAAAAAAGTGTTCAACTTTGATTGGAAATTGAAATTCCGTTAGAGTTGGAATCCAAGAAGAAATTTGGAGTTGGAGTTCAAAAAGGGAATAAAGAGGATTGCCAAACAAGATTAAAATTGAACGACAAAAGAAGATGATGGTCGATTGACTGACAAAGTGAGATCAACACTCACTGACGAAGGAAAATTAGAGTGAACAAAACAAACAAAAAAAAAGAGATCAAGAATGACAGACACGAAGAAAAAAAAAAGATAAAGATTGGTTGACAAAAGAAGTTCAGTTTGATTGACGAAAGAAAGTTAAGTTT
This sequence comes from Cornus suecica, assembly GCA_963922005.1. Taxonomy (NCBI): domain Eukaryota; kingdom Viridiplantae; phylum Streptophyta; class Magnoliopsida; order Cornales; family Cornaceae; genus Cornus; species Cornus suecica. The sequence continues at coordinate 74,524,499 of OY998238.1, forward strand.
GACTAACGAAAGAAATTCAGTATGACAGACAAAAGAAATTCCAACGACTGACAAAATAAGTTTAGACTGACTGACGAAAGAAGTTCAAACGGACGGATGAAAGAAATTCAGATTGACTAACAAAAGAGGGGGCAATCTGTAGACACAAAAATTTTGTGATTTCAAACACAAAACAAACAAGGCCCAACACAAAATATAGGGCCACAAATTAAATTAATTAGCTCAATCTTTATTGGGTTAATTTAAATAATTTGATTAAGTGCAAGCCTACTTAGTTAAATAAAAGAGATAATTATTGAATTATAATATTATTATAATTTGATAATTATCAAAAGGAACACATGTCATCATTCTATTGGTACAGGTTGTCTATAAATATAGACATGATGGAGAATGGGAGGGAGAGAAACAATTCACGTAAAAATCACAGAAGCTCTCCAGAGAGAAAAATACAAAAGCTCTACAAACACTTTTTTTTCCCAACAAGAAATCAAGAAAAAAAAAGAACAACAAGCACATCAAAATCGTGTCATTCTTTTCAAGTGATTCAATAAATTTAAAGAATCACATAAATCAAATCCCAAAGACAAAGAAAAACAAGCACATCCAAGTTGTGCCACTCTTCCTCAACATTTCAAGAAATCATACAATTGTTCGGGATCAAGCTTCATCAGCCCTAGAAATCAAAGAATACGATTCAAGATTAAGCCACGACGGCCCTTGAATCCCTTCAACAACTTGATTTAAGATCAAGCTTCAACAACCCTTAAATCCAACCAACAAAGGAGATCGAATCAGAGGATTAATATTCTTTCTTGTTGTAAAGAATTAAAGAGAGGATTGTACCACCATTTATTAAAAATTAATAAAATTATGATTTGTCGCAATTTTTGATCCTATATTTTCGGACTCGAAAGTTGTTGTCTACAAGATGTTTCGTGATTCAACCCAAAAGCTTAAGCATAGTGAGACTAACATCCACCCATTATGAACCCGGACGGGTGGGTGGGATAGAAAAATTCTTGAGTCCTTCACCATGAGGTCCTAGGTTCAAATCCTCCCAACTACGTTTCTGTTTGGGCCACTGAAGGTTTACCCGGTCGTTAACTTCAGGGCCCCTTGGATTAGTCGAGGTGCGAATAAGCTGACTCGGATCACCCCGATTACCGAAAAAAAAAATCCACCCATTATATACCTATTTACTTTCCGATTCGAATCCGATGTGGGACAAAGTTAGACCACTTAGGCGCCTAGACTTAGGATCAGCGTTTGCTCTCACCATCCTTATTTCTTAAGCTTGTGTACTCCAACCTGTGATGCAACTTGTACAATAACTTCAGCCACAATCGACCTTTGATGTCTAGATTTATGTTCTCAAATCAAATTGATCATTTTTTTATTCAATTACCATTCCTAGTACTTTAAGTGTAGTTAATCCCGTTGTATGATTATTTCAATTATTATCATTTTATGTGATGCTAATATTATTTTATTTTTGTTGATTTGTTTCCTTGCATGTTAGCATATATAAAGATATTTTGCTAATGAATTAACTTCTTAGATTACATTTTGATTCGATACCTAGATTCATGAAATGAAATTTTGTATCTTCAATGTATATAAATGGTATTTTGGGGCTAAGAATGAACCCATCTAGTAATTTTGGATACCTTTTGTTGTTTTCATTAATTCATTAATCATCCATATATTAGGTTTCGTTGAAAAAAAAAGTTTTATTTTTTATTTTTCAACTTTGAAACCCCCGTTTTTTCTAGTTTATTTACTATTTTAATTATTTATTATTGTAGATGCAGTTTTTTGCACACACTCAAGAATATCCTTTATTGAGACTCTAAGACCATATTTATACATGAGACGATGAGTCTTAGCCCATTGAGATTAGGATCAAATCCCTTGATTTCAGGGATTTGATTAACATCAATCTCTATTCTAATTAAGCCCTTAACTTTAGCCCCAAGTTCTCATTGTTTATGGGCTTTAGTTAACATGACTTATTATTCGGACTTGATGGACCTCTAAGATGTATTTAAACCTATCTTGGTGGGCCCAAAACAGCTTGTATGCTGGACACTTAACATTGATCCTTTTACTTTGCTGGGCCAGGAATTTTGTCATTTACACTAGTCCCTTTGGATTTGGGCCAGTGTCTACTGGACCTGATCCAAATGTTAGGTTTTTTACAAAGTGTCATTCCATTTTAGGTTATATATACACATATATAAGTATAGTCATTCATGGGTTGGCGCTGACGTCATGGTAATCATGACCTTGATTGCGTGCGCTTCTTGAATTGAATTTGATGGATGATTCCCTCAAACGACGCGACAGTTTGGCCTTGAAAAGTCCTAACGCCTCAGTCTTCATTAAATGCGTCATTTGGACACACCTTCTCATCTTTTATAAATAGCATCTTCACCCAACACTTGAGATTTTCACTGTTACAAAAATCTCTTGAGTAAGAATCTTTCATCCTTGTTCTCTGCAATTTCCTACTTTTTTGGGTCTTGTTTGCTGAAGCTTTTTTCGGCGAACAACTCTAGCGGTCTTTTCTTTTTATCTCAGTAAGTGTTTTTAACGCTCCCTCTTCTTCTCTCCCAAAATGTCCGAGTTTCATACCAGTTCTGCTAGTGAGGAATTAGTTTCTCTGCCTCGTGGAGAATCTGTAGAGAGTCGTACTGAGGAATTTTCGATGCTTCCTCAGGAAGATGAAAAGGCCAACGACATCAAGGAACTCCCCCCTTATAACCCAGATAAACTTCCTGGTAATCTTTGTAAGACCCCAAATATCAAATCTCTTAGAAAAATTTTCAAACCTCCCTCTGGCGTGAAGTTTAAGGCCTACAACCCTGAATTAGATTTTACCCAGGGTGAGGGTGTTGGTCCTCACGACATTCTACTGTCCTATAACCAAGTGAAATTGGTTAGGTTTCCCCTTCACCCCCTCTTTCACTTCATATTTTTCACTTTGGGGTTAGCCCATTTGCAAGTTAACCTCAATTTCTTTCGAATTGTTTCCATGTTAATCCTAGAAAACCGTGATTATGGACTGCATCTAGGATTTGATGATCTCCTTTTGTGCTATCAGATTCTGGAGATCTCTAATTGCTTAGGGAGGTTCGTGCTTTACCCTTTTAAAGACAGACACATTTGTGAGGGAAAAAATGATTATGAAAAGGGATGGAAGGAGAGGATGGTCCTCATCAAGGGTCCCTGGTTCTATCCTCACTCTACCTCATTTCCTATCCCTAGTGTTTTCGGTCCTAGCAAATTCAGCCATTATAACCTTCTTCATGGATACTCAATTTCCTACATTTGCCATGACTGTGACCTGCATAAGGCTAAATATATTTATGAGTCTTTTGACATCAGTAGCAAAGGGTCTTTTTTTAGTAAAGTTTACAAAAGGGTCAAGCTTTTGAGGAGTAAACTTTGGTCTGAGCATCTTGATTGTACTGACCTTTTGACTCATGGTAATTTGCAGAACATTTCCAGACTAGGAGCCTCTATAGATATGCTTCGCTTGACCCGCCCTAATCTTTTTTATGCCAATCCAGAGGGTACCCCCAATCCTGCTACTAAGGGGACCTCTTCTCGAGTCATAACTGTAGCCCTAGCATCTGGGACTGTTGTAGTGTCTGGGTCTGTTGCAGTGGCTGGGTCTGTTGATATCCAATCCCCTCCCCCTTCCTTGCCCTAGCCTACTGATGCGACGTCAGGTGTGCAAAAATATGTGGTTAAAAATAACACCTTAATGACTTTAGGTTTTACCCTACGCAAACGCACGTATCAATTGTAGAATATCAAATGGCTTGAGTAAGGGATATCGATCCCACAGAGACAGAGATTGTTCACTTTAATAATTTAAAAACAATGAATTATATTTTCTGAAAATTATTTGTTTGGGTGGTCAAAGACCAAATTATCTATTTTAACTAATATTATCTAGAAAGCAACTTAAATTGGTTGTGATTCAGATGAGAGAGAAAACTAGGGTTTTCATCACTCCACCACTAACCGTATAATATATTTCCTCACTGTATCAATTGTATGAGGGTGATCCATGATTGTGAATCAGGTTGTACCGTAAATAGCTAAATATGACCCTAAAAAGGAGTACCATCAACCGGATTGCGACAACCCGTCTCATGATTGCCCTAAATAGTACATGCCAATTATATTACTCTAATCTACTCCTACTACATGAAAATAAACTAAAGCATGTCTATATAAAATCACCAAGGCATGGCCTGTGTCAACCTAGGATTTAAAGTTTCATTACCACCATTGTGTAGAAAACTATACTTAAGCATCTGAGTTCCTGCTCATATTGAATAATCATAGTTGTGTAAAATAATATATTTATTCCATCTAAGACAAGAATTTAGAACAAACATATAATTTTATATTGTAAATAAGTACGGTCTCTTAACTACTACAATCATCACAGTATGGTCACCAGTTTCCCCTATTTACAATTAAAAACAATGAAAGAACTACATTACCTGGCTAGGGTTTTGCTAGAAAATCCTAGATACCGAGTTAGTTAGCCATGATAGAAGGAGATTGAATCGTTGATGTAGAAACGCTCTCTATGGTCTTGTTCTCCGGATCTCTAGGTTTGAATATAGCTCTCAACAGTAGCAAGTTTGAATGAATGAACCTCTCTAAATGAATGTCTCACCAAAGCCAACCCCAACGTGTACCAGAATCAGAACTTGAATTTCTCCCCCCATATATGATAAATGAACGTGTATATATAGGCAATGGTATAGAGTGGCCCTTTTTAGTCTTTTCACTCTACCCTTCATGCAAACCCTAACTTCTCATATATGTAAGTGTATATACATGAATATAGAGGTCTGGAGTTGCAGACTAGTCTTCCAATCGAACCAAGGGTGAAACAGGCAAAATCTATCGAAATATGTCAAATTCTTGCCGCACTTAGCAGGCCTACACTTCAAGCGTAGGTCCCAAACGTACCTCCAAGCGTAAGTCCAAGCGTAGAATTGTGATTTTTAGCCACTTTTTGAAACTGAAAGCGTTGGCAAAAGCGTAGGTATTTTGTGAAAAATCATTTTTCTCTGTGAATGCACTAAAACGACCGTCTTGAACCCACGATACCTTTTGCCCAAGATGACGATTTCTGGAAATGCCATTTTTGCCCTCCGGGAGTCATTTTTGTCTTGGACTGCCTCTTTGACTCTCCTATTGGATAGAAAAAACATACTATTCAGTTAATTCACCGAAGTTAGCTCCATTTCTTCATTAAGCTCCTAAAACATGCCTTAACACGCAAACACAATAAAAATACCAAATAATTGAATGAAATAACATAACAATAGTGAGTTAAGGAGTCAAAAAGTTTAATATTTGATACCTATCACACCCCTAAACTTACATATTGCTAGTCCCGTAGCAATAAAATCAGAGAACTTTTCTTGTGATGATCTTTTTAATCTAACTACTCTAACTAATCCGACTTAACCCCTTGCTTTCGTGAGGGTCGACGATTACACTTAGAATGTGTAACAAGCCTTTTAAACCCCTAGGTTACCCCTAGTGGACAAGTGAAGTCTCGTAAAGGTTTTCAGTGATGGTACCTACAAACATCTCAGTTCTCTATAATCATGTAGTCATGAGTTCACACACAAGTTCAATTAAGTCATGATATAATATAAAAGACATCATGGATGCAAATACTCCCACTCACTACCGAACAACAATTATATCGAGCTTCATGTCATGAATGGTTCCCACTAAAGAGAATAATTTTGCTACTTTCTAATCTTAATCTAGACAACCTTCCGTGCTTTTGTGAACATTCTACTATGATATTTCAATCTCTCTTTTCCTAGTTCATTGATCAAATTTTTCCATTTTTTGTGAAAACTCATCTTTTCCATCTTTCCATTTTTATCCCTTTTTGTATTTCTAAGTTTTCGAATTTTCCAGCGAGGATTTTTAGTCCTGACCAACTGGGCCCGAGCTTCTTGCATGGGATTTATGCTCATTAATTTCCCCCCATTTTTACGTGAACAATGATATTGGTGATACCAAGGCCTGGTTACTCAGATTGAAGAACTATTTTTTGCATTTTATTTCCTCATATTTTTTTTTTTCAATTTACTCCATTTCAACCATAACATCTCCCATTCTCCCCTTTTATTGTGGCAAAATTATTTTTCAACTACATCATAAAAAATCAACATATTTATCATAGTGAATGTGTGATTGTGCTTATAGGTTAAAGTCGTCTTTCTTAATTTCAATTTCACTCATTCTCTCACCCATGTAAAACCCTATCACTTCACTAACTCAATCTAATCATTACTCTCATGAATGGGAATATCACATTACATATTACTCATGCATCATATACACAAACTCAATCGAATTGTAATACAAAACATTCATGCGTGAAAACAAAGAACTTGCTTCAAAATTTTTAAAATTTCAAATTTTTCCGAAAATTTTCATTCCTTGTAATACTATACCCTCACTCCCAAAATTATATTAGACCATGTTCTCATGGTCAAATATAATATAGGAGAACATATACAGTTACCCTTGAAGCTTAATTCTGGATTCCAAAGCAAAGCATGAATCCCCTCCCCCAAACTCGATTTGGATCACCTGTAGATATCATCAATAAAACACAAATACTCAATCATAGCAAGGGAAAATAATTTTTAGCATTAATATCCAGAAATCAACACATGTTTTCAAGGAATCAAATGTTCTTTTTTTTTTCAAAAAAAAAATAATAATAATAATAAAATGATTTGGCAAACAAAGATGTGGCCTTAAGGGTCCACCGTCCCTAAAAACAAAATAAAACACAAACAAAAATCCTAAACCTAAATCTAAACCCTAATCTTCCTCTTATTTTTCATCATTTGACACGACGCTTTTCAACCATATCTTGCAGTCTGCAGTCTCTTTCAACTTTTCCAAATCTTTCTCCGGATATATCTTCATAATTGTCCACCGCATTTCATCCAGCTCCTTCATCCTATCACCCAATTGCTCGGCAATGATCTTCAATAACAGAAACGGGTATGGAAGATAATGTTCAAATTTATCAGCACCTGCTCATTCTCTACTCACAATTTCTCGGGCAATCGATATCTTAGCCATGATCAATGTTGGAACACACACTTCATATAATTCTAAGCACAGTGTGATCCCTTGCACTAGTCCGATTATTGGGCCGAAGTTGAGCCGAAATGACATAATCCAACTAAAGCATATCTGACTTTAACCACCAATTATCACACATCCTATCTCTTGGATCTGATACTACACACAATTCCCGTTCCATCTCCTCATCCGTATGTGGCCATACTTGAGAATGTTCCTTCAATATTCCTTGTAAGTTTGTTGGAGTACCGATTGGTATATTCCACACATCGGCAATACTTCTCCTTCCTATTACTATAGGAGCACTCCACTCAGTCACTTTAGCCTTCATAACCTCAAATCCTGTCGGTCCCAAAATTGTCATATTTTCATAGAATTTTCGGACCAAGCCTAGATACACCTTTCTCCCGCTGGTTTTTCTAAAATTTTCAATCCTCGTTCCTTAAGGATTTTCCTTTCGATGCAATTAATACTCGGTTTATCCTCTCCGAATAAAATATCTCTTCAAATTGCAATATGCACTACAAAAACGATTTCGGTGTGGTATGGCTTCTATTCCGACTCGTAGCTCCTTCATTCGAGCTCTTCATATCCATATATGGTTCTGTACCTTCTATGAATTCCTCTGGGTCATAATAATCTTCAATAGCATTATCCATACAAACCCCCTTGAGATAAAAAGAATAGAAGAAGAATAACGAATTTTAATGCTCAACTCTTGAGAATTGTGAATTGTGTCTACTCTATGGATGTATTTATATATGGATATAGTAGAATCAAATAAGAAAAATGATTTAAAACCCTTAGCTGACTAGGAAGGTGGAAGCAATAACTAATCCAACACCAACTTGTATTTGCATTCCTTTTCCTTGTCAGATTAGGATTACTTTAAAAAGTCTATAGAAAATCTACAACAAATCCTAAAAATAACTTAAACAAATCCTAATACGAGTATAGATACAAATCAAGCCAAAACACCCCGCAAACGGGTCAAATTTTCAAAATTCAGAATATTACCTCGTGATAGCCTACGCTTCAAGCGTAGGCTTGGCCTGAAAAATATATATATTTTGAAATACACTCTTCCAATCAATCCAACACATATACAACCCCAAAATTAAACACACAAATGTCCCCATAGTGCGATAAAATATTTTGAAAGAAGTCAAACTATCCGTACATGTAAAATAAGCGTACAAATCCGGGGATATATTCAATCTCAATACGATTGATCATAAAACTTTTATTTTATAAATGAATAAAATAATAAAAACATTTAGAAAATAATCATCCAAGTGGTCACATAAAGCCCTATACAAAACTATCCGCTTGACAATTTATCTCTAATGTATAAAAAAAATGAAATAAAAAAAAAACAAAAACCTAACTAAAGCTAAACTAAGCCTCATCATCAGAGGTCGATGGTGTAGGTGGAATCTGCAAACCCATATGCTAACTCATACCATCAATCCTATGAAATAACCACCTCTGATCATGCCGACTGCTCACTGTCTCACATTGCCGAGCCTTTCTCTCCTCAGCCAATATTTGCTCTAGCCCCTACATTCGTACAATCAAAGCATCAAACTGTGTCTGAGACATAGTAATAGTACCACCCATAGGTGCCTTTGGCAACACAACCTTTTCTTTAGTAACCGACACCTGTGGCATCTCATCCTTATCAATAGCCTCAGCATTCTGGGCCATACCTGCATCAGCCTGACCAGCGTCATCAGCCTGCTCCTGGGCTTGTGCATCTGAGGCTGGTAGTATGCCGAAACCTGGTCTCTGCCTCATAATAGCATCTCGATGCAACTAGGTCCAAACACCAGTCCACATCCCTCTGGCATACGCTGAATCTATTCTGCTCACCCGTATCCATCTTAATTCCGATATCCAGCATAATCTTCATCACCAAGCACAGGAATCGAATGAGAAACAGACGCTGACCAACCTTGGTCTCCTTGTGCAAATGAATATAATGTGTATATAGGCCCTCCCATAAAATACGTGGGATATAAATCCACCGTATGAACTCAAAAACATAGTGAAGGGCCGAAAATGGCGCATAACATTTAGTGGTATGGCTGTGTGGCAAAATCTGGGATCAGACTATCACATCCCAAAACCAAAGCATTGGGTGATAGTTTGCCTTATTCATGTAGTTCTGATTTGTATTAGCCCACTGCCCCGCAGTCTGATGTGCAATAATCTTAGAAATAGATAGGAATATCTCGGGTATAGGTGGGAACCCAATAGCTAGCTCGCGTGGACACTCGTCCGGAATACCCCATGCCTCAGCAATAGTCTGGGGAGTAATCTTAATCTCAGTACCTTGGACCACTGTCCATAGTCTCAACCCCCTACTGAAATAGCGCATGTGTAGCCAGAACTCCCGAATCATATCATCACAAATATATGGAGTAGCTAGAGCAAGAATATGTAATAAATGCCGGGCCCTCAATCGACCGGTCGTCTAGGCGAGGACAGGCTGTAATCCCTTAAATATCTATAATAAGTATGTACGCTCCTGCTGATACCCTTTTCGGATCGCCCGGTCTAGTAACTCCTCAATCGATGTAATCCGGGGCACAGGTAAAAATATAGTCAAAACTCTGAGGTCACCCTCCACAGGTGGCTCCGGTACCCTCTCATCTACTCGATCATTGCCCTAAGTGGTGTCCTCCTCCTGCTCAGCATCATCCCTCTGCCTCACACTATCACTCTCAGTATCCTCCTCCATCTCCTCAGCCTGCGGCTCAGGCACAAGTGGCGGTGATGGTGCCCGTGGAACAACTAGGTCAACAACAAGGCGACCATGTGGCAAAAGGATGTCGCATTCCTATGTGGAACTCTCTAACACCTCTGTCTCAACAGACGAGGATACTGAGTCGACATACTGTGGTCTTACTGCGCGTGTACTCCGGTGAAGAATCGGGGACAGTGCAGGAGATGACGATCTCGACCTTTGTCACACCGGTGGATCAGCTGCAACTGCAGCCTGAGCCACCCATCTCGTTGACAACTTGGTCCGTGCCATGCCTACAATAGGGAATTTTTGAAAAGTAAGCGATAATGAACTAGACACCAAATCAAAATTAAACTATATCTAAATATATCCAATATGATGATTAAACAAGCCATCGTCCCAAAACAATTTGATATTTAATCCACTTTCGAAGTCGAAAAAACTCAACTTTTAGAAAACGGATCAAAACACGATTTTGATCGTACTCGTTCGTCAATACTAGTTTAGAATATTTCAATAAATCATATGAAATCAAAATAATGGAACAAAAGTCACTGAATCAAGAGAAACGATGATTTTCCAAAAAATGAGTTTCAGAGACTTTTCGAGTTCTTCATGTGAATCTAGACAAATCACCAACTAATCTGATGATCCGCTGGCAAAGAATGATGAGGAATCAGATGAACAAACGGTAGAATCAAACCTCATAAATATTGGTGGAGAATTGAAAGAGAAAGAAAAGTTTGAATGGAATGGGGGGAAACCGCTGACTGGTCCTGTTTATAACAGGCCCGCGGCTATGCTTCAAGCGTAGGTCCTTATGGCCCAAAAATTTTTCTTTCGTCTTCAAATGTTGTCTTCAACTCCATACATTCTCAATGCTTCCTAGGCTCAATTTACACTCCTTACTCAAATGATGATGGCCTCGTGACTTATTTTTTGCAAACTCGATCTTAAATACCGAAATGACTAAATTACCGTATACAAGTACAAACTAGGTGTAAAAATTACTTTTCTTTACCTAATACCAATATTTAATGTTATTGGTACGACGTTGTTGCTTCTCAATACTCCGGATCAAGCTTATCCAGCTCAGGTGGTGGTTCAGTTAGATTGATCGTTTCTACCACACACTCAGCTGGTTGCACCTCTACATAATGCTTCAATCTTTGTCCATTTACAACAAACTTATTTCCAATGTCAGCATCATCGAGCTCCACGACTCCATGGGGGAAAACCTTTATAATCTTGTATGGCCCATCCCATCGCGATTGGAGCTTGCCAGGAAATAACTTGAGTCTCGAATTAAACAGCCAAACCTTTTGGTCGGGCTCAAAAACTTTCTTTCTAATATGTTTATCATGAAATGCTTTTGTTCAGGCCTTGTAAATCCGAGAGTTTTCATATGCATTATTTCTTAACTCCTCAAGATCTTGAAGTTGGAGTTTTTCGCTGCGCATCGAATTTCTTTATATCAAAATTCAGTCTTTGAATAGCCCAATATGCTCACTGTTCCAGCTCTATAAGGAGATGACACGCTTTACCATACACAAGACAATAAGGCAACATACCAATCGGTGTCTTAAGCGCAATCATGTACGCCCAAAGTGCATCATTTAGCCTTCGAGGCCAATCCTTCAAATTCGGACGCACTGTCTTTTCCAAAATATTTTTAATCTCCCTATTAGAAACCTCCATTTGTCCTTGTGATTGGGGGTGATATGGCATACCAATTCTATGAGTGACTGCGTACTTCTTACACAAAACAAGAAGAAACTAGTTGTCAAAATGGCTTCAACCATCATTGATCAAAACCCTTGGCATACCAAATCGTGAGAAAATGTTCGACTTTACAAATTCTTCCACCACGTCATGGTCAACATGTTTGGTGGCTATAGCTTCTACCCATTTTGAAACATAATCAACCTCCACAAGTATATACTCCTTCTTATCTGCTTCCGGAAATGGCCCCATAAAATCAATACCCCAGACATCAAATATTTATATATTCAGAATTGGGGTTAAAGGCATCATGTCTCTTCGATATATGGATCCAACTTTTAACATTGCAAACATGCCTTTGCAAAACTCGAAAGCATCTTTGAATATGGAAGGCCAGTAAAATCCATTATGCATCACCTTGTGGGCTGTCTTCTAAGCTCCGAAATGCCCTCCACACTCCACCGTGTGACAAAATGTCAGTATGCTTTACACCTCACTCTCAGGGATGCATTTTTTGATAATATGATCAGAGCAATACTTGTACAAACGCGAATTATCCCAGATATAAAATTTGACTTGGCTAAAGAATTGGTCTTTCTCATTCTTAGACCATCCTTTTGGGATTCGACTTGTGGCTTTATAATTGACAATGTCAGCATACCATGGTATTTATTCCACCACAGCCACATTGAACATAAATTCATCCGAGAAAGAATCTTTAAGAGGAGTAATTTCCTTTGTGGATTCGACAATGATCCTCGATAAATGATCCGCAACAACATTCTCTGAACCCTTTTTATCTTTGATTTCTAGGTCGAATTTTTGTAGCAACTGAATCTACCGAATCAGTCGGGGCTTAGAGTTTTTATTCGTCAGCAAATGACTCAAAACGACATGATCCGAGTAAATATCAACCTTTGTGCCTAATAGATATAATCAGAATTTATCCAAGGCGAAGACAACTGTCAGCAACTCCTTCTCGGTAGTTGTTTAGTTTATCTGAGCTTCATTCAGAGTCCTACTGGCATAGTAGATAGTATACGACAACTTATCTTTTCTATGACCCAACACAGCTCCTATGGCATAGTCAAAAGCATTACACATGAGCTGAAATGGGAGAGACCAATATGGCGGACAAATAATCGGGGCTAATGAAAGTTGAGTATGTAATTCCTCAAAAGCATGAAGAAACTCTTCGTCAAAGACAAAAATAGCATCCTTAGCCAATAAGTTGCATAACGGCCGGGTGATTTTGCTGAAATCTTTAATAAACCTTCGGTAAAACCCGACGTAGCCCAGAAAAGAGCGTATCTGCTTAACAGATGTGGGAGGAGGCAATTTTGAAATTAATTTAACTTTTGTTTTATATACCTCTATCCCTCGCTTAGATACAATATGGCCCAGTACTACCCCTTCTTGAACCATAAAATGGTTTTTTTCCCAACTTAGGATCAGATTCGTCTCCTTATATCTCTTAAGTACCAGTTCTAGATATTTTAAACAGTCTTCAATGGTTTCCTCAAAAATTGAGAAGTCATCAATGAAAACTTTATGAAATTTCACTACCATGTCAGAGAAGATAGACATCATACACCGTTGGAATGTTGCTTGTGCATTACACAAACCAAACGACATCCGTCTGTAAGCAAACGTGCCATATGGACAAGTAAAAGTGGTTTTCTCTTGATCCATAGGATCAATTGCCACCTGATTATAGCCGGAATACCCATCCAAAAAGCAGTAATAGCTCTGCCCAGCTAACCTCTCCAGGATTTAATTAATAAATGGTAACGGAAAATGATCCTTCCTGGTGTTCAGATTGAGCTTTCTATAATTAATACACACATGCCACCCTATGGTCATGTGTTGTGGAATTAGCTCACCTTTCGAGTTTGACACCACTGTGATGCCCGACTTCTTTGGTACCACATGAGTAGGACTTACCCATGTGCTATCAGAAATGGGGTAGATGATACCCGTATCTAGAAATTTTTCCACTTATTTCATCACCACCTCTTTCATACTTGGATTCATCATTCATTGCATTTCTCTTGATGGCTTTGCATCATCCTCAAGATGTATGCGATGCATGAAAATTGAGGGGTCTATGCCTTTCAAATCAACAACGCTCCATCCTATTGCCTCTTTGTTCTCACTCAGAACCGCGATTAGACTCGATTCCTATTTTTTTGTCAATTTTGAAGATATAATCATAGAAAAAGTCTTACCGGATCCTAAGAAAACATATTTTAGTTTTTCAGGCAATTCCTTGAGTTCCAAGGTAGGAGAAGTAGTTAAGGAGGGAATTGGTAGAATATTTGAAACTATCGGGAGCGGTTCAACTAGCTCTCGCCATGGTTGAGTATATAAAGCAGTCTCAATCATATCCGGTTCTTCATTTTGCAGCCTCCAGTATATCTCCCAATCAGCAACTTCCTCATATGGCCATTCTCTAGTCATAAATGACTTTAGCTCATCCTTCTCCAGAATTTGAGTTGAAAAATCTGCTATAATATCATCCAGTTCATCGCACACATTAATCTGAAAACATTCCCAAGATCCAGGCAATTGGTGGCTTCTTTCGAACACATTCACCCTGAACTTTATATTTCTAAACGTCAGATCCATGGCTCCGGTTCTGTAATTGATGCATTCATTTGCCATAGCTAACAATGGTCTTCCCAGTATTACTAGAATGTACTTCTTCGAGTCAAGGATGAGTTCTGTTTCCAGGACTATAAAATTAATCGAAAAATAAAACTTGCCCACTTGAAAAATGACATCTTCAAGCACTCATCTTTCCTGTTTAACTGATCGATTGACGAATTGTAGTACAACCTCAGTGGGGCTGAGCTCACCCAACTCTAGCTGTTGGTAGACTAAATAAGGAAACAAGTTAATACTTTCACCTAGATAAAGAAGAGCTCTACCAATTTCCCGGTTACCGATGACACATGAAATAGTGGAAGCACTGGGATCTTTCCTCTTAGGTGGAGTATCGCTTAAAAGCAATGAACTCACTTGCTCAGTCAAGAGTATTGTTGTTGGATTCTTCGCTCTGTTCTTTCGCTTCTGGGTGCAAAGATCCTTGAAAAACTTAGCATAAGGCGGTATTTAAGCGATTACATCTAAGAGAGGTAAATTGATTTTGATTTGTCGGAATATTTCCAACATATCAGATTCTAAGACGTTGAGGAAATGGCGCTGCCCCTCGTAACTTGCCTTGTATAGCTCTTCATGTAATGTCTTATCAACATTGTTTTCTACTGATGGTTGGTCCTTTTGCACTATTTCAGCCTATTTCCTTGCAGCCTCCTTCCTATGCTCTTCTTCACCTTTTTCCCTCTACTCTTGTTCTGCCTCTTTTCTTCTTTGCAACCTCTTTTCATGCTCTGCCTTAACTCGACTCTCCACTTCCCTTCCACTTCTCAGAGTCGTGATTGCTTGAACCATTTCATTAGGTTCATTGACAAATTACCCGAGCTCCAGTGCTTGTTTTGGCCTTGGGTTAGCGACCGGCTGACTAGGCAATCTCCATGGCTCTCTTACATTCCTCTCATTAGCCATTTGGCCCATCTACATATGTAGTTGTGCCAATGATTGGGTATGAAGACCTAGCTTGTTATGTATGTCTAGTATAACTTGTTCTAACCTATTAGTCTGGAAACCGGGTGGAGGAGTTTGGCTTCTTGGAGGCTGGGTCTGGTAATTATATGGCTGCATAACTTGATTGTTATTGAAAGACTAAAGATCTTAGGAATTATTGACTGATTGGAGAGCTTAGGAATTATTGGATGTTCTAGGTTGGTAGTTGGGCAGAGAATTTCTAGCCAAGATTATTGGTTGTGAGTCGAATGATTGTTGACTCTGTTGGAACCTTGGCTGTTTGTTATATGATTGTTGTCTCTCAGTGAACCTTGGTTATGGGTTATATGACTATTTCCTGTTTGTGAATCTTGGTTGTTGATTGGATGATTGCCCTTGTTGGAATTTTGGTGGTGGATTCTCTACATTGGTAGATTTGTAAGACAGGAGTGGATGATTTCTCGCATTGGAGGTGTATGAATTGGTGAAATGAGCATTATTGGAATAGTTCCACAATGCGTTGGCATCAACAGCCATTATTTCCTGACACTCATTTTGGGAATACTCAGCTTTGACTTCAAACGTCTTTCTAAGAGGGGAATGACTTTGTTGCATAAACTTTTCAATTTTCTCTAATTTCTCTCCAAATAATGCCATGGTATCTCTCACATCATCATCCTCTAAAACATAAGATTTCTTAGATCTCCTATCTCGTTGTCCACCTCTAAACCTCAACTCAGATTGATATTGAATTGTGTTTTCACTAATATTATCGAATATCTCCAAAAGTTCTTTAGCTGGCTTCAAGATAAACTGACCTTGCGTGGATGCATCTATCAAAGTCTTATGCGCCTCTCCAAGTTCCATGTAGAAATTTTTAGCAATATCTTCTTCTGAAAACTTATGGTAGGGATATTTATACAAAATTTCATTATATCTTTCTCATGCATCATGAAAATGCTCACTAGGTAACTGCTTAAAGCTTTTAATTGTATCTTGTGCTTCTGAGGTCTTTCCTATGGGATAATATTTTTCTATGAATTCTCTCTTAAGGGCTTCCCAATCAATTTTAATTTCTTTTGCTAATTTGATGTACCATCTTTTAGCTCTCTTTTTCAATGACCAAGGGAATAATCTCACTCGCAAGTCATTTTTGGGCAAAGTATCATACCTAATAGTAGAGGCTACCTCTAGGAAATCATTGATGTGCTGGAATGGGTCCTCTATTCTAAGGCCTGAAAAAATTTAGAAGCATATTGATCATGTTTGTCTTGATCTCAAAATGTTTCACTCCTTCTTCCTTCGGAAAATTAGCATAGGAATCGTATGCATCGGGTGCGTAATATCCTTTTAGTGATGTCTCTGGTGCCCTTTATTGGTAGGCTCTTTGGTCAGCCATTTCTTCTTCTTGCAGACGATGACGCTCTTCAATAGATTGATGTAAATGACGGAGAGTCTTTTTTCAATCTCAGGATCGTACTCGACTAATGCAATGCTTGAATTAGAACAAGTTGGTCTATCGGTCATACGCTACTTAAACAACTACTTTTTTTTTCTTTTTCAAAGTTTTTTTTTTTTATGAAATAAAAACTAACTAAATTAACTACTTCTAAATTACAGAAAATAAAGTAAGAATTAATATGCAAAAATCTAGGTAACTAAAACTCACAAAAGTTCCAGACGCAACTTTAGAACCTTCGCTTTTTCCTTTTATACTCCTCATAGTACCTGTCAATCACACAAAAATTTAACTTTAGCTACAACTACAATAACGCAATGCAAATAAACTACTAAAGCTATTGAACAATGCTGAGTCCTAGGTAATGGTGCCAAAAACTTGATGCTACGTCAGGTGTGCAAAAATATGTGGTTAAAAATAACACCTTAACAATGCTATGTTTTACCCTACGCAAGCGCACATATCAATTATAGAATAACAAATGGCTTGAGTAAGGGATATCGATCCAATAGAGACTGCGATTGTTCACTTTAATAATTCAAAAATATTGAATTATATTTTTTGAAAATTGTTTGTTTGGGTGGTCAAAGGCAAAATTATCTATTTTAACTAATATTATCTAGAAAACAAATTAAATTGGTTGTGATTCAGATAAGAGAGAAAACTATGGTTTCTATCACTCCACCACTAACCGCATAATATAATTCCTCACTGTATCAATTGTATGAGGGAGATCCATAACTGTGAATCAGGTCGTATCGCAAATAGCTAAATATGACCCCAAAAAGGAGTACCATTAACCGGATTGTGACAACCCGTCTCATGACTGACCTAACTAGTACATGCCAATTATGCTACTCTAATCTACTCCTAATGCATGAAATTAAACTAAAGCATGTCTATATTAAATCGCCAATGCACGGCCTGTGTCAACTTAGGGTTTCAAGTTTTATGACCACCATTGTGTAGAAAACCATAATTAAGCATCCGAGTTCCTGCTCATATTGAATAATCATAGTTGTGCAAAATAATACATTCATTCTATCTAAGACAATAATTTAGAACAAACATAGAATTTTATATTGTAAATTAGTACGGTCTCTTAACTACTACTATCATCACAGTATGGTCAACAGTTTCCTCTCTTTATGATTGAAAACAATGAAAGAACTACATTACCAAGTTAGTTAGTCATGGAAGACGGTGATTGCATCGTTGATGTAGAAACGCTCTCTATAGTCTTCTTCTCCGGATCTCTAGGTTTGAATATGGCTCTCAACAGCAACAAGTATGAATTAATGAACCTCTAAATCAGCCTCTACGAACGTCTCACAAAACCAACCACCCTAACTCTGATATATAATCGTGTATATATAGGCAATGATATAGAGAGACCCTTTTCAGTCTTTTCACTCTAAAAATCATGCAAACCCTAACTTCTCAGATATATAAGTGTATTACATGTATATAGAAGTCTGGAGTCGCAGGCACGTCTTCCAATTGAGCCGGGGGTGAAATAGAAAAAATCCACAAAAAACACCAAAATTTGCTGCATTTACGCTTCAAGCGTAGCAGGCCTACGTTTCAAGTGTAGGTCCCAAGCGTACCTCCAAGCGTAGGTCCAAGCGTAGAAATGTGATTTCCAGCGACTTTTTGAAACTAAAAGCATAATTATTTTGTGGAAAATCAATTTTCTCCATGAATGCACCAAAACGACCATCTTGAACCCACGATACTTTTTGCTGAAGATGACGGCTTTAGGAAATGCCGTTTTTGCCCTCTAGGAGCCATTTTTGTCTTGGACTGCCTCTTTGACTCTCTTCTTGGATAGAAAGAACATACTTTTTAGTTAATTCACCAAAGTTAGCTTCATTTCTTCATTAAGCTCCTGAAACATGCCTTAACACGTAAACGTAATAAAAATACCAAAGAATGAAATGAAATAATATAACATTACTGAGTTAAGGGGTCAAAATATTTAATATTTGACACATATCAGTTGGGACCACATTTTTTGTTGGGATTACAACTTCGGCTCCATATGTCATGGAAAATGGAGTTTCTCCAGTAGCAAATCTTGGTGTAGTTCTGTATGCCCACAGGACTTCAGGTAGCTTGTCCGGTCAGAGCCCCTTCGCGTCTTCCAGTTTCTTCTTGAGGTTGTCCAGAATAGTCTTGTTCGTTCTTTTAGCCTGTCCATTTTCTTGTGGGTATCCAACTGAAAAAGTTTTGAGTTGTATACCATGTTGCTCGCAGAAGGTCCTAGTCCACTTATTGTCTAAGTTTAGGCCATTATCTATCATTATGACCCTAGGGTCCCCAAAACAGTATATGATATGTGTCCAAATGAACTTTATTATATGTTTGTGAGTGATCCTTGAGTATGATTCCTCCTCCACCCATTTGGTAAAGTAATTCGTAGCTATTAATGCCAATTTCACCTCCCTTAGCGCTTGTGGAAGTGGTCCTACAATATCAATCCCCCATTGTACAAAAGGGTGTGGGTTGAATATATGTTTAAGAAGCTTTCCTGGGGGATGAATGTTATCTCCGTGGATCTGACACTTGTGACATCTTCTAATAAAAGTATCTGTGTCCTGGGAGAGGTAGGGCCAAAAGTAGCCTTGGTTGAATACTTTGTGGGCAAGCAACCTTCTCCCTGAGTGGTTTCTACATATTCCTTCATGTATTTCCTTCATAATGGTTCTAGCCTCAGAAGGGGTGAGGCATCTTAGGTATGGCCCTCCAAAGGAATTATGGTATAAATTCTCATTAATCAAAGAATACCTGGTGGACTTCATGCAAATTTTCCTTGCCTCGAGCTTGCTTTTTGGCAGAGTCCCATCTCTTAAATAAGATACGATTGGATCCATTCAGTTGGGCTCCCATGGAATTATGTAGACACTTCTTGGTTGTTCTGTACTGGGGAATTCCAGGTAGTCTATCGGTGCTACCCTGGTCAGGTCCTGTGTGTTGGATGATGCCATGTTGGCCAATTTGTCAGCGTCTTCATTATTTTCTCGTGGAACTTGTTGTAGGGTGAATTGATCGAAGTTATTGAGCTCTGTATGAGCCAGGGTTTTGTATGGTTCCAGCTTCTCTCCGGCTTCGTATTCCCCATTGACTTGTTTAACCACAAGTTGGGAATTGCTATATATTTTGAGGCACTTTACTTGAAGACTCTAGCATAGTCTGAATCCTTCCAGTAATGCTTTGTACTCGGCTTCGTTATTGGAGGCTAGGAATTCCAATCATACCGATTGGTGTATTTTTGTACCATTTGGCGTTATGACTTCCAAACCTAGACCAGTCCCTACGATTCCAACTGATATGTCAACGAATAGAGTCCATTCTAGCTCTTCTGATTTTGAATGCTCGAGCTTTGGTTCCGCCTCTAAAAGGAAATAAGCTAGGGTTTGTCCCTTAATAGCGGTTCTAGGGACGTATGTGATGTCAAAAGCTCCCAACTTTATTGCCCATATGGTGATTCTGCCGGTCAAGTCAGGCTTGGACATTATTGCCCTGATGGGAAATGACGTAAGGACAACGATCGGGCGCGTTTTAAAATAATGTCTGAGCTTTCTTTTGGCATTGACTAATGATAGGATCACTCGTTCTGTGGTTGTGTATCTTGTCTCTGGGCCTGTGAGTGACTTGCTGGTGTAGAAGACGAGGGCCTGGTAATTTTTCTCTTCTTTGACCAGCACTGCGCTTGTGTGATGAAGTAGATACTGCTAGGTATAGATGTAACCTCTCTCCTAGCTCCGGGGAGATCAACACGGGACGGATCACAAGATACTCTTTTAATTTATGGAGTGCACGGGTTTGCTCTGGTCCCTAGGTACTGCCTTTTCCTGCTTTAATGGCCTGAAAGAATGGCTTGCACTTGTTTGTGAGCCTAGAGATGAATTTGCTTAGCGTCGCTACCCTTCTAGTGAGGGTTTGGATTTCCTGATGTGTCCTCGGATCTTTCATGTGTATCAGAGCTTTGACCTGAGTGGGACTTGTCTCAATTCTAGTTCTGTTCATAATATGACCCAGGAACTGTTCAGATGAAACTCCGAATGAACATTTGGAGTCATTCCATAGAGTCTGACTACTTTGAATACATTCCTAATGTGCTGAAGGTGATCTCCTCTCCTTTTACTTTTAACCACGGTGTCATCGATATATGCCTTTACTGTATGGCCCATCAGGTGACTAAAGATCCTCTTTACAAGCTTTTGGTAGGTAGCACCTGCATTTTTCAATCCAAAAGGCATTACTTTATAACAAAATGTACCTTCTTATATGATAAAAGATGTTTTTTCCCCATCTGCTACATTCATGGGAATCTGGTTGTACCCGGAATATGCATCTAGGAATGAGAGTCTTTCATAGCCTACTGTAGCGTCCACCATCTGGTCAGTTTTTGGTAGAGGGAAGCAATCTTTTGGGCAGACCTTGATTAAATTGGTTAAGTTGATGCAGACTCTCCATTTCCCATTTTTCTTCTTAACAACAACTACATTAGAAAGCCAGGTGGGATATTTGACTTCCCTGATAAACCCGACCTTTAATAACTTTCTAACCTCCTCGGCTATGATCTGATTCTTTTCTACCCTAAAGCTCCTCTGCCTCTGCTTGATGGGTCTGGCCTCAAGGTCAACATTCAGGTTGTGCTATGCAACTGACGGATTTATGCCAGGTATATCCAGGTGTGACCAGGTGAATATATCTATGTTGTCTTGTAATAACTTTATGAAGTCTACCTTCTCAGCAATTATCAGGGCTGACTCAATGAACGTAGTTCTGCCATCGCCAGTGGGACTGATATCCACCTCTTAGAGTGGATCTGTCGTGACCTGAGTCTCTCGACCCCTCTCAAAAGGGTCAATCTGTAATTGCTATTTTTCCTTCTGCTTGGAGTTCTCTTGAACCTCCTTGTTTGGCTTAGTCCATGTATTGAGGCTCTTTATCGATACCACATAGCACTCATTCGCTGTTACCTGATCCCCCAGGATATCAATCATGTTCACACCATTGGGATCCATACATCTCATTACCTAATGGAGGGTTGAAGGTACTCCTTGCATCCTATGAATCCAGCCTTTGCCCATAAGGAAGTTGTATGATGGCTTAATGTCTACCACTATGAAGTTTTCCCTGAGTGTCCTTCTCGCGGCTGACATAGGCAGCTGGATGATCCCGATGGGCTCCACCCATCGTCCATTAAATCCGGTGAGAGGAACTATGGCGGGTTGCATTTGGTTGGTATCCATTCCGAGTTTGTCAAATGCCTATTTGGTTATAATATTTGTGCTACTCCTAGGGTCCACCATAACTCTTTTGACCAAACAGTTGGAAACTAAGAGCGATATGATAAATGGATCTTCATGTGGCATCTACACATTTTTTAGGTTGGCTTCGGAGAAGCTGATCTGAGGCTCATCCCTTCTGTTAGAAATTTGCCATATCTTGCCAATCCTCCTAAGTTTGTGAGCCTGATGCATCTGGGACCTCCTGACCTCCTCTGTCTCCTTAGTTGTAACACCACCCTATACCATATGGATTACTCGTACTGGTTGTTCCGCTTGAGTATTATTCTGACTAGCTTTTGGCTGATGCTCTACTAGTGCCTGATCTTTTGCTACGTATTCGGCTAGTTCTCTTTTTGCAATCATTACTTTTACCTGTCTACATAGATTCCTGCAATCTTTAGTGTGATGACCATACTCACTATGAAAGGCACAATGCTTTGTCATATTTCTTTGTTCTATGGGTTGTCTCATTGGCAAAGGGGCCTGAAAATCCCCTTATTCTTCTTTTATAGGTAGAGCTTACCCAGACTTAATTTAAGGGGAGTCACCTTGTCCTCTATTCTTTGCTTTTTGTTGATAGGTTTATTTGATGAAGAACCTAGAGCCTGACGAGCTGGCTTCTCTTCCTTGATTTGATCTTTGGTGCGAGTTTCGATGGTAATCATGGCGGCCCTTTTTCGCTTAACCGCCTCTTCTTCTTCAATTCAGAGGTAACCCTGAGCTCTGGAATTTAATTCCCCTATATTATTCGGGGGCCTTTTTACCAGAGAGGCGTGGAATTTAGTACCTAGGATCAGGGCCATCCTGCATGCTTCTACCGCTGAAAGTTGGTCACACTGATTGATGGAGGACATTTCTCTAGTGAATCTAGACAAGAAACTCTGGAGACTTTCATCCTTTTCTTGGGTTATGGTAGGCTGGAAATGGTCTTCTTCTATCTATGATTGCCATAATATTGTGCTATAAAAAGTTCGCACAACTTACTCCAACTCTCAATGGACCCAGGGGGTTGCTTCCTGAACTATAGGAGTGGTGCATTAGTCAGGATGGTGGGGAATATGTTGCACATCAAGGCCTCATCTTTCTTCCATGCGGTCATCTTGGTCTGGTACTGGTAGATGTGATCTGTTGTATCATTTGTCCCATCATAAAGGGTGAAGGTTGGCAACCTAAACTTCTTCGGATACTCAGCCTGATCTATCTCATTTGTGAATGGAGATCTAATCATGTCAACAGAAGCATGGGCCGCCATATCTTTCATCGACGGGGTCTGGACTTTCATGATTTCCAGTAGTTGCTTCTGTATTTTGTGACCATATCATCCAGATTCTTCATTATGGGCTAAGTCTGGACTGGGGGATCCCCGTGCCTTTGGCCGGTGACCTCTTCTTAACCATCAGTTACTCTGCTCCCTATGTCCTCCCGTCCGTTGTTCTGATTTCCATCATTGCATGGCAGATCTGGGAGCAGGCCTTCGTTGTTTGCGGTATTGGCTTGGTTTCCTTGATTGTCAGGGTTTGGAACCTGACCTTCCCTCTGACGGAGCTCTACGTTTTGTCATTCTAACTCTTCATTCCTTCTTTCCACCGCTACTAATCTTTCCATGATTGCCTGAATTTGGGCAGCTTAAGCATTACTTGCCTCGGCTAAAGCTGCGGAGGACCTCGTATCCACCGCCATAATTACCCGAAAAAGTGTTCGAAAAGAAAATTCGAAAGAGGAAAAGAAAGGGAGAACGTCGAATCTGTGAGGTGAGAAAGAGATAATAATCTTTATTTCCACAGACAACGCCAAAGTGTAGATGCAATTTTGCACACACTCATGATTATACTTTATTGAGGCTCTAAGGCCATATTTATACATGAGACGATGAGTCTTAGCCCATTGAGATTAGGATCAAATCCCTTGATTTCAGGGATTTGATTAACATCAATCGATATTCTAATTAAACCCTTAACTTTAGCACCAAGTTCTCCTTGTTTATGGGCTTTAGTTAACAGGACTTATAATTCGGACTTGATGGACATCTAAGATGTATTTAAACCTATCTTGGTGAGCCCAAAATAGCTTGTATGCTGGGCACTTAACATTGGGCCTTTTACTTTGCTAGACCAGGAATTTTATCATTTACACTTATATAATTTATTCGCATTAAATCGTTGATGTTTCAAAAAAAAGGACATATTTACCTTAATTCCTTGAAAGGAGTGGAAATAATTACACATTTACACTATTTTGAGATTTAGTTTATTTCCACATCTAGAGAGTTTTTTTTCTCTCTCTCTTCTATTATTTATATCTTATGGTCTATGGAAGTTAATTTGGGCAAAATAAAATAACAAAATTGTATAATTTTCTTCAAAAAATTTGATTTAATTTTCTAATACATTAAAGGAAAATATAGTAGAAAAATACAAAAAGTGAGAGGAAGGAGAAAGAGAGAAAACTACACGGTTGCAACTAATTTTGTTTTTTTCTAGCATGAAAAATTGTAACTGATGTGCTTTTATTTTATTTTATTTTTTCGGTCATAAAACAACCAAACGTCAATTAAAAAATTCAACGCATATGGTTGTTCAAAACATGACATCACTAAAAAAACAAAAAAAAAATGCAAATAACAAAGAAAATTTATACTCTTGCAAGATTGTATACCTAATCCCTAACACATTCAGTATCTAGTATTGCAAAAAAGATGAAAATAAATAGAATAACACAAATCACCATTCACCGCGTGAAACATCAAGCATGCATTTTTCGCTTGTGTGTGGTTGGTGCTACAACAAGTTTTTAATCTCAACGAAAGGCTCGCCTCTTATATGCAAAATCAATATGTCCAAATCTTTGCATGATCTGCCACCTTCTTTTATGGCATCCAATGCAGCCTTAGACAATTCCCTTGCTCTAACCAACTCACCCTTATTCTGACCCATCACCAATTGTGCCACAACTCGTCCGAATTCGGAATAGTTTCCGCACCCTCACACACTCTAATTGATACCTTCAGTTCGTCCACCAAAAGCGTTGCATTCACGAACTGATCAGCTGACATTGGCCACACCAGCATTGGGACTCTTGCAACCAATCCCTCAAGAACCGAGTTCCACCCACAATGAGTCAGAAACGCCCCCACAACTCGATGACTCAATATCACCACATGTGGGGCCCACCCCCTCACAATCCATCCCCATCCCACCACTCGTCCTTCGAGCCCAAGCGGGACCACACCACTCTTGACTTCACCTCTAGCCTCCTTGATGCACCATATGAATTTGCCCCCACTTTTCTCTAACCCTAGTCCCATTGCCTCCATCTGCTTACTAGTCAACACCACTTGACTCCCAAAGCACACATACACCAAACCATGGTCGTCACAATTATCAAGCGATGACATTACATTTCCAGCCCATTTAGCGCCAGGCCTACCTCTTTCCACGGGTCGAGACTTACCATCATTTGGATTCATTAATGGGCCTAATGGCCCAACAGCATACACCTTATCATGGCCCAATTCCTTCCTTAGATAATCCAAGTAATCCTTCTCCAATGACTCAAACGTGTTAATAACGAGTCCCCAACTCGCCATATTAGCCTGAAACCCGTCTTTAACGAATTCTGAAATTGGTTATCTCTCAACGTAACTCCGATATAGACTCGATAATTGCCACCAAGGGTAAGTTAGGAAATTTGGCATATTAGGAAACGAAAGAAGAGCATTCGGGACATGTCGTTTGGGTAGGTCCCGCCACAAGTAATACATAACAGACAAGGCCATGGCCCAGAAGGCGAAAACACCGAAACGTGGAATGCTGAGCTGGCAGGCTAGGTGGTGGGTCCACCCGAGAAATATATCTGACAGTATGACTACGGGTGGCGAAGGGTGTTTTCGATACCAGGCGAGGATGGGTTGGTGAAGATCACCCAGGGCGCGTATCATAGCAGAGGCTGATTTTGGCGGGAGGTCTTTGGCATTCTCTACGCCTTCGGGGAGGAAGGGGTGCTCAGGGTTAGTGGGGTGACCACGATTGTTATAGTGAGCCCATGGTTGGCCATATGGTGCGCTAAATCAAGAAGAGGTATCATGTGTCCCTGCGCTGGTAGGGGAACACCAAGATATGTGCGCCGAGCATGGTGGTTGATTTAATATGTATCTATATTACAAATACAGATATATAGATATATAGATAGAGAGAAGGATTGGGATGTTGAAGAAGGAAGAGAAGAACCTGATGCTTTTACAAAGTTGTCTATATATTTGTGTGTGTATATATAGATATATGTGTATGTATGTATATGGTGTTTCAATTAATGCATAGGATTGATACTCGGCGTAGGAATCTGTGAAGTCATTATAGGTGGTAACTATGTGAGGTCACATAGCAATTTGAGGTCACATAACTGATGCACACGTGTCTGTACAGGTGGATTCTTTATTCCCTTGCCACAACAACTATCAATCTGCCAGATAATTATAGCAAAATTAACGAACCAATTACCTTAAATTGATAATGAAAAATGAGATATAGTATATCTGTAATGGGTTGTCGCATGGGAGCAATAAATTTCCTTTGAATCACAAATTAAATATATATATTTTTAAAAATATATATATATAATAACCACACTAATAATTAATGCACATCATAAATTCTTTCATTCACTTATAAACAAAATAACATGTAATGTATAACAAAGTATGTTACTCCCTCCTCCGTCTCTTTTTACTTATCCATACTTGAAAAATAATTTTTTGATTTTATTATCTTTTCAATTTTGCGCCCTATATATATAATTAAGATTCGCTTTTTAGTGGAGTTCATTGCATTTAGAATTTAGCGGAGATGGATAATTTGAAAAAATATATAATAATATTGTATTTTGATTCGAAATTGGACAACTAATTTGAAATAAGTAAAGTAAACAAAATGATCAACTAAATTGAGATGAAAGGAGTATACTATATTAATATAGAAAAAAGTAACATAACAAATTATATCATTTTCATAACCTTGTCCTTAGACTTTGCAAAATAACCTTAAGTATGGTATAATAGAGAAAGAATTAATGCGTACATAAAATTTAATTGATTATATCATTTTCATTAGAACGAGCACCACTAAATAATTACACGGAACGAAAACCATCTCCTTAAAAACTAGGGGTGTTCAACCACCGAACCGGAATTGGCGGTGCGGTTCGGTTCCATATGGGTTTAGTTCCGGTTCCAAAATTTCAAGAACCTAAATTTTTTGTTCTGTTCCGGTTCTTAACCCCGTGGAACTGAACTGAACCGTTTTTTATTTTTTATTTTTTAAATATTAGTTAGAAATTAGATGAAGTGAACCCAGTCCACTACTACATACTTAGTACTTACTAATTATTCGGATGGCTCAGTCACTTTAGTGGTTCAATACTTCTACCATTATATATATAAAATTTAATATTTTTGGACAATGTTAAAGTCATTTTTTTTACCTTTATTATGTTAGATGAAGATATTTTATTTACAATGATAAATTGTATAGTTTTTGGATGAAAATATTTTAATTTTTTATTAGATATTTTGGTGTTTTTATTTATTTATTTTTAAAAAATAAGATAGAAAGAACCGGAACCGTCGGTTCCTTTGCACGTTCGGTTTCGGTTCCGGTTCCTAATTTCATGGAACCAAAAAACTCGGTTCCGGTTTTGAACACCCCTACTCAAAACTCACCTGCGCTACCTAAATAAACACATGTGACACCTGTAGTAACGTTTTATTTTTATTTTTGCAAAAATAAGCTTAAGCCTGTCACAACTACAAAAAAGAACCCAGTACATCTGTAATTCAAAAAATAATATTCATTCCCAATCCTGCATCTTTCTTGTTCGTGATTCCTTGCAACTTGGGCTAGTTTAGCATGGCCCAACCTAAACCCAACTCATATAATCTTAAATTCGGGCTCTTGTGCAATAATTATTGTTAAGCTAATTAATACAAATTTCTAGATTCTCATACGTATTTTGTTAGGAGTATTTATTTTTTGATTTTTTTTTTTCTAGTTTCTTTATGAATTCTAATTTCACCATGTAAATTTTTTTGTCGCAGGAGGATGTGAAATTTTTGGATTTGGAGTGTAAAACTTTTATTTCACCTAGGAAATTTTTTATTTCATCTAGTAAATTTTTTATCTTATCATGTAAATTTTTTATTTCAGTACGTAAAACTTTTATAATTTTTGGAGCCTTTCAGTCCTATATTGATATCAACTTGTCAAATTTATAATTATTTACTCACAATTTTTTTTTTTTGTAATTATTTTTATTCATTGATATTTTTTTAAAAAAATTACTTTTAAAAGTTATCATATATATTTCATTGGCCGTTGTTTTTTTTTTTTTTTATGAATCATTTCATTGACGTCAAAAGAAACGAAACATAAAACAACAGTATAAAAGAATACAAGTATATCTATCTTATCTTTCTATGATTTCATTAAACCTACATCTATGAAATGGTAACTTCCCTTTTTTTCTTTCTTCTAAATGTTGCAAATTATGTTAAGTATATATTATAAGTGACAAAAATAAATGAAAAAATCCATTCACACCAACTCATCTTTCTTAGTTTATGTAAAAAACAAATTATATAAAAAATAAAAATATCATTAAATAAAATATCACAAAGAAAAAAAAATGTAATTAACTTCTCACGATGTTTCACTGATAAAATATTTTATATCTAATAGAAAAAAGTGAATTATATGGAATATATTTTGTAACTTTACTATGTACTAATACGGGAATGTACATTTTTTTTTCTTTCCATTTTTTTTAACATACACACAGAGTTAAATTCATTTCACTTAAATTTTTATTAGGCAAAAGTGCAAAAGACCCCTCAACTTATACCAAGTGAGCAAAGTACCCCTCAATTCCAAAATTGTGCCAATTACTCCTATTACTTTAAAAAATGAGCAAATCGCCCTCTCAAATTGAGTGGAGACCATTTCCATGCAACACGATTGTTCATTTACCTATTTACCCCTAAATAATATATATATATATATATAAACCAACTAAATGGACGAAATTACCCTCAAGTTCATTTTTATCCAAATCCGCTCAAGTTTTTATTTTGAAATACTCTTTGATTCAGTGTTTGTAGAGACCAAATGAGGCTAACGAGTTACATGTATTTATATGTGTATATAGAATATTCTTATACCGCATGTCCTCTAACACAAGAAACTCAAAACACCACTACCGCCACCAATAGTGGCTAGTCCAATGAAGACAAATTTGAAAGAATGAATTTATTGAATAGCTATTTGGTTTGTGGGCTTGCCCTTATATTATGATTTTCATGTCCTTAGTATTTTTCCCTTTCTTTTTAATATTCTTAAGAGTTAATAATTGCTTCGAAAAGTTTAAAAATAAGTATGATAAAAAGAAAAAGATTAAATTTTTTTTAAAGACATACACATCGACTTGTATAAATATATACATATATAGATATATATGACAACCTATCTCAATCACCAGAGAGAGAGTGTAGACAATATTCATGCATATGTAAGATTTATGTGGGAGGGCATTAACGGGTTTAAACAAAAAGTTTCTTACATGTGCATGACCATAATGACGAAAAGTGGTTCTTCCTTAATTTGAGGGGAGCACTTTGCTCACTTTTGAAACTAATGAGAATAATTCGCTCACCTCTAAAGTTGACGGGGATTTTGCTCACTTGATGAAAGTTGAGGGGGTAATTTGTACTTTTGTATTTTATTATTCCAAATAATAAAATGAAAATTTATTGGGTCCACAACAATTCAATTCTTATTCCCAATTTAAATATTTTGGTTCAAAAGTATGGTTCATTGTCACGGTATTGATTTCGGCCGCGATCGCGGTAGCGGTTTAACAAACTCGGATAATACCGATCTTAAAAATAAGTATCAATACAAACGATATTGACATCTTTCAAAAACATTAGGAGCGGAGCAATACGTAACATATGGAACAATACATTAATGTTATTAGTGATTAATTACACTTAAGTTTGAAATTGAATTTCTTTCCGTTTCATTTGGGGAAGTTTCAAATGACCATTAATATAAAACTACATATTCAATACTCATTAATTTCACACTCCTTTTTCATCTCCTTCAAGCCCTTCTCCCATCTTACAACATGTATATATATATACACATACAAACATATATTATTACTTTATATGAACAAAAAATCTCCATGGCACACGTCTTAGTTTTCCCTTACCCATCGGGGAGCCACATGATGCCTTTGGTGGACCTAGCCCACAAACTAGCGTCCCGTGGTCTAACCATCACCATACTCGTCTCACCCCAAAACCTCCCTCTCTTGGACACACTTCTCTCCAAACACCCCAATTCTGTCCAAACACTAGTCTTTCCTTTCCCTTCCCACCCTTCCCATTCTGTCGGTCTCGAACACGCCAAAGGCCTCCCTCCCAACGCTGTCCGTTCTATCATACGCACCATGAGTGACCTCCATTATCCTATCCTCCAGTGGTTCCAAAACCACCCTTCGCCACCTGTCGCTATCTTGTCCGACATGTTCCTAGGGTGGACCCACAATCTCGCTTGCCAGCTCAACATTCGACGCATTGCTTTCTCTCTGGTTAGTGCAATTGCTGTGTCACTCGTTTATTCCATGTGGCGCGAACAACCCAAGGGAGATGACCCAAGTGATCACAACCGTTTGATTTCTTTCCCTCAAGTGCCGAATTCCCCAGTTTACCCTTGGTGGCAGTTATCTCCTTTTTATCGTAGTTATGTGGAGGGAGACCCAGATTCCGAATTTGTTAAAGAGGGTATTTATGCCGATATGGCTAGTTATGGTCTCGTGATCAACACTTCTCATGGGTTGGAAAGGGTTTATGTGGATCATCTCAAGAAGAAATTGGGCCACAATCGGGTTTGGGTTGTTGGGCCGTTAGTTAGTCTGGATGAGGGTGACTTTGAGTCGGGCCTTCGAAAAGGAGATGGGTCCAACTCAGGTTCATCTAGTGATGTGTTGCTGTGGCTCGACAAGTGTGATGATCAGAAGGTAGTGTACGTATGTTTTGGGAGTAAAACGGTGTTGACGGATAACCAAATGGAGGCGCTAGCGCTAGGGTTGGAAAAAAGTGGGGCCCAATTTGTATGGTGCATTAATGAGCCGAAGAAGAGAGATTTGGAGGGAGACTATTGTGCTCTCCCGAGAGGGTTTAAGGATCGTGTAGCTGGGAGGGGATTGATTATTAGGGGGTGGGCCCCACAGGTGTCGATATTGAGTCACCGAGCCGTGGGTGCATTCTTGACTCACTGCGGGTGGATCTCATTCCTCGAAGGATTGTTTGCGGGAGTGCCGTTGTTGGCATGGCCCATGGGAGCTGAGCAATTCTTCAACGCAACTTTAATTGTGGATGAGTTGAAAGTGGGAATTAGAGTGTGTGAAGGTGCACAATCTGTTCCAAATTCTACAAATTTAGCTCGAGCGATAATTGAATTGGTGGATGAGGATCGAGTCGAGAGGGTGCAAGCTATGAATTTGAGTAAATCACTCATAGATGCAATAAAAGAAGGCGGAACCTCACTTAAAGATGTTGATGAATTGGTTACGTCTATATCCAACTAGGCCTTACAAAGAAAACAAAATTTTCATTAATTGACATAAAAAAAAAACTATTAAACATAAGATAGTTCAAGAGTGTTGGTAATTTACTCAATCTAAACATATTTTGAATGTCTTTTTATTTTTTAGAATTTGATCAACGCAATTTTCTTACTCGAGAGGGTTGGGATTAGAGTGTACCATGTTAATACGATGGGATGGAAAGTGTGATATGAGCAATGTGGAGCAAATATATTGAATCGTGGATCGTATGACCCTTGTATGACTTTTAACTAGTGGATCATATGACCCTTGTAGGACTCTTAACTATTTTTATTAATTGTTTTTCTTTTCCTTACCATTCTAATCTCTATTTCTACACTTTATTTATTATGTAACAAAAAGAGGAAGGGGAAAAAACTTTATTTTAATTTTGTTAATTCATATATGCGTTTCACAAGTTATGTTATTTAAATGATGTACATGATACACCTTGTTACATCTAAATGTTGAAATTACATGGTATACAGTTTATAGATTAACTTCATTTGTATTTGATAAAAAAAAATGTAATTTTACATTTTCTCCTTGAGTAGAATTAAACGTTATTTTTAGATTTTTGGTGATCGAAACAGAGTTCGTCGATACTTCTCATGATTATTTATCTACTTAGAAACTATATATTGGAATTTAAGTGATAAGAATCGCATACTGAAAACACTTAAGATGTATGTGAGTGAGTTGCACTAAAATTAGATTTAAAGTATGTTCAGAAGATTGTTTTAAAATTTGAGGTTTAGTGTGTCTTAAAAAGTTTCAAGTGACTTGGTTTGGATCCGCATGAAAGTTACACAGTGACCAAAAGTTCATTTTTTAAAACTTGAACCAGATTAATGTACTGAAGCACTTTGGACGAATTAAAAATTTCCAAAACCAGTTGAAGTTCCTCAAGGTTACTTGAACCAGATTAACATGTCCGAAGTTGATTAGGAAATAAATTTTACGAAGGATTCTATTGTTTCTATTCTAATCAAACTTTAAGTAAAAGTGGATACAAGAAATGGGAGATTTTCCCAAGATTATTGGGGCTCTCTAAAGTCTATAAATATGCTTTAATGTGTCATTATTCTTATTATTCTCATCTAAAAAAGTTACTAAATTTTTAGAGAGCACATATATACGCAAGAGTGACTAATGGATTCTAATGTCCGATTTTATTTTAATTTTTTTATCTAATTTTATTGCATGATAACATGATTTTATGGTATTACATGACATTGCATGGGTATCCATGCATTGAGAAGGTAATAGGTTTAGTTTTTGGGTCCGATCCTACACTTTAAAAAATTTCCTATTTTTTTGGCCAAATGTGGAACTAGGTGTGTTCGTGAGGAATTTCTGGCGAGCTAATCTTTGAGTTTTGTACTCAGTGCATGGTTCACCGTAACGACCGGTAATGGACGGTTCGTAACGGAATTTCGGCCACCCGTTACCGTTACGGACCGATATAGTGGTGTGGGCCGGTTTTCACACTTGAACCGGCCGTTAAGGCGAGTATCGGCCATTACGGTGCCCGTAACGTTGATTCTGACCACTTCCAAAAATGCCGTAACGGTTAATCATAGTTGAAGGCTTGAAGTTTTTCAAAGATATGGGTTAAGAAGCTTGGACATTGAATATAGTTGTTATTTGATTGCAGGTGACTTTTCATGTTAAAATCACTACATGGCACCACAAAAGCATGCTAAAGTTTCTTCATACAAAGAATTCTTTGTTTCTCTTTGTTGTGTCCTGATTCTTATTTTCCTAAAATAAAAGAAATAAATAACAAATGACATAGTAATGAAATAAGCTATGCAGAGAATTCTTTTTGTTATATATATGATATGATAAATGGTATTCCATTATTGAAAATAAAGAAAAAGGTTAAGAAAAGTCCAAAAAAAAAAGTGTAATGTGACCAAAAGTAGTCAAATAAGCTTTGCAGAGATTCCCTTCAAAAATTATTCTCAAGCAATTGTATGTGTTGTGCAAAAGTCACTTTGGCGTATTGGTTTAGTATTGTATATTTTTGTATAAAAGTGATAAAGTTAAATTTACTCACTTTGACCTATTAGGAAGTGCAAGTTGCTTTATGTGAATAATTGGAATGTGTCTGTGCATTGTTTTATTGTATGAATAATTAGACTGTGTTGGTTGTGTGTGTAAAGTCTATAAATTATGGCATACAATGAAACGTTTTGAAGCAATGAGCTGGGGAAGAAAGAGACCAACAAGCATGTAACACCCCGTGTTACTTTCTTTTTACTGAAATTATTTCTGATTTAATTTTGGTAATGACGTCACTTGTTCTTGACGCATTGTTCATCCTTGGTATTTCGTGTGTAAATTTTTCACGTTTACTTTTAAAGTCGACTGTATGACTTTACGGTTTCTCTTTGACGACTACACGAGTCCTTGTTATCGACTACGTGGTATCGTTTCAACGTTTTTGCGTTTAGTACTTCGACTGGGCGACGACACGTTGTAATTGATCGGGCTTGTTTAGTGTTTCGACGTTTGGGTTCCTACCCCAGTGTAATTATTTCGGATTATTCTATTTAATTGGTGTCCCATGGAATTACCTGTTCGCGTAATCACACTTGGGGGTTGGTCCATTATAATTTTTGATTTATTATGCCTATATAGATTATTACAAATAATTATATAGAGGTGGGGTTAGTTTGTAAATTATGGATAAAAGGAGGGTCACTTATGCGATTTATCATATATATGTATATGTATATGAACATGTTTGTTGAACCACTCCCGCACATCACTCCTTCTCCTTCATTCGTCTCAGCATCCATTCTCTCCTTCTCTCCAGCAGCCGACCACCATCTTCTTCCCTTTCATAGATCGACGGGAGAAAGAGAGAGAGGGAGCTCGGGAGAGAGAATGAAGCTGTCGACTTAGGCTGGTGGTCGTCGAGCTGAGCAGCGGCAATGGTGACTCGGTGAGGCTAGAGGTCGCCGGTATGGGGCTTCGGCGGCTTGCAGTGGTGATGACGCTACGAGGGTCGTCGATCCTAGAGGTGGTGCAACTGTGGTTCGCGCAACAGGGGCGACACATGGCCAGTTTTGGCCGGAACTTCGACCTACAGTTTCATCGACTTCCCGACCTTAGTTTGGGCTAATTTTCGGAGGGTAGCTTTGTATTGATGCTAGGTACGTCATACTAAAATTTAGTATTTTTCCGTTGAACAGTTTGTCCGGAAATCGCGTTTATAGGTTATAATTTTTGTTTCGGTTATTTTAGATTTACCCAAATTGATTAAACTATTGCTAATGGGCTTCGTATATATCGTATAGGTTGTCGAGGCGAATGTTTCGATAAATTCGAAATATTTTTCGGACGACTTTGGTCAGCGGGCTGCATATACGGACGCCGGTACTGTTCACGGTGGGCTGTTCTGTAAGCGTATTTTAGATGGGAAATTTTATTTCTCACTTCCATATCGTTGACGTAGTTTGGGTGTGTAAACCCTTACTTATTTTAATATAGATATATTAAACTGTGAATTTAAATATCTATATTTGGGTTAGAATCGAGACAGGACGTAGGAATTAAATTGAGAAATTAATCTATTTATTTTCCCGCTAAATTAAATAAATTCCTATTTAAATTGAGAGATAATAGGTGGCCTAGTAAACCCTTGCGAATTAAATTGGTTGGAGAATTTTGTAAAGGTTAAACGTAAACTTAGACGTTATGTTAGGTTCCCCTTATTATACGTGGATTATTTGATTTAAATTGTTTAAAGACATGTCAAGAGAAATTGAAATATTTTCTTAAAGAATTAAAGAAAATATGTTGTTTAAAACATGAACTTGTTTTCTCACAATTTAAATGTCTTTATTGTATTTTAAAAACATGTTAAAGAGATTATAAGGTTCATGTTGATATCATGTGGTTATTTTCATAAATATGATACATTACATATTTATGTTGAGACATGATATTATTGCGTAAACCATGTATTGTGAGACATGAGTGTTGGTGCATGTAGTGCATGGTTTCACCTTTTACAGAGAAAATTCAATTGGTGTGGTCTACTTCCTTTGTGCGTGGTGCACGAGTAGACGTTTGTGTTTCGATCGTCGAAACAACTGGCCAGGGGGTGCTTCTCGCTTCCCACGTAACTAATCTTCTGATAAACGGAGACGATAGGGGGAGGACACATCATCCAATGCCCTATGTTCACGGCTGGGCCATGGTGGACGTCTTCCTTGGTTAAAAGTGTGAAGTGTCAAAAGCACTTGGGAAAAACAGTTCGATGAGTCTACATTCCTTAGTGAGCTTGTATCCTTAGGGGAATTGTAGAGAAGAATCCATTACCCTTGGGAAGGGCGTGTTTTTGTGTGCGTATCACAGGTGGTATGTGAGTTACGGTGCATTGCATATCATTATGTGATTTCATTGATATGTATATATATATGATGTTGGAGCATGTTAATTATGAATATTGCGAATTAAATTCATATTTTATAAAATGCTCAACTGGAAATGAATAATGTGAAAACATGAATTAAATGCGATAATTATTAAAGTATAAATAAAACATATATCGTTATACTTGTGGTTGTATACTTAGTACCCTTGGGGGAGGTTAAGTATATTGGCATAGTGACCTCTATGGTTAGTAGAGGTTAGTGATGGACTGTGGAGTTGATTTTGAGTTGATGCCTTAGAGAATGCGGGTTAATTGTTTTGTGATGGTGGTTATGTGTGTGAAATCTTTAGAGATTTGATGTAACGGATTGATTTTAGTATTAATTAAGATTTGAGGTTTAGAGAAAACGGTTGATGATATTGCGAACTTAGTGGATGTTGTTGTATAAGCCTTTAGGTGCCTTTCATCTTTCGAGGAATGGGTTATCAACCTTACTTGGAGATTTTGATTGGGTTAGAAGAGGATATGGTTGAGGTGATTTTATTAGGTACTTGGGGTACCGTAGTGTTGCAGCTTTGTTTCTCATGCTTAGTTCATTTCCCTAAGCATTCTTTGTATGGTGTTTTATACACCAGTACGTGATCGTTGACTTCTATGGCACTCATTGAGTCGTCGGTTACAGCGTGGTGCCGAACCTCTTCCTCGTGGTGTCATTTGATGTTGTGGAGTTGGAAACGGATTGTTGTGTTCCGTGAGTCCAATGTATTGTTCTTCCTTTATCGTTCTCTTGGACATTATAGGAATCCGTGGAGTTATGTTCATTCTTATTTGGCTATTTTTCGAAAATGGTGTTTTCTAAGTTTTGAAAATAAACTCTTTGTATTTAAAAGGAAAAAAACCTGTTTTCGCCTACCCCCGTAACAACTAAAAGTTTTAGCACTTTATAAAATGATCTTAGGATCTTCTTTAAAAATATTTTTAACTTCTAAAAGTCGTTGAGGGAAACTGACGGAGACCGAGGGCAAGACGGTCATTTTTATTGTGTGATTTACTAAATGAAAACTATTTTATTACTTTTCTGGGGATTCTGAGATTTTGAGACTTCTTTCTAAAAA
Source organism: Cornus suecica (assembly GCA_963922005.1). Lineage (NCBI taxonomy): Eukaryota > Viridiplantae > Streptophyta > Magnoliopsida > Cornales > Cornaceae > Cornus > Cornus suecica. The sequence goes on from OY998238.1 coordinate 74,561,637, forward strand.
TCTCCATCTGTAGTGTTTTGAAAGGTGGGTTCTTGTTTCACCTTTTCTTCGGATCATTTCTAAGTCTCGGGTTTGAGGTTTGGTGTTGTTCAGAGCACACATATAGTGTAACGTCCGGTATTTTTACGGGTTAATTTAAAATTTTTATTTAAACAATTATGTGCTTATGTGCTTAAAGTGTTTAATTGTTTTAGCATGCCTTACATGTTGTACGTGTTATAAAAATTGTACGTAGCATGTTTTATTTTCATTTTTAAATTAATGAAAATTATTGAGAACGATTTCGGGAAAGAAATGACCGAGGGGTAAAGGAGTAATTTCACATTTGGAACAATTAGTGGAAAATGTAGAAATTAGGGCAAGAATGGCATTTTAGTAATTAGGGAGGATGACAAGGGGTAAAAGGGTAATAAAGAGTCTTGATGGCACTCTTGTAATTAACCCCAACTTTGGATGAATTTGGTCATTTCCACCTTTCATGTGTTGTCTCATTCCTAGCCCTTGATCTCATTCTCCCATCTTTGTTTTAAGCCCTTGGATCATAAGGCCTTGTTTGGTTGGCACTTAAATGGAATAATCCATTATTCTTGGTCATCCACTTGACAAGACTTTTTCTCAACCATTGGATGGTTTGTTGATTTCCATCTTTTTTCTAAGCCCTTGGATGATAAGGCCTTGTTTGGCAAAATAATGAGTTTTGTGAATTGTGTAAAAAGTCTTCCACTTGGCAAGACTAATTCCAATCCATTGGATTCATTCTTTTCTTTCCTAGCTTCATTTTGGACCCTTGGATTTGAGTAGGGTTAGTGGAGAATCTCTACACTTATGAGTTTCTCTCATTTGCAAGACTTCTCTCATACACCACAAATATCTCTCTATCTCCCATACGTTTCTTTCTCTCTTGCTCTCCCTCATTACACTCCTTCATCTTCTTCTTGTCAAATTCTCTCTTCCTTATGATGAGAATTTGAAGAAGGTTTGTGCATGAAAGTGGATGTTGGTGCTCCAAGCTTTCTTTTGAGCCAAATCTTGGTAAGTAAATTCTACTCCTTTGGAATTTCTAGTTTCAAACCCTAGCTTCTATTATTGGATTCTTGTCTTCAATTTTTGATTTATGGAGTTGTCTACTTATAACTCTTGCTTGAAACTCCATTGAAGCTTAGCTATCGGTTGGGTAGAGCTTAGTGTTGGCTTTGGAGGAGGTTGGGCGGATTCGAATCACTCTTGGTGGCATTACTTGTTCTTGCTTGCTCTTGCTTGGAATTGAGGTAGGGGAAAACGATTGTCTTTGTCTTAGTAAGAGGGTGTGTGCGTCTAAGTGTATATATTCCGTATATATATATATACGAGTTGGTTTTGGTAACTTAGACCATGATTTAGGCCCTTGATAATATGATTATGTGATATAAATTCATATTGTTGTTAATTGATTTTAAATGTGATAAGAATTAATGTTGTGGTTTATTTATCATAATTGTAATATTATGAGTATGTGAAAAGTTTGACATGATATATTGCCTATAGAGAAAAGCATATATTATGATGGAGGTACGGTTGATGAAAAAATAAATCGTATGTGCATATTGAGTACGTCACGTAATGTCAAGTTTATGGTGTTGGAATAAGCGGGTGGTTTAGTGATGTGTTGGTAGTCGGGTTCGGATCAAAGCAACAACTGGCCAGGAGGTATCACGCCTACGGAACTAAAAAGCCGGCAAATGTGAAATTGGAGTCCGGGTAGAGGCTCATGTTCTTGACTCCAGTGTAGTCATGGCGTACGGAGTTACAATTTGGGCTCTCGTACAACCGCCTTCCCTGTTAAAGTGATAGAGAGAAAAATCACTTGGGAAGGGTCGGTGCGGTATTCTACAATTACTTGTTGAGCTTGTATCCTCGAAAGTAATTGGACAGAGTATGTATCCGTTAACCTGAGTTGAGCGCCGTGTGTCTCGTGGGGTGTGTCGGGTCATGGTGCATTTAGATTGTCATATATATATATATATATATATATATGTGTGATTATGATGTTATTATGAAAGCATGCTATAATTGTAGAGAATTGTGTTGTGAGCATGTTGGGGAAACTTAATTGTGGGGTTCGAAGGGGTTCCGGATTGGCGTGAGAGCCATGTGGGACAAAAGACTGACCTAAGAGTAGCTGCATGTACCATGGGTGGGTTGTACTACTCGGACTACTGAGATCGAGGCAATGACGCTTCCTCTACTGGGCTAGTGAGCTCACCCCACGCCTTATATGTTTTTCAGGTGATGACCCCGTCGGGAGGGTTCCGTAGTCTCTCCGTGGACGTGTGGATGTAAGTCCGCCCTTTTGTGCATGGGAGGCGGACCACACTTTTATTTTGTTGGGCATTAGGTCGATAAACGTGTTCCTTTCTCACATGTAAAACCAACTTGTAAAACTACTTAATTTTTTTTTGTCCGGCTAGCATGTTAGCCGAGGTTTTATTATCGATGTATATCCCTTGGAGCGCTATGCGCGGGTATTTTATTATTTTGGTGCACTTCGGTGCCGGAAATGTAAGACTAGTTCGTATTATGAAAATTATGTCATATTTTGCCTTGGTGCGGCGTAATCATTAAATGTATAAATTATTATATCTTGAGTGTGATGTGAATAATAGTTATAGAATGTGGTTATTAGGTGTTTGGCCGAAAATGGCGTTTTTCTAGGTTTTCAAACTAACCCTTTTTCGATTCGAATGGAAAAACCCGTTTTCGCCTACCCCCGTAGCCCCGGTAAATTTCCTTGCTTTTAGAAACGGATTTAATTAAATTCGTTTTCTTAGATATTTTAAACTTTAGAAACCGGCGGTAGTTAAAACGGATACCGGGGGCAAGACGGAAGATTTTATGAAAACTTACAAAAAAAATCATTTTTTTGCAAAGTTTACGTTTTTCACGTTTCCTGAGGTCTCGGAAACTATTTTTGGGTTCCGCCAAGGAAAAACTCACTTTTTCAATATTTATGATTTTTCGGGACCGACGGCGCGAAAAACAAAGCCATATCGCAAAATCTCGCGTTTTTGCATATTCAAACTTTAATAAAAGTGCAGATTTGGGCAGTGGCTTAACACTCCCATACTTAGAAAATTTTTCAAAATTTCAGTTTTTGCCAAAAATCTCACTATTTTTGGCTTTGGGCATGCCAGCCCGCAGCAGGCCGCGCATGGCTGCTGTGCGCGCGCAGCGCTGCACGCGGCATGGCATGCCATGGCCTGCTGCAGCGGCATAAAATGTCCGATGTTTGAAAAATCGTAGTTTCCTCCTCGGATGTCGGAATGGACCCCCGTTTGTTTCTATGGATTGTCCTATGTCCAAATTTTATAGATAAAATTTAAAATGATTAGTTTGGACCTGAAATGACTATTTTACCCTTGGTGAAAGAGGGGTACCTCAACTTTAGTTTTAGGTCGGTGTTGTCTGACGCCACTTTTGAAAATTCATATCTCCTTCCTCGTGGCTTCAAATTAGGTCCCGTTTGTTCGTATTCCTATTTTTAGGTACAAATTTTGTAGTTGTAGTTGGAAATTATTATTTTATCCCTGATTTGACCATTTTACCCTTGGGTGAACATGGTGGGTCAGAATGTTTCGATCAAGGTACCGAGTGTTTCGGTTTGCCTCCTTTTCGATCCCGTGTGATCTTTTTGACATCTTTGAGATGTTTTATGTCTATTTTACCCTTGTATGGGTATTTTATGACTGAAATGGATTTTATTTCATTTTTATTACTTCCGCATTCACTCCCTTAGCTCTTAGGCTTGGGTTTTGGAGTCCTAGGGAATTAGGGGAGTGACATATAGTGTTGCATTTCCTTTCCTGTTGGTTGTTGATGTCACCACCTAGGTGATTCGAATTTTCACATGTTAGGGCATGGATGCCGAATGGTATGGTTCCAGTTTTAAAAACATTTTCCTAAAAACTATTGAATCCCCGTGATTCATCTTTTTATAACTTTCATTCTCGGCCATTCGCTTTTGGTTTCCTTGTTCGGGTATTTTTCTTAAACACTTGTGGTATTCTTAACCTTGACGTTGTTGTCTCGGTTATCTGTTGGTTTAGCATTGGGAATTCTTTTCCTTTGCTTTATTTGGTGATCCTCATGTGGTCGTTCATAAGAGTAGTGTTTGTGTGCTCTCCGTGAGTTGATTGGGTGGTTTTCCTTATCTATAGTGAGAGCGTTAGTGGTTTGATTAACCCTGTTGGTGATTTATTGACCTTGTTGGAGATAGCATTTGAGGTTTTCATATGGTGATATGATGAGGTGATTCCATCCTTGAGGTTTGGATTTTCTCTAGGAATGGGATGATGTTTCTTATATATATATATATATATATATATATATATATATATATATCATATATATATATATGTCATATATATATAGATGACGATTGTATTAGTATGCAAGGATGTGAGTGTTTTTCCTCCTGTGTTCTCGGGGAGTGAGTTATGAGTATTCCTTGGTACTAGTGGTGGATTTGATCCCTGTGGATATTAGAGGTGAGTATGTTTTCCCTCTGTCTGGATCTTCTTATTTGCGTTGTGAGCACTTGATGATTTGTTAGATTAGACCTTAGTGTCGTGTACTTAGTGTACGTTGGTGAGAGTAGTGTAGACTACCGGTGTTGGTACTTGGAGTACAAGTCTTAGTTCTACCTTATAGACTCTTGTTGTGTACTTATATTTATATATATATATATTTATATATATGTATATATTCCCGATATATATATATACTCGTTTACGGTAGCAAATGAGCGCGTGCCTTGGGTTGTGTGGATGGGATTTGTTGGGCTATATATATCTTGCTAGATAGTTTAGCATTTCCTAAACTGCCAGAGGATGTGGTAGTTAGAGTATCTTTTCCCACTGAGCTTATTTGCTCACAGGGGAATTTCATTTGCCCCTTGGTATTCCACGCCAGGTTGCAGGAAATGTTACGGCTATGGGCAGGATGCAGTGCAACGACAACTTTCTTTTGTTTCCTTGTTACAGGTTTTGGAGTTGCGTTGGGTGATGCGGTTACGGTTACAGCACGATTGGTTTGGGGATGCTAGTTCTCTGCTGTTAATTTCCTTACCCATTTGTTATGGGAATGTCATATATTTCTTTTGGGTGTCAGTCTGTTGGCATATCCCTATTGGTGTATCATTTATTTCCTGTCTTTATTATTTTAGGATGTTATTGTATCTACTCTGCACTGCCATGTGCATTCTGTATTCTTATTCGAGCATTTGTGGCTTTGTTGATTATAGAGGGTTGTGTAGGGGTTGGTGGTTTCTTTCCACTACCTCGACCCTAGTAGGATTGATGAATGTGGGGCCTGGAAGCCATTGTTATTATCGAACTATTATTGGCAGGTTGTTATGTTGTGGTTTTGTGTCCGGATATTCCATTTACAAATGGAACTCTGCCGGATTTTCGTTAGATTTCGCTGCTTTGTTCCATCATTCATTTGGGTATGAAATATACCATTTCCATCATTATTCCATACGTTTTCATGGTTAATGATATCTCAGTTGGTCATTCATATTAAGGATCACATCCTGGATTCCTTGGATGTCCCAGTTCGGGAGTCTTAGGAATTTAGGAACGTGTCTGTTGGTATCAGAGGATACTATTGAGTTTCTAGTATTTGGTTTGGCATGGATTATATTTTTCATTGTTATTCCATGTATTTCCTTGTTGTTGTTGATTCTAGTGGTTGCTTGACTTACGTCATCTCTTGGAAATTCGCTGATTCTCTAGATTAGAGTTTCGGGAATTTTAGGGGCGTGACAACATGGTGTCAGAGCGTGTCATTTTTTACCCTTTTGTGGGTGTTTAATGACTGAATGTCATTGTTCTCGTTTCTTTTTACTTCCGTTCACTCCCTTAGCTCTTAGGCTCGAGTTTCTGAGTCCTAGAAAATTTGGGACGTAACAAAGCAGAAGGATAACCATTTCTCTACAAGTTAGTATTTTTTGTGTATTTAATTGTACAAATATTTGATTCTTTACTTGCCTTTTTTTCATTTAGTTTTCATAATTTTTCTAGTTATATCCGTAAATAAAAATAAATGAATGACTGACTAATCAAAGTGGTGAATTTTTTTTGAAAAGAAAGTTAATATAGTTATTTAAATGCATGTAAAGTAATAATCAAGTTATAATTCTTTCAAATTTAATAATGTAGAAGAAGAAAAGATATGATTTATAGGGATGTTTAATGGATAAGCTTGAAGTCGTATATGCTAAATTGGTCATGCATAGGAAATATAATAACACTTTTGAGTATTGTTTATTTATGGCATGTTCTAGACAATAACCATGTTGAGTGTTGAATAGGTCATTTTGGTTTCAACGACATCTACAAGCTTTGACAAAGGCAAAATCAAGCATTGAAGTAGTGAATAATACAAGAGAATTGAAGTGGAAGCAAGTTTGAGAAAAAATGCATTCCAAAGGGTAGAAACGTCATTTTTTCGAGCAGTAACTTCAAGAATCATGGCAAGAGAGTCAAGGGGATGCAAATGGCTCAAATATTATGAAAAGTTGGTTCTAAGAGTTTTGTTACGCATGAGTTACACTTGCAATATTCAAAAAGTGGCTAGAAAGTGCATTTTAACGCTTGTGACAAAAAGAAAATAGAGGAGAAATCAAAGCAACTACGTGATAACTGTCAAATATTAGACATTTTGACCCCTTAACTCACTATTGTTACGTTCTTTTAATTCCATTATTTGGTATTTTTATGTCGTTTGTGTGTTTAAGCATGTTTCAGGAACTTAATGAAGAAATAGAACTAACTTTGGTGAATTAACCAAGTTCATGTTCGTTTCTATCCAAGAGGAGAGTCAAAGAGGTGTTTTCAAGACAAAAATGGCTCCCGGAGGACAAAAAATGGCATTCCCCGAAGCCGTCACCTAAAGCAAAAAGTCTCGTGGAATCAAGACGGTCTTTTTGGCGTAGTTGCGGAGAAAGGTGGTTTTCATGAAGAATCTACGCTTAAGCCTATGCTTTCAGAAGCAAAAAGTGGCCGGAAAACACATTTTTATGCTTCAACCTACGCTTAAAACGTAGGGAGCTATGCTTCAAGCGTAATGAACACTGTTTTTAGCAAAAAAAATTCAGTCAACCTCGGAAGCTCATATCTCAGTTAAAACATATCCAAATGGGGTAATTCTTGAGCCTATCATCAAACGATTGCAGTCATCTTTCCAACGATAGATTATATGTCTCCATATATTATGTGTACCAACAAATATGATCAAAAGAGTGAGAGGTGTCCTGTAGGAAAAAGTTGATTCGGGCAAATTCGGGCAAAAATCCTATTTTGACCCGAATTGATCCGAATTGACCCAGATGACTTTGAGTTAAACCCCACCCCCTCTAAACACATGTTTTAGACATATTATACATTATATTAAAGGTTTTTGCTTGAAAGGAAAGTCACACCAAAGGGGAATCCTATTCTCAATAAGAGTCTAACACAAGTTAGGGTTTCCCTCACCTCTGCCTATATATACCAAGGTCTGCTATAGATCTAAGGGACTTCTCTCCATAGATTTTGGGGGACTTCTTTCCACATAATTTTGGGATTTCTTTCTACCCAATTTTCAGATTCATATCATTCAAAGGGATGAGCCATTCAAGACCTAGAGATCCGGAGAAGAAGACCATGAAGGGTGTTTCTATATCAATGATGCAGTTAGCTTCTACCATGAGCAACTAATTCGGTATATAGGATTTTATAGCAAAACCCTAGCCAATTAATGTAGTTCTTATATGTTTTCAATTGTAACGATGGGAAATTGTGACCATACTGTGATGATTGCAGTAGATGAGAGACCGTTTTTATTCTTGATACAAGTTTATATATTTTTTATGATCTTATACTGAATGAATATATTTATCTTACACAATCATGGTTATTCACCATGGGCTGGAACTCGGATGCTTAATTTATGATTTTTAACACAATGGTGGTAATAAAACTTGAAACCATAGGTTGACACATGCCATGCCTTGACGATTTAATATAGACATGTTTTAGTTTATTTTCATGCATTAGGAGTAGATTAGAGTAATGTAATTGACATGTACTAGTTAGGTCAGTCATGAGATGGGTTGTCGTAATCTGGTTGTTGGTAATTCTTTTTGGGGTTGTATTTAGCTATTTGTGGTACAACCTGATTCACAGTTATGGATCGCCCTCTTGTAATTGAGCGAATTGAGAATTATATTATGTGGTTAGTGGTGGAGTATGGAAAGCCTAGATTTTATTTCTATTGTTCTTGTCTTAATCTATATTTACTTGCTTTCTTAGTTAATTAGTTCAGAAATCACAAAACAACAAATCATACTTTCATAGCAATTTAAAAGTATTATTTTACGAGAATTCAGAATACGACTTAGTCTCTGTAGGATCAATAACCTTTCACAAGTTGAACTGTACTACAAAACAATTCGTACACTTGCGATAAATAAAACCTAAGCCGTCATAAGGGGCCATTTTTAACATATATTTTTAGTACAACCCGACAGACATCACTATGCTTCAAGCATAGCTGGCCCTATGCTCCAAGCGTAGGAGCCTGATGCTGGAAATTCCTGTTTTACCCCTGATTTATTCTCCTTTGAGGCTACTGCGACTTTATACATTAAGATATGTGTCATACACATTATATTCATCAGAATATAAGGTTTGACTTGATTTGGTGTGAAATTACGAAAAAGGGGAAGTTTAGGGTTTCTCCACAGCATTGTCTATAAATACCAAGGTCTTCTACACATGAGATGCAGCCTTTGAATCATTGAGATATCTCTCCAAGTTTTTTACAGATTCATATACTTCTACAGAGATAGAGATAGAGAGAGAAAAATATTGAGTGATTCTATATCTTCTAGTTCTCTCTTGTTTAGGGTTTATTCGATTGTGCTTCTACACTGACAATTCTCATGTACAATTAAATGACCTAGTTGTTAGAAAATCTACACACCATTGATTGCAACGTGATTGCTTAAGATACGTTTAAGAAACGGAGCCGTCTGAGTACGGAGATCGGAGCAAGAGGCTTCGTGGTTTATTGATCCATTAAGAAACAGAGTCGTCAGAGTATGGAGCGGAGTGAGAGCTTCGTGGAGTGCGAGTGATTCAAGGTTCGTCAGACGTCAAGTGGAGAAAGGAAGATCTGGAAGGATTTGTAAGTCTAAAGCTTCATGGAGTCTATGTATTGCTTGATTCATAGTACATCGATACCTGAGCGTATCCGTGGTTTATACTTGGAGTCTTTCAAAGGTTTTTTACATAAAACTATTGTGTCTCTATTACTTTATATTCTGCACTTAGATTAATATTTGCATGATTTCTCTTGTTTGAGAATTAGATTAAAATTGACTTTTCCGCAATTAATTTTAATTTGTCAATAAATCCACAAAAAGCCTATTCACCCCCCCCCCCCCCCCCTCTAGGCTATTTTCATTGATCGTCTAGGTAATTTCAGGAAATACTTAGATGCTGCTTATCAAGATATACAAAAGTGGATTAAGTCGTATAAGCTTAATTTGGATGAAATGGGAGTAACTATCATGTGTGATGGGTGGAACAGTACAACTGATCGGCACATTATTAATTTTATTGTATATTATAATAAATTCACATACTTTCACAAGTCTTATGACTCATATCATGTAGAAAGTAAGACATCTGAATTTTATTACAATATACTCAATATGGTTGTTATTGAGATTAATGAGCAATACATCGTGCAAATCATACCGGATAATGAATTTGTTTTGAAAGCTGCTGGAAAAAAGATGATGTAGAATATGCATAATTTGTACTGGACGAGTTGTGCATTGCATGCCATCGATCTCATTTTGGATGACATGTGCAAAAAGCAGAGTTTTACTTATGTTTATGGGCAAACGCAAATGATAACGCGTTTTATCTTTAATAATAATTGGGTACATAACCTTATGCGAATTTTTACCAATGACATAGAGTTTCTTCTCCCAAATGTCACTCATTTTACCACTAATTTCCTTGCATTTCAAAGTATTGTCAGACATAAAGATAGCTTGAGGACAATGTTTCAATCGGATGTTTAGAAAAATTCCAAAGATTATCCCCTCATTTTATTTATTTATTTATTATTATTAATAAATAATATTTATATTTAGATAGTTTGTTTTTTTGACTAATCCTAGGACTAACTAATTCTAGGTGGGGGAAGACAAAAAATGGACTTTCATACGATGTAAGACGCATAATCAAAGGCACTAGTTTTTGGAAGAAAGCTAATGAAATCTTGAAAGCGTGGGAGCCATTGGTGAAAGTTCTTAGATTGGTCGATAGAGATGAGAAACCCACCATGGGTTTTATCTACGAAGCTCTGGAACGTGCGAAAAAACAGATTCAGATGGATTATCGATATTGGAAGGACTATTTAAAAATGATTGAAAACCATTGGACATGTCCCTTCACCATGACTTACATGCAGCTGGTATATATGTATATAATATAATATTTTAATTTAATTTTTTCAACACCTTGTAATTTTAAAAATGTCACAAGTTTTTCTATTTGTTTCAGGTTATTTTTTAAATCCTCAATATTAGTACAAAAATGAGGTCATGGATGCAATGGATGGAATCATAAGAGTGATCAAAAGATTAGAACCCGACTTGGATAAAAGAGTTAAGGCAATGAATCAAGTAAGTGAAAAAATATAATAAAGATCCTTTAAATTTTAGAGGAACAATAATATAGTTAATTAATGTATAAAGATATCAATATTTGCAGCTTATCATGTTTCGAGATAAATAAGAGATGTTTGGTAGTCAGATTGCACAAATGGTGTATAAATCTACATGTCCTAGTATGTTATTCATATTTAAATTCAATTTTTTTAAATAATGATTATATTTTAAATTTGTATTTTTTAGTTGAATGGTGGTTATTATACGGGACCGATGCTCCAGAGCTACGGAAGATAGCAGTCAGAATTTTAAGTAAAAAAACGTCATCACCCAACTGTGAACGCAATTGGAGCACATTTAGTTTTATCCACACCAAGACAAGAAATAGATTGAAGTATGAAAGAATTCAAAAATTGGTGTACTTACATTATGACATGAGGCTAAAGATTAAACGCATCACCCGCAGTAGTGCACTGGATATTGAAAACAAATATAACACCATTAACATAGATTATATTTTTTAAGAGGATGATCCCTTTGCCCCGTGGTTGGAAGAGAGTGAGGGATTGTCTTGACTCCGATAGTGATGATCTTCTCCGAATAATTGATGAAATGGCTCCAATTGAGCATAATTGTTCTTCATCTGGATCAATGAGTTCTAGTGATGATGATGGGGGTAATTTTGGTACTACAGGCAGAATGTGGTATACGTTTGGTAAGGATGCCACTCAGTCACCTGATGAAATTACAGGTGATAAAATTGCACGTGAAGTGGGTGTTCAACCATCATTTCCCTCTAGATCTCTTTCTGGCTTCAGTAGGAGGAACCAAAGACACAATGATCATCAAAATAATGGTTCTTTTTCAATGATGCATAGCTTTAGTGAATTTTCGTTGGGGCAGTCATCAAGCTTACAGTATAATACAAGTCAAAGCCATTATCCGCAACAACCTTATGGATTTTTTCATGCAGAGAAATATCCCATTGTGCTTCCTCAACTGTCACGCCCCAAATTCCTAGGACTCCGAAACCCGAGCCTAAGAGCTAAGGGAGTGAATGCGGAAGTAAAAAGAAACGAGAACAAATGACCTTCAGTCATCAAACACCCACAAAAGGGTAGAAATGTCATTTCACCCCTACGAAAAATGACCTTCAGTCATCATGCTCTGATGCCATGCTGTCACGCCCCTAAAATCCCCGAAACTCTAATCTAAAGAATCAGCGAATTTCCAAAGGGTGACGTAAGTCAAGCAACCACTAGAGTCAACAATAACAATAAAATACATGGAATAACAATGAAAAATATACTCCATGCCTAAACGAATACTAGAAACTCACTAGTATCCTCTTATACCAAACTGACACGTCCCTAAATTCCTAAAACTCCCGAACCAAGGCATCCAAGGAATCCAGGATGTGATCCTTAATACGAACAACCAACTAAGATATCATTAACCATGAAAACGTATGGAATAATGATAAAAATGGTATATTTCATACCCAAATGAATGATAGAATAAATCAGCAGAATCTAACAAAAATCTGGCAGAGTTCCATTTGTAAATGGAACAACCGGACACACAACCACAACAAAATGACCTGCCAATAATAGTTCGATAATATCTATGGCTCACAGGCCCAACATTCATCAATCCTACTAGGGCCGAGGCAGTGGAAAGAAGCACCGCTACCCCTACACAATCCCCTATAATCAACAGAGCCACAAATGCTCGAATAAGAATACAGAAAAACACACGGCAGTGCAGAATAGATACAATAACATCTTGAAATAATAAATACAGGAAAATAAAAGATACACCAATAGGAATATGCCAACAAACTGTCTCCCAAGAGAAATATATGACAATCCCATACAAAATGGGTAAAGAAATTGACAACAAATAACTATCGTCCCCAAACCAGTCACACTGCAATCGTAACCGCATCACCCTGCGCAACTCCAAAACCTGTAACAAGGAAAATAAAAAGGAACTATCATTGCACCGCATGCTACTAGTAGCCATAACATTTCCTGCAACCTGGCATGGGAATACCAAGGGGCAAATGAAATACCCCTGTGAGCAAATAAGCTCAGTGGGAAAAGATACTCTAACTACCACATCCTCTAATAGTTTAGGTAATGTTAAACCACCCAGTGAGATACATAGCCCACAACATAACCCAGCCACGAAAACCCAAGGTACGTGCTCATATGCTACTGTAAATGAGTATATATCGGGGATATATATATATATATATGAATATATATATAAGTACACAACAAGAGTCTATAAGATACAACTAAGACTCGTACTCCAAGTACCAACATCGGTAGTCTACACTACTCTCACCAATGTACATTAGGTACACAATACCTAGGTCCAATCTCACAAATCATCCGACGCTCACAACGCCAACCAAAAAATCCAAACAGAGGGAATCACACTCACCTCTAATATCCACAGGGATCAAATCCACCACTAGTATCAAGGAATACTCATAACTCACTCCCCGAGAACACAGGAGGAAAAACACTCACGTCCTTGCGTACTAACACAATCGTCGTATATATATATATATATATATATAAGAAACATCATCTCATTCCTAGATAAAATCTATACCTCAAGGATGGAATCACCTCATCATATCACCATGTGAAAATCTCAAAATATCATCTCCAATAAGGTCAATAAATCACCAATACTCTCACTGTAGATAAGGAACGCTAAACAGTTGAATCTCGGAGAGTACCTGAACACTACTCTCATGACAACCACATAAGAGTCAAGGAACCAAAGCAAGGGGAAAGAAGTCCCAATGTTGAACCAACGGATAACCGAGACAACAACGTCAAGGTTAAAACACCACAAGTGCTTAGGGAGAACACCCGGACAAAATAAACCAATTCACTTGGCATCCTTGCCCCTAACACGTGTAACAACTCAAATCACCTAGGTGGTGACATCAACAACCAAGAAGAAGTGAAAGGCAACACTATATGTGTGCACTGAACAATACCAAGCCTGATACCCGAGACTTAAAAATGATTTGAAGCAAAGGTGAAATAAGAAATCACCTTTCAAAACTCTGCAGGACGAGAGCTTGAGAAAGAAATCTCGAAGTCTCAGAATCTCGAGAAAGGTAATAAAATTGTTTTCCTTTAAAAAACCACATAGTAAAAATGACCATCTTGCCCCCGGTCTCCGTCGTTCGCCTGTCCTGGCTACGGGGGTAGGCGAAAACGAGTTTTTTTTCCTTTTAAATACAATGAGTTTGTTTTCGAAACTTGAAAAAAACTCCATTTCCGACAGACAGTCAGATAAGAATGACTACAACTCCAAGGATTCCTATAATGTCCAAGAAGACAATGAAGGAAGAACAATACGTTGGACTTACGGAACACAACCATCTATTTCCAACTCCACAAATCAAATGACAGCACGAGGAAGATGTTCGACACCACGCCATAACCGACAACTCAAGGAGTGACATATGAGTCAAAGACATGTACTAGTATACAGAGTACAATAAAAGAATGCTTAAGGAAATGAACTAAGCACTAGAATCAAGACTATCAAGCTAGAGTACCTCGAGTACTTAATAAAATCACTCAGACCCCTTAATATCATAAAAAGGGAAAACTAGTGGCCGATACCATGGAACTAACTAGTTTCAATCAATACTTCCTCCAATTCATTATAACCTCAATTTCACATTTGAAACTAACTCTCTAGATTACTAACAGAATCAAGAGACCATTGTCACTCAACCAGACAGGTTGAATCACAACCTCGTCTAACTGCACTCAAAACCTCAAACGTACGATAAAGGATACATCCCTCTAAATGGGAAAGAAACATCAAGGTCAGTAATATGCAACCAACTAAAACCACAAGACTATCACCCGCTTTCTCTAGGCCTCAACTCACCATTGATACTACACAATCAACTCAACATCAACTCTACAGTCCATCACTAACCTCAACTATCCACAGAGGTTACTACGCCTATGTACTTAACCTCCCCCAAGGGTACAAAAGTATATATCACAAGTATAAAAATATACATTTCATTATACTTTATTAATTACCGCATGTAATCATTTTCTTTCACATTAATCACTATCAGTTGAGCATTTAATAAAACATAAATTTATATTACAATATTCATAATTAACATGCTCCAAAATCCACAGGCAATAATAACACATATAAACCTGTTCCAACATCACATGTAATAATATCACATATACATGTCAAATGAAATCACATAATACTATGCAATGTAATGTGACTTAACACCACCCTTTGCCCTATCATAGGTTAAAGAATACGCACTCCACCCATTTACAAGGAGAAAAGAGTACCGTACCGATTCTTCCCAAGTGAATTTTGACACTTCACTTTCAACAAGGAAGGCGGTTGCACGAGAGCCCTACTTGCAATTCCCATGCAAGAGCGACACATACCACCACGATGGGGCAGCAACCAACCTTATCAACGGATGCACAACCCAGTTGCGACTTCGAGAGCGGCGCATACCACCACGATGGGGCAGCAACCAACTCTATATCACCTTTTGGATTTTTAGTTCCGTAGGTGGGAGACACCTCCTGGCCAGTTGTTGCGATGATTCAACACACAGACATCCACACATGATTGCACACCCCACATATACTAACATCATGATTTGACACTACATAATGTTCTCTATATGCATCCAGGGCCTCAATAATAATCATATCTCAACATAAATATGTAATGCATTATATTTATTAACACATCCACATGCTACCACATGAATCTCATAACCTCTTTCACATGCTTTTAAAACAATAAAGCAATAAACCACGACAAACAATTATATCACATAATCATGCTTGCAATTCATCAAATTATACTTTAATTCACAAGTATACAAGTTCATTCATTTAAACATGCTTTTAATTCCCTTAAAGTAAATAGTTCACGTATCATGAGGGGAACCTAGCATAACGTCTAAGTTTTCCCGTCCCTCCCGTTCACATATTCCCTAATACATTAAAAAGGGAACTAAGCCACCTATTATTTTTCAATTCAAATAGAAATTTATTTAATTTCGCAGAAAAATATTTTAATTAATTTATCAAATTAATTTCTAGGTCTTGCCTCAGTTCTAACCCAAATATAGATATTTAAATTCACAATTTAATCTATCTATATTAAAATAAATATGGGTTTGTACACCGAAACCACGTCAACAATACGGAAGTGAGAATAAATTTCCCACCTAAATATACGCTTACAGAATAGCCCGAAACAGCCCACCGTGAACAGTGTGTTCACCGGCGCCGATATATGGAGTCCGCCGACCAAAGTCACCCGAATAATATTTCAAATATACCGAAACGTTCACCTCGACAACCTATACAATATATACGAAGCCCATTAGTAATAGGTTAATCAATTTGGGTAAATCTAAAATAACCCAAACGAAAATTATAACCAATAAACGCGATTTCCTGACAAACCACTCAATGTAAAATTACAAAATTTTAGTATGACGTACCTAGGATCGATACGAAGCAACCCTCCGAAAATCAGCTCAAACCGAGGTCGAGAAGTCGCCGGAACAAATGGCCGAAGTTCGGCCGAACCGGCTCAGTTGTGCCTTTGTCGCACAAACTACTCTACCGCGGCTGCTGCCGCCGCGCCACCAGAGCGCCACCTTCAAGCCCCCTTACCGCCGCGTCGTAGCCCCACGTCATCATCGATGGCCCTAGGTCGGCGACCACCAGCAACCCTCGTCATCTCTCTACGCCGACTCTCTCTCTCCCTTTCTCTATTTTCGGCCATGGAGAAGCTGACGTTCATGGTGGAAGAGAAGGGTTGTGTCGTGGAGAAGAGAAGAGGAAGGAGTTGGCATTCTGAAGAAGGAGAAAAAGAGAGTCGTCTGTTTTTCCTTCAACAGATATACACGTGTATACATATATATAACCTAATTGCACAAATGACCCTTTTATCATCCAAAATTACAAAATAACCCCAAAACAATATATATAATTACAATTAAATATATATATATATATACAATAAATCCCGATAAATACCGGGAACACCCAGACGTAATCTCGCAAACCTAAAATAATAACAGGACGCCCAATAAACAATCCTAATTAAATATACCAGGGTAGGAACCCAAACGTCGGAACACCTAACAAGCCCGATCCAATACGAAGAGGGCTCGTGAGGGTTAAATATACTACCCACAACTTCTTTAT
The DNA here is from genome assembly GCA_963922005.1 of Cornus suecica. Classification (NCBI taxonomy): domain Eukaryota; kingdom Viridiplantae; phylum Streptophyta; class Magnoliopsida; order Cornales; family Cornaceae; genus Cornus; species Cornus suecica. Next base: position 74,578,605 of record OY998238.1, read on the forward strand.
AATCTTTATTTGCACATATTCATGAATACTCTTATTCATTAATTAGGAGATGATATAATCCATAGAATAAATGCAAGCAAATAAATCCTACTTATACAGAAAAATAATTAACTTAGATTAGTGTTAAGAATGGTCTCCACTAGTGGTGAAACTTAGCTAATTTCTACTTCTAGAGCCAACAATCTTCCGTGTTCTTGTGAACTTTCTCTACAACACATTTACTCCCATTTATAATATATATCTTATGTATTTTTATTTTTTATTTTTTTTTATTTTTTATTTTTGGAGAGGGCTTTCCTCTCTCTTTTTGCTTCTTTTCTTGGAGAAGGCTTTCTTCTCCTATGTGCTCTTTTCGCTCATTTTTTCATACGCCATCCTCCACTCTTTTATGTATTGTTTAGAGGGAGAATATTTACGTATATTTTTCTTTTTCTTTTTTTCTTTTTTTTTTCATAATATGTATATATATATATTAGAGATAATACCTTATATGATCATAAATGAAACTATAGAGATCCTGTGCACGTTCTTATAAGTTAAGATTGTCTTTTCCAGTTTCAATTTCACCAGTTCACTCACCTATGAAAAACCACATCTTTCCACTTTTCTAATTTAATCATTAGTTAGATAAGCAAAAAATATCACATACATCTAACTTAAGACTAGTCTCATTTTCCTAATTAATTCACAAGTTTAGTCATAAATATGTTTAAATAAAGATAGATAAAAATAATATTTAAAGTAATCTAACATATTTATTTATTTACATATATATATTTATAGCTAATAATAGTTAGCTATATTTATATTATTTATTTATTTATTATATATATAAATATTTCTATATATTATGTATATGTTTATTTTGTATATATATGTATTATATTTTATATATATTTTTTAAATCAGTCGATCGATCGCCTCCTGCTATGTTGATAGGTGTCAAATATTAGTCATTCTGACCCCTTAACTCACTATTGTTACGCTCTTTCATTCCATTATTTGGTATTTTTATTGTGTTTGCGTGTTAAGACATGTTTCAGGAGCTTAATAAAGAAATGGAGCTAATTTTGGTGAATTAACTGAAGAGTATGTTCTTTTTATCCAAGAGGAGAGTCAAAGAGGCATTCCAAGACAAAAATGGCATTTTCAGAAGCTGTCATCTTCAGCAAAAAGTATCTTGGGTTCAAGACGGACGTTTTGGCGCATTTACGGAGAAAAGTGATTTCCCAAAAAATACCTACGCTTTTGCATATGCTTCCAATTTAAAAAAAAGTGGCTGAAAATCACATTTCTACGCTTGGTGGTACGCTTGGGACCTACGCTTGAAGTGTAGGTGCGACAAATTTTTGGTGGTTTTTCGTGGATTTTTACTGTTTCACCCCCGGCTTAATTGGAAGACGTGCCTGCGAGTCTAGACCTCTGTATACATGTATATACACTTACATATATGAGAAGTTAGGGTTTACATGAGTTTTAGTGTGAAAAGACTGAAATGGGCCTCTCTATGCCATTGCCTATATATACAAGACCATACATCAGAGATAGGTCTGTTGAGTTGGAGAGTTTAGACGTGAGTTTTTGGAGGTTATTCATTCTTTCAAATTGCTGCTGTTGGGAGTCATATTCAAACCTAGAGATCCAGAGAAGAATACTATGGAGAGCGTTTCTACATTAACCATGCAATCACCATCTTCCATGGCTAACTAAATCGGTATCTAGGATTTTCTAGCAAAACCCTAGCCAAGTAATGTAGTTCTTTCATTCTTTTTAATTATAAAGAGGGGAAATTGTTGACCATACTGTGATGATTGTAGTAGTTAAGAGACCGTATTAATTTGTAATATAAAAGTATATGTTTATTCTAAATTCTTGTCTTAGATGGAATGAATATATAGTTTTGCATAATTATGATTATTCACTATAGGCTGGAACTTTAATGCTTAATCATGGTTTTCTATACAATGGTGGTAATGAAACTTGAAACCCTAGGTTGACATAGGTCGTGCCTTGACGGTTTAATATAAACATGCTTTAGTTTATTTTCATGCATTAGGAGTAGATTAGAGTAACATAATTGACATGTACTAGTTAGGTCAATCATGAGACGGGTTGTCGCGATCCGGTTGATGGTACTCCTTTTTGGGATCGTATTTAGCTATTTGCGGTATGACCTGATTCACAGTTATGGATCGCCCTCGTACAATTGATACATTGATGAACTATATTATGCAGTTAGTGGTGGAGTGGTGAAAATCCTAGTTTTCTCTCTAATCTGAATCACAACAAATTTATTTTGCTTTTTAGATAATTATTAGTTAAAATAGATAATTTGGTCTTTGACCACCCAAACAAACCATTTTCAAAAATATAATTCAGTGTATTTGAATTGCTAAAGTGAACAATCTCAATCTCTGTGGGCTAGATATCCCTTACTTAAGCCGCTTTGCTATTCTATAATTGATACGTGTGCTTGCGTAGGGTAAAACCTAGAGTTGTTAAGGTTTTGTTTTTAACCACATATTTTTATACACCTGACATCACATCATATGTACGTTATTAACAGTAGTGATGTTCGTCGGGATGTGCTAAAAATATATGTTAAGAACGCACCCTTAAGATGACTTAGGTTTTACCTATCGCAAGTGCACGAATTGCTTTGTAGTATAGTTCGGCTTGAGAAAGATTATCGATCTTACAGATACTAAGTCGTATTCTGAATTCTCATAAAGTAATACTCTTAAATTTCTATGAAAGTATAATTTATTGTTTTGTGATTGATTAACTAATTAACTAATAAATCAGTAAAGATAGATTAAGACAAGAGCAATAGAAACAAAATTTAGGATTTTCATATTCCACCACTAACCATATAATATAATTCTCTACTTGCTCAATTGCAAGAGGGCGATCCATCATCGTGAATCAGGTCGTACCGCAAATATTCGAATACGTTCCCAAAAAGGATACATTCCACAGGATTCGTTACAACCCATCTCCGGACAGAGTGTAACTAGTACTGATGATGTGTAGAATGGTCAGGTAAAAAACGATGTTGTTCCTCTAAAAAGGAACAAACAGTGACCAGAAGAGGTACCGGTGGGGTACCGGCCAAATAGGTTCCGACGGTCAAGTTAGAACTTAGATCGTTCAGAGAAATATAGCAGGAGTAATGGTGGGTGATTATTGCATACCTCTTTAGGTTAACCCCGACCCTCTATTTATATAGTCTTTAATGCGGTGGTGTTTATATTGTGATAACACCCGTAGGTATCCTGGTGAGATAATGACATCTACCCGTAGGTATCCTGTTAAGATAATGACATCTACCCGTAGGTATCCTGGTGAGATAATGTCATCTACCCATAGGTATCCTGTTGAGATAATGACATCTACCTATAGGTATTCTGGTGAGATAGTGACATCTACCCGTAGGTATCCTGGTGAGATAGTGACATCTACCCGTAGGTATCCTGATGAGATAGTGACATTGTCACGTCCCAAATTTCCTAGGACTCAGAAAACCGAGCCTATGAGCTAAGGGAGTGAACGGAAGTAAAAAGAAATGAAAACCAACAACATTCAGTCATCAAACAACCACAAAAGGGTTACAATGAATGCTCAGATACCATGCTGTCACGCCCCTAAAGGGTGAAGCAAGCAAACGACCACTAGAGTCAACAATAACAAAGAAAATACATGGAATAATAATAAATAATATACTCCATGCCAACACGAATACTAGAACTCAATAGTATCCTCAGATACCAACAAACACGCTCCTAAATTCCTAAGACTCCCGATCAGGGACACCCAAGGAATCCAAGATGTGATCCTTAATACAATTGACCAACTAGGATATCATTAACCATGAAAACATATTGAAAAATGATAGGAATGGTATATTCCATACCCAAATGAATAATGAAACTAAGCAGTGGAATCTAACGAAAATCCGGTAGAGTTCCGTTTGTAAATGAAACATCCGGACAACCAAACACAACACAATAACCTGCCAATAACAATTTGATAATAATAATGGCTTCCAAGCCCCAGATTCATCAATCCTACTAGGGCTGAGGTAGTGGAAAGAAACCAAAACCCCTCCAAACCCTCTAAAATCAACAGAGCCACAAATGCTCGAATAAGAATACAGAAATGCACCTAGCTGTGCAGAATAGATACAATACATCCTGAAAGAATAAGACATGAAATAAATGATACATCAACAGGGATATGCCAACAGACTGACTCCCAAAAGAAATACATGACAATCCCATAACAAATGGGTAAAGAAGCTGACAGAAGAATACTACCATCCCCAAACCCAGTCGTGCTGCAACCGTAACCGCATCATCTAACACAACTCCAAAACCTGTAACCAGGAAACAAAAGAAAGCTGTCGTTGCACTGCATCCTGCCCATAGCCGTATATTTCCTGCAACCTGGCATGGAATACCAGGGGGGGAAATGAAATTCACTCCGTGAGCAAATAAGCTCAGTGGGAAAAGATACTCTAACTACCACATCCTCTGGCAGTTTAGGAAATGCTAAACTATCTAGCAAGATATATATAGCCCAACAAATCCCATCCACGCCAAACCCAAGGCACACGCTCATATACTACCGTACGTATATATAACGGGGATATATATATATACATATATATATGTATATATACAAGTATACATGTATAAGTATGCAACCTGAGTCTATAAGGTACAACTAAGGCTCATACTCCAAATACCAACACCGATAGTCTACACTACTCTCACCAATGTACACTATGTACCCGACACTAAGGTCAAATCTAACCAAGTCATAAAGTACTCACAACACAAATCAAAAAATCCAACAGAGAAGATCACACTCACCTCTAACATCCACAGGAAACAAAATCCACCACTAGTACCAAGGAAATACTCAGAACTCACTTCCCGATAACACATGAGGGAAAGTACTCACGTCCTTGCGTACTAACACAACCATCATCAATATATATATTACAATATATATATACATATATATATATATATAACAAACCTCATCCCACTCCTAGAGAAAATCTACCTCTCAAGGACTAGGTCACCTCAATCATATCACCATATAAAAACCTCAAATGTTATCTCCAACAATGTCAATAAATCACCAACGGGATAAATCAAATCACTAAGAGTACACGAACCCTACTCACGTGAACGACCACCCAAGGGTCACCAAAGCAAAACAAAGGGAAAAGAGTCCCAATGCTAAACTAACAAATCACTGAAACGAGTAATAAAATAGTTTGCTTTTAAGAAACCATAGAGTAAAAATGACCGTCTTGCCCCCGGTCTCCGTCAGTTGCCATCACCGGCTTTTAGAGTTAAAAATATTTTCAGAGAAGATCCTAAAATCATTTTATAAAGTATTAAAACTTTTAAATTTAATACTGGGGTAGATGAAAACGGGTTTTTCCTTTTAAATACAAAAAGTTTGTTTTAAAACTTAGAAAACACCGTTTTTGAAAAACAGTCAAATAGAAATGATCACAATCCTACGGATTCTTATAATGTCCATAATATCATCACCCGCCTACTCTAAGGCTTCAAATCTCGATTGATACTAAAATCAATTCCTAACCTCAAATCTCCAAAGATGTCACACAACTAACCACAATCCTAAAACTATTAACTACCATCACAAGACTACTATCCACAATCACAATACTACTAACCACAATCACAAGACAATTAACCGCCTTCTCTAAGGTCTCAACCTTAAAATAAACTCTACGATCTCCACTAGCCTTAACTAGCCACATAGATCACTATGCCAATACACATAACCTCCCCCAAGGATACTAAAGTATACAACAACAAGTATAAAGATTATAATTCATTATACTTTTTAAATTACCACATTTACTTCGTGTTTCACATTCTTCATTTCCGGTTAAGCATTTATAAAATATGAATTTAATTTACAATATTCATAAATTTTAACATGTTCCAATATCATATATACATATCAATAAAATCACATGATGATATGCAATTCACCGTACCCACAGACCGGCTGTGGTACACACACACAAAAACACACCCTCCCAAAGGGTAACCGGATCATTCTCCACCATTCCCCTGAGTCTCCAGGCTCACTAGGGAATGTGGACTTATCATTCCGTTCTTCCCAAGTTCTTTTGACACTTCACACTTTTAACCAAGGAAGACGTCCACCATGAGCTACCGTGCATATAGGGCCTTGGACGATGTGTCCTCCCCCTATATCGTCTGCATTCTCAGAAGATTAGTTCCGTGGGTACAGCACCCCCTGGCCAGTTGTCACGACGATCCAAACACAATCCTACTCATGCACCACACACAACGGATGCAAACAACACCAATTGACTTTTCTCTGCAAAAGGTCAAACCATACACTACATGCACAAACACCCATGTCTCACAATACATGGTGTATGCAACAAAATCATATCTCAACGTAAATATGTCATGCACCATATTTATGAACAATACCCACATGGTAATATCAATATAAATCTCAAAATCTCTTTTCATGCTTTAAAATACAATAAAGCAATTAAATCATATGAAAACAATTTCATATCCAATTCATGTTTTCAAAAATATATTTTCTTTAATTCTTTAAGAAAATATTCAGTTTCCCTTATCCTGCTTTTAAAATAATTTAAACAGATAATCCACGTATAATGAGAGGAACCTAGCATAGCGTCTAAGTTTCTCACGTCCAACGTTTACAAAATTCTCTAGCCCATTTAATTATCAAGGGAAATTCTAAGCCGTCTATTCCTATTCAATTCAATTAGGAATATATTTAATCTCGTAGGAATTAATTTTCTCAAAATTAATTTCTAAATCCTACGCCAATTCTACCCAAATACAGATATTTTAAATTCACAATTTATATATCTATATTAAAATAATTAAGGGTTTGCAGACCCCAAACTACGTCAATAATGTGGAGTGAGAAATAAAATTTCCCACCTAATTTACGTTTACCGAACAGTCCGAAACAACACAGTGTCGGCAATCGAATATGAAGTCCGCCGACAAAAATCGTCCGAAAACTATTTTGAATATATCAAAATGTCCGACTCGACAACCTATACGATATATACGAAGCCCATTAGCAATAGGTTAATTAATTTGGGTAAATCTAAAATACCCCAAACGAAAATTCGAAACTTCAAATCGAATTTCCCGACAAACCGTTCAACGTAAAATTACGAAATTTTTACACGTCGTACCTAACATCGAGACGAAGCTACCTCCGAAAATCAGCCCAAACCGAGGTCGGGAAGTCGACCGAACAAATGGTCGAAGTTTCGGCCAAACAGCACTGTTGCGCGAACTGCTACAGTGCGCGTCGCCTCTGCGCGACCCAGCTACTGCGACCCACCTCCAGCCACATCGTCCACCGTCGCACCACCAGTGCCACCGAGCTCCGCCATAGCCGCAGCTCATCTAGGTCGTCGACCACCAGCCGTGTTTGCTCCGGTCGCAGCTGCTGCTGCGGTGAACCGTCGCCTCCTTGCTCCAGCCGGCCTCTCTCTCTCTCTCTCGCCTTGACCGGCGGAAATGGAGAAGAAGGGCAGACCTGCTGTGAGTGAAGTAGAGAAGGAAGGTGGAGTGTAGTCGTGCAGAGAGAAGTGTAGCAGGTGGTGTGTATATACATATACATATATATATGACCTAATTGCACAACTAACCCTCTAATTATCCGTAATTGTAAAATAACCCCCAAGACTATATATATATAATTATAATTAACTATATATATATATACAGTAAACCCCAATAATTATCGGGAACGCCCAAACATAATCTCGTAAGTCCGAAATAATAACGGGACGCCCAATTAAATATACCGGGGTAGGAACTCAAACATCGGAACACCTAATAGGCCCGATCCAATTAAAATGCGTCGTTGCCCAGTCGAAGTACTAAACGTTAAATGTCAAAACGATACCGCGTAGTCGATATCGATAATTCACGAACTTGTCAAAGAGAAACCGAAATGTCATCCAGTCGACTTTAAAAGTAAACGCGAAAACTTTATACGCGAAATACCAAGGATAAATAATACGTCATGAACAAGTGACGTCATAACCGAAATTAAATTTGAAATAATTTCAGTTAAAAGAGAAAGTAACACGGGGTGTTACAGACATCTACCCGTAGGTATCCTGGTGAGATAGTGACATCTACCCGTAGGTATCCTGATGAGATCGTAGAGTCTTGGTAGAAAGTAACCGGTTAACACCCTTATCTCCACGTGTCGTACAAGTTACACCTATTAGTTGCCCCCCGTTCCCGAATTCGCTTACCGGATTTAGGGAACGTAATCCTTTCCATTGTGATATATATATATTTTTATTTATGAATATATGATTTTTATTTATGAATATATATATATTTCAAAATGCATACTTTAAAAATGTAACCCTAAAATTTTCTTTAAAAATTAAAGGGTCATTTTACTAATTATAGAAAACTTTCAAAAAAAGCATTAAATGATTATGTAAAAGTTTGTAGGGAGGAAAGCTAAATATTTTTCAGCTTCCCAGATTCTGAAATTTTCACATATATGTATATTATATATATATATATGAAAATGGCATGAAAATTCAAAATCAGAAAGCAAACTTTTCACCTTACTGGCTTCATCACCCTCCAACGGTTATAGTTTCAAAAACACCCCAACTTATATCAAAATTTCACATACATATATATATATGAAATTGGCATGAAAAGTCAAAATCAGAAAGCAAACTTTTCACCTTACTAGCTTCATCACCCTCCAACGACTATAATTTCAAAAACGCCCCAACGGTAAAAAAAACTTTGCTTTATAAATTCCTTTCCATCTCCACTTTCACAATTCACCAGTTCTCCTTTAGGCTATACAAGGATTTTTGCTTGCTCCATTAGTTTCAACTTTTCTTTCCTTTTTGGTAGTTTGCATCTTCCTCTTTTTTGGTCTATTTTTTTTATTTGCCTAAATATTTTTATAAAAATATTCTATGGCACCAAAAAATGTAGGGGACGTAATTTCCACTATCCATCTAACCATGCTTGATAAGTTGAAGAAGAAATTTGTATTTCTGTATGAGGTTGAGCTAAATTGTCCAGGTCTAAATCAAAGGGCGCACCACTCCCTTCCACATGGGATGTTTCTCTACACCTCATATTTTGTGTTGGGCTGCGCCTCCCGCTTCCCCAACTGTCGAGAGAGATCTTGGACCATTTTGGTCTTATCCCTTCCCAGCTCTATCCGAATGCCTGGAAGGCTATACTAGGGGCTCCATTTCTGTGGTGCCTGTGCGGAAATGGATCTATGTCTCTTCAAGAGTTTCTCTCTTACTATTACATCCAGCACAATGGTGTCTGGGCCAATTTTTAACTGTAGCAAAGGGTTTCCCACAGGAGACGGGTGACAATCCAAAGCTTTGGTGGAGCCGTTTCTTCCACGCTAAAGGCAACGGATTGGAGTTTCTGGATGCGATCGAAGGTGAGGACAATGGTCCGTCTGTTCTAAAGGAAGCGGGTGATCTTAATGAAGCAGGTAAGATCCATTTTTATTTATTTTTTATTTTTTTATAACAAATCTTCTCTCTTCTGTAGCGAAATGGAAGCTATCCATTTCTCTCTCACCGGAAGAGAAAAAGAATATGAAGGAGAGACTGAAGAGGGAAAAAATTTTCGTGGCCCGGCATAAGGAAGAGTCTTTTTTTAATTCAAGCGCTCTGTCGGGATATTATCTTGGCCATCGTGGAAGTCCTAATCTCCCACCCGTACCTCCTTTCCCTGATTCTCCGAGTGGGAGTTCATTAGCTTTGCCATCACATCCGGAGCTCCATTCTCCGGCATCTGGAGGATGTCAGGTAACTATTGACTCTGGTTAGACCTCCCCTGCTCCTCCGACGACTGACAGTCGGGCATTCGCCAGTCCTTCCCCAATTTCTGGTGGGAGTCGGGCATTTTCTACTCCCGGAGATCTTGGTTCATCCCCGATAGTTGGCTGAAGTCGAGCGTCTTCCATGTCTGGAGATCTTGGTGTACCCCCAATAGTTGGTCAGAGTCGAGCACCTTCCACCAGCTTTAGTGCAGGTATATTCAATTTTATTTTTTATAGGGTTGCTCATTTGCTTTATCTCAAATACCAATATTTTTTTGTGTAAATGGGGGGATCTCAGTGGTTTTCCCAGGATGTGCTTGATAATTTTTTAAACAAAAAGCGCAAGACAGGTTTGTCGCCACTGATTCCCCGCTTCTTCTCCTCCCTGCCTGGCCAAGGTTCTTCTCCCTCTCACCAGATGATGGCGAAAGCATCTTCTGGTCCCATTAGGACCTTGGATCTTGATTCAAATACTAGGACCAGGGGGCCTGCCATTCAAAATGGGTTCAGCCAGTTCTCTAGACCACCTATTTTCAGCCAGTCTCCGTGGCCTGGGCCCATTTTTGGGATGTCCGCCACTTCCTTCGTTCCTGAGTCTGAGTCTTCATTGGGTGATACCGTGATGTCAAACGTGCAGGTAGCGACTGAAAAGCTCATGGGCGATTTGATGGAAGAGGATCTTCGATCATTGGAGAATGAGAATGACTCTATTGTAGAGGTTTATCGAAGATCTCTCCTTGATGTAGGACGGGTTAGTATATCTGCATTATTCATGGTCCACTTTTTATATTTTATATGTTGACCAATTTTTCTTTTTGTAGAATTTGACCCGAGGCAGATACATAGCCCATAGATGCATGCGAGCTGAGTCTGAGAGATATCAGATGGCTGTCAATCACCAGACAGAGATCAACGAGCTTTGGGGCCACTATGAGCGTCACCAGCAGCAGCTTGAGACTGCCCGATTGGAGGAGATCAACAAGCTAAAGGGGACTTATGAGTCTGACCTCAAGAGGGTAGAAGAGAAATATGCCTCTCTTTTGGCCCAACAGTTGGGCGAAACAAGGATTCCTGCAGTTAAGGAATTCAAACACTCTTTTGAGCTCCAGGAGCAGCAACTGGTATATTACATTGGTGGTTTTGAGGATCTACGTGAGCAGGCGACTGCTTTTTATCCAGCACAGGATTTAATCCTAGTGGACGTCGTAGGCAGTAGTTGTTTCTTTTTATTTTTCTATGTTGAATCCTTGTAGTGTCACTGTGATGTTTCATCTTTCATTTTCATTTGATGTACTTTGAAATTTTATGAATGAAACGATGTTTATGGACCTTGACCTTGATTTATGTAGGAAAAACTTGACCTTTCATATTAAGGCAGTTTTTGTGAAAAGATAAGTAGTAATTTTACTCTCTTTTATTTATAGGATTTGGGCTTCACTCAGCCATATCCTTTCAATAATAAGATTATAACCCCGAGCTTCACTCAGCCCCCCTTTCTGTTAGGGGACCCATTTTTTTGGGTGGAAGAATATGTTTATGATAACACAGTAGGTGCTCAAGAATTATAGAAAAAGAATTCTCTTTATTGATAATTGGCGGGATAACCACTCTAACAATTAATGTAAATTAAATAAATTATATTGTAGAATGCTCAATGGCTTATTGCAAACTAAATCTAAGTAAACGAAACTACTCAAAATGATGCTAAAGAAAAGAAAATAGAGGTAGCCTAAACTGACCCTGATGCTACCTTTCCGCTTTTATTAGTGATACTTCCTTAAGTGTTGCGCATTCCATGGACGGGGTAGCTGCTTTTTCTGGGGGGTCTCTAGCCAGTATGCTCCCTGCTGGTATGTGCGGGTTACCCTGTAGGGGCCTTCCCAGTTGGGAGCCAGTTTTCCCATTTTCATAATTTCACGGTTGCTGGTGAGTGGGGTGACTTCTCGTAACACAAGGTCTTCTGGCTGAAATCTTCTCTGTTTTACCTGTGTATTGTAATATCGTGACATTACTTGTTGGTAGATAGAAACCCTCATATGGGCTTGTTCCCTCATTTCCTCAATCAGATCTAAGCTGACTGCCAATTCCTTTTCATTATGTTCTAGATCGTAGTGACTTGTTCTGTAACTTTCCAACCGGATTTCAACTGGGGTCACAGCCTCACTCCCAAAATCAAGGAGAAAAGGGGTCTCACCCATGGGTGTTTTGGTCGTATTCCTGTAAGCCCACAGTATAGCGGGGCAGTTGTTCAGGCCATAACCCCTTGGCCTTCTCTAGACGCTTTTTGATCATCCCAAGAATTATTTTGTTGGCAACCTTTACCTGCCCATTAGCCTACGGGTGTCCAGGAGAAGAGTAGTGGTTTTTTATTCCTAGACCCGAATAAAACTCTCATAATACACTTCCTTCAAACTGTTTTCCATTATCAGACACTATGACCCGGGGAATGCCGAATCTGTAAATGATTGACTTCCAGGTGAAGTCTTTGACATTCTTGGTAGTGATTCGGGCTAGTGTTTGTGCTTCCACCTATTTAGTGAAGTAGTCAATCGCTACTATTGCAAATTTGGTTTGACCCTTATCCCGAAGCAATGGACCAACCAAGTCGATTCCCCACTGAGTGAAAGGACATGGCCTAGTCATGGGTGTTAATTCCAACGCTGGAAGTCTGGGGACATTAGTAAATCACTGGCACTTGTCACATTTCTTCACGTACTATAATGGGTCATTTTGTATTGTCGGCCAGTAGTACCCTTGTCTTATAGCCTTATGGGCTAGAGATCTGCCCCAACATGGTTTCCATATAAGCCCTCATGAATCTCTTTGAGGATATAGTTTGCCTCCGTACTAGAGACACAACGCAAGTATGGAAGAGAAATACTCCATTTATAAAGAACTCCGTTGATGAGAGCATATCTTGTGGCATGAAGCCTTATCTTTCGGGCTTTCATTCGATCTTCTGGTAATTCCCCATCCTGGATATACTTGATGATAAACTGTGCCCATTCCATACCTTGTTCCACTTGCATGATCATTGTAGTCTCTTCTTGGTGAATACTTGGTTGTTGTAAATGTTCCAAGGGAAATATACCATCCTCTAGCTCAATAGCTAAAGCTAAACGGGCAAGGGCATCTGCATGACCATTCTCTTCTCTTGGTATTGGGCAGATTACACATTTTCTGAATTGACTGATCAATTCATTTACCTTCAGTAGGTAAGCCTTCATTTTTTCTCCTTTCGCCTCATATTCCCCATTGATTTGTCCTGCAACCAATCGGGAGTCGGTGTTGACCTTCAGGTAGGGCGCCTACAAGGTTTGCACTATTCAGAGTCCTGCTATCAAAGCTTCATACTTTGCTTCATTATTGGTAGCTTTCAACTTGAATCGGAGGGCGTAAGGGAACCCTTCTCCCTCAGGAGCGAGTAAGAGAAAACCTTCCCCGCTCACCTGCGAGTTGAACGAACCATCCACATATAATGTCCAGAGCACTTCTGGGTCTATTGGTCCTTCTGCCTCAGGGATGAGTATTTTTTCCGAAACTTCAGGGGCTTTTTTTAGAGGATAGATGAACTCTGCCACGAAATCTGCAAGTGTTTGTCCCTTAATCGTTGCTCTGGGCATGTAGCGGATGTCAAACTCTCCCAAATCAACCGACCATTTCACCAGGCGACCGGATGTTTCCGATTTGTGGAGCACCTGCCTAAGGGGTTGATCAGTAAGGACTGTTATCGTATGAGCCTGAAAGTATGGCCTTAATCTCCTAGAAGAAATAACCAGGGCGAATGCTAACTTCTCCATTACTGGGTACCTTTCTTCTGCTCCCCGTAGGACTCGACTTGTGTAGTAGATTGGTCTCTGAATAGACCCATCATCTCTCATCAGGGCAGAACTCACTGTCGTTAGGGAGACAACTAAGTAAAGTACTGGTCGGGCCAACAGGGGTGGAGAGGCGAGATAATTCTTCAAATCCACAAATGCTTGTTCGCACTCAGGGGTCCACTCAAATGCCTTTTTAAGCAACTTGAAGAAGGGAAGACATCTGTCAGTAGCTCGAGAAATTAGCCTGTTGTGGGCAACCACCTTTCCCGTTAACCACTGCACATATTTGGTTGACTGGGGAGACTTCATGTCTAGGATGGCCCGAATCTTTTCCGGATTGGCCTCAATGCTTCTTCTACTGACCATAAACTCCAAGAACTTTCCTGATGATACACCAAAAATGCACTTGGTTGGGTTAAGACGCATTTGATGTTTTCGAAGCACATCAAAAACTTATTCGAGGTCCGCGAGATGATTCTCCTTCTTGACACTCTTAACTAACATGTCATATACGTAGACCTCCATGTTCCTTCCAATTTGATCTTTAAACATGTTGTTGACCAATCTCTGGTAGGTAGCTCCAGCGTTCCTTAACCCGAAGGGCATGACTTTATAGTAGTAAATGCCTCGGTCGGTGACGAAAGATGTTTTCTCACAGTCAAGAGGGTGCATTGGGATATGATTGTAACCCGAATATGCATCCATAAAGCTAAGTAGTTCATTCCCTGAAGTAGCTTCAACCAGCATGTCAATTCTTGGTAATGGAAAACTATCATTTGGTCGGGTTTTATTCAAATCTGTAAAGTCGACACAGACCCTCCATTTTCCATTTGCCTTCTTTACTAGGACCACATTCGATAACCAGTCGGGGTAGTGGACCTCTCGAATGAAGTCTGCCTTTAGAAGCTTGTTAACCTCCGACATAATAGCTGCATTCCTCTCTAGGGCAAACGTTCTTTTATTCTGCTTTACAGGCTTAGCAGTAGAATCCACATTTAGGCGGTGTTGCATAACTTGAGGATCAATGCCCGGCATATCTTCATGTGTCCAGGTAAACATGTCTTGATTCTGTCTTAAGAATCGAATAAGTTGATCCTTAATATCATCGGGGAGCAGTGACCCGATGCTTACTATTTTTCAGTTGCCGCCCTCTTCCAGGCTTACCTCTATGAGGTCCTCTACTGGCTCTAGTTGGGGAGTAATTTCACTTGAGACTGATTCGAGACCTTCGATAGTAAATGCTTCCTGTGACCTTCTATTTTTTAGAGTGGCTGCATAGCGTTCCCGTGCCATAGCTTGGTCTCCTCTTACCTCTCCTAGACCATGATTAGTTGGGAACTTCATTAGCAGGTGGTAAGTTGAAGTTACTGCTTTCAATGCATTGAGAGTTGCTCTTCCGAGGATGATATTGTAGGTGGAAGGGCAATCCACTACAAAAAAATCTACCATGATGGTAAGCTGTCTTGGAGCCACCCCTACAGTGAGAGGAAGGGTCACTATCCTCGGTGGAAAAACCTTCTCTCTAGAGAAACCGACTAGAGGCGATTTGGATGGCTTTAACTGGTCTTTTCCTATACCTATCTTGTCGAAAGCTTCAGAGAATAGCAAATCCGTAGAACTTCCATTATCGATCAGCCCCCATCGGATAGTAAAATTGGCCACTGCCACAATAATCACCAGTGGGTAATCATGGGGATGTTGTACTCCCCATGCATCATCATCGGTAAAGGTAATGACCTGCCCTTCTAGTCGTGGTGATTTAGAAGGTGGAATAGAGGTATCCACCCCTTGAACCTCCATCATATTTCTAGCCCTTCTCACATGAGCTTTTCAGGATGAGCTTGTTTCCCCACCTCCAGCAAACCCTCCAGAAATCACATTGATCTCCCGAACCGGCTGTTTATCTGGTGTGCGACTTCTTCGGGGAGCATCCTGTCGGCCTTTTCCTTTATCGCCATTAGTCGTGAACCGGCTCAAACGCCTTCTCTGGATCAGGCTTTCAATCTGATTTTTAAGGTTGATGCACTCATCTGTCGTATGCCCATGGTCACGATGAAAGTGACAAAATTTATCGCGTGCCCTTTTTGATGAATCCGGTTTCAGCCTGGGTGGCCAGGATAATGAATGATCATCTTGTATCTGAAAAAGGATCTCGCTTGTCGGCTTGTTCAACGGAGTGAAGCTAGTGAACTTATCCTGACTCTTTGCAGGTCGAGATGACCTGTCAACAGTCGGTTGGGATCTCCAGCCTTTAGCTTCTCTCTCGTCCCTGGTAGTTATTGTTGGTATTTTTTTCTCTACTTTCTTTTCTTCAGTCCCTTTTCCTTTTCGGGCATTCATGGCATCCTCCGCATTCATATGCTTCTGGGCTTTAACAAGTAATTCTGTCATCGTCTCGGGCGGTTCTTTTGATAAGGAAAAAAGAAACCTAGAAGACTATAGTCCTCCCATGAAGGTTGTCACTGCTACATTATCATTAACCTCATCAACCTAGAGCATCTCATTATTGAACTGGCTTATATAAGCTCGAAGCGACTCTCTTTTATCCTATTTGACATTTAGCAGGTAGGTGGCGGGCTTCCTGTGTCTACGCCCGGAAATAAAGTGCCCGATAAATTTCCTGTTTAACTCGTCAAAGTCACGAATAGAACCGAGCCTTAACTTATTGAACCAGACCCGGGATGACCCCTTTAGGGTGATGGGAAAATCCCTACACATGATAGTATCTGGGACATCCTGTAAATGCATGAGTGCCTTAAAAGTCTCCGGGTGGTCAAGAGGGTCCTTGGACCCATCAAAGTTCTCCAACTGTGGCATCTTGAACTTCTTAGGTAGGGGAACACTCATCATCAAAGCATTAAAGGGGGAATTAATCATCTGTAGGAGTTCATCCACAATAACGGGGCTTTTGTCCTTCATTGTCTATGCCATATCTTCCATCTGTGCTTTCAGATCTTGGATATGTTGATCCACACCCACGGCTTCTGTAAGATCATTAGGAGTCCTGCCTCGTCGGGTGCTCCGGATCACTTTCCTTCGTTGATCCTGGTTGTGGCTATGCTTTGCCCCCTCCTCCAAATTATTATATCATGTCGCATCCGGGGCGGGAAGAATCGAATCAGCCAGTCGTTGAAGAAGCAAAGCGTTCTGCTGGGTTTGCTGGATTACTTGGCCCATCCCTTGGGCTAGAGTTTGAACCTGTTGTTCTAATACCGCCACACATTCTGTAGGATCGCCTTGTCTGACTGGGTCTAAATTTTGGGGATTTTCAGAGTTGTGTGATGACCTATCATCGCCAACTTCTTGCTCTCCCAGAAAAACATGTGCATCCTCTTGGCCATCAGGTCGGGGAGGATGCACTGGAGGTAGACCGGTATGGGTCGGTGGTACTCTTTGGTTGGTTGGGAGCAAGGGATCATTGGGTTGAATGAGAGGATCTCTGGGTTGTCCAGAGGCATCACCCACCTTACTTTTGCTTTGTAGTTGGACCATTCTAATGCTTTCTAGAAGTAAGAAGCTATCACTTCCCACAAACGGCGCCAACTGATGATGCATAGAATGGTCGGGAATGATGTCGTTCCTGTCAAAAAGAACAAACAGTGATCGGAGGAGGTACTGGAGGGGTACCGGCCAAATAGGCTCCAACGGTCAAGTTAGAACTTGGATCGTTCAGAGAAATATAGCAGGAGTAATGGTGGGTGATTATTGCGTACCACTTTAGGTTAACCCCGACCCTCTATTTATAGAGTCTTTAATGCGATGGTGTTGATATTGTGATAACTACCCATAGGTATCCTAGTGAGATAATGACATCTACCCGTAGGTATCTTGGTGAGATAATGACATCTACTCGTAGGTATCCTGTTGAGATAATGACATCTACCTGTAGGTATTCTGGTGAGATAGTGACATCTACCCGTAGGTATTCTGGTGAGATAATGACATCTACCCATAGGCATCCTGGTGAGATAGTGACATCTACCCGTAGGTATCCTGATGAGATCGTAGAGTCTTGGTAGAAAGTAACCGGTTAACACCCTTATCTCCACGTGTTGTACAAGTTACACCTATCAAGTACATGCCATCTACTTTACTCTAATCTATTCCTACAACATAAAGTTAAATTAAGCATGTCTATATTAACTCACCGAGGCATAGCCTGTGTAAACCTAGGGTTTTAAGTGTTAAGCATCATTGTGTAGAAAATCACGTTATGTTTATGATAACATGATTGTGTAAGAAAATATATTCATTCATTCTAAGATAAGAATTAAGAATAAATATATCATCTTATGTCAAGAATAAGTACGATCACACATCTACTATAATCATCACGGTATGGTCACAGCTTCTCCTCGTTACAATTGAAAACAAATAAGAAACTACATTACTTAGCTAAGGTTTTGCTTGAAAAACCTAGATAACGAATTAGATCCTCATGGTGGTGGGTAACTGCATCATTGATGTAAAAACGACCTCCATGATCTTTTTTCCCGGATCTCTAGGTCTTGAATGACTCCTCCCTTTGAATGATATGAATCTCCAGAGATAGTGCTCTGGAAATTATGGAATTAAAAGCTCTAAAATCATGTGAAGAGAAGTCCAAAAAATTGTGTGAAGAGGAGTCCCCAAAATCCATAGCAGACCTTGGTATTTATTGATAAAAGTGTGGGAAACCCTAAATTGTTTTCCTTTCCTGTCGACATTAGGATTTCCCTTTTATGTGATTTCCTTACAAATTGAGAAAAACCCTTCAATATGATGTATAATATATCTAAAACATGTCCATATAGGTGTTTGGCTCGAAGTCAAAGTCATCCGGGTCAAAATAGATCAATTCGGGTCAAATTAGGATTTTGGCCCGAATATGAAATTTCCAGTTTTTCCTGCAGACATGTCTTACTCTTTTGATCATAAATGGAGCAACATATGTTGGATGGATGCATGTAATAGCTTGTTGGAAATCTGACTTCCAGATCTTGATGTTAGGCTCAAGAATCACTCTATTCAGACCTCTTTTGACTGAGATATGACCCTTCAAAGTTGACTAAAAATTTATGCTGAAAACATTGTAGCCTACGCGCCGCGCGTATGGAGCTACGCGTAGAGCGTAGGTTTGGAGTAGAAATGACACTTTCTAGCCACTTTTAGTTACTGGGTTCGTAGGTGGAGCGTAGAAAAATCCTTGGAAACTATTTTTCTTGATATTTGAAGTGTAGTTTAAGAGTTTCAACTCTTTATGCTCGTTCTTCCCCCCAAACTTAAATCGAGCTACCTATAGAAATATTCAATAAAGCACACATACCCAATATCATAGCAAGGGGAAAAGAAATACAATCATCGCTTTCCAGAAATCATTACTCAATATAGCACAAGGAATGAGTTTTTTTTTTTAAAGATAAACAATGATTTGGCCTTAGGGGTCTACAATCCTATGAATTGAAATTGCAGAAATTAAATAACATACTGTTATACAAACCGAGGCGAGAAACTAAATTTCATAGCCTAGGACCAATGTTTAATGTCTTTGGCATAACAACTTTGCAAAGGGTTGTCCAACACCCTTCCTGTCTTTCACACTTCCACAACATGGTGGAGCGGGTTTGGGAAGTAAATCAGTCTACGATGTCCATTGCGAACACTCAGTAACGAGCAAGACATCCAGCACAAAATAATCATCATAAAATCTCTCTCCTTTGTCATGCTCTACAGTCATCCCATGTTTAGTACTTATGTCCCACGACTTTTCTTTCACCGAATAAGGTAATAAGTCATTTATCACATTATCAATTCCATCAATTACATAGTACTCATCCCCTCATTGTTTATCTTCAAAACGTAGCTCATCAAGACATTGGGTAAATATTGTTTTAGGTTCATTTGTTGTCTATTTTGGCTCTTGTGGTAAAGGAATGGTTTGCGCACTCTTGTCATATGTAATTTCACTCTCAGTTTTAAAACTTTCCTCTGTTTCACTCTACCCGTCCTCCTCGTCTTCAAAATCTACCACTTGATTCGACACTTCCTCCATTCTCACATTTAAAGTATCAACTCGTTGCCCTGCTTGAATTTCTAATCTAGCCCAAGCTTGAGAATTAGAGTTCATTTGGTTTCTAAGCTCTCTCAAGACACTCATTAGTTCATCCCCATCACCAGTTGATCTAGGAATCAGATTTCGATTTTGAAACTGTTTTGGATTTTGGTTGGAGGGTTAGAATGATTGGAATGATTAGGCATTATTGGACTAAAAATCCTGAGTACTGAATGATTGTTGACTTCTATTGAAACATGGTTGAGGATTTTTAGTGTTAGGAAAGTATGAATTGTCTTTATTGCATGTGATCTCAATATGTCGAAGGTTGGCTCTGATTTCTCTCAAAGATGCTATGAATTTATATTCATAGGAAAACGACTCTGGATACAAATATGCACTGGACTCTTCAAATTGGAATTGATTAGATGGTTGCGGATAATAATCTTGTCTATACGGTCGATACTCTGATTCGGGATCGAAATATCGTGGCTCCTCATTAAAGCTTTGATATGAATTTCCTATACCAGGTTGTTCGTATTGTAAATTGGGATGATTTATCCAATCCGGAATATACGAATTATAATATGGAGTACTCGCCGAATTGGTATATCTATTATGCATTTTTATTTCAAAAAATCACAAAATTGTGATTTTGAGGTCCTAAATGACATGTTTTGGCCTAAAATCAACTGGGCTCACTACAGTGAGTTTTGTTCAATGGCCCTTTTTCCCTAAAAAACCTCTCATATTTTGCAAAAATCGGACTTTCTGACAGTTTACACGAAAACTACAGATTGTTTTTTATTTTTCTTTTTTTTTTTTATTTTCTATTTTTTCTAAACTACTCTAACTATGGACAGAAAATAAAGCAAAAATTATGCGTAAAATTAAGATGCACTAGAACTCACAAGTGGTCCAACGACGCAATCGTCACTGCTCCGCCAATTACCTATTCACTTTTAAGTGTACCTCGCAAAAAAACACAATCCAACTTTAGATACAATACAAATAATTCAAGTATACTAAATTACTAAAATTCAGAATATCTGTTAGTCCCTGGCAACGGCGCCAAAAACTTGATGTCCGTCGGCGTGTGCTAAAAATATGTGTTAAGAACGCACCCTTAGGATGACTTAGGTTTTACCCATCGCAAGTGCACAAATCGCTTTGTAGTATAGTTCGGCTTGAAAAGGTTATCGATCCCACATAGACTAAGTCGTATTCTGAATTCTCGTAAAGTAATACTCTTAAATTGCTATGAAAGTATGATTTGTTGTTTTGTGATTGATTAACTGATTAATTAATAAAACAGTAAAGATAGATTAAGAGAAGAACAATAGAAATAAAATCTAGGGTTTCCATACTCCACCACTAACCTCCTAATATAATTCTCTACTTGCTCAATTGCAAGAAGGCGATCCATTACCGTGAATCAGGTCATACCAAAAATAGTCGAATACGTCCCCAAAAAGGATACTATCCAGCGAATTCACTACAACCCATCTCCGGACAGAGTGTAACTACTACATGCCATCTACTTTACTCTAATCTACTCCTACAACATTAAATTAAACTAAAGCATGTCTATATTACCTCACCGAGACATGGCCTGTGTAAACCTAGGATTTCAAGTGTTAAGCATCATTGTGTAGAAAATCACGCTATGTTTATGATAACATGATTGTGTAAGAAAATATATTGAATCAATCTAAGACAAGAATTAAGATGAAATATATGATCTTGTGTCAAGAATAAGAACGATCACACATCTACTATAATCATCACAGTATGGTCATAGCTTCCCCTCATTACAATTGAAAACAAATAAAAAACTACATTACTTGGCTAAGATTTTGCTAGAAAAACCTAGATAACGAATTAGATGCTCATAGTGGTGGGTGACTGCATCGTTAATGTAGAAATGGCCTCCATGATCTTCTTCTTTGGATCTCTAGGTCTTGAATGGCTCCTCTCATTGAATGATATGAATCTCCAGAGATAGTGCTCTGGAAATTATGGAATTAAAACCTCTAAAATCATGTGAAGAGAATTCCACAAAAATGTGTGAAGAGGAGTCCCCAAAATCTGTAGCAGACCTTGGTATTTATTGATAAAAGTGAGGGAAACCCTAAATTGTCTTCCTTTCCTTTCGAGAGTAGGATTCCCCTTTTATGTGATTTCCCTCCAAACAGAGCAAAACCCTTCAATCTGATATATAATATGTCTAAAGTATGTCCATATAGATATTGGTGTCAAAGTCAAAGTCATCCGGGTCAAAACGGTTCAATTCGGGTTAAACTAGGATTTTTGCCCGAATTTGAAATTTCCCGCTTTTTTTGCAGACATGTATCACTCTTTAGATCATAAATGGAGCTACACATATTTTATGGAGGCGTGTAATAGCTTGTTGAAAAGATGACTTCAAGCGCTTGATGTTAGGCTCAAGAATTATTTCATTTGGACTTGTTTTGACCGAGATATGACCCTTCACAGTTAACTAAATATTTATACTGAAAACACTGTAGCCTACGTGCCACGCGTAGGGAGCTACGCGTGGAGTGTAGGTTGGGCGTAGAAATGGCACTTTTTAGCCACTTTTAGCTACTGGGTCCGTAGGTGTAGCGTACCAAAATCCTTGGAAACTATTTTTCTTCACATTTACTCCATTGGAATCCCCTCGACTCCTTTGTTATGATTTTGGAAGTTGCACCTCCAAAAAATGACATTTTCGCCCTCCGGGAGACAATTTTATCTTGACAACACCTCTTTAGCTCTTTTCTTTAATAGAAATGAGCATTTCTCTAGTTAATTCACCAAAGTTATCTCTTTTTCTTCATTAAACTCCTGAAACATGCTTAAACACACATACGACATAAAAATATCAAATAATGTAATGTAAAGACATAACAATAGCAAGATATGGGCCTAAAATAGTCAATATTTGGCACCTATCAAGTAGCTATGCAGTTTTTAAGGGTGCATTTGGGAACCCTTGTTTCCGTTTTTGTTATTGTTTTTTCCACTGTTCACAAAAACAAAAATGTGTTTGGGAGCCCAAAATTTGTTCTTGTTTTTGTGAACAGTGTTGAGGACAAAAATCATGTTTTTTCAACCTTAGTTCAAAATTTAAGAACCAAAAAAACCTATATTTTTGTTCTTGTTCTCAAGGGAAAAAAAAAAAAACCTTATCTCTACCACCGGCTCGCCAGCACCACAACCACCACCACCACCCGCCATCACCACCACCACCACCACCACCCGCTACCATACACACACACGCATATATATATATACACACACACACACAGATATACACACACACATATATATATACACACACATACCGAAAACCCCGAAACCCTCCACCACCGGAACCTTAAACCTAAATTCAAAACCCCCAATTTGAAATCCCCGAAACCCTTCAACCCAAATTTCAAAAACCCCCAATTCAAAACCCTTCAAACCAATTCGAAACCCTAACTACCACCACCTTCGGACATAACGCACTTGAATAGTTGGAAGGAATTGAGAAGGAGAAACAAAGAGAGATCATGTGTGTGTATGTATGTGTGGAACAGAAAGAAAACGAAACCAAGAATTGTTTTATGCCCCCAAACAACTTATTTATTTTTTGTTTTTTGGGCAAAGAACAAAAATGAAACCAAGAATAGTTTTTTGTTCTTTCACCCAAAAATAAGAACAAAAACAAGGGCTTCCCAAACAGGCCCTAAGTCTTTAAAAAAAACATTTCTTCTTAAATTCCCTCATACTTTATGTCTACATTACTCAATCCCCCCAAACTTGAATGAAACCATGTCATCATGGTTTTAATAAACATTAAAACATAGGGATATAACAATATTACCACTTTTTGGAGCAAGATTTCAAAATATAGTGGAAATATCCCCTAAACTTGGTGTGTTCCATAATCTATAGTCTAATCAAGACTAAAACCAAGACCATAGTATAATCATTTAAAAGGAGCCAATAAATATAAGGGAATGGAATTTTTATTAATGACATAAATTAAAGGATAACATGGCCATATGCCTATAATAAATTGAAATTTGCATAAAAGAAAAATAATTGATGGCTTATAGAATAATATGTAGTATATTGAAAATATTTTCTCTCCCCCAAACTTAGTTAGACGAGAATTGAAAAATAGATAAAGAATATAGTTAGATGTAGAGAAATATTATTTGTATATAAATTTACATAAATATATATAAACTTTATGGTCTAAATATATATAATTATACATAAATTATCAGTATATATATATTTATTATTTTTTAAATAAAAATCCTCCCCCAACTTATTTTCAAAAATATCCTTCAGCCCATAAGAATGCGTAATTAATATTATAAATTCAAAAGACGCAATATGAAACAAGAAAATATTTTTTTCATTAATAACTTTTATTTTAAGGGAATAGGTACAAAAATAAATAAGACACGAGTGGGTAAATGACAAGATGTCTTAAACAAACCTCACACTCGCAAAGTATTAAAAGTGAGTAACTTTTCGAAACTTAAAAATAAAATATTCCTCAAAAGGAAATCATAAAACATGCCAAAATATCAAAAGTGATATGTGCCAAATGTTAATCCTTTTAGGCCCCTATCTTGCTATTGTTATATCCTTACATTCCATTATACGGCATTTTTATGCAATTTGTGTGTTTAAGCGTGTTTCAGGAACTTAATGAAGAAAAAAAACTAACTTTGGTGAATTAACTAAATAAGTGCTCATTTTTATTCAAGAGAAGAGCTAAAGAGGTGTTTTCAAGAGAAAAGTGTCTCCTGGAGGGTGAAAACGTCATTTTTCAGAGCCGCAACTTCAAGAATCATTCTAATGGAGTCGAGGGGGTTCAAATGACACTATTCCCAAGAAAAGTGATTTCCATGAATTTTGCTACGCCAGCCCACGCGCCCAGTAGCTAAAAGTGGCTAGAAAGTGTTAAAACTACGCTCAGCCTATGCCCAGTGATTTTTTGCGCGTAGACCTACTACGCGCCGCGCATAGCCCCTCTACGCGCCAAGTGTAGGTGACTCTGCGTATTTGAGCTGTAAAATCCCAAATTTGAGCCCGACTTAAGTATGTGACTCCAACACTTCAATACACGTGATATACACATATTATATACCATAATATAGGGTTTTGATCAGTTGGGCATGAAATTATGAAAAAGGGTGACCTTAGGATTTCCCTCAGCTTTGCCTATAAATACAGAGGTCTACTACAAATTTTGAGAGTTTCTTGTCACGTATAACTTTTAGAGCAGCCTCTAGAGATTCATATCATTGAAGGACAGAAGCCATACTGATAGGAGCCGAATGTTATACACTCTAGGCGATTAATACAATATTGGTAGTCCATATATTTCACTATTTTGGTATTTTTACCCAGTTTTCTTGTCTAAGTGTGTTTTAGGTTCATTGTGTGTAAAATGGGCTAATTTTGGTGAATTAACTGGAATACCGGCTAAAGATCATTCAAGAGTCGGGGCTAAAGTGAAATTAAGTAAAGGAGGACCGAAAGTGAGTTATAAATGAAATACAAGTGACATGGAGATGCACAAAGTGGACCTGATTTGAAGAATTGAGAAAAGAACTACAAAACAACAATAAAGAATTGTGAACGTTCGCTCTGCTAGAAGTATAAAAACTTCAGTGAATAAATTGAAAATGTTCGCAATTTGCGAACGTTCGCCCATGGTCGGATCAGATGACTATGGTAGGACCCAATCGACTTCTTGTGCATTCAAATAATTTCCAGGATGTATATAAGGCAAATGATCCTTTGTCCAAGTCTTCTTCATTATTGTCTTTAATCTTATTTATTTCTTGTGTTGGTTTATTTAATTTTAGTTCCTCTTTTAAATTTCTTAGTTAAAATCTCAACAACCCCAGTTTACTTATTCGCTAATTTAGGATTTACAGAGTCTTAGTTTTTACATAGATAATAAATTAAATAGAATCATTCTATATGGGATCGACCCTTACTACTGTTATACTTGTAAATATATTATTAGTAAGGTTTTAATTTGGTACGCTTAACGACACGCATCAAATTTTGGTGTCGCTGCCGGCGAATCATTTCTAATTGATTTGTTATCTAGTTTGTTTTGATTTTGTCTTCTCATTTTTTTTATTTTTTTTTGTTTTTTTTTATTTTCTATTTTTCAGGTTTAGGTTTTTTAAATGCATAAAAATCCGTACTTTCTGAGATCCAAAAGCTTCTTCCCACCAGAGTTGATATAGAAATACACACTGCTATTCCATCATCATCCGACTCAAAATCCGAACACGAAGAGATGGTTGCTAATAATAGAAATAGAACTCTCATGGAATTAGCGATTCAAAACTTAGATCAACAACCGTTTTGCTTTGAGTATCCTGATAGGTGCTCAATATTGATCATTTTTTGTCCCTATCTTGCGTTTGTTATGTCTTTACATTCCGTTACTTGGTATTTTTATCATGTTTGTGTGTGTAAGCATGTTTCAGGAGCGTAATGAAGAAGCAGAGCTAATCTCAGTGAATTAACTAAGTTCATGTTTGTTTCTATCTTGAAATAGGAATCAAAAGGTGTGTTAGAGCAAAGAAGAGCTACCAGAGGGCAAAATGGTCATTTCCCGACATTGTTATCTCACCAAATGACAAAAATATCATTTTCAGACATTATTATTTCACCCAAAAGCATTGGAAATCAAATGCGACCAAACTAGCTCAAATATGAAAAAATGAGTTTTTACAGCAAAAGATGCAATATACCTTACGTCGTCAAAGAGAAAAAGAGGCATATTGGACCTGAGCTACGGATTGATTTGGACCCTACGCCTTAGACCTACGCCCATGCGTAGGTCAAGAGCGTAGCCTATGCCCCAGACCTACGCCCAAGCGTAGGTCAGGAGCGTAGGTCCCACCTTGTGGCCACGTGACCTCTTTATGTGCAGAAGTTCTTTCGGAATTTTCCAGTTTTGACCATACTTCAATACTTTAAATGATCGGTGATTCCAGACCTCTACATACAGGCTTATACACATATTTATATCAGATTTTAGAGACATTATTCATGTATTATGAAATTACAGAAAATGGCAACCATTAGGGTTTCCCTCACTTGTCTATAAATATGAGAGGGTTAGGTTTAGAAAGGTGTGCTATTTTTGAGTTCTGGTTATGATTTTCACGCACGTTCATAGAGTTCTCACGTTCAAAGTTCAGACTTCCTTCCATTGAAGAGAACTACCATTGAAGACCTAGAGATCCAGAGGAGAAGGTCATGGAGAGCATTTCTACACCGACAATACAGATTCTCTTCGCCATGATCAACTAATTCGGTATCTAGGGTTTTCTCGCAAAACCCTATCCAAGTAATGTAGCTCTAGTTTTATAATCAATTGTAGAGAGGGGAAACTGTGACTATCCTGTGATGATTGTGTTAGATGAGAGACCGTTTTTATTCGTGATACAAGTTTATATACTTGAATTGATTCTTGTCTTAGACTTTTCAAATATATTTATCTTACACAATCACAATTATTCACTATGGGCTGGAACTCGGATGCTTAATCTGTGATTTTCTACACAATGGTGGTCATAAAACTCAAAATCCTAGGTTGACACAGGCCATGCCCTGACAAACTGATATAGACATGCTTTAGTTTATTTTCATGTTTTAATTAAAATTTTTGCATTTACTCTATGTTAGTAGTTGGCATGCACTAATTAGTTTAGTCTTGAGATGGGTTGTCGCGATCCGGTGAGAGTAATCCTTTTGGGGTCAAATTCTTGGCGCGGTGTGACCTGATTCACAGTCAATGGATCGCCCTCATGCAATTGAAATATAATTTGGACTATATCACGCGGTTAGTGGTGGAGTGATGAAACCCTAGTTTTCTCTCTATCTGAATCATAACCATTATTCATTATTGCTTTCTATTTTATTTTCATTAGTATTAGATAATTCACAAAACCAAATTCTTTTCGGAAAAATATAATTCAGTGTTTTTAGACTATTGAAGTGAATAATCCTCGTCTCTGTGGGATCGATATTCCCCTACTCAAGCAAAACTGTCTACAATTAATTTGTGCACTTGCAAAGGGTAAAACCTAAAGTGTCGTTAAGGTGTCATTTTAACCACATATTTTGCACACACCTGACGCTCACCATGTTTTTGGCACCGCTGCCGGGGACTTTGCATTGTTCAATAGCTTTAGTTGTTTATTTGCATTGTGTTATAGTAGATTAAAGCTAAATTTAAATTTTTTGTATGATTTTCAGTTACAATTGAAGAGCGTGAAAGGAAAAGACAAAGTTGCTGAAGTTGTGTCTGGACCCTTTGTGAGTTTCAATTTTACTTGGTTTTTGCATTTAATTTTTAGCTTTGCTTTTTGTTCATAATTTAGATAATTTTAGAAGTTGTTTAGTTAATTTGCTTTATTTAAAAAAAAAAAAAAAATTAGTGTATGTCCAATAGATCGACGCGTTCGAATTCAAATTCAAATTCTACGTTAGTTGTATATGACCCAGAGATCGAAAGAACTTTAAGGCATTTACGAAAATCTATTGAAGAGCGTCATCAGACACAAAAAGTCGAGATAGGTGATAAGAGAGTCAATCCACGAAAAGGACCAGATACCTCATTGAAGGGATTCTATACATCGGACGCGTATGAATCATATACCGAATTTCCAGAAGAGGAAGGTGCAAAACATTTCGAGATCAAGACAAGTGTAATCAACATGCTCCCAAAGTTCTCTAGTCTAAGGATAGAAGATCCGTACCAGCATGTTAATGAATTCTTAGAGGTAGCATAAACTGTTAGGTATGATGGTTTGACTAAAAATGATTTAAGAGTGCGTCTATTCCCATGGTCATTAAAAGACAAAGCAAAAAGATGGTATATTAAATTTACCCAAGCAACTAAACTTAACTGGGAAACACTTAAGCAAGAATTCTTAGAAAAACATTTTCCCATAGGAAAGACTTCAAAAGCACAAGATGCAATTAAGCGATTCAGACAGTTGCCAGGATAGCAATTTCATGATGCGTGGGAGAGGTACAATGAGATTTTGTATAAATGTCCCCACCATAGGTTTTCTGATCAAGATGTGGCTAGAAATTTTTACATGGGTCTAAGTGAAAAGTATAAAAATCTGATAGATGCCTCTACACAGGGTCAGTTTACCTTGAAACCCGCAAGAGAGCTTTTAGAGATGTTTAATAATATTAGTGAAAATGCCCTTCAGTATGAATCTGATCTAACGTCTAGAGATGGTCAGGATAGGCGATCTGAAAAAGCATTTGAGGTTAATCATGATATGAAAAATCCAGTGGTATTGATAGAGGAGAGGTTAGAGCGATTTGAAAAACTTTTTACCAAAAGAAGTCATTCTCCTAAAAGAGATGTTTATGAGGTTGAACTAGATTATTCTAAAAATGAGTGTGAGGACGTAATAGCTGCTAATGTCAATGCAACATGGAATTACTCAAATAATACCATGTTATCCAACTCATACTCTCCAAATAATAGGACTCATCCATTCATATCCTATAAGTTCACAAATGTGGAGAATCCTCCAGAAAAAGTTCAACAAGGATAGTGATCCAATTCTTAATCCAATTTCAACCAAGGCAGCAATTTACCTCACAGCCAAGGTTTCAACAGAGCCAACAATCATTCCAATCTCAACCAACTATACTGGCTCGCAATTCTCAATCAAATTTGCAAACCATATAACCACCTAATAATTCTCTGGTTCTTCAGCCATTCAATAACAACCAAGTTATCCGACCATTCCAATATCAGTTCCAGCCTCAAAGAAGCCAAGGTCCCCCACCAATACTAATTCACGTGAAGAACTCGAAAAGTCTACGAAATCCAATTTTGGGGAATTTGTTGTTTATTGCGATTCGGTAAGTTTTGATCCATTCTTTTGGTTTCAATTACTTAATCTAACTATTGTAAACTAGTATTGACGAACGAGACTTATTGAAATCGTGTTTTCTCAAAAAGTTGGGTTTCCGGATTCATATACGGATTGAATATCGAATTTTTGAGATGAGGTCTTGTTTAATCATCATATTAGAATACTTTAGATATAGTTTTGAGTTTGATTCAGAGTCCAGATAGTTTTTGATAATTTTCATAACAATCTGAATTCTGTAGGCATGGCTCGCGTAAAAGGAATAAGGAAGGCTGTCGCGGGAGCATCTACGTTGGGGATGGAAGTATAGAGAGATAGATCATGCTCACCACCCCTAGAGAGTACGTGGCATGTATGATATAGTACCCGGGCACCGAGACCGGTGTATGTTAACCCGGATTCGTAAGATGAGGAAAAGGCTGAGAGGTCGAGGGCACCAACAGAGGGCATCGAGCTAGATTTGAGATATGGTCAGATAAGAGTTTAACCTACTACACTAAACGCATCATCACGACCCCGGGCACAGTCTTTAATCCTTGAACTATCACTACTGCCACATGAGTAGGAGACATCCGATGAGCAGACAACCGAGAGTGGTGATAGTGAGGATGGGTAGGCAGAGTAGAAGGATGAGCTGGATGATGTTGAGCATGGTGAGGTGTCGTATCCTGAGCTGAAAATTGATGGTGACGAGGGTGAGCTCATTTCCTATAGATGGAAGCATTCCACGGTCTCCAAGGAGATGCTGATGACCCGAGCATTGAAGAAGGGGTTCTGACAGGAACACATTTATGCTATTGTGCCACTTGAGTGGATAGAGCCAATTCCACATTGGACCATAGGCGTACTGAGGGAGCGCAGATTCTTGCCGATCCTAGCCTCAGCTACACCACACATTTGCGTTGACATGATTAACGAATTCTGGCTTCATATGAGGCATAACAGCAGAGGAACTTAGCTAGTGATAGTGGTGCAGAGGCAAGAGTTTGAGATTACTCCCGAGAGTATTGCTGCTACGTGGGGTATTCCACACGAGTGCCCTCTAAAGCTAGAGGAGCGGTTCCCACCTATGTCAGACCTACTTTCACCACTTAATGATATGGTTAGACTGCAGATCGATGAGCAGTGGGTCGATAATAGGCGTAATGGGACCAAGAAGTCCAACTATCATCCGATGTTTTGGCTCTGGGATGTGATAGTTCTGTCCAATGTGCTACCACATAGCCATCAGACCATGTGCTACCCACCATTTCCAGTACTGCACTACGCTTTCGAGTTTGGTCACTGGTATTCTATTCCACATGCCCTTTAGCAGACTTTATTCTGGCATTATATTCACTTGCGCCGGGAGAACAAGATCGGGACTGCTAAGTTTCAAATAGTTCTTCCCTGCCTTGTGATGAAGTTAATGTTTTATCAAGGATTACAGATGGATGTTGAGGATAAGTATGCAGCGCTGATTGTGTATGGCAAGAGAGCGTGGAATAAGGGGTGGATCAAGAAGGGTCCAGCGGCAAATGCTCACCGACGCAAATTCGAAGGAGTTTTATTGCCAGGTGCGTAGGAGGATGATGCAGAGCAGGCTATACCAGATGAGATGCCTGAGGTGGAGATGCCACAGGCTGAGGAGGCTACTAAAGGAGGTGATGTTCCACAGGGCCTGGCTGGGGGTGTTGTTGTGATGACTCAGGCTCAATACGACCAGTTGATTGGATGTATTGAGGGATTGGAGCGCTCATTTGCAGAGGAGAGGCAGGCCCGACAGCGTGAGCACCGTGAGATGATGGATAGGTGGGATATTATGATGCAACATATGGGAGTGACAGTTCCACCACCACAACGACCTCCGGATGATGCTATGTAGTTGTAGTTTAGTTTTGTTTATTTTATTTTATTTTTAGGATTTCTTGTTTTAGTTGTCCACAATAGAGATCAATCGTAGAGCGGAGAGTCAGTGTTCGATCTTTTGTGACCGCTTTAACGATTATCTCTAACTGTTTGTGATATTTTTGCTTTTGTATAAAATGATAAGTTTTGACCACTTTTACTAATATGAGTGCCATACTATGTTTATTACATTGAGTATGTGTGATTTTATTTTCGCACTATGAGGACATATGTGCGTTTAAGTTTGGAGGTGCATCGGTTATTGTGAAAATGTATTAGAAAACGTGTCATGAAAAATATATATATATATATATTAAGCCCTAATCTACACCCAAGCGTAGGGTAGTACGTGGGTGGGCCAGAAATTTGAAAATTTTATCCATGTTTGGGATGGTTTGGCATGGTTTGTACTTATACATGTATTAGGGTTTGTTTAAGTTATTTTTAAAAATTTGTGTAGAATATTTGTAGAATTTTTAAAGTAATCCTAATCTGACAAGGAGACGGATTGCAAATAGAAATTTAATTAGTTATTGTTTCCCCTTTCCTAGTCAGTTAAGGGTTTTAAATCATTTTTATCTTCTAATTATACTACATCTATCTATAAATACGTCCATAGGGTAAACACAATTCACAATTCTCAAGGAGTGAGCATTAGATTAGGTATTCTTTTTCTATTCTTCTTTTATTCTTTCTATTTCGAGGAGGGTTAGTATGGATAATGCTAATGAAGATTATTTTGACCCAGAGGAATTTATAGAAGGGACGGAACCATATGTGGTCATAAAGAGCAGAAATAAAGGAGCTACGAGTCAAAAGGGAAGCCGAACCACACCAAAATCATTTTTGTAGTGTCGGTTGTAATTTGAAGAGATATTTCATCCGAAGAGGATGAATCGAGTATTATTTGCGCCCGGAAGGAAAATCCTTAGAGAACGAGGATTGAAGAGTTTAGAAAAACTGGCAGGTGAAAAGGTATGTCCGGGCTTGGTCCAAATTTTTTATGAAAATATGATTATTTTGGGACTGCCAGGATTTGAGGTGATGAAGGCTAAAGTGACTCGATGGAGTGCTCCTGTTGTGATTGAAAGAAAAAGTATTGCCGATGCATGGAATATACCAATCGGTACTCCGACAAACTTATAAGGAATATTGAAGGAGCATCCTGTAGTATGGCCACATAAAGATGAGAAGATGGTTCAGGAATTATGTGCAGTATCAGATCCAAAAGATAAGACGTGTGATAATTGGTGGTTGAAGTCGGATCTGCTTTATTTGATTGTGTCGTTGCGGCTCAACTTTGGCCTAATAATCGAACTAGTGCAAGAGATCACACTATGCTTAGAACTTTGTATACCCTAACTCATGGGTATGAAGTGTGTGTTCCAACATTGATTATGGCTGAGATGTCAGTTGCTCGAGCAATTGTAATTAGAGAATGGGCGGGTGCCGATAAATTTAAATATTATCTTTCATACCCGTTTTTACTATCAAAGATCATTGTTGAGCAGTTTGGTGATAGAATGAAGGAATTGGATAAGATATGGTGGAAAATTATGAAAATATATCCGGAGGAAGATTTAGAGGAGTTGAAAGAGACTGTAGACTGCCGGATATGGTTGAAGAGTGTCGTGTCAAGTGAGGAAGAAGAAGAGGCGGACTAGGATTTAGGTTTAGGATTTTTAGGTTATTTTATTTGTAGGAACAGTAGACCGTTAAGGCCACGTCTTTGTTTCTTTTTTTCTTTTTCCTTTTTTTGTTATTTTAGGATTGTAGGTCCTTAAGGTCAAAATCAGTTTTTTTATTATTATTATTTTTGTTATAAAAAAAATTCAATAATAAAAAAAAAGAGAATCTTTAATTCCTTGAAAACATGTGTTGATTTCTATATATTTATGATGAAATTTATTTTCCATTGATATGATTGGGTATGTGTGCTGTGTTGATGATATCTCCAGGTGATCCAATTCAAGTTTGGGGGAGAGGATTTGAGCTTTGCTTTGGAATCCAAAAAATTAAGCTTCAAGGGTAATTGTATTTGTTCTCCTATTTTATTTTTGACCATGAGGACATGGTCTGATTTAAGTTTCGGGGTGAGGGTATAGTATTACAAGGAATAAAAATTTTTGAGCAAAAATAAAAAAACATTTTGGAACAATTCTTTATTTTCATGCATGAATGTTTGGCATTTATAGTTTGATTAAGTTTGTATATAGGATGCATGAATAGTATGTGATGTGATGTTCCTACTCATGAGAGTAATGATTAGATCAAGTTAGTGAAATGATGTGGTTTACATGGGTGAGTGATTAGTGAAATTGAAATTAAGGAGGACGACTTTGACCTATAAACACAAGCACACATTCACTATGAGAAATAGATTATTTTTTTACTATGTAGTTGAAAAATAATTTTGCCACAATAAAAGGGGAGAAGGGAATTTGTTTTTGTTGAAATGGAGAAAATTAAAAAAATCTTTTTGAGAAAATAAAATGCAAAACGCAGTTTTTTGATTTGAGTAACCGGGTTTTGGTATCACCACTATCACTGTTCTCATTTAAAGGGGAGAAGACTGATGAACATAAATCTCATGGAAGAAGCTCGGGCCCAATTGGTCGGGACTAAAAATCCTCGCTGGAAAGTACGGAGACTTAGAAAGACAAAAAGGGATGAAAAGTGGAAACATGGAAAGAGTACATTTTTACTAAAAATGGCAAAGTTTGATCAATGAAGTAGGAGAAAAGAAACTGAAATATTGTAGTTGAATGTTCACAAAATCACGAAAGGTTGTCTAAATTTTAAGTAGAAAGTAGCAAAATCATTCATTTAAGTGGGGACCATTCATAACACGAAGCTTGATATAATTATTGTTTGGTATTGAGTGAGAATATTTGCATTCATATTATCTTGTGTGTTGTATCATAGCTTATTTGACTTGTGTGTGTGAATTCATGAATGTGTAATTACAAAATATGTTTGTAGGTACCATCACTGGAAACCTACACGAGACTTCACTCATCCACTAGGCGTAACCTAGGGGTTTAAAAGGTTTGTTACATGTGCTAAGTGTAATCGTTGCCCTCACGAAAGTAAGGGATTAGGTTAGAGTAGATAGGGTAGATAGAATAAGAATCATCATAGATAGTTTCTCTGAGTTTATTGCTAAGGGACTAGCAATATGTAAGTTTGAGGGTGTGATAGGTGCTCAATATTGGTCATTTTTTGCCCCTATCTTGCGTTTGTTATGCCTTTACATTCCGTTACTTAGTATTTTTATCCCATTTGTGTGTGTAAGCATGTTTCGGGAGCTTAATGAAGAAACAAAGCTAATCTCGGTGAATTAACTGAGTTCGTGTTTGTTTCTATCTCGAGAAAGGAATCAAAAGGTGTGTCAGAGCAAAGAAGAGCTACCAGAGGGCAAAATGGTCATTTTCCGACATCGTTATCTCACCGAAGGACAAAAATATCATTTTCAGACATTATTACTTCACCCAAAAGCAACAAGAGTCAAAAGGGACCAGTTTAGTTCAAATATGAAAAAACGAGTTTTTAAAACAAAAGATGCATTATACCCTACGTCGTCGGAGAGAAAAGAGGCAGATTGGACATGAGCTATGCTTTGGTTTGGACCCTACGTCCTAGACCTACGCCCAAGCGTAGGTCAGGAGCGTAGGTCCAACCTTGTGACCACGTGATCCTTTTACGTGCAGAAGTTGTTTCGGAATTTTCCAGTTTTGTCCCTACTTCGATATTTTAAGTGATCGGTGATTCCAAACCTTTACATACAAACTTATACACATATTTACATCAGATTTTAGAGACATTATTCATGTATTATGAAACTACAAAAAAGGGCAACTATTAGGGTTTCCCTCACTTGTCTATAAATATGAGAGGGTTCGGTTTAGAAAGGTGTGATATTTTTGAGTTCTGGTTCTGATTTTCATGCACGTTCATAGAGTTCTCACATTCAAAGTTTAGACTTGCTTCCATTGAAGAGAACTATCATTGACGACCTAGATATCCGGAGGAGAAAGCCATAGAGAGCGTTTCTACACCAACAATGCAGATTCTCTCCACCATGATCAACTAATTCGGTATCTACGGTTTTCTCGCAAAACCCTAGCCAAGTAATGTAGTTCTAGTTTTATATTCAATTGTAGATAGGGGAAACTGTGACTATACTATGATGATTGTGTTAGATGAGAGACCGTTTTTATTTGTGATACAAGTTTATATATTTGGATTGATTCTTGTCTTAAATTTTTCGAATATATTTATCTTACACAATCACAATTATTCACTATGCGCTGGAACTCGGATGCTTAATCTTTGATTTTCTAAACAATGGTGGTCATAAAATTCGAAACCCTAGGTTGACATAAGTCATGCCTTGACAAACTGATATAGACATACTTTAGTTTATTTTCATGCTTTAATTTACTTTTTTGCATTTACTTTCTGTTAGTAGTTGGCATGCATTAATCAGTTTAGTCTTAAGATGGGTTGTCGCGATCCGGTTGAGAGTAATTCTTTTTGGGGTAAAACTACTGGCGCGGTACGACCTGATTCACAGTCAATGGATCACCCTCATGCAATTGATATATAATCTGAACTATATTATGCGATTAGCGGTGGAATGAGGAAACCCTAGTTTTTTCTCTCTCTGAATCACAACTATTATTCATTATTGCTTTCTATTTTATTTTCATTAGTATTAGATAATTCACAAAACCAAATTCTTTTTGAAAAAATATAATTCAGTATTTTTAGACTATTGAAGTGAATAATCCTCATCTTTGTGGGATCGATATTCCCCTACTCAAGCAAAACTATCTACAATTGATCTGTGCGCTTCCAGAAGGGTAAAACCTAAAGTGTCGTTAAGGTGTTGCTTTTAACCACATATTTTGCACACACCTGACGCCTACCAAGTTTTTGCAACTTTTCCTTTGAGTATCCTGCCCTTGAGGTAGACTTTGAGCTAAAATATGGACTAATCCATCTCCTGCCAAAATACCATGGTCTTGCAGGAAAGGATCTGAACAAGCACCTTAAGGAGTTTCATGTGGTGTGCTCTACCAAGGCTCTATTACCTTTCTCCCGGTACGGTTAAAACATGGAATAAAATGAAGAAGTTGTTCCTGGAAAAGTACTTCCCTACATCAAAAGTCACAACTATTAGAAAATAAATCTGCAATATTCGGCAATTTAGTGGAGAGTCACTCTATGAGTATTGGGAGCGCTTTAAAAGATTATGTGTTAGTTGCCCTCACCACCAGATTGGTGAGCAGTTTCTCATCCAATATTTATATGAAGGATTAATGCATATAGAGATAAGCATGATCTACGCTGCTAATGGGGGAGCTCTAGTAGATAAGACACCTGAAGCTGCAAGGATACTGATATCCAACATGGCAGCAAATTCCCAGCAGTTTAGCATTCATAACGAACCACCGCCCATTAAGACAGTGAATGAGGTAAGCGCATGTACTCTTGAACAATAAATTGCTAACCTTACTTCACTTGTGCAACAAATGGCTGTAGGAAATATACAGCAAGCTAAGACATGTGGAGTGTGTTACAATGGGGGCATCCAACCGATATGTGCCCATCTTTGTAAGACAGCAACATGGAGCAAGCTAATTGTAATACCCCATATTTTTATTATTTATATATATTAGGTATATTTAATTAATTAATTAATTATAAGTTAATTAAATGGGCTATACTATATTTTTGAGTTAATTAGTTGGGCTTATTAGCTAATGGGCTATATTATATTTTTAGGCCCATGAGAATTATGTAAAATAAATATATATATATATATATATATATAAAAAGAAAACCCTAAGTTAATCCTACGTTTCTATCAGACAAATAGAGGAGAGAACAGGATTGCAATCGCGTAGAAGAGAGAAGAGAACATCGATCGGCCTACACTTCGCGTGTGATTTAACCTAACGATCAGGCAAGTATAATGTTCTTCTCTTCCCCTTTGAACCCATAATCTTAGCATCTATGTGCCCTAGTTGTGTATGATTTCATGCATACGTGTATCTATAGATTTGTAACTGTTACTGTATATATTTATATATATATATTTATTCTGCTAGTTGAAAGTTTTTATTTGTTAATTAAAAAAATTTAATACGTGTAAATAGCTTCGAAGGATTTATTTATTTATGTCCGGAAACACATATGTATGTATAGATTTAGAACAGTTGGTATAGGCGGTGATCACACGTGTTCGTAATAAGGCTGTTGCGTATCTGAAGGATTTGTGCATGTCATATAGTTGGGTATAGGAATCTGAGATTGAATTTTTTGTTCATGTACAGATGCCTACTTGACAAAGATGTTATTTAGTATTAATTATATAGGATACGTGTGAGACGATGGATCCATAAGCCTGAGATTTTGCATGATTGGTTGTTACATATATATATATGTATATGGGTAACCTTGTGTAAATAACAAAAGTAAGTAATTAGAACGGTGATAAAAGAATTTGTAATGACAGAGAAAGTCTGGTGGCTTTAAATTCATGCATATATATGTGGTTATGGAATGGTGTCTTATAAACCACATGGTGGGCCTATGGGTAATGATTGGAATGGCTTATGGCTAGCAATCTGTTGATTAAAGTATTAGGATGATGTGAGCTTTATTTTGGTGGATTAATTGACTAAATCAATTTCATACGGATTAAAATTTAACGACCCTGTTGCAGTGAATAAATTTTGGAAGACCATATATATAAATTGTATGTACGGTGTATATAATTTATGTGTATGAATACATGTTCGGATGAATTGTCATGTATATGTATTATATATATTTTCTTTTTGGTGATTGTGGAATGGAAAGGGAATCACGATAAACTGACTACTAAGCCAGTCTCATCTATACCATAGTCAACTAGTCACAGTAGTGATAAGTTGTCGGGTACGTGGTTATGGTTAGGCATGGTTAAGTTGCCTATTGGCTTATGCTTTAATTATGGTTGCACTTTATTTGTTTTGTCTATAGGCTTTTGTGATGTAATTATGGTTGCACTTTATTTATTTTGTCTATTAATTTGCTATTTAGTTATGGTTAACCTTTATTTGTTAGTCTATATTTTTGGAGGATTTTTATTTACGAGTTGTACAAAAAGATATAGGAATTATAAATTTTTTATTATTATATTTGGATGGGTTAGATGATAGGATTATTGGTACTCTGTTTGGGATCATGTAGAGTCTACTCTGCTCGTGGGTCTGACCCACCGTTGTTGTTTCAGGTTCTCAGCAG
Organism: Cornus suecica; assembly: GCA_963922005.1. Lineage (NCBI taxonomy): Eukaryota > Viridiplantae > Streptophyta > Magnoliopsida > Cornales > Cornaceae > Cornus > Cornus suecica. The sequence goes on from OY998238.1 coordinate 74,617,499, forward strand.
TTTCAACCACAGGGTTGAGGTCTCTTATCATTTATTCGCGAGTTCTCCCATTTGACATCAGTTCAGAGTAGGGACTCAATTTTGTTATATTTTTTTTTATTAAGGTTTAGGGGTCCATAGATATGGATTCCCGAGTTGTACCCTTTGGGGTTTTTGATTTATGAATTTATTTATTCATGAGAATTAAACTTTTGATACTCTGTTATTCATTAAATATGTCTTTTGCTTCCGTGCTTGTTTATTATTGAGTGTTGATGCACCTGAGTTTTCGGTATAGGCCTGGCCAACCTATGCTTGAAAATTAGGGGGTGTCATACTAATGCCATGGGTAGATTCCCTGGGCAACCGAGACAATGGTATGATCCTTTCTCCAACACCTACAATGAAGGATGGAAGTATCATTCTAACTTTAGATATGGGAACCAACCACAAGCCATTCCAAATGCCATACTTAATAGGCCACCGAGTTATCCTCAATAAATAATGCAACAACCCTATCAAGCCTGACCACAACCGGCCCCACAAAATCATGGTACGTCACTCGAGGATCTTGTAAAAGCTCTTGCTACTAATTCAGTACAGTTTCGATAAGATATGAGAGCATTTCAACAAGAAACCTGAGCTAGTATTCAGAACTTGGAGACTCAAATAGGCCAATTGGCCACAACTGTGAGCCGGATGGAAGCTCAAGCCTCGAGTAAATTGCCATCTCAAACGGTGATTAACCCGAAGGAAAATGCAAATGCGGTGACACTACGAAGTGGAAAGCAAGCTGAAGCACCCACCACCTAGGAGGACGTCATTCCCTACTCCACCAAACCGACCCTAACTCACCTCAGGTAAGTACCCCTAAACCCTCTACTTCTTCTTTTATTACTCCTCCACCATTTCCTAGCAGGTTCAAAAAGTCTAAAAAGGAGGAGGAAGAAAGGGAGATTCTGGAAACCTTCTGCAAGGTAGAAGTAAACATCCTCTCCTTGATGTTATTAAGCAAGTGCCTCGATATGCTAAGTTCCTAAAAGAATTGTGTAGCAACAAGCGGAAGCTAAAAGGGGATGAAAAGGTAAGTGTGGGGGAGAATGTTTCGGTCGTTCTTCAAAGGAAACTCCCTCCCAAGTGAAAGTATCCGGGCACATTTAAAATCCCATGCACCATTGGAAACACTAGGTTTGAGAAATGCATGTTAGATCTAGGAGCATCAATCAATGTCATGCCTTGTTCTATTTATGCTTCATTAAATCTTGGACCATTAGAGGAGATCGATGTTATTATACAACTCGCTGATCATTCTAACGCCTATCCTAAGGGAGTTGTTGAGGATGTTTTGGTGCAGGTAAATGAATTGGTTTTCCCCGCAGATTTCTATGTTCTCGAGATGGAGGATAAGTCATCTCCCAACCCAACACCAATTCTTTTGGGGAGGCCATTCCTGAAGACATCCCAGACCAAGATCGATGTTCATGATGGCACACTCACTATGGAGTTTGATGGCGAGATCATTCGGTTTAATATTTTTTATGCCATGAGGTATCCTAGTGACTTACATTTTATTTTTGCAATTGACATAATTGATTCTTTGGCGCAACAGCTTTTTGAGCTAACTGGAAATGACGGATTGGAAGTTGCTATCAGTGAAAATCTAGAGTCATACATTCCAACTGGGCTAAAGCTAGATGTACAAGTGACGGAAGATGTGGAGAATGTTGTGGAAGATTTGGAGTCCTGCCCACCATTACAAAAAGAGGTATAATGTTTCTTTTCTTGTTTTGCCTTTATCTAACTTGAAACTCCTACCTTCTGTGATGCAGGCACCTACATTGGAGTTTAAACCGCTTCCGTATCATTTTAAGTACGTGTACTTGGGTGAGAAGGATACATTGCCCATCATCATTGCGAACGACCTCACCAATCTTCAAGAGGAAAAACTTGTTAGGGTATTTAGAGAACATAAGACGGAAATTGGATGGACCATAGTCGATATCAAGGGAATTAACCCTGCCATGTGCATGCACCAGATCCTACTTGAAGAAGGATCAAAACCCACAAGAAAGGCTCAACGCCGGCTAAACCCTCCTATGATGCAAGTTGTGAAAAAGGAGATACTGAAGCTTCTAGAGGTTGGGATCATTTATCCCATCTCTGATAGCAAGTGGGTGAGCCCGGTACAAGTAGTGCCAAAGAAGTCTGGAGTCATGGTGGTGAAGAACAAGGGCAATGAGCTAGTCCCTACACGTGTCCAAATTGGGTGGGGAGTTTGCATTGATTACCGGAAGCTCAATTCGGCAACTTGCAATGACCAATTTCCTTTGTCATTCATTGATCAAATGCTTGAAAGGTTAGTCAGTCATTCTTACTATTGTTTTCTTGATGGTTACTCAAGTTATAATCAGATAGCTATCGCTCTAGAGGACCAAGAGAAGACAACCTTCACGTGCCCGTTTGGTACATTTGCCTTCCGACGCCTATCGTTCGGCCTTTTCAACGCTCCAACCACATTCCAAAGGTGTATGGTTACTATCTTCTCTGACTATGTAGAGAACATCATAGAGACATTCACGGATGATTTTAGTGTCTATGGTGATTCTTTTGACCGATGTTTAGATAACCTTACACTTGTGCTTAAAAGATGCATGGAAACTAACCTTGTCTTGAATTGGGAAAAATGTCATTTTATGGTTGATCAAGGTATAATTTTGGGACATGTAATTTATTCTAGGGGAATAGAGGTTGATAAATCTAAGATAGATCTTGTGTGTTCCTTACCACCTCCCACAAGTGTATGGGAGGTCCGTTCTTTTCTTGGCCATGCAGGTTTCTATCATAGGTTTATCAAGGATTTCTCCAAGATAGCACTTCCGATGCAAATTGATTTAAAAAGATGTGTCATTTGATTTCAATGATGACTGCAAAAAGGCATTTGAGAGATTAAAAAGAGTCTTAACTTCCACACCGGTAATCCAGCCACCAAATTGGGACTTACCATTTAAGATCATGTGTGATGCCAGTGACTACGTCGTGGGTGCAGTTTTAGGTCAGCGGGTTGATAGGGTCCCATATGCCATATACTATGCTTCTCGAACCCTGAATGATGCCCAACTCAATTATTCCACCACTAAAAAAGAGCTTTTAGCCGTTATTTTTGCTTTAGAGAAATTTCATTCTTATTTGATTGGAACTAAAGTAACCGTTTTCTCTGATCATGCAGCTCTTAGGTACTTGCTCACCAAGAAGGATGTTAAGTCATGCCTTATTCGATGGATAGTCCTCTTGCAAGAGTTCCACTTGGTGATTAAAGATAAGAAAGGCTCTGAGAATTTGGTTGTGAATCATCTTAGCCAGCTTGTTTAAGAAGAAGATGCACTTCCGCTGCATGAAAATTTTTCGGATGAGCAACTACTAGCATTGGGCATGCAACCTCCTTGGTATGCGAACATTGTGAATTACCCAACTTTCAAGAGGTTGCCGGATGTGTTGACCAAGGCACAAAGGAACAAGGTCAAAAGCGATGCCAAGTACTACAGCTGGGATGATCCATATTTGTGGAAGCATTGCTCCGATTAAGTGATTAGAAGGTGCATACCTGAAACTGAATTTCATTATATTCTCACTTTTTTTCACTCTTATGCTTGTGGATGACACTTTGTACCCAAGAGGACCGCTCTTAAGGTACTTGATAGTGGTTTCTATTCGCCTACGATCTTTAAAGATTCATACCTCTTATGCAAGTCATGTGATCATTGTTGGAAGACAGGTAACTTAGGTGCCAGGAATCAAATGCCACAAGCCCCCATACTTATTGTAGAGATTTTTGGTGTTTGGGGCATTGATTTCATGGGACCTTTTCCTTCCGCTTTTGGTAATGTTTATATCTTACTTGCCATTGATTATATTTCGAAGTGGGTGGAAGCAAAAACCACTAGAACTAACAATTCTAAGGTTGTTGTATATTTTATTAAGACTCATATGTTTGCAAGGTTTGGAACACCTAAGGCCATGATAAATGATAGGGGTACACACTTTTGCAACAGGTCAGTGGCAACCATACTCAAGTGGTACGACATTAGCCACAAAGTCTCCATAGCGTACCATCCACAAACTAATGGGCAAGATGAGGTGTCAAATTAGGAAGTAAACACCATCCTTGATAAGACTGTCAATCAGAATAGAAAAGATTGGAGTTTGCGACTCGATGACGCACTTTGGGCTTACATGTAGCATACAAGACACCCATAGGTATGTCACCCTACCAGCTAGTCTATGGTAATCCATGCCACCTTCCGGTAGAGTTAGAACACAGAGCATGGTGGGCAGTGAAATAATGCAATATGGAGATGAAAACCGTAGGGGTTCAAAGGAAACTCCAAATGCAAGAACTAGAGGAGATTATGAATGATGCCTATGAGAGCTCGAGAATCTATAAGGAGAAAACCAAGGCTTTTCATGATAAGATGGTCCATAGGAAGAATTTCATTCTTGGACAGAAAGTTATTCTATTCCACTCACGCCTTAAGTTATTTCCCGGTAAATTACGTTCTCGTTGGGTTGGACCTTTTGTTGTGACTAATGTTTTTCCTCATGGTGCAGTTAAAATCCGGAGTTCAAAAACGGGTAAGGAATTCAAGGTCAATGGACATCAGTTGAAGCCCTACTTTGAGTCCTTTGTTGAGTAGGAAGTAGAGGATACACCACTCTACGAACCTAATTATGCTGATGAGTGAAGGAGGGGTTGCATCAAGCTGAGGACAATAAACCAAGCGCTATTTGGGAGGCAACCTAACGGATGAAGAAGAGATTTGGAGAGCTAGCCATACACAGATTTGATTCTTCTAACTTTCACTTGTTTTCTCTTTCCGATTTGTTATTTATTTGCTTTTAAAAAAAATTAAAAATTAAAAAAGCACCATCCCCTTATTATGTGGGTTGATTTTATCTTTTTGATGATATGATTTTGGAAAGTTATATAGTTTTTGTTTCTTTCCACTTGATATGATCCATGGTATATGTGTTTCTTGAAGTTCTTAACAGTATTGTATAATTGAAGTTTGGGGGGGGGGAGCAAATGAGTATGACCACACTATTTCCAAAATTACGTGTCAAGTCGGTAACTATTTTCTATCCTTGTTTTAATTTGTATACCATGAGGAGATGGTTCGATTTAAGTTTGGGGGCATAGAATGGTTAGTAGTATATCATGCATGTAATTAGGGTTTAGTATAAAATTTGAAAAAAAATGAAACAATTTTGACAAATTCTTCATGCTCATGTTTGATTAGTTTGCATTGCAATTTGATTGAGTATATGTTTATGATGTATGAGTTGTATGCAATACAATATTCCCGATCATGAGAGTAATTTTTAGATTGAATTGATGAAATGATGTGGTCTAACATGGGTGAATGAATTAGTGAACTTGAAACTGAAATGGATAATTTTGACCTATCAAATACTATATTCATTCCATCTAAGACTAGAATTTAGAACAAACATAGAATTTTATATTAAAAATCAAAACGATCTCTTAACTACTACAATCATCACAGTATGGTCAACAGTTTCCCCTCATTACAATTGAAATAATGAAAAACTACATTACTTGGTTAGGGTTTTGCTAGAAAATCCTACATACTGAGTTAGTTGGTCATAGAAGAGGGTGACTGCATTGTTGATCTAGAAATGCTCTCCATTTCCTTCTTCTCCGAATCTCTAGGTCTGAATATGACTCTCCTTCTCAACAGCAGCAATTCTGAATGTAACGTGAGAGAACTCAATGAACGAACCCCCGACACTGATATATGATCGTGTATATATAGCCAATGGTATAGAGTTGTCCTTTTTAGTAATTTCACACTAAACCACATAAAAACCCTAGGTTTCGATATATATGTGTGTGTATATACATGTATACAGAGGTCTGGAGTCACAACCACGTCTTGGTATTGAAACGGGGGTAAAACAGGCAAAATCCATAAAAAAATTGCAGAATTCAGCAGCAGCTATGCTTTAAGCGTAGCTAACTTACGCTTTAAGCATAGGGTCAAGCGTAGCTTGGAGCATAGCTTCAAGCGTAGAAATCCACTTTCCAACCACTTTTTGATTCTGAAAGCGTAGGTGTTTTCTTGAAAACCACTTTTCTTCATGAATGCACCAAAATGACCACCTTAAACCCATGATACTTTTTATTGTAAATGACGGCTTCTGAAAATGCCATTTTTGCCCTCCGGAAGCCATTTTTGTCTCGAACTACCGCTTTGACTCTCCTCTTGGATAGAAAGAACATATACTTTGGTTAATTCACCGAAGTTAGCTCCATTTCTTCATTGAGCTCCTGAAAGATTCTTTAACACACAAACAGCATAAAAATACCAAATAATGAAATGAAATGATGTAACTATAGTGAGTTAAGGGGTCAAAATGTTTAATATTTGACACCTATCACACCCCTAAACTTACATATTGCTAGTCCCTTAGCAATGAACTCAAGGAACTTTCTTGTGAAGATTTTTAATCTATCTACTCTAACTAATCTAACCTAATCCCTTACTTTTGTGAGGGTCGACGATTACATTTAGCACGTGTAACAAACCTCTTTTAAACCCCTAGATTACCCCTAGTGGACGAGTGAAGTCTCGTGAAGGTTTCTAGTGATGGTACCTACAAACATCTCAATTCTCTGTAATCACGCATTTATGAGTTCACACACAGGTTAATTAAATCAAGATACAATGCAAAAGATAATACAGATGTAAATACTCCCACTCACTACCGAATAAATAACTATCTGGAGCTTTGTGTCATGAATAGTTCCCACTTAAGTAAATGTATTCGCTACTTCTACTCCCTAATCTAGACAACCTTCCATATACTTAGTGAACATTCTACCATGGTATTTCAGTATCTTTTTTCCTACTTCATTGATCAAACTTTCCCATTTTTCATAAAACACATATTTCCATCTTTCCACTTTACCATTCCTTTTTGTCTTTCAAAGCTCCGAACTTTCCAGCGATAATTTTTAGTCCTGACCAACTGGGCCCAAACTTCTTCCATGAGATTTATGCTCATTAGTCTTCTCCCCTTTAAACGCGAACAATGATATTGGTGATACCAAGACCCAGATACTCAGATCGAAAAACTACTTTTTGCATTTTATTTTCTCAAAATAAAAAATTTCAATTTTCTCCCTTTCATCCATATCAACTCCCCATCTCCCCTTTTATTGTGGAAAAATTATCTTTCAACTACATGTCCAAGATCAACTTATTTCTCATAGTGAATGTGTGCTTGTGTTTATCGGTAAAGGTCATCCTTTTCGGTTTCAATTTTACTAATCACTCACCCATGTAAAACCACATCATTTCACTCATCTCGATCTAATCATTACTCTCATGAATGGGAATATCATAACATATACTACTAATGCATCATAAACACAACTTAATCAAATTATAATGCAAAACACTCATGCGTGAAAACAAAGAACTGCTCCAATTTTTAAAAAAAATCTCAATTTTTTCAAAAAATTTCATTCCTTTCAACTATATACCCTCACCCCCAAACTTAAATATTACCATGTCCCCATGGTCAAAAATAATGTAGGAGAACGGATATAGTTACCCTTGACACTCAATTCTAAATTCAACATTGAAGCACTTGATCTCTTCCCCTAAACTTGATTTGGATCATCTGTAGATATGAACAACAAAGCATAAATACCCAATCATGGCAAGGGAAAAGAAACTTTCATCATAAATATCCAGAAATCAACACATATTTTTCAAAGAATTTAAAAATTCTATTTTTTTTATATTTTATTTTAATGATTTGGCCTTAAGGGCCTACAATCCTATGAAAATAAAAATAAAAATAAATAAATAAAATAAAGACAAAGATATGGCCTTAAGGGTCCACCGTCTCTAAAAATAAAATAAAACAAAATCCTAAACCTAAACCTAAACCCTAGTCCTACTGTAAATTCATCATCTCCCTCTCTCATCACTCTTAAGCTTTCTTCAAATATATCTGGAGATCTGCAAATTTCTTCAACTTAACAAAATCCTCCTCCGGATATTGCTTCTAGAATGTCCAACATATTGCATCCATCTCGTCTAGCCGATCACCCAATTGCTATGCAATGATCTTCAATATTAGAAACGGGTATGGAAGATAATACTCAAAAGCATCTCCACCCTACATCGCTCTACGCACAATTGGTCGGACAATAGATATCTCAACCATTATCACCGTCGGGATACACAACCAATACCCATGAGTCAAGACATACAGCGTTTTGAGAATTGTGTGTTCCCTTTCACTGGTCCTATTATTTTGTTGAACTTGAGCTGCAATGACACAATTCAAATACAACAGATCCGATTTTAACCACCAATTTTTGTAACTCTTATCTGTCGGATCTTACATGGCACACAACTCTCTAACCATCTCTTCATCCGTATGTGGCCATACAACAGGGTACTCCTTCAACTTGCCCTTTAAACGTGCCAAATAACCAATTGGTATATTCCATGCATCGGCAATACTTTTTCGATCTATCACTATCGGAGCACTCCACTCACTCACTTGAGCCTTCATCACCTTAAATCTTGGTTGTCCTGTAATCTCATATTTGCATAGAATCATTAAACCAAACCCGGATACACCTTTCCTCCTATCGGGCGCTCTAAAGTTAGTAATCCTCGTTGCTTAAGGATTTTCCTCCTAGGTGTAGTCAATATGCGACTCAGCTTTTTCGGACAAAACTCCACTTTATAGTGCAACTTGCATATCATAAACGAGGTTGGTGTGGTTCTCTTTCGTTTCCAGCTCGTAGCTCCTCTATTAGAACTCTCAGCATCTACATGTGGTCCTTCAACCGCAATGAACTCCTCCGAGTCAGATTCTCTCTCATAATTGTTATCTATACTCGCACCCTCAGGATGGGAAGAAGAAAAATAAGAAGGAATAGAATAGGAGAAACTTGTCATTTTGCGTAAGCTCTTGTGAATTATGAATTGTGTCTTCTCAATGGTTGTATTTATAGATGGATATCTCAAAATTAAAAAGGAAACCCTTGTTCCAATTCCAACTTGTATTTTCATTCCACTTCCTTGCCGGACTAGGATTGCTCTACAAATTCCTATCTAAATCCTAAAAATTCCTAAAAATACCCTAGACTATGTCATAGTACAAGTAAAGATACAAAATAGGCCAAAACACCCCGCAAACGGGTCAAATTTTGAAAATTCAAAAACTCCCCTCGTAATACCCTACGCTTCAAGCGTATGGTAGCCTACGCTTCAAGTGTAGGCTTGGCCTGAAAAATATACATATTTTTTATTTTTTTATTTGTTTATTCAAACGACACACTTTCGCAATCAATTCATATACCTGTGACGAACACGCGCACCCCCAAACTTATACGCACACATGTCCTTATAGTGCGATTTAAAAGCTCGAAAGAACTCAAAATATCAGCACACTCAATATAAGCATAAAAATCTTGGGACACATATACCTTGATAAAACTGATCACAAAATCTACCATTTTATAAAATATAAAAATAACAAAAACATTTAGAGAATAATCGTTAAAGCGGTCACATAAGGCACTATCATAATCTATCCACTTTACAATTTATCTCTAATGTGAAATAACTCAAATAAAGTAAAAATCTAGACAACAACTAAAACTATGCCTCATCATCCGAGGGTGGTGGTGTGGGTGGAAGATGTATGCCCATGTGCTTCCTCATGCTATCAATCTTATGGTATAACCACCTATGATCTCGCCGACGGGTTTGTCTCTCTTAATCAAATCTCTATTATAGCCTCTGCTCTAACCCCTGTATCCATGCTATAAGGGCATCAAACTAGGCCTGAGATAGTGTAACCGTACCACCTGCAGGTGTTTGTGGCATAACAACATCCTCTTTAGCGACCGGTATCTGTGGCATCTCAACATCATCCTACGTAACCTGTCCATCCCCATCCAGTGGGGTTACCTCACCCGCATCAGGCTGTCATGCAGCCTCGACCTGGGCATCCTAAGCCGGTAGTGGACCAAACCTCCGTCTCTGTACTAAAATATCATCACCACGTAATCAGCTTCAGCCACCTGACCACATCCCTACTAAATACGGGGCAACATTCTTGAATTTATTCGGCTCACCCGCCTCCATCTCAATCCTGGAATTAAACATCAACTTCATCACTAGGCAAGGAAACTGGATACGGAATAGATGTTGCCTCACCTTGGTCTTCTTACACAAATAAATGTAGTGCACAAACATGCCCCTCCAAAAAATCTGTGGAATCGAGATCCACCTCTCGAACTCAAAAGCAAAATGGAGGGCTGGAAATGGCGCATAACACATAGTAACATGGCTGTGAGGAAGAATCTGTGAATCAACTATCACTTCCCAAAACCAAAGCATCGGGTGATAGTTCGACTTCTTTGTACAATTCTTCCATATATCAGCCCACTCCCCCTCAGTCTACAGTGTGACAAGGTCTGCAAGAGAAGGGAGTGCCTCTGGCATAGGCTGGAACTCAGCAGCCAACTCAGGTGAACACTCATCTGGAACACCCCAAGTAGCAGCAATGGAATGGGGTGTGATCTCGAACTCAGTACTTCTGACCACAGTCTGTAGTCTCATCCCTTTGTTATAATATCGCATGTTGAGCTAAAACTCTCGGATCATATCCTCACAGATATGTAGGGTGGCCAGGGCAAGAATGGGCAATAAGTAGCATGCCCTCAGTCAGCTTATAGTCCACTCGGGTACTGGTTTTATACCCTCAAACACTGCTACTAGATAGGTGCGCTCCTACTAATACTTCTTTCGAATCGCCTACTCTAGCAAATCATCAACTGAAGTTGTCGGAGGTACAGATAGAAAAGTGGTCAAAACACCTGGTTCACCCTCCACTAGTGGCTCAGGTACCCTCTCGTCTGGATGACCGGCATCATCAGCCTCATCAATATGTTTCTCCTCCCGAGCACCATGATCACTGTCAGTATCCTCATCCATCTGCTCAGCCTACGGCTCAGGCACATGGGGTGACAACGGTGCTTGTAGAATAACCGGATCAACTGTAAGCTTACCATAAGGTTAGTGAAGATCACGGCCCTGTGTGGAGGACTGTGGCCTCTCTGCCTCAAAAGATGATGAAGACAAGGATGTCGAGTCTACATACTAGGGCCTCGGGGCATGAGTACTTCGGCGACAAATAAGTATATGATTCAGAGATGGTGACCTCGACCTCTGTCTAACAGGACGCTCTATAGGATTGGCTGTCGCGGCCACACGCCTCGCCATGCCCTTAACTCTGGTCATGCCTATAATTTGGAATTTTTGAAAAGTAAGTGATAATGTTCTAGACACCGAATCAAAATCAAACTCTATCTAAATATATCCAATATGATGATTAAACAAGCCCTCATTTCAAAAATTCGATATTCAATCCGTATTCGAAGCCGAAAAACTCAACTTTTGAAAAACGGATTAAAACACAATTTTGATCGGATTCTTTCATCAATACTAGTTTAGAATAGTTAAATACATCATTTGAAATCACAATAATGGAACAAAACTTACCGAATTGCGCAAAACGATGATTTTCCCAAAATTAAGATTCGGAGACTTTTCAAATTCTTCACGAAAATCCAAACAAATCACCAAATAATTTGACGATCCATCGCCAAGGAATGATGAGGAATAGGATGAGTAAACAGTATAAACAAACCTTGGGTGATTTGGTGGAGAAACGAGGGAGAAAGAGGATTTTGAAATGGAGATGGAGGGAATGGCCTGACGGATCTGTTTCGCTACGCTTTAAGCGTAGGTCCCAAGGGCCCAAAAAAATTTTCTTGTCTCAAATTCTGTCTTTTCCTAGTTCACTCACTCACATAGCTTCCTACACACCCTTATATATACCTTTCTGACTAAATTACCCTTCCTACTCGGATGACGATGGTTTTATGACTCAATCTTAAATTACCCTTGCGAACTAAAAATACAAAAACCGACTAAATTACCGTCTACAAGTACAAACTAGGATCACAGGCTAATCTTAATCACCTAGTACCAATATTTAACGTCGTTGGCTCGACATTGCTACCTCTTAACAATCTGGATCAAGCTTATCCAGCTTGGGTGGCGGTTCAGTTAAATCAATCGTTTCTACCACACACTGATGCGACGTCAGGTGTATAAAAATATGTGGTTAAAAACAACACATTAACGACTCTAGGTTTTACCCTACGCAAGCGCACGTATCAAGTGTAGAATAGCAAATGGCTTGAGTAAGGGATATCGATCCCACAGAGACTGAGATTGTTCACTTTAATAGTTCAAAAACACTGAATTATATTTTCTGAAATATTATTTGTTTGAGTGGTCAAAGACCAAATTATCTATTTTAACTAACAATTGTCTAGAAATCAAATTAAATTGATTGTGATTCAGATGAGAGAGAAAACTAAGGTTTTCATCACTCCAACACTAACCACATAATATAGTTCCTCACTGTATCAATTGTACGAGGGTGATCCATAACTGTGAATCAGGTCGTACCGCAAATAGCTAAATACGACCCCAAAAAGGAGTACCATCAACCGGATTGTGACAACTCGTCTCATGACTGACATAACTAGTACATGTCAATTATACTACTCTAATCTACACCTACTGCATGAAAATAAACTAAAGCATGTCTATATTAAATCGACAAGGTACGGCCCGTGTGAACCTAAGGTTTCAAGTTTCATTACCATCATTTTGTAAAAAATCCATAATTAAGCATCCGAGTTCCAGCGCATATTGAATAATCATGGTTGTGTAAAATACTGATGTTCGTCGGGGTGTGCTAAAATATGTGGTTAAAAACAGCACCTTAACGACTCTAGGTTTTACCCTCGCAAGCGCCCGTATGAATTGTAGAATAGTTAAGTGGCTTGAGTAAGGGATATCGATCCCACATAGACTGAGATTTTTCACTTTAATAATTTAAAAACATTAAATTATATTTCTGAAAATTGTTTGTTTTGGGTGGTCGAAAGACCAAATTATCTAATCTTAACTAAATTATCTAAAAAACAAGTAAATTGGTCATGATTCAAATGAGAGAGAAAATTATGATTTTCATCACTTCACCACTAATCGCATAATATAGTTCATTATTGTTCTAACTATAAGAGGGCGATCCATAACTGTGAATCAGATCGTATAGCAGATAGCTAAATACGATCCCAAAAAGGAGTACCATCAACCGGATCGCAACAACCCCTCTCATTACTGACCTAACTAGTACATGCCAATTATGTTACTCTAATCTACTCCTAATGCATGAAAATAAACTAAAACATATATATATTAAATCGCCAAGGCACGGCCTGTGTCAACCTAGGGTTTCAAGTTTCATTACTACCATTGTGTAGAAAACCATGATTAAGCATCCGAGCTCCAACCCATATTGAATAATCATAATTGTACAAAATAATATATTTATTCCATCTAAGAAAGAATTAAGAACAAACATAGAATTTTATATTCCAAATCAATACAGTCTCTTAACTACTATAATCATCACAATATGGTCACAGTTTCCCCTCGTTTACAGTTAAAAACAATAAAAGAACTACATTACTTGGCTAGGGTTTTCTAGCAGATACCGAATTAGTTTCTCATGGTAGAAGGAAACTGCATCATTGATGTAGAATCACCCTCCATAGTCTTCTTATTCGGATCTCTAGGTTTGAATATGGCTCTTTACAGCAGCAAGTCTGAATGAATGAACCTCTTGTATCTAACTTTGATGTATGGTCTTGTATATATAGGCAATGGCATAAAGAGGCCCTTTTCAGTCTTTTCACTCTAAAAACTCATCAAAACCCTATATATAAGTGTATATTCATATATATAGAGGTCTGGAGTCGTAGGCACGTTTTCCAATTAAGCCCGGGGTGAAATAGGAAAAATCACGTAGAAATCCTCAAATTTGCCGCACTTACACTTGGAGGGTACGCTTCAAGCGTAGCTGGCCTACACTTCAAGCGTAGGGCCAAGCGTAGATTTTGCAATTCTAGCCCCTTTTTGGTACTGGAAGCGTAGGGTTTTTATGGAAAACCACTTTTCTCCGTGAATGTACCAAAATGTCCGCCTCGAACCCACGATACTTTTTGCTGAAGATAACGGCTTCTGAAAAGGCCATTTTTGCCCTTCGGGAGCCATTTATGTCTCGGATTGCCTCTTTAACTCTCCTCTTGGATAGAATTAACACTCTTCAGTTAATTCACCGAAGTTAGCTCCATTTCTTCATTAAGCTCCTGAAACATGCTTTAACACGCAGACAACATAAAAATACCAAATAATATAATGAAAGAACGTAATAATAGTGAGTCAAGGGGTCAAAATGACTAACATTTGACACCTATCAAATACTATATTCATTCCATCTAAGACAAGAATTTAGAACAAACATATAATTTTATATTGAAAATCAAAATGATCTCTTAACTACTACAATCATCACAGTATAGTCAACAGTGTCCCCTCGTTGCAATTGAAATAATGAAAAACTACATTACTTGGCTAGGGTTTTGCTAGAAAACCCTAGATACTGAGTTAGTTGGCCATGGAAGAAGGCGAATGCATTGTTGATGTTGAAACGCTCCCCGTGTCATTCTTTTCCGGATCTGTAGGTCTGGATATGGCTTTCCTTCTCAACAGCAGCAATTCTGAATGTAACGTGAGAGAACTCAATGAACGAACCCCCGACACTGATATATGATCGTGTATATATAGCCAATGGTGTAAAGTTGTCATTTTTAGTAATTTCACACTAAACCTCATGAAAACCCTAGGTTCTGATATATATGTGTATATATACATGTATACAAGGGTCTGGAGTCGCAGTCACGTCTTGGAATTAAACCGGGGGCAAAACAGGCAAAATCCATAAAAAATTATAGAATTCAGCCGCAAACCTACGCTTCAAGCGTAGCTTCAACCATAAAAATCCACCTTTCAGCCACTTTTTTATTCTGAAAGCATAGGCATAAGCGTAAGTGTTTTCTTGAAATCCACTTTTCTTCGTGAATGCACCAAAATGACCGCCTTAAACCCACGATACTTTTTATTGTAGATGACGGCTTCTGAAAATGCCGTTTTAGCCCTTCAGGAGCCATTTTTGTCTCAAATTGTCGCTTTGACTCTCCTCTTGGATAGAAAAAACATGTATTTTAGTTAATTCACCGAAGTTAGCTCCATTTCTTCGTCAAGCTCCTGAAACATGCTTTAACACACAAACAACATAAAAATATCAAGTAATGAAATGAAATGACGTAACTATAGTGAGTTAAGGGGTCAAAATGTCTAATATTCAAGACCTATCACCTAATAATATAGTTCTTTAATTATAATATTGCAAGAGGGAGGTACATATTATATGAATCAGATTAGTAACGCTACAAGTAGTTGCCTAATTCCCAAAAAGATGCAATCGGTCTGATTCGCTACAATCCATCTGCAATTAGTATGACTATTGCATGCATCTATACTACAACTACTCCTAAAATATGAATTAAAAACATGCTAATAATCATCTTCTCTAAGTATGGATTGTGTAAACATAAGACTTCATCATGCCAATTAAGAACCATTATGTAGAAACCATTATTAAATCTTCGGGGTTCTAGCCCCTAGTGATAAAACATAATTGTTTAGTTGCCTAATCCCCAAAGAGATACAATCGGTCTGATTCGCTACAATCCATTTGCGATTAGTATGACTATTGCATGCATCTATACTACAACTACTCCTAAAACATGAAATTAAAAAATGCTAATAATCATCTTCTCTAAGTATGGATTGTGTAAACCTAAGATTTTATCATGCCAATTAAGAACCATTACGTAGAAATTATTATTAAATCTTCGGGGTTCCAGCCCCTAGTGATAAAACATAGTTGTTCAAGATAAATTATTAATTCAATCTAAGATAAGAAGAGAATTAACAATAAATCTTATTTAGGTTATTTGTTCGATCTCTCACTACATAATCATCATATAAGTACTCTTTAACTTCCCCTATTTGCAATAACAATAAATTAAAGTTCTATATTACTCGGCTAGGATTTTGTTGAAAACCCTAGATACCGACTAGCTGCTCATAGAAGGAGAAGACTACATCGTTGATGTAGCCATCATCTTCATGATTGGTTGGTTGGTTCTTGAGGAAGAGAGCCTCTATAGAGAGAGACTTTTTTTATTGAATTCTCTATTCTGTAAAGAATGAAATATATTTTTTCTTTATGAAGTCTTCATATATTTATAGACAAAAGTTGGTATAGATATGGCACATCTTTGTTTGCACTCCAAGAGGACTTGGTGTGAGGACCAAGTATTAGCTGTGAATGGACCAGTTTGCCCCTCAATATACTTGTACACAAAGTCTGAATTCTGCAGTATAGTTTCGCACAAATTCCAAGGTCGGTGTTGCCCAATCGATCGAGGATTCCACCGATTGATCGGTGGATCCTAAATTTTAATATTTATTTATTACGCAAACTTATGCTTCAGTCATTTGTACTATGCTTCACTGACTTGTACTTTGCTCTGAACTAAGTGCATTTATCTTCTAAGTATCATTTCGAATCAGGCATATTTGCCAAAAATCCAAAATTAACTCATATTTGTATTAAAGTCCCTGAAACATGCTTAAACACGTAACTTGAATAAAAATACAAAATTAATCAAATAAAGAGACTAACAAAGGGTTAATTAATGCCCATAATATCAAATATTCTGGTATCATCACCTCTCTTCATTGTCTCTAACATTTAACTAGTTTAGAGCGAGAATTTTATCTCGAATTCAGCTAAGAAATTATTATTATTGTAGGTGGTCTTATATCTCAGCTCACATGTCAACGCCACATCATCGAAATGATGCACATAACTTGGTTAAATGGTCAACATTCATCGTACACGTGGCACACGTCACATCATTAAATTGAAGACTAATTTGGGAGTACAACTCAGGCATTACTAGGGTCCGATGAGGTACTTGGTTTGGTGGATAAAGTCCAGGATTCGTTGGGTTGATTCTCGATCTGACTTGAGAGATAGATTTACCATTTTGACTCCCGCATATCACTTTATGATTAATTAAAAGATTAATCTATTTTAATTAGTTTTAACCCAAATGTGATGTCACGTTTACATCACTAACTCTTTAACTTAGCATATAAAAGGAGGCCAAGGGAAGATGATAGGGGACACTTCTCTATACTTTTACTTTGGAGTCATGAGAGCCCAAATCTCATACTCACTCACATACTTCACAAGCACCTTATAAAAGGAAGTCAATGGTATTTGCAACAGCACTGCCATATTCATTCTATCTCGCTCTTGATTTCGCCTGGGCTTTGCCTCTTAGTCCACATTTGGATCCTTTAATTATTTATGATTCTTTTATATTTGTGTCATGATATTACCATTTATATTATTTATTTAAGAACCCCCTACAATTATTATTATTATTATATAGGATAAATTACTCTGACATTGCCTGAGGTTTCGCATAATTACTCTCATATTAAAGTTTGTGTATTTACTCTGATCTCTCCTGTAAAATTAATATTACACTAATATTTTGTACATTTAATAAAGTACCCCTAACTTAAATATTTTAAACTGAAGTAATTTATGATTTACATGTCTAATGTCCTCATATCATTTAAAATACTAAAATACCCTTCATTTGACACCACCCAAAACATCCTTATCACTTCTCAAGCAAGTTGGTGAGATTATTTCAATATTTTTACCACTCTCAAGGGTACTTTTGGGTTTTAATTATTTGTTCTTTCTTAATTTAATAAAGCTAACTTCATTTGATAGTAAGGTTACCCAGACCATAGTTAACAAAACCTTAACGTACTTTATGTCAGAGTAAATTACTTCAATTTAAAGCACTTAAGTTAGGGGTACTTTAGTAAATGCACAAAAATATTAGTGTAATATTAATTTTACAGGGAAGATCAAAGTAAATTTATGCAAACTTTAATTTGAAAGGAATTATGCAAAACCTCAGGAGAGGTCAGAGTATTTACCCTATAATATATGTATTTTTATTTTGATTATTGATGCTTCAAATACTATATCATTTCTTTTCTGAAAAATACTTATGAAATAATTAATTAAAATTATTAAAATAATTTAATTAAGGGTAAATATATAGGAATAATTACAGTTAGTTGAAATAGAGGTTTTTATTTAAAAATTGAACGATAAGTAAGGTAATAGTAATTATTCATACTAGAAGGGAGACGGACATAATTTGATGAATCTTGAGAGAAGGAAACTACTCCCTGTCACATATTAGTTGTCCACATTCTCAACTATACTTGTTCTAAAATACTTGTTCAGTTTTGAATCCCAATACTCCATTCGTTTTGTTCACTTTTTCAATTTTACTCATCCTAAAATAATTGTCTAATTTTGAATCTCAATACAATATAATCTTATACTTCCGCAAATTATCCATGTTCATTAAATTCAAAAAGTAATGTGCCCCACTAAAAATTAAAATTATATTATATTATTAAAGGAAAAAATTAAAAATTAAAAATAACCAAAAAAATATTGAAAAGTCAGACTTGAACAATTAATTTGGGACAGAGAAAATATAATTATCATATATTTATATGTATATATATATATATAAGGATAAAGTGCATTAAACCCCTTGAAGTTTACGCTCTCTCCCAAGTCCCAAGAAACCTCCCAAACTTTTAAAATGGTAGAAAACCCCCAAACTATGATCAAAATTGTAAATAACCCCCTAAACTATTATTGTGCAATAAACCCCCTAAACGATCACTTAAATTTAAAAAAAAAAAAAAAAGATGCTTCATTTTCAATTTTTTTCATAAATGATTGTAATATCCTCTTATTGGAATATACTTAATACCCTTTCTTAACAAATTATACTTAATACCCTTTCTTACTGAATTATACTTAATACACTTTGTTTTTAACAAATATTATGAAATAATTGAATTGAAGCAAAATTGATGTCATAATCTTCATTTAAACTTGTATAAATTTACACATGATTTCTATAATTAATCTTAAAAAATTGAATATAAAATTTAAAAGGATTAAGTAATTATTCAACACTATTTATATACATAGCATGAGAAAAAATATTTTTATTATTAAAGTAATTTGAAAATTCATTATAAATATATATTGTATGAAAAAAAAATTATTTAGGGTAAGAAAATTTAAACTTAGAATAATATATTTTATTAATTAAATCAAATCAATTTGGAATAATAAATTTATAATTTGTAAAAAAATAATTACAACTTATTAATCTTTTCTGAAATTATGGAAGGCATAGTTTCTCTAACATAACTAAGGTGAATGGGATACTTTATATTTTAAATGTGAGAAATATTTATTAATATAATAGAAGAAGAGACAAATTCATTAAGAATCATAGGATAGTCTCATGTTATGTATATAAATAGTGTTGAATAATTATTTAATCTTTTCAAATTTTATACAAAACTTTTATAAAATTCTAAAAGCATTATTTTTTTATTATTTATAAAAATCATGTCTTAATTTATACAAATTTGCATTAATTATTTTATAATATTTGTTAATAACAAAAGTGTATTAAATATAATTCAATAAAAAATAATATTATAATCATTTATGAAAAAATTTGAAAACCATATTATCTTTTTTTGGAATTTAAGTGAGAGTTTATTGGGATTTATTGCACAATAATTGTTCAGAAAAGTTATTTGTAATTTCCACCATATTATATGAGTGTTTTTTTTCACTTTCAAAATTTGGGAATTTCTTATGGGAGAGAGAGAGAGAGAATAAAAACGTGTTTGGTTTGTATATCTGAAAACTTGAGAATTATGATAATAGAGAACATTTTCCAGAGAACAAAAATAAATTCTCTAAAAAACGTTATTGAATTCTCGGAAATTATTTTTGTAACTTAATTTTCTTGAAAATAATTTTCCGAAAACTGAATCAACTAAGATCTTTTTACCAAGTAATCACAATCCTGATTCTATCTGATAAAATCTTACGATTCTACGATTCTGTTACGATTTTATACGTTTTTGTACGATTTTACTATATTTTTATAATAATTTGACGATTTCACTCTTCATATGAAATGTCCAAAAAATTTATGATTTAGTACAATATCTCAATATATGACTAAATTTATGAAAAAACATTTAAAGGACCAATATATTAGAAAATTTTAAAAATTCTAATATTATTTAAAATTTTAAATTAAATATTTAATTATAAATATATTAAAAAAAAAATTAATACAAGTTGCTAGAATCTTACTATTTTACTTACGACTCTACGAATCCGATTTTTCGAACCCAAAAATTTTTTACCTAGAATCCCCATTATGACTATTTGCTTTTTACAGTTTTATAATTTTAAATTTTCAGAAAAACTATTGTATTAAGCAAGCCCAAAGTTTTTCAGAGAATTTAATGCGGTCTACCCTACATATAAATATCTTCACCCGCGTATTGACACAATTGGACCGAATTGAGCGGTCGGTCACAAGGAAATTATTTACATGTCGTAACGAATGACGTTTTTCCCAGCACCTCTCCTGCACAGCACCTCTCCAGATGAAGCCACTCGTTCTGTGGGCCCTTCTGCGAGTCCCAATTATTGATATTGACAAAAGGCTAAAATAGGTTGAGAAATATAAATTTCTATCAGCTCACTTTTTGTCAAAGTCTATCCACTTCAATTTGTGAATACCAATGCGAAAAAATTACAAACCAATTATTCATAAAATATAAAATTACATAAAGAACCCCTATACTAATTCGCACGGTAAAATATAATAACACAAATTCATTCCATAATAAATAATATCATAATATTCACTGTCAATAAAAAAAATTCATATAAAATTAAAAATTTAAAATATCATAATATTATGGACCTACTATGACCTAATATCACAAATTATTCACTGTCAATAAAATAAATAAAAAAAATTATCATCTTAAAATACTTAATTTTCAAAAAAGAACACTTTTATGACCTAATATCACGAAATTTGAATTCAATTTTTTTTTTCAATTACCATACAATAAAAAAAAAATCATTTCTATAATCACGATATTTGAATGGGAAATTGTTTTTACCCAAAATATACTACAAAAAATACACCCAAAATTCAAGTATTTCCTTTCATATTGAAACACAATAATTTGTAATGGGATCACATTAGTTTTTTAGTAAGAAACACTTACGGGATTTCATTACAAAAATTTCAAATGGGTTTTATTTTAGAGAGAGAATGTGTTTTATTTGTAATAAAAAATACAATAATTTGTAATGGGATAACATCAGTTTTTGTAGTAAGAAACAGTAACGGGATTTCATTGCAAAAATTTCAAATGTGTTTCTTTTTAGAGAGAGAGAGAGTTTTATTTGTAGTAAAAAATAAAATAATTTGTAATGGGATCACATCAGTTTTGTAGTAAGAAGCACTAAGATTTCATTATAACAATTTCAATTGGGTTTCCTTTTAGAGAGATGATGTGTTTTATTTGTAATAAGAAGCAAAATAATTTGTAATGAAGTCACATCAATTTTTTGTAGTAAGAAACACTAAGATTTCATTATAAAAATTTCAATTGGGTTTCTTTTAAGAGAGATAAAGTGTTTTATTTGTAGTAAGAAACACAATAGTTCTCACATCACTTTTGTAGTAAGAAATATTAATAAGCTTTCATTACAAAAATTTCAAATGAATTTCATTTTAGAGAGAGAATATGTTTTATTTGTACTAAAAAATACAATAATTTGTAATGTGATCATATCAGTTTTGTAGTAAGAAACACTAAGATTTCACTATAAAAAATTCAAATGGGTTTCCTTTTAGAGAGATAAATAAAGTATTTTATTTATATTAAGAAACACAATAATTTATAGTGGGATCACATCAGTTTGGTAGTAAGAAACACTAACTTGGTTTCATTATCAAAATTTCAAATGAGTTTTATTTTAGAGAGAGAAAGTGTTTTATTTGTAGTAAGAAATATAATAATTTGTAATGGAATAAGATAAGTTTTATAGTAAAAAACACTAACTGAGTTTCATTACCAAATTTTCAAATGAGTTTTATTTTAGAGAGAGAGTGTTTTATTAATAATAAGAAACACAACACCTTGTAATAGAATCCATCATTTTTGTAATATGAAACATAATATATAATGGGTTAATCCCACCGACACCCCCTCAAAGATATCATAATCCCACACGGACCCCCTCAATATTAAGTATTCTCATACAAACCCTTTTTGACAGACGGTCGTTAAATTTATTGACCTTTTTATTATGAAATTACTAATTTGCCCTTCGATATATATTTAAAAAAAGGGTAAATTGCAGTAACATCCCCTAAGATTTCACTTATTATATTAGGGTAATATATAAATTATGAAATTACCCATATGCCCAAAATATATATATATATATATTACGAAAATATATATATATATATATATTACAAAAATATATAAATATATATTACGAATATATATATATATTAGAAAAAATATATAAATTATAAATTTCAAAACTAATATATAAAATTCAAAAAAATTATATAAAATCTGAAAATGCAAAAAAAATATAAAATTTTGAAAAATTATATTAAAATATGAAAATATGTAAAAATTTAGAAACATATATATAAAAAGGGGAAAAAATATAGATTCAAAAAAATATTTAAATTTCAATAAACATACCTAAATTATAAAGTTCAAAAATAATATATAAAATTTGAAAGAAATATTTAAAATTCAAAAAAAAATGTATTAAATTTTCAAAATATATATAAAATTCGAAAAAAATATATTTAAAATTTGAAAAATATTATAAATTCGAAAATAAATATAATATTAAATATATATAAATTTCGAAAAAACAAATTTCAAAAAAACATATTAAATTTCGAAAATAAATATAAAAATCGCAAAAAACATAAAAATTTAAAAATATATATTAAATTTCGAAAATAATTATAAAATTAAAAAAAAACATAAAAATTTATAAAATTTGAAAATATATATATATATATTAAATTTTTTAAAAAATACTAAATTCAAAAATAAATATAAAATTAAAAAAACATTTAAATTTCTCTCTTTCTCTCTCTCTCTCTCTCTCTCTCTCTCTCACACACACACACACACACACACACACCTCCCTACACACTGACGCGCACACACACACATATATATATAGATCTATACACATATATATACACACACACATATATATACGGGTATATATATATATATGTATGGGTATATACGGGTATATATATAGCAGCTATATATATATATATGTATATATGGGTATGCAAAATATATAATCTCCATCTTCAATTTCTCTCCCAATTTTCCACTTCCAATCTCTCTATATATATAAATTAGGGTTAGGGTTTTGAGATGCTCAAATTGAAGAAGAAGAAGGATATGCAGGTCATTTTATATCATTTTGAGGGCAAAATAGACAATTCACAGGTTAGTTAACGGCACAGTTTAACGGCGTGGAGACGGAGGGGGTCTTTGTGGGACAAAATTCAATTTTGAGGGGGTTCGAGTGGGAATAGTGAATATCAAGGGGGTCTGTGTGGAATTAGGGTATCTTTGAGGAGGTGTCAGTGGTATTTACCCATATATAATTGTTATTACTACTATATTGTGTTTCTCCTCAAATTTGAAAACCTATACTCTTACTACAAAACTGATGTGATCTCATTACAAATTATTGTATTTCTTACTACAAATAAAATACTATTCAATATAAAAGGAAATGCTTGAATTTTGAGTGTATTTTTTGTATGATATTTTGGACAAAAACAATTTCCCATCCAAATATCGTGATTATAGAAATGTTTATTTATTTATTTGTATGGTAATTGGAAAAAAAAATTGAATTCAAATATTTTGAAAATTAAATATTTTAAGATTATAATTTTATTTATTTAATTATTGATAGTGAATAATTTGTGATATTAGGTCATAGTAGATCCATAATATTTTGATATTTTTAATTTTTTATATGAATTTTTTTGTTGACAATGAATATTATAATAGTATTTATTATGGGATGAATTTGTGAATTAGTATAGGGTGTCCTTTTTATATAATTTTAATTTTGTTTTATGAAGAGTTGGTTTCTAATTTTCGGGAGTTGGTATTCAAGTGGGTAGACTTTTGAATAGTATAGGATATTGTATAATGTTTTTCCTAAACAGCCCTTGTTCACTTTTTTTTTTTTTTTTTTAGTGGGCCCTAGCCGGAGAGGGGCTGTGCAGGAGAGGATTATTTTTCCCATTTCAGACCCAAAAGTCAGGAAACATGTTCTCTTGGTTTGGCTATATATATATATCAATAATTATCAGATTGATTCATATCTTTGAAGCCATGTCTACCCTCAGCAACGGCGCACATATCCTAGTCTACCCTTTTCCTGAGCCGGGTCATATTATTCCCCTTCTCGATCTCACCCGTCTGTTACTCACCAACGGCTTCAAAGTCACCGTTTTGGTCCCACCCGATCACCTCCCTTTACTCCAACCTCTCCTTTCAACTCACCCCTCCACTTCCCTCCAACCCCTCATACTTCCCCACCCTCCAAACGCCCCCAATTCGGGAATTCATGCTAGAGTGCGCACCACCAGCGCACTTTATCACCCCATCCTTGAGTGGTTTCGGTCCCACCCTAAGCCCCCTGTGGCCATCGTATCTGATTTCTTCCTCGGCTGGACCAACAGCCTAGCCCGCCAACTCAGCGTGCCACGTGTCGTCTTCTGGGCATCCGGTGCTTTTGCTGCCTCGGTTCTTGATTCCCTGTGGCGCCACTTACCAACGAACGATGAACCTCATAACCCCAACTTTCTGATCCGTCCACCCAATGTTCCCCATTCCCCGATATACCCCTGGTGGCAAATCCCTCAGGTATATCGCCAATACACAAAAGAAGACCCGGATTTTGAATTTTTCAAAAATGGCATTCTGGCCAACATGGAGAGTTGGGGAATCGTATTCAACTCGTTCACCGAATTGGAACGAGTTTACATTGACCACGTGAGGAATGAGTTATTGGGAAGCAAACGTGTCTGGGCTGTGGGCCCCTTGTTGCCTCCTAATAAAGAAGAAGAAGTGGGGTCCGCTACACGTGGCGGGAAAAGTGCGGTGCCATGTCACGAGGTGCTGACGTGGCTTGATGGAAAGGCCGATGACTCGGTTGTCTACGTGTGCTTCGGGAGTCACGGTGCGTTAACAGGTAAGCAAATTGAAGCACTGGTTGCTGCAATTGAGTGCAGCGGGGTATATTTTATTTGGGTAATCAAGACAACCGGAGGAGGACACGTGGCGGATGATAGTGGTGCAATTCTGGATGAATTTGAAAGTCGGGTTGGGTCCCGGGGTTTTATCATTAGAGGGTGGGCGCCACAAGTGATGATACTAAGGCACCGAGCCGTGGGAGCGTATGTGACTCACTGCGGGTGGAACTCGGTGGTGGAGGGAGTGAGTGCTGGGGTGGTGATGTTGACGTGGCCACTGCGTGCGGACCAGTTCACAAATGCTAAGTTGTTGGTTGATCAAATTGGGTTGGGGGTGCGAGCTTGTGAGGGTGGAGCCGAGTCTATCCCTAACTCGACCGAGTTGGCCAAGTTGTTGGTGGAGTCGGTGAGTGAGATGGGACCAAAGAGAGCAAGAGCAAAACAATTACGTGACGAGGCTTTAAAGGCTGTCTCGGGTGGCAGTTCAAGTTTGGATATACAGGATCTTTTCAATCAACTCAGTGAACTTCAAAATGAATGATGTAATTCATTCAACTGTAGGGAGCATGGTTTTATTTTTATTTTTTTTTCCAATTACAATTGGTACTTTTTTTCCCAGTGATGGCAAAAAATGGTAGAACAGAGCCTATGAATTCTGTTTAAGGTCTGTTTTTGTTTGCAAAACGAATGAACATGAATCAAACTGAGATCGAGCTCAACGAAATCTTTCCAAGTGTCTCTCTAACATAAAAGTTATTCCAAACCCTAAAGCAGAATTTTTAAATACCTAAATAGCATATGGATATGGATCTTAATATATGAACACCATCGAAATGTGGACTAGTGGTATCTCCTTTCTTAATAGAGGGAAAGGGAGGATGGTTTCCCCAAGAGCATTATATACAACTATGTAATATAAGAACAAAAAGCAAACATGTTAACTGATGTCGTAGACAGATCACAAGTTACCAAGAGCATTGTAAGCACTAATCATCTAGAATAAGCAAACCTACACTTGCTAGTTCTTGCAATGATTTTGTTATATCCCACAGTTTGATTAAGAAGACAGTCATTCAAAACTGCGGGTACTTTTCTCAAAAAACACAATAAAAAGTGGCGCCGGACCCTACCTCCCAAATGGGAGGTACAGGGTCAAGCCTCGGTGGAGACAAGGTGTGTGAGTAATCCATGAATTCTTCTTAACAATCAATGTCGTTGAAAGAGAGGTCACTGTATTTCTATAGAAAATGTAAAATTGACTGTATACACCAAACTTCTTCAAACTATGTTAGAAAATATCATTCAAAAGTCTTGATTTTTCATGCTGCCAGCCTGAATCCCTATGTTAATTTTGCTCAACGAACTATGTTAGAAAATATCATTCAAAATTCTTGATTTTTCATGCTGCCAGCCTGAATCCTATGTTAATTTTGCTCAACGATTCACCACACCGGAGTATCTGCACCTCCTATTATTAATCCCTTTCGGGTGATATATTGACAAAAGTTATGAGTCTATGAGCTGTTGCAAGAACCTTATTAGGAATTCCAGACCAAGAAAGACGATGTCATATTGAGATCCACTTGTAATAAGTATATATTGACAAAAGTTACGAGTCTATAACGATGTCATATAATATGCACTTCAAAATTCAACAGAAACTCGAGACATTAAATAATGAAATAAAAACCAAACAAAGTATAGGCCACATTCACAGCAATATTCCATTACACAAATGGATGAAATGGAGCAACAAGCTATTTAACAATTTTACTACAAGTAGACACCTATTTGACAGAATTACAATTTCACTACAAGTAGACATCTATCTGACAGAAAATTACAGTACTACTAGTACAAAGCACATGATTAAATGATAGGATTCTGCTTGGAAGTGAGTTAAAGCGCGCAATAAAGATTGTTCATATATAAGTCAGATATAACCATTTGAATGATAAATGCGAAAGTTAGGTCATAAGAATTCTATTCAGCCTCAAGAATGGGTGCACCAAGGAGAAAAAGAACAAACTCTTATTCTAGGTTGTGAAAATCATGCAGTACATAACTAAACCCATGCACTAACTTAATATGACACACATAATAAGTGGCTTTGATACTCAAAACTTTTGACAAAACAATAATAAACTAAGAAACACGAACACGGAAAATGATACTATGTGGACACACTGACAGAACATCACAATTTAAACACTAACAAGGTAGCTGCTTTGCTTGTTCGCCAACATTTATGTCATCCTTACAAACCGCGCAAAGGGCATTGTCGTTCTCCACATCTTCTCGAGTCAAGACCACAGATGCAAGATTTTTAACAACTAACAACCAAAGCATTTTCATTCTCAGTAAATTGCCCAAATATCATCTCGTATTCGCCATCATGATCTTCCAAATAAGGCATACTCTCATGTTCTAATTCTGCATTGGGACCGAAATCTCTAACATTCAGCACAACTTCCCACTCTGTATTCCCCAATGCACCAGACCTCTCTACACCAACTTCTCCCGCTCGAATCACAGCTGAAACCGACGCGTCCAAATCTTCATCAGCATCACCAAAGAACATACTCAAAGCTTCAACCCTACCATCCACTTCTTCCCACTCAAAATCTTCATACCCATCCCTTTGATCCTCCAATTGAAATGAATCCAAACAAAGCCCAATGCTCATATCATCATCACATACATTATCTGACCCGAAATCATCCTCTGCATTCAAATCAATCCCCACAGCTCCAATTCATCCTCTTCCGAAGTCAAATCCAAATCCGAATCCACCCAAAAAACCCCCAAACCACCCAAGAATGGTTCACTGGACTCAGACCCAGAACCATTAGCTACCATAAACCCACAACTATCACCAACCTCGACCAAACCATGACGCTCCCCACAAAACCCTAACCCTAACCCTAAACCCAGATCAAGTTCCAAATGGGTCGAACCCATTTCCTCATTCCCTTCAATAACCTCAAAATTGAGATCCAAATTGGACACGAACCCAACGATAATTGCTCAACGCGTTGTTGAAACAAGTCCCTGACGAAGTTTACCTAGTTTTGGCAGTTGAAGATATTGATGTTGGAGATCAAATCGGAGCCAAAGATGTGATCAGAGCGTCGCATTCGATTGAGATTGATTGGGGATTGGGAATCGGAGTCGTAGACGTCGAGACTATGGAAGTCGAGAGAGCAGTAATGGGTAGAGTCGTGTGTCATCACAAAGTCGTCGTCTTCGCGTAGGTATTCGAATGAGACGTTCGCCATTGACATTTTCTTGAATTCTGGTCTTGTGTGTGTGTGTGTGTTGGTTTTCAGGTGAGGTACAATTTTTGCTGCGTTTTTATGGAGGTTTTATGGCTAAAATCAATGTTAACGGGAGGACATAAAAAATGGAATTGATTTTATTTTTCTTTAGGGTTAAGTGTATTAAACCCTCTTCTTTCTTCTCTCTTTCAACTAACCCCTGAACTAAGTATTGTCCCACTAAACTATTTAAGTGTTGCATTTAATCACAATCATAATAATTTACACTCAGATACCTTGAGATTTCGGTCAATTGCACTCGCTCCATGAAATTTCATTTTTCTTCCAATAACACCCCCTGAAGGGGTGAAGACCCAATGAAATGACTCTTGTGTCCTTGCTTTACTGTAAAAGACATGTTGACTAAATTAATGGACCAAACAACCTTTGTGTCTTAAGCTCAATTTGTAAAAAAAATTCAAGTACTTTGGATACAATAATTTTTGAAATATTATCACATTTCTTTAAATTATCATTTTTGTAATATAGGGCCCAAAAGTAATCATTTTTTATTTTCCCCTAAAACTATTACTGTGACATTTTACATTAAATAATAATAATACACTTTATTTATGATTATATTTTTTTATATATTTTAAAAGGTGATACATGTATAAAATATTTGTGAACTCATATAATTTAATATATTTTGTAAATAAATAATATACAACTCCTACAATTTAAACAAGTAGTAATACATTTTAATTATAGTTTTTGTTGTATTGTAAGAGGTGATAAATTTATAAAAATGTTACAAATGACTTATAATTTATTATTCTTTGTGTAAAATTAATTTAAGCATTTACACTGTAAAATAATAACAAACTTTACTTATTGTAATTTTTTATATTTTTATAAAAATATGACAAATGGTTTATTATTTATTAATTTTTTTGTAAAGTTAATTTAAGCCATTACACTTTAAATAATGTCAAATTTTACTTATTATAATTTTTTATATTGTAAAAGATGATAATGAATCGAAATATTAGACAGTCCTTATGTTTTTATTAGTAGTATATAGATAGATAGATAAATATACAAATTTCTATATTTTAAGTTATATTATTTTTCCTTGCCGAAATATATTTGTCTTATATATTTACTCTATATCTTATGAAATATCCATTAGAGTTACATTTCAATTAATGTATATTAATTAATTATTTTTTTATAAAAAAAATATGAAAATATTTATAACCCCTTGTCGTATGTCTTTACTCTATATCTTTTGAAATATTCATTAGAGTTACACTTCAAGTAATGCATATTAATTAATTATTATTATTTTTTAAAAGTATTGAAATATTTTCAACCCCTTTTCTTTTACTCTATATCGTTTTGACATATTCCTTAGAGTTGCACCTCAACTAATACATATTAATTCATTAATTTTTATTTTGAAAAAATTGTTTCGAAATATTCTCAACCCCTCACATTTTAGAATAGTTGTTATAGATATATATACGTTATAGGGTTTTCATCTTCGGGCATGGAGGTAATTTCACTACCTAGATATTTGTCTCATGAAATAAGGGAGACAACACAAGGGCATTCCGGTCATTTCTCTCCTTTAAGGGGTGTCATTGCAAGGAAAATGAAATCTTAGGGGGCGAGTGCAATTGACCGAAATCTCAGGGGATCTGAGTGCAAGTTATCCTAATTTAACTAACGGTGTTATAACAGAATGAAGTGAATTGTAAAAGTTGTGATAGTTTAGGAAATTTTGTGTAAAAAGTGTAGTTCAGGGGGTTAATTGAGAGAGAGAAAATAGTCCAAGGGGGTTTAATGCACTTTACCCTTTTCTTTATTTATTCTTTTTTTTTCTTGGGTAATTTGCATTGACACCCCTTAGAGGCATAAAATGACTTTAATGCCCTTGATGAATTTAGTTTTCATGTGAAATATCTAAGTTACCCAATGCTTAAACTCTACATTTTATCCATTACACCAACCACCATTATCATCACACTCTTATTATTAAAAAATCTACAATAAATAAATAATATATACAATATATATAATTTTATTTTAAACATAAAAATTAAAAAACATCAAAAATATCTTGAAAAATATATTTAAAGGTAAATTGTACCACTAAAAATATTTCATCAATAATAATACTAAGAAAATTATATTATTTAATTATTGCTCTTTATTTTTATTTATATTACTATATAAATATTTTACTACATTAAAGGGCCATATTAATAACAATTATAGGTATTACATATCTAATAAAAAATATATATAAATTGTTATGTACGAATAGAAAAAAAATTATATATTTTATATTATCGTCAATCAATAATTTGAATAAAATTTGATAATATAATGGTAGAATTACTTAAATATAAAATACCTATAATGGAATATCTTATTTAGATATGTAATACCGAAGAAAATTCCATTCCATTATGAAATTTAATAATATAATGGTAGAATTTCTTAGATATGTAATACCTACAATGGGTAATGTGTACGAAATTTTAAATAAGATATTTAATTATATTATTAATTTTTATTTAAATTATTGATTGACAATAGTATAAAAATATATATTTTTTATTCATACATAAAAAATTATATATATTTTATTAGATATGTAATATTTATAATGGTTTTAGATATAACCCTTTATGGTTTTTGAGAAATATTTTTATAATAATATATTAAAAATTAAGAGCAATAATTAAATAATGGAATTTTCTTAGTATTATTATTGATGAATTTTTTTTAGTGGTAGAATTTACCTTTAAATATATATTTCAAAATATTTTGATGTTTTTGAATTTTTATATTTAATATAAAATTATATATATTGTATATCTTAGTAGTATTTATTTATTGTAGATTTTTTAATAATAAGAATGTGATGATAAGGGTGATTGGTGTAATGGGTAAAGTGTAGAGTTTAGGCATGGGGTAACTTAGAGATTTCATATGAAAATTAAATTAATTAAGGGCACTAAAGTTATTTTATGCCTCCAAGGGGTGTCATTGCAAC
This sequence comes from Cornus suecica, assembly GCA_963922005.1. Lineage (NCBI taxonomy): Eukaryota > Viridiplantae > Streptophyta > Magnoliopsida > Cornales > Cornaceae > Cornus > Cornus suecica. The sequence continues at coordinate 74,649,198 of OY998238.1, forward strand.
ATTTTACAAACCTCAGGGGGTGTCCATGCAAAATAATCCGTTGACAACCATCTACCTGCAATTGATCAATAACTTAGGGAGTGTCAATGCAAATTACCTTTTTTTTTCTTTTACACGTAAATGGGGTTTAAGGGCAAAAAATACCCCTATAGTTTGGCCAATGGGCATTAAACACCCCTATAGTTCATTTTGGGCACAAAAGACCTCTCAAGATTAAAAAGTGGGCCCAATACCCCCCCTGTCGTCATGTCTCCGTTAGAAATGATCGTTAGTTGGTCATATGCACCTCACATGACCAATGAAATGTCAATATTACCCTTTTTTAAAGGGTAGAAAGTTCCTTTTGCCCCATTTATGTTTTATCATTATATAGCCTTATTTGCCCTAGTTTTCTCTCACTTCTCTCTCTCTACACCATTTCTCTCTCTCTACGACTCTCTCTCTCTCAGATTTAGCAAGAATTCTTCAAAAATGTTCTCTTCTTCATCAAGCTCCAATTTGACCTAAAGAAGTGGGCATGTGATAAAATGTCATTGTGATCTCAAATCTCCATTGAAGACATCCTTCACGGATAAGAACCCTAGTAGAAGGTTTTTTGGGTGTCCAAAATGGAAAACATGAGGGTGTGATTTCCATTTATGGGTTGATGAAGAAGTTTCGGATCACTACAAAAAATTCATGTCCAAACTTATATCTCAAGTCTACAATCAACCAAAAGTGAAGATGAATAATGATGGGGTTGTTATGGAATCCGAAATGTATCAAGTGGAGGAAACAATGCAACAGCTTAGGGAAATGCAAATGGAGTTCGAGAATAAAGTGAAGAGTTCCAACAATGGCAATTCTACCATTTTGTATTTGGTAGTTGTTTTTGTGCTTGTGTTTTCATGGTTAAAGTGTTAGGAATTTAGGATTTCATGTTTAATGTTTAGGATTGGTTTGACTTTCATGTTTAATGTTTAAGGTTAGTTTTGTTCAGTGGGTTGGCTTCCAGTTTTGTGTTCACTGGTTTGGCACTCAATAAAAATGTTAACTTGTTTGGCACTCACTAGTTTTGTGCTTAATGGTTTGGCTTCGAGATTTCACTTTGTATACAAATCTATTAACTTCAACCAATTGGCACTCAATGTCAATATGCATAGACCAATGTCACTCAATACACTGTTCTAAACTGCCAAATTCGTTTTCTACAAAATGTCACTATTCAATAGCCAAAATGAAAGTACAAAATACCAAAATACATACACTTTCAATCAATGCATACACCAACCAATATTCAATGTCACCTGCATCCAAAATCAACCAATATTTAACACTTTAACTCAATGCATACACCAACCAATATTTATTGACAGAATATAATCACCAACACTTTAAAAATACATAGTCAAATGTTCACCAACATATGCACCATGAGGTTTCTTCCTAGCTTTTGGAGGTCTACCAGTAAGAATTCTGATTGATGGTGGAAGTAGTGGTCCACCTATACTTTTCACCATCTTTCTTAAATAGATTGGGTTGATCACACCACCATAGTAGTTATTGCATGATGGTGGAAGTAGTGGTCCTGAGAAATGGTTCCTTGAAGTAATAGGAGTCAACAAAGTCTTCAATCTTCAGTCCCCTATGCATGATAGTAGTTATTGCATGAATGCAGGGAATCCCACTTTCTACATGAACATGTTTTTCTGCCCAAATCCACCGTATGAGTCAACCCTTCATTGTCAACTTCAAACAAATGGTAGCTTGAACTGTGGACTTGGCACCTCCTTGCTAACTTTCTCATTTTTCCGAATTTCTCATCAACTGTTGATGTAATGACAAATTTTGATCTTTCAATTTCTTATCTCATAGATTGATACAATTTCATTAAATATCTACGTATCATCTCAAACATGAAGATGATAGGCTTCTCTCTTGCCTTCTTTATTGTGCTATTCCAGCCCTCACACATATTGTTGTTGTTGAGATCACACTTAGACTTTGTGGAGAAACCAGACTTGCTCCATTGATTGTAAGGAACTTTTGCAAGATAACCATATGTATCAATGTTAAGGTTCTTGATGTTCTGCAAATGGATATCAAAATCCTCAACTGTATATGAATTTACAGCTGCCCAAAACTCACTCCTCATCCTCAAACAGGTCCATCTCTTTTTGAAATTTTCATACAAATGTCTTGCACAAAACCTATGCTCAATTCCCTCTCCTAACTGTGCAGGTGTATCAACTAAACCCTGTAATTATTGGTAAAACAAAAATAAAAGTAATTGAAATAACAGAAATAAAAGTAATTGAAATAACAGAAATAAATGTAATTGAAATAAAAGTAATTGAAATAACATAAATCAAAGTGAAAAACAATTCCATACCTTTTGCCTATGATAAATAAAAGTAATTGCCTCTGCAGGTCCTATAATATGCATGAGATAGTCAATGAACCATTTCCATGTTTCTTTTGTCTCGACTCAACCACTGCCATAGTTATTGGAAAACACTGTCCATTGGCATCTCTTGCCACAACTGGCCCCTTATAAGCATGTTTGATAAAACAACCATCCAACCCAACAAATGGCTTGCAGCTTTCCATGAAGCCCCTCCACATTGGTTCAAGACAAAAAAAAACCTTTGAAATCTAATGTTACCTTCATTGTCAATTTCTATCTTAGCTTTACAGAAACTGCTAGGCATAACCTCCATCAACAAGTTTCCATATTCAAATATTTTTCTATATTGATCCTCATGTGTCCCTTATATGAGTTATCTTGATTTTCTCTTTGCCCTCTTGATCCTATATTTGTCCATTGTAATCTCAAAATCTTCAAAATTTGAATTCTGAAAAAGTGCATTTTCCTAATAAGGTTCAATCCTGAACTTGTTGATATACTTCTGGGCAAGGAAAGTGGAGGTGGTTTGCCTACTTGTGTCCACTGGTAAATAGTTCTTGTGCACAGGTTGAAATTTCTTGATTTGAAAACTGTTGGTACTGCCATTAATGGAAGCATGAATCCTCCATCTACATTTCTGAACACAACCTACTATCACTCTGCTTGTTTCATTCTTTATGTACTTAAAATTATATATGTTCTTAAGTGCATGGTCCTTCAAGGATTGTCTGAAAGCATTAGCACATGCAAACTTCATGCCTACCACAAATGGTTGAACCCCCAAGTCCCTTTCAACAACATATTCTTCACATCTCTGCCTTTGTGCACCATCACTGTCACATTCTGAGCCTGAGCTATGTACACTCCATAGCTCATCAGATGGAATGTACAAATGATATCCTTCCACGTCTTCCATAATTCCTCACTCAAGTATGCCTTCACCAACAGTTCCATCTTCATCCTCACCAACACTTGCATGAGCCTTTGAACCTTGACCAACACTTGCATGATCATCTTCATCCTCACCAACACTTACATCACTATCTACATCCTCAGCAACACTTACATCAACCTTACCATCAAGCTCATTGCTGGCAATATTTTCTTCACTCTCCCCATCATCATTGTCACTGTTTATAACCTCTAACTCAGCAGCCATAACTTGTTCTCCTCCAACTTGTCCTCCAACATTTCTTCTAACAACAATTTCTGTTCCAGCTCTTACATTTGGAGGAATAAGATATAGTTTTATCAAGTCTAAATCTTTACACCTTTCAAACATGTCCAGTAAACTAACATCATCTTGCAACTTAATATTCTCACCCCCTAAAGGACTCTTATAATACAATTCACTATTACTAGGAAATCCAAGACCTTCCATCAAGTCCTCCATTTTCCAACATAAAGATCATATCTGGATCAATACCCTCATAACAGTGATATGTACTTCTCACATAATTTTTGTCTTTTGTTGAATCAAAATAACCACCTATATGCACTTCAAATTCATATAACTTGTCCATCTAATAAACAAATATTAAACTAACATTCAACTAACTAATTAAACTATCATTCATTCAACTAACATTAAACTAACATTAAACTATTATTCAATTAATATTCAAGTAATAGTAAACTAACATTCAACTAACTAATATTAAACTAACATTAAACTATAATTCAACTAATATTAAACTAACTTCAAACTAATATTCAACTAATATTAAAGTAACAGTAAACTAACATTAACATTAAACTAACCCAATTTCTATATTCAAAACCATTGAAAAACCAATGAACACCCACATGTATTTCTGCCCAAATCCACTGCATGAGTCAAATTATTGGAACCAGATAACCAAAAGCCCCAATTTTTATTCGAACCAGAGGACCCACATGTGGTCCAAACTACTATCCTGCCCCCAAAACCCCCAAAACGTTAAAACCCCAAATTATTTTCGAAGCCGAGGATCCACAAGTGGTCCAAAATACTCTCATGTCTCCAAAACCCTAGACATAACATATAAAACAAATTCAATGCCTTAAAATTGACAATACATACATGTAAACAAGACAAATCGCAAATCGAAAGCAACAAACCCTATCTTTTCCATATAGTACATACGTGAATCCATTTAAATGTATCGACTAACAAAACCGAAGAAATAAATCCTAAAGATATGACAAATCAAAACTATAATCGCAGTCGTGGAAACCCTAGGTAGAAACATACCAGATTGGGTTCAAACCCTAGCTTCGTCGTGATGAAAACCCTAGTTGTGGCTTCAATCTTCATGATCCACCAAATCCACCTCTTTAACGCGATCAAAACCCTAGAAAGAACTCATATTCAAATCGATTGAACAAGGAGATGTAGAGAGAGAGAGAGAGAAACCCTAGAATTCATACATGAAAATGGTTAAGTGTTGAGACGGTTTGTAATAAAGGTAAAAGGGTAACACAGTAATTTTCTAAATCATTTATTTTATTATTTCATTTTAATGTTAAATAAAGAGGGGTAACAAAGTAATTTTAACGGCAATGTGATGGTAGGGCACCAAAGGCCTTGTAGCATGATGGTATCACCTTTCCTCCCCAAAGGGGAGGTTAGGGGTTCGAACCCCATGTGGGGGTGTGTCGCGTGAGCATCTTACCATTCAAAAAAATTGTGACGGTAGGGGGCTGTTTGATTACAATTGAAACTATAGGGACTCGTTTGAAAAAGTAAGGGGTTTAGTGCCAATTAGCCAAACTATAAGGGTATTTTTTACCCTTTACCCTGGAAATAGACTAGAAAGTCCAACAAGCAAGACTCTTTTGACTAAGCATGACAATTGGGCGGGTTTGGGTTGGATCATAAGCGATTGGGTCAAAATCGGGTCATTAACTCATTTCTCACATGTTAAGATTGGTTATTTAATATTTACAGGCCGGGTCATAAGTGAGTTGGGTCAACCTGACCTCCATTCTATGAAAAAAAAATTGTGTTCTAAAATTACAATAAAAATTAATATATATACATAAAACACACACATACACAGTGAAATAAAGTAGGGATGATAATTTGTACCACTCCGCCAGGATTCCGCCTCGTTCCGCCCATTTATTTAAGGGTTCGGGAATGCATTTTGTTTCGTAGTGACAGATTTGGTAAAAGAAATTAAACCCGTCAAGGGTTATGGGGCGGGTACGAGTTTTATTAAATACCCGCCATGACCCTCCCCGTTTCCCGTTTACATCAATTTTGTTATATTTTTTACTTACTATATGTATAGGAGTTTTTATGAATCCTAAAGGTCCGTTTGGTTGGACAAAAATGAGATGGAAAGTGAAAGTGAAAAGAAAAGGAAATGAAAATCACATTCTAGAATACATTTGGTTAGAAAGAAATTTTTAAAAAAGATATGGGAAAATTTTGTTTTGTTAGTTTGGATAGCATGAAATGGAAAAGAAAATAACTTTTATTTCCAAAATTGCCCTTATATTTTAAAAACTTAATATACACAACATAATGATGTATAATGACATTACCTAGACGATGGTGAAAATAGCCTAGAGGGGGGGGGGGGGGGGGGGGGGGGGGGGGGTGAATAGGCTTTTTGTGGATTTATTGACAAATTAATATTTAATTGCGGAAAATTCAATTTAAATCAATCTCAAAACTCTAATTCTCAAATCACATCATCCAACCAATATCAAGCAAGCATTAATATAGTGAAGAAAATAAAGTAAGAGACGACACAGATAATTATACGTGACAAAACCAAGGAAACGTTCAAAGGAAAAAACCACGGGTACACTCAGGTACCGATGCACTATGAATCAACAAGTACAGACTCTATGAGAGTTTTAGACTTATAATCATTCCTGATATGCCTTCCTCTACTCGCGGTTTGAAACCTTTGAATCACTAGTACTTCATGAAGCACGCTTGCTCCGCCAGACACTGTGAGAGACTCATAAATCACGCTTGGTTTTCCTTTCTCTACTCGTGGTCTGACATCCTCGAATTGCTCCGTACTCGAATGGATCAAAGCAACCTCATTGCAATGGACGGTGTGATGATTTTTCAGCAATCACTTATCCAATCGTGCATAAAAAACTTCGGTGTAGAAGCACGATTGGAGAACCTCAACACAAAAGAGAACACCAATATGTATGATCACTCCATAATCACCTATCTGTGTGTATTACTCTGTAGAAGAATATGAACAATAGAATATTACAGAGCTCTCACCAAAAACCCTCTTGAAAAATCATTGTAAAAACCGTAGTAATATACAAAACTCTCAACATGACAATTCACTCAACATGGTTATTGTTTAGAACATGTCAAACATAAATAATACTATAAATGTTCTTACAATCTCCCCCTTGGCATTTCTGAGACAAAACCATATTTTACAATATAACCTCACAAATAATGACATAACATCTATTTCTATGAACACACACTGACAAACATAGATATAAATTGTCACCTTGCTTTCATGACGGTCAACCAATCCTGTACCCACAACACTGAATAAACCATTAAACGCAAGTGCGGAAAACAGATATTAATCAACATAATGATCATCAGAAAATCATAACAACAATGCAGACATAATGATCATCATTCTCCCCCTAAGAATAAACTCCCCCTTGCTAAATACTCAATCTTAACCAAATAATCTCTATCTCTCCCCCTCACTTAATACTTCTCCCCCTTTTTGTCACTAAAATGTCAAGCAAAGAGAGTATATGCCATAGCAACAATGTAGAGAGATGCAAGGAAGTACTCAATGAAAAACACCAAGATATAGAACCTTTATCAGATCATATCCAAATTATCAGGGTAACGGACATCTCTACTATGCATGACCCTACTACCAATGCATGAATGCAAAATCTCATGAATAAAAATAAAATAAAATATTTTTGTTTTTAGAAATCTGTGAGCAAGGCAGTAGAGACAACAAACAAATCATTTATACATCATATTCTCAGATTTAACTTAACCATTAAACACATGGTATAGAAGAAAATCAACACACATACCTTGTAAACTCAAGAATGCACAAGTCAAGTTTTACAAATATATATATGTATGTAAATTCTCATGTGCAAGCACTAAGGTAAGATGAAAACAATACATACTAAAGCTGATAATTTCCCCACCAATCGTGATGATAATTCAATCCAAAATCCAAACTAGAAGGCAAAAACTAAAAGATACTTTCTCTTTGTCACACAATTTCCTCCTTCTCATCTTTTCAACTTTTTCACCATATCCCTTTTTGTCTTTCTAAGCTTCGGACTTTCCAGCGAGGATTTTTAGTCCCGACCAACTGGGCCCAAACTTCTTCCATGAGATTTATGCTCATTAGTCTTCTCCTCTTTTTACGCGAACACTCAATGCCTACTGAGGCAAGAGGCCCGGTTACTCAAATTGAAGAATTACTTTTTGCATTTTTATATTTTAAACATCTCATTTTTTTCAACATCACAACAACATTCATACATATGCAAAAAATATTTCATGCATAGACCAATCTAGCATAGCTCATAAACCTTCATACCACTTCGGGTTAAATAAAAAAAATTAACAGATTCAACAGACATTATAATCATCACCGAAGAAACTAGCACCTAAGATTAAAGTTTTGTAACATAAAATAATCATGCCAAGTGATCATCCAAAAATCTTAGGTTAATATGATACCTCTACTTCACATATGCATATTGAGACAAGTAAATGTGAAAATAGAGTAAAATATGACAACTTTTGTACTCTGGCCAAGCTCAACAGCCTCAAAAATTTTATTTTATGATTTTCGAAAATAAAATGCATGCATGAACAAATATATTACAAATGCATGATTACCTATCAATTCTATAAAAATAATGCAATGTGTTCCTAGAATGATAGATAAGAAGATATCTATTCTAAAGAAAGCATACCAATAGATTTCCTAAGACTAACATGCTTTTGAAAATCTAATGGTTTTGTAAAGATATCTGCCAACTGAGAATCTATGGATATGAACTCTAGAGACACTATCCCATCTTCAACAAGATCATGAATGAAATGATGTCGAATATCTATATGATTTGTCCTAGAATGTTGAACAGGAATTTTAGAAATATTTATCGCACTCGTGTTATCATAAAACACAGTTATCGTGCCTTGAGAAAAACCATAATCCTATAACATTTGACGCATCCACAAAACCTGAGTACAACAACTACCAACTGCTATATACTCAACCTTAACAGTGGAAAGGGAAACACAATTTTGCTTCTTGTTATGCAAAGCAACAAAATAATTTTGAACATAAAAACACCATCCACTAGTACTTTTTCTATCATCAACATTACCGGCTCAATCAACATCAGAAAAGGATGTGATATCAGTATTAGTACCCGATGGATACCATAGTTCATAATTCACTGTCCCTTTAACAAACCCGATAATCCTTTTTATAGCAGTAATATGAGACTCCTTAGAACTTGCCTGGTAACGTGCACACAAACCAACATTAAAAGCTATGTTAGGTCGATTGACAGTTAAATACAACAAAATCCAAATCATACTCCTATAAAGTGTAGGATCGACATCTTTGCCTTTAGTATCCAAGCTAAGCTTAACACTTGTACTCATAGGAGTGCGAGCATCCTTAACATTTTCCAAACCAAACTTCTTCACCAATTCCAAGGCATAACGAGTTTGAGAAACAAAAATCCCATCATTTAATTGTCTAACTTGAAGCACTAGAAAGAAGTTCAATTCACCAATCATGCTCATCTCGAATTCATGTTTTATTTTATCTCCAAAATAATGAGCAAACTTATCAGAAGTGGATCCAAACACAATATCATCAACATAGATTTGAGCAACAACTGTATCACTCTCAATTTTCTGAATAAACAGTGTTTTATCCACTCCCCCTCGAGTAAATTCTGTCCCCAACAGGTAATTAGTCAACCTTTCATGCCAAGCTCTAGGAGTTTACTTTAGCCTATATAAAGCCTTTTTCATCCTGTAAACATGATCTTGACAATAAGGATCTTCAAATCCTTTGGGTTGCTCCACATATACTTCCTCATGAAGAACACCATTCAAAAATGCACTATTCACATCCATTTGATACAACTTGAATCCAAGATGACACGCAATAACAAACAAAATTCGAATAGATTCAAGTCTCGCTACTGGAACAAACGTCTCATCAAAGTTTATACCCTCTAACTGAGTGAAACCTTGAGCAACAAGCCTAGCCTTATTCCTAACTACTGTACCATGTTCATCCTTTTTATTCTTGAATATCCATCTGGTACCAATCACATTTATCTCCTTCGGTCTAGGCACAAGATACCACACATCAGTTTTAACAAACTGCTGAAGTTCTTCTTGCATAGCATTTATCCACTCACTATCTTGAAGAGTTTCTTTAACATTTTTAGGTTCCAAAGAAAATGTATAACATGCATACGAAATCTCATTCCTAACCTTTCCCCGTGTCACCATCATCTGATCAACAGATCCTATAACAGTATCCAAAAGATGGTACACCTTTACCCTTGCAGATGGTTCCTTAGCCGGTGTAGGCTGAGCATCACCAATTCAATTCTGTGATTTTGCAGGACTTGAAGTATCATCATTAACCATATTCTCCTATTTTTCAACCTCAGAAGAATTATTATCCAATATAAAGAATGACTCACCATCTTCCTCCTCAGCAGATGTTGGAGACTCATCAGCACATGAGTCATTAACCACTACATTCACAGATTCCATCATAGTTTGAGTTCTAAGGTTAAACACCCTATATGTTTGACTAGTCAATGAATAACCCAAAAATATTCTTTCATCATTCTTAGACTTAAACTTCCCAATAGATTCACGATCTCTAAGAATATAACATTTTGCTTCAAAAATCTTAAAATATTTCACATTGGTTTTCTTACCATTCCACACTTCATAAGGAGTTTTTAAGGTGTCAGGCCTAAAATAAACTCTGTTTGAGGTGTAATACGCTGTGTTCACCACCTCGGCCCAAAAATACCTAGGAACATTCCTATCTTGTAACATAACATTGGCTATTTCCTGAATAACCATATTCTTCCTCTCAACTACACCATTTTGTTGAGTAGTTTTAGGTGCTGAAAATTCATATTTTATTCCTCTCTTCACAAAACACTTCAATTTATGAATTCTCAAATTCCCTTCCATGACCACTCCTTACTCTAGAAATTGAATAATTCTTCTCAGTTTGAATTTTTAAATAAATTCTCTTAAAATTTTCAGAAGTTTCAGACTTTTCACTTAAAAATCCAACCCATGCAAATCTCGAATAATCATCCACCATGATAAAAATATACTTATTTCCTCCTTTGTTCATGATCCTAGTGGAACCCATTAAATCAATATGCAACAACTCTAAAGGTCTAGAAATACCAATGACATTTGTCTTTTTGTGCTGACATCTGACTTGTTTACCCTTCTAACATGATCCACACATAACTCCTTTTGCATAACCAAGCTTAGGGACTCCCTTAACAATTTCACTCTTAATAATTTTTGTTAATTCACGAAAATTAACATGTCCCATCCGCTGATGCCATATTTCAACTTTATCAAGTTTAACTCTATTGCATAACAATTCAGAATTAGGAACAATGTAGTAACAATTATAAGTTAAACGCATACCTTCCATTACGCAATTCCCAGAAGAGTCAATGATCGAACACTTATCAGGAAAAAAAAGTGACATTATGATTGTTATTACATATTTGACTTATGCTCAACAAATTTGTTTTAAGACCCTCTACATAAAACACATCTTCTAGTTTAGGTAGACCAGAAACCACAATGGTACCTTTGCCTAGAACCTTCGACTTCTCTCCATCACCAAAAGTGACTATCCCACCATGACATTTCTCGAGAAAAACAAACAATGACTTATCTCCAGTCATATGCCTTGAACATCAACTATCCAAATACCAAGAACTAGACTTGCGTGCTTTAAGTGCAGTATAAACTACAAGACAATATAGCTCACTTTTTTTCACCCAAGTCTTCTTCATCTTCGAAGCTCCTTTTGCCAATCTTGACAAATTCTTCATTTCTTCATTCAGCATAAGCATTTGATCTTGAACACGATCTCCATGTTGAACTCTTTGTTCCTTCACCGATTTCAGAGTCTTCCCTCTCAACTTTGAACACCTTGGTCGAATGTTACTACTGACACCACAGTGATGACAAATAGGAACAAACATTCGGACTCCATTAGTTGACTTCCTAGGATATCTAGGGGTAAGGAAATGTTTGTTTTCAACAGGTCTTTTGACATAGGATTGAACCAAAGGATTCTAATTTGAATTTCCTTTTAAAGGACTCGATGCTACTTGGGAGGCTTTTACAAAGGTGGTTTTTGCAGCAACATTCGAATTTTACAATACTCCAACAAAACCTAGTCCTTTTGTATTTCCTACACTCAATATATGATTAAGCTTAAGAGTTACACTAGACCACTTCTGAATAGTTGAGTTAGCATCTTTCAGATCTTTTTCCAAATTTTAAATCTTAGTAGATTTCTCAACCAATTCCTTATTAAGACCATCTACTAACTTCAAAGCCTCAATTTTTTCAAGTTCAGACTTATTCAAATCCTTAATCAACTTGGCCTTTTGGGTCTGCAGAAGATTTAGAGTTTGAGAACTATTGGCTAATTCGACTTTTAAATAATGCAATTCTTTGTCCATGTTAAGACTTTTAGTCAACAATTTCATGTGATTCTTGTGAAATTGTGTGGTCTTATCAAGTAATTTTTATAAGACTCTTGAAGCATTTCATCAAAATCTTCATCACTCTCAGAACCTTCCTCTTCAGACATCACCAAACTTGAAGCAATTTCGTTAACCTCCTTACTTTGTACAACAAACACAGTGAAATTCTCAGAATCATCACTTACTTCTGATTTTGTCGCATCACTAGCTGATCCATTGTCAGAGTCATCATCCCAACTGACAGCTAATCCTTTGGATTTCTTCATAGTGTTTGCATACTCTACAACTATATGACAATATCATTCATATTCAAAACATCTGGGTTTCTTCTTTTTAGGATCAGACTTGTCCTTCCTAATTTGAGTCTTATTTCTACTTCTAGACTCACCCAACTTATCCCCAATTTTTTGTCCTTGGACATTCTGTTTAGCCCTAACAAATTTATTCAACCTCTTAGCAAACATGACAATATCATTCAGACTCAACTCACTTTCTTCATCAAGTTCAACCTGATCCTCCCTAGTGGTTTTGAAAGCTATGCTCTTCTCTTTTGTGACACTAGCCTTCTTAGGGAGATTTTTGAACATCTTCATCTCATAAGATTTTAAATTTCCAGCCAATTCTTTAACCTTAATTTCTTTAAGATTCAAAACCTCTGAGATAACAGTAACCTTAGATAAAAAATGTTCAGGAAGATATCTAATGATTTTCTTTACTATGGTAGTCTCATGAATAGGCTCACCTAGGTTATGACAACCTGTTACAATATTAGCTAACCTAGCCTCAAAGTCTATGAATACCTCATCCTCCTCCATCTTCAGCTGTTCAAATTGAGAATTAAAAATTTGAAGCTTTGAATTGTTTCACCTTAGATGTTCCTTCATGAGTGAATTGGAGAATGTCCCAAGCTTCTTTATCAATTACGTATGTAGCAATCCTCTTAAAGTCACTCGGAGTTACAGCATTGTATAACACATTCAATGCCTTTGAGTTCCAATTCGCGCTATTCATCTCGACAGCAGTCCACTCGCTTGACGGTTTTAGTGTTGATTCGTTGGTCGTATCGTCTTTCACAGTATGAGGTGAATATCCTACTTCAACAACATTCCACGCTCTCTCATCTTAAGATTTTAAAAATGCTCTCATTCTCGCTTTCCAATATGTGTAATTCGACCCATCAAACAAAGGGGATCTAGATATGGAACCTTCTTCACGAGGCATCTCCATCGTCTAAGTTCACGATTTAACCCTAGGTAGCTAACCTATATCGGGGCAACCACACTCTGATACCAATTGAAATTACCTAGACGATGGTGAAAATAGTCTAGAGGGGGGTGAATAGGCTTTTTGTGGATTTATTGACAAATTAATATTTAATTACGAAAAAGTCAATTTGAATCCAATCACAAAACCCTAATTCTCAAATCACATCATTCAACCAATATCAAGAAAGCATTAATATAGTGCAGAAAATAAAGCAAGAGACGACACAGAGAATTATACGTGGAAAAACCAAGGAAACGTTTCAAGGAAAAAACCACGGGTACACTCAGGTACCGATGCACTATGAATCAACAAGTACAGACTCTTTGAGAGTTTTAGACTTACAATCACCCCTGATATGCCTTCATCTGCTCGCGGTCTGAAACCCTTGAATCACTCGTACTTCACGAAGCACGCTTGCTGTCACGCCCCTAAAATTCCCGAAACTCTAATATATAGAATCAACGAATTTTCAAGGGATGACGTCAGTCAAACGACCACTAGAGTCAACAATAACAAGAAAATAAATGGAATATCAATGAAAAATATACTCCCTGCCAAATCGAATACTAGAAACTCAATAGTATCCTCAGATACCAAATTGACACGTCCCTAAATCCCTAAGACTCCCGAACTGGGATATCCAAGGAATCTAGGATGTGATCCTTAATACGAACTACCAACTAAGATATCATTAACCATGAAAACGTATGGAATAATGATAGAAATGGTATATTTCATACCCAAATGTATGATAGAACAAAGCAGCGGAATCTAACGAAAATCCGGTAGAGTTCCGTTTGTAAATGGAACATCCGGACACCCAACCACAACACAAAAACCTGCCAATAACAGTTTGATAATAACAATGGCTTCCAAGCCCCACATTTATCAATCCTACTAGGGCCGAGGTAGTGGAAAGAAACCACTAACCCCTACACAACCCTCTATAATCAACTGAGCCACAAATGCTCGAATAAGAATACAGAAAAGCACCTAGCCGTGCATAATAGATATAATAACCTCCTGAACTAATAAATACAGGAAATAAAGATACACCAATAGGGATATGCGAAAAGACTGGCTCCCAAAAGAAATATATGACAATCCCATACAAAATGGGTAAAGAAACTAACAGAAACTAACTATCGTCCCAAACCAGTCACGCAACAACCATAACCGCATCACCCTGCGCAACTCCAAAACCTGTAACAAGGAAATAAAAGAAAGCTGTCGTTGCACTGCATCCTGCCCATATCCGTATATTTCCTGCAACCTGGCGTGGAATACCAGGGGGCAAATGAAATTCCCCTATGAGCAAATAAGCTCAGTGGGAAAAGATACTCTAAGTACCACATCCTCTAATAGTTTAGGTAATGCTAAACCACCCAGTGAGATACATAGCCCACAACATAACCCAGCCACGAAAACCCAAGGTACGTGCTCACATGCTACCGTAAACGAGTATACATATCGGGATATATATATATATATATATATAAGTACACAACAAGAGTCTATAAGATACAACTAAGACTTGTACTCCAAGTACCAACGCCGGTAGTTTACACTACTCTCACCAACGTACACTAGGTACACGACACCCAGGTCCAATCTAACAAATCATCAAGCGCTCACAACGCTAACCATATAATCTAAACAGAGGGAAAACACATTCACCTCTAATATCCACAGGGATCAAAATCCACCACTAATACTAAGGAATACTCATAACTCACTCCCCGAAAACACAGAAGGAAAAACACTCACGTCCTTGCGTTCTAACACAGTCATCATCTATATATATATATAAGAAACATCATCTCATTCCTAGAGAAAATCTATACCTCAAGGATGGAATCACCTTATCATATCACCATGAGAAAATCTCAAAATATCATCTCCAACAAGGTCAATAAATCACCAATACTCTCACTATAGATAAGGAACGCTAAACAGTCGAATCCTGAAGAGTACCTGAACACTACTCTCATGACAACCCCATAAGAGTCAAGGAACCAAAGCAAGGGAAAAGAAGTCCCAATGCTAAACCAACGGATAACCGAGACAACAACGTCAAGGTTAAAACACCACAAGTGTTTAGGGAGAACACCGGGACCAAAGAAACCAATCCACTCAGCATCCATGCCCCTAACACGTGTAACAACTCAAATCACCTAGGTGGTGACGTCAACAACCAAGAAGAAGTGAAAGACAACACTATATATGTGTACTAAACAACACCAAGCCTCATGCCCGAGACTTAGAAATGATCTGAAGCAAGGGTGAAATAAGAAACCACCTTTCAAAACTCTACAGGATGAGATCTTGAGAAAGAAATCTCGAAGTCTCAGAATCTCGAGAAAGGTAATAAAATAGTTTTCCTTTAAGAAACCACACAGTAAAATGACCATTTTGCCCCCGGTCTCAGTCAATCGCCATTACTGGCTTTTAGAAGTTAAAATATTTTTAAAGAAGATCCTAAGATCATTTTATAAAGTACTAAAACTTTTAGTTGCTAAGGGGGTAGGCGAAAACGGGTTTTTCCTTTTAAATAACAAGAGTTTATTTTCAAGACTTAGAAAACACCATTTTCGAAAGACAGCCAAACAAAAGTGCATACAACTCCACGGATTCCTATAATGTCTAAGAGGATAAGGAAGGAAGATGTAACACCCCGCTCCAACACTTGGTATAATATTGTCCGCTCTGGGCTCAGCCCGCACGGTTTTGCTCTTGGGCTTCTCCCAAAAGGCCTCATACCAATTGGAGACAACACTGCACATATAAGTACATCCCCAGACCTCTACCCGGGCGATGTGGGACATCACAATCACCACCTCTTGGGACCCAACGTCCTCGTTGGTGTTACCCACGGGCTTGTGCATGCACCCACACTTAATTCCGGCCGGGCTCTGGCTCTGATACCAATTGTAACAACCTGCTCCAACACTTGGTATAATATTGTCCGCTTTGGGCCCAGCCCGCATGGTTTTGCTCTTGGGCTTATCCCAAAAGGCCTCATACCAATTGGAGACAACACTGCACATATAAGTACATCCCCAGACCTCTACCCGGGCGATGTGGGATATCACAGTAAAGAGATTGGTGTGTGGGAGGGTGTTCCTCCTCATGGGCTATTAGGGTTTCAACGTGGAGACAACGAAGTTAATGGATCTCGGGTTTTCTTTTTTTGTGAAGAGGGGAGAAAGTTCCCGGGAAACAACCCCCGAAGAGATAGTATCCACAGATATATCCATGTATATATTCTCTTTTTTGAATGCCTCATACGTGCATGTTAGGTCGACTTGCAAGCAAATTGCTTGGAGCCGCTCACCCGGGTAGAGGTCTGGGGATGTACTTATATGTGCAGTGTTGTCTCCAATTGGTATGAGGCCTTTTGGGAGAAGCCCAAGAGCAAAACCGTGCGGACTGAGCCCAGAGCGGACAATATTATACCAAGTGTTGGAGCGGGGTGTTACAATTGGTATTAGAGCCAGAGCCCGGCCGGAATTAAGCGTGGGTGCATGCACAAGCCCGTGGGTAACACCAGCGAGGACGCTGGGTCCCAAGAGGGGGTGATTGTGATGTCCCACATCGCCCGGGTAGAGGTCTGGGGATGTACTTATATGTGCAGTGTTGTCTCCAATTGGTATGAGGCCTTTTGGGAGAAGCCCAAGAACAAAACCGTGCGGGCTGGGCCCAAAGCAGACAATATTATACCAAGTGTTGGAGCGGGTTGTTACAGAAGAGTACTACATTGGGTTCACGGAACACAACTATCCGTTTCCAACCCCACGAAATCAAATGACAATACGTGGAAGAGGTTCGGCACCACACCGTAACCGACGACTCAAGGAGTGACATACAAGTCAAAAAACATATCTTCTAGTATACAAAAGATAGTACATGGCTTAGGAGAATGAACTAAACACGAGAACCAAGACTACAAAGCTACAATACCTCGAATACTTAAGTAAAATCACCCCAACTATAACCTCTTTTAACCCAATCAAAATCTTAAATGCAGTTAATAACCTATTCCTCAAAAGATGAAAGGCACCTAAAGGCCTATATAACAACATCCACTAAGTTCACAATCACATCACCTACCTTCTCTAAAGCCTTAAATTTCAATTGATACTAAAATCAATTCCTGACCTCAAATCTCCAAAGAGGTCACACAACTAATCACAATCACAAAACTATTAACCCCGCCTTCTCAAAGGCATCAACTCAAAAATCAACCATGCAGTCCATCTCTAACCTCAACTATCCACAAAGGTCACAACGCCAATATACTTAACCTCCCCTAAGGGTACAAAAGCATATATCACAAGTATAAAAATATACATTTCATTATACTTTTTCAATTGCCACATTTAATTCATGTGTTCACATTAATCACTTTCAGTTGAGCATTTTAATAAAATACTTAATTAACATGCTCCAAAATCCACATGTAACAATAACATATATAAACCTGTTCCAACAAACCACATGTAATAATATCACATATACATGTCAAATGAAATCACATAATGTCATGCAATACAATGTGACTCAATACCACCCTTTGCCTATATCACGTGGTTAACGAATACGCACTCTACCCATTTACAAGGAGAAAATAGTACCGCACCGATTCTTCCCAAGTGTTTTTGACACTTCACTTTCAACAAGGAAGGTGGTTGCACGAGACGACCCGTGACCAAAGATTCGTCAACACGAATGCACGAGACGAACCGCGACTTCGAGAATGAGACGACTCACCCTATACCCCATTCATGGCTCATTATTCCGTAGGATGGGAACACCCCCTGGCCAGTTGTTGCGACAATTCGACACAAAGACACCCCACATGATTTCAAAACCCGCATATACCAACACCATGATTTGACACTACATGACGTTCTCAATATGCATCTAGGTTCCAGTGACAATCATGCCTCAACATAAATATGTAATACATCATACTTATGAAAATATCCACATGCTACCACATGAATCTCATAATCTCTTTCACATGCTTTTAAATCAATAAAGCAGTAAATCACGACAAGCAATTATATCACATAATCATACTTGCAATTCATCCACTTATACTTCAATTCCAAGTATACAAGTTCATTCCCTTTTAACATGCTTTTAAAACAATTAAAGCAAATAATCCACATATCGTAAGGGGAACCTAGAATAATGTCTAAGTCTTCACGTCTCTCATATGCATATATCCCCTAATGCAGTCAAACGGGAGTTTATATCAATTCCTAAGTCCACGTCTAACTCTTACAAGATTCTACTAACCGATTAAATTCTCAAGGGGATTTCTAAGCCACCTATTCCTATTCAATTCAAATAGGAATTTATTTAATTTCATAGGAAATAATTTAATTAATTTCGTAAATTAATTTCTAAGTCCTACATCGCTTCTAAGCCAATTATAGATATTTAAATTAACAATTTAATATATCTATATTAAAATAAATAAGGGTTTGCACACCCCAAACTACGTCAACGTTACGGAGTGAGAAATAAAATTTCCCACCTAATTTTACGTTTATCGAACAGTTTGAAACAACACAGTGTCGGCGCCCGAATATGGAGCCCGCCGACCAAAGTCGCTCGAAAACTATTTCAAATATATCAAAACGTCCGACTCGACAACCTATACGATATATACGAAGCCCATTAGCAATAGTTTAATCAATTTGGGTAAATTTAAAATAACCCAAACGAAAATTATAACATATAAACGCAATTTACGGACAAATCGCTCAACGGAAAAATACGAAATTTTAGTATGATGTACCTAGCATCGATACGAGGCTACCCTCTGAAAATCAGCCCAAACCGAGGTCGGGAAGTCATCGGAATAAATGGTCGAAGTTCGGCCGACCCTCCCTCTATCGCGCGAACTGCGCGACCCAGCTGCGAGCCACCACCAGCGCCGCCCCTGCGCCTCTTTTGCTGCATCTCACCACCAACAACACTCCCTCCATCACCGCCGTACCCTAGCGGCTCCAAAGCCTGGGTCGCAAAACACCTAGGCGCGTTTCTCTCTCTCCACGGCCTGCTCTCCCTCACGTCGTTCCTCTCTCTCTCTCGGTCAACGACAATGGAGAATGGAGAAGACGAAGTCGTGTCGTGTGAAGGAGAGAAAACGTATAGCAGGTTCGTGCAGAGAAGTAGGAAAAGAGACTGTGGTCTGTTACGTGTACACATATACATATATATGCTATATTGCACAACTAACCCTCAAAACATCCCTAATCGCAAACTAACCCCACCTCTATATAATTAATTGTAATAATCTATATAGGCATAATAAATCCATAATTATAACGGACCAACCCCCAAGTGCGATTACGCAAACTGGTAATTCCACTGGACACCAACTAACTAGAATAGTCCGAAATAATTACACCGGGGTAGGAACCCAAACGTCGGAACGCCTAAAAAGCCCGATCAATTAAAACGTGTCATCGTCCAGTCGAAGTACTAAACATTAAACGTCGAAACGATACCGCGTAGTCGATAATAAGAACTCGCGTAGTCGTCAAAGAGAAACCGTAATGTCGTCCAATCGACTTTAAAACTAAACGCGAAAAATTTACACGCGAAATACCAAGAATAAACAATGCGTCAAGAACAAGTGACGTCATTACTGAAATTAAAATTGAATTAATTTCAGGAAAAAGGAAAATAACACGGGGTGTTACAATAATGAACAACCATAAGCGACATTCATTTTCAACTTCAAGAATTGACATGAAAATCAAGATATCTTCCTTTGATTGGCAAAAATGAATTATATGCCCTTTTTCAAAAATTGTAGAATTTTAGCACATAGGAAGATTCATTTCCTTTCATTTCAAAATTATTTTTGAAAGCTTAATGAAAGGTTGTTTTACGTAAGAGTCACATTTTCAAAATAATTTCTTTCTAATCCAATGTGTCACTCTTGTCATACAATTTTAAGATAATCAAAAAAATGTGATGCATGAACAATGATTATTCATTAATCAATGAATACATTCATAAAACACATTTATATATTAATGAATATATGAATACAAGTATCAAGCCGATACAATGTATAAATTACCACATTTCACATAGATGTCTTAATCATTGCATATCATCATCAAAATTCTCCTATTATGACATGTGCATATTCAATGGTCATTGGGTACTATAGATCATCTAAAAACACTTCCCCTTATACGAACATTCTTATTTAGCCTTTAAATGCATATAACTAACTTGTAAACATTGTAGGAGAATAAAAGGTTAAATAACCTTACGTAAGGGAAACTCTTTCAAAGTTTATCATGGATCAACTCTAAGCCGGTTAAGGCAAAAATAGAGCTGAGATTCTGATACCAATTGTTGGCCACATATTGACACCTAGAGGGGCGGGGTGAATAAGGTCAATTACAAACTTTGATACTTTTTTGATTTGACATTATTTTAACAAGATAGATATTGTAGGACTTTAGTCCAACACTTAGCAAGATAGATGATCCCTTAAGTTATTAACTCAATTCATACTTTGAATAATGCATTGGTGATTTACACAATTAAATACATGCATTATTGATTCAAGTAAAATGAGAAATAGATCAAGCACCCAAGTAAGAAATTTAACTAACAATGTATAAACATTTTTGTCATACATATAGACATAATGCAAAGTGTTATTTGTCATGATAAACATCTTGTAGAGTTTATGAAAGGTAATCAAACATTGAGTATAAGCATAAACTCTCAAATAGAATGTTATGTTGAATATGCATTGTGTTAAACACTTGGGGTGGTTATGAACATTTTATGCTATGGTGTGTTGAAGATAAGTTTTTATCAAACACTTGGTGAACACTTATATTATAGATAAATAAGAGAGTAGATAATTTATAATCTACACCTTATCTAACCAAGTTCACAATTTAATTCACTTCAATTATGCATTTTCTAATCACTTCGTTAATGAACAAACACAAGCAATTTCATAGCATTTATATATAAGGCTCATGATTATAAATGATAATTGCTTTTATGTTATGGTGTGATAAAGATAAATTATATCAAACACTTGGTGTGCAACTAGATTATAGCAAACTAATGAGCAAGTAGAGAATTTATAATCTAAGCTATAATCAAGTTCACATTGGAATTTACTTCAACCAAGCATTTTCCCAATCCCCTCTTGAATATTTAAGCACACACAATTTCCAAGCATTGATAAATAAAACTCAAGATTGAAATAAAATTGTTGTAAAGTAAGGAGTTAAGGGATAGAGAAAATGCAAACCAAGACACCGAGTTTTAACATGGTTCAACTAAAGCTTTGATCTATATCCATGCCTTCAGAAAACTTCTCAAGGATTTCAGTATCGTGTTTTTCTTGCGGGTGAAAAACAAACCCTTACATGCTCTTTCTTTCGGGTGAAGAGTCAACCTTGCTCACTTTTACGGGTGGAGAGTCAACATTCCTTGCTCTTGCTTGCGGGTGAAGAGCCACCATTTGCTCACTTTTGCCGGTGGAGAGCACACCTAATCCTCCTCTTTAAGGTTGAGAGAAACCTTTATAAACCTTCAACAAGCCATTCCCAAGCCAAGATAACTTCTTGGTCTTTCACTCACAAAGAATAAGAATTTAAGATAAAGTGGTACAACATTATCTCTCAATAGATAGATGAAGAAATAAAAGCTCACTTCCTCACATACTTAGAGTTATAGATGAAATAATCAAATGAAAATATCAACTCAATATGTGGAAGAATGAATCACAAGAAGATGATATGAGGGATGCACAATGGTGTGATTCCTATAGAAGATTTTTCTACCCAAATACAAATTAAAAAATGAAGCACAAATGGTAGATTTATTTCATACTCCTATCCCTCTCTTTTCCAACCCTCTTTTGGCTCATATATGGCATATATATAGAGTGGGAAACAAATATAGCCGTTTGAGGGTATTTTGGAAAGTTTTGAAAAAGTTTGAACCCAAAAATAGTCGTTGGAAGTCGTTCCAAGACGAGTCGGTCGACTGACAATGCTTCGTCGGTCGACTGAAAAATGTCAAAAAAATGGCTCAAAAGTCTCTGGAGGGTTCGGTCGACTGACCAAAATGGTCAGTCGACTGACAGTTCATTTCGGACCTGTTCTGTCCAGTTCTACTCTTTTGGTAATAACTCGAGTTTCGTAAGTCGGATTGAGGAGTTCTTTAGATTTTTTGAAAGCTGACTTCAAGATCTTGATTTTAGGATTTTGAATAACTCCATTTAACTCATTTTTGAGTGATTTATAGTTGTTTGAATATGACGGTTCATTTCAATCTCTTATTAAACCACATAACGGTTTTTCGGGAAATCTTTTGGGATATTTCCAAAATGACTTAGAGTCATTCCTAGGATGTCTTAGAAACTTTTTAAGATCCTTGACATTCCTAAAAACAATATTAAGATTATAAAATAATATTTTCATTTAAATAAATTCTCAATATTTGACAAAAGCTTTTCATGATTGAAACAATTTTGTTCAAAGCTTTAATATATGTCTAGAATCCATTTCAAGTTATATGAAATTATTTTAGGTTCTAGGACAACCTCTTTGTTGAGTTCTTTCATAGCTTATGAAAGCTTGAACTAACTCATCTCTAGCAAAGACTATATATATGAATGTATCATGAATGATGTTCATAGTCTAATACTAATGGTTCAAGGACTCATGAATGATGTAAATGATATGCATGGTCCTATATGCTAATTTGTCAAGAGTTGAGCTTTCAAATAAGTTATTTCAAAAATAATTTTACATTTAATTTAGCACTCACCCAAGACTATTTTACACAATTCTTTGATCTTCAATTTCTTTAAGCTTTGGGTTGATGTCTCCATCCTTGTCTCCAATGTCTTTTGAGCTCTAAGCACCTTTGTTTGATCTTCTCATGAATTCACTAGCTCTCTTGAGTTTATCTTGAATCAACAACCTATTAAGCATAACTCAAGTAGACATTAAATTAACCACATTCAATGGTTTGTTATCATCAAAATGTCATGTTTACCCATTGTGAAAATCCTTGGGTCAACATGTGAGGTACGAAGAGAGAGGGATTAAGACCACTGTTGATCTTGATCAGGCCGACGAGTTCATCCTCCTTTTGGGTCGCCATTGCTTTGTTGGCATCGACATGAGGATGGACATATGGGTGTACACTGGTACGCTTTCTTGACCTGTTATTTTACCCAAGCTGTTAACGACATGGAGAAATTATTGGGTGGTCCTAGTCCACCACATCATTTTGTTGATGTGGTGGATTAAACCAATTACATCATGACACATGTTATGTTTAGTTTCACATTAGCAAGCAAAAATAAACGCCACTACAATAGATCTACACCACCATGCACCACCACCACCACAGTTAGATGACATGGTCCATGGTCCTGAACTTGATCATCATGTGGAGGACAACGGGCAAGCAAAGTACGGTCGAGAGAGGCCGAGTCCCATGTCGATGCCCATACAAATCTTGTTGTCGGCGACTAAGCAGAGGGTGGTGTCGGGTTCGAGAATTTGGCGCCAACAGTGCTAGTTGTGGCCATAGGTGATCAAGATGGGTCTTGGGAAGTGAGAAATTTGTTTAATTTTCTTAAGGGAGAGTGTTCATGTTCCATGGGAGTAAAACCCTAGGAAAGAGAAAGTGGGAGTTACAAACAAAGATGAGAGAGAGATGTGGGGGAGAAGATGAGGAGGGTTTGGAGTTGGTAGGTCACAGTGGAAGAAGTTCGCGGGGAGCCATGGAAATAGTGCAGAAATCTTGTATCGTGACCAATATCTGTTGTGGCAACAATGGCGAAGGGTTATGCGATGAGGAAATTTAGTGATGTGGAAATTTATATTTGTTTATTTAAAAATTTATAGAAATTTATGGCATAATATAATTGGTCGAGTACACCACATCAGCAAAATGACGTGGTGGATTAGGACCACCTAATAATTTCTCAACGACATTTACTTAAAATCACTCACCAAAGTACCCATATATAGCGGGCAGGTTGGTGGTTATGGGTAATAATTGCTAGCCCTACTTTTGAGTAACAAAATAAATAAAAATTACACTGCATGCCATAAATGGAAAGCAAAATACATTACATATTCAATACATAAGTTTAGGGTTGCAAAAGAACTAAGCTGAATTTTTAAATGTTTATAGTCTATTTATTTATTAAAAAATAAATATATTATGACTCGGCTCATATGTTAAACGAGCTCGCTCAAGTTGAACTAGTTTTAATGAGTCAAGCCTCAGGCTACACACGAATGACTTGCTTCATTTGCATCATATTTCACTGTTGCCAATAGCTGCTTAGATTGAGTTATTGCGAGTTTGTTTTTAACATGTTTTCATTTTTCAAATACCAGATATGTCCTTGGTATTCGTTTATATTCTTTCTCTATACCTTTTTTTCCTATTATAGATTATTCTGAAATATTTCTTACAAAGTGACAGTATCAATTATATAATTTTAACAGTTTTTTTCGCAATTTCTTTAGTATCTTCCCTTGGTAATTCTGAGATAATCTTAATATTTTAGCTCAATAACCCTATTAACGAGCTTGGCGACCAAAACATTAAAATGTTCACACTCAGTTCATTTATTAAACGAGCCTAAAGAAACTCGATTAGGGATGGTAACGGGTGCGAATCTGGGCAGGTGTAGCCTCTCCTGCCCCACAACCGTTAAGAAACCCCCACCCCATCCCCGCCCAAAATTGGCTAAATGATGTGGGAGGTCACCCGTCCCCATCCTCGTGTGGTTTTTTAAAACCGTTGGGTGCTTGTGCTTACCCGTTAACAGTTAAAATTTTCAAATATGTCACTTTAAAATTAAACAACTCCACAAAATCATATACTTAAAATATAAAATTCAACATTATAAAAAGTAACTGAACCACCAAATTATCCAACAATCCAAATTACAATACATTATTTAAAAAATAACAGCAAAAAATAAGATTGTCCAATATTAGGTTCACTTCAATCTAAACAAAAACAAAAATAGAGTTTAGGATTAGTGTGTTACACTTAATTTTTATTTAGTATATATATATTATAGTATGTCAATCCGAACGGGTGACACAGTTGGAAAATAGAAGGGACCTAGTGTCTCAAGAAGCATTAGGTCCCAGGTTCTATTTCCATTGACTACATTTACATTTGGGCCACTGGAGGTTTACCCGGTCGTTAATTTCAAGGTTTCGGGGATTAGTCGAGGTGCACGTAAGCTGGCCCGGATATCATGGTTACCGGAAAAAAAATTCTAATTGGGGCGGGCGGGGCGGGGAAGATTGATAAGTGCTTAAAAGTATCCATTTTAAGCCCCTATCTTACTGTTGTTACGTCTTTTTATTTTATTATTTGGTATTTTTATGTTGTTTGCGTGTTAAAGCATGTTTCACGAGCTTAACGAAGAAATAGAGCTAACTTCGGTGAATTAACTGAGGTGCATGTTATTTCTATTCAAAGAGGAGAGTCAAAGAGGCAGTTCGAGACAAAAATGGCTCCTGGAGGGCAAAAACGTTATTTTTAGAAGTCGACATCTTCGGTAAAAAGTATCGTTGGTTCAAGGCGGTCATTTCGGTGCATTCACGGAGAAAAATGGTTTTGAAAAAAACACCTGCGCTTGTGCCTATGCTTTCAGTTTCAAAAAGTAGCTGAAAATCACATTTTTACGCTTGAACCTACGCTTGAAGATATGCTTGTACCTACGCTTGAAGCGTATTTACGGCAACTTGTTGAGGTTTTTGATGGTTTTTACCTGTTCTACCCCCAGTTCGACTCCAAGACGTGACTGCGACTCCAGACCTCTGTACACATGTATATACACACATATGTATTAGATTTTAGGGTTTTGTGAGGTTTAGTGTGAAATGACTGAAAATAACCTTTCTACACCATTGGCTATATATACACGATCATATATCAAATAGGGGGTTGGTCGTTCATTTTGGTGGGTTAATTAGTTCTCACGTTCATATTTAGACTTACTGTTGTTGAGAGCCATATTCAAACCTAGAGATCCGAAGAAGAAGTCCATGGAGATTGTTTTTACATCAGCGATGCAGAGACCTTTCACCATGTCCAACTAACTCGGTATCTAGACATTTCTAGCAAAACCTTAGCCAAGCAATGTAGTTCTTTCATTGTTTTCAATTGTAACTAGGGGAAACTGTTGACCATGCTATAATGATTATAGTAGTTAAGAGACCGTACTGATTTGCAATATAAAATTCTATATTTGTTCTAAATTCTTGTCTTAGATGGAATGAATGTATTAATTTACATAACTATGATTATTCAATATGAGCAGGAACTCGGATGCTTAATTATGGTTTTCTACACAATGGTGGTAATGAAACTTAAAATCTTAGGTTGACACAAGCCATGCCTTGGCGATTTAATATAGACATGCTTTAGTTTATTTTCATGCATTAGGATTAGATTAGAGTAATATAATTGGCATGCACTAGTTAGGTCAGTCATGAGATAGGTTGTCGCAATCCAGTTGATGGTACTTCTTTTTGGGGTTGTATTTACCTATTTGCGGTACGACCATTCACAGTTATGGATCGCCTTCTTACAGTTGATACAGTGAGGAACTATATTATATGGTTAATGGTAGAGCGATGAAAACCCTATTTTTTTATCTCTAATCTGAATCACAACCAATTTACTTTGCTTTCTATATAATTTTAGTTAATTTAGATAATTTGGTCTTTGACCACCCAAACAAACCATTTTCAGAAAATATAATTCAGTGTTTTTGAATTGCTAAAGTGAACAATCTCAATCTCTATGGGATCGATATCCCTTACTCAAGCCATTGTTATTTTACAATCGATACGTGCGCTTACGTAGGGTAAAAATCTAGTGTCGTTAAGGTATCATTTTTAACAACATATTTTTACACACCAGACGTAACACCAAGTTTTTGGCACCGTTGTCGGAGACTGAGCATTGTTCAAATAGCTTTAGTATTTTATTTGCATTGCATTATTGTAGCTGTAGCTAAAGTTAAATTTTGGTCTGATTGACAGGTACTTTGAAGAACATAGAAGGGAAAAACAGAGCTTCTAAAGTTGCATCTGGAATTTTTGTGAGTTTTAGTGTTGCCTTGATTTTTGCATATTAATTCTAGCTTTATTTCCTGTTAATAGTTAAAGTAGGTTAGAAGTAGGTGAATTTAGTTAGTTTTTATTTTATAAAATTTTCAAAAAGAAAAAAAAATAATCGTTTGAGTACTGTATGACCGATAGATCGTCTCGTTCTAATCCTAGCACTGCATTAGTTAAATATTATCCTGAGATCGAAAAGACCCTCCGTCATTTACGTCGAGCTATTGAAGAATGACAACGTCACTCAAAAGAAGAAGCGATGGGTGACCAAAGAGCCAACTCGCTAAGGGAACCAGAGACATCACTAAAAGGATATTATGTGCCGGATGCGTACAACTCCTATGTTGATTTTCCGGAGGAAGAAGGAGCGAAGCACTTCGAGATAAAGACAAGCGTGAATAATATGCTTCCAAAATTTTTAGGTCTTAGAATAGAGGACTGATGTCCGTCAAGGTGTGCTAACAATATGTGTTAAAAATGGCCCCTTATGAGGACTTAGGTTTTACCTATCGCAAGTGCACGAATTATATTGTAGTATAGTTCAGCTTATAAAAGGTTATCTATCCCACAGAGACTAAGTCGTATTCTGAATTCTCATAAAATAATACTCTTAAATTGCTAGAAAAATATAGTTTGTCATTTTGAGATTGATTAACTAATTAACTAAGAAAGCAAGTAAAGATAGATTAAGACAAGAACAATATAAATAAAATCTAGGGTTTTCATACTCCACCACTAACCACATAATATAATTCTCAATTCGCTCAATTGCAAGAGGGCGATCCATAAACTATGAATCAGGTCGTCCCGTAAATAGCTAAATATGACCACAAAAAGGATTACCATCAACCGGATTGCGACAACCTATCTCATGACTGACCTAACTAGTACATGCCAATTATATTACTCTAATCTACTCCTAATGTATGAAAATAAACTAAAGCATGTCTATATTAAATCGACAAGGCATGACTTGTGTTAACCTAGGGTTTCAAGTTTTATTACCACCATTGTATAGAAAATCATAATCTAAGCATCCGAGTTCTAGACCATAGTGAATAACCATGATTGTGTAAGATAAATATATTCATTCAGTCTAAGACAAGAATCAAAATAAATATATAAACTTGTATCAAGAATAAAAACGGTCTCTCATCTACTACAATCATCATAGTATGGTCACAGTTTCCCCTCGTTACAATTGAAAACAAATAAAAAACTACATTACTTGGCTAGGGTTTTGCTAGAAAATCCTAGATACCTAATTAGTGAATCATGGCAGAAGGTGACTGTATCGTTGATGTAGAAATGCCCTCCATGGTCTTCTTCTCTGGATCTCTAGGTCTTGAATGGATCCTCCCTTTGAATGATATGAATCTGAAAATTGGGAAGAAAGAAGTCCCAAAATTATGTGGAGAGAAGTCCCTTAGATCTGTAACAGACCTTGATATATATTGGCAAAGGTGAGGGAAACCCTGACTTGGAGAATAAGATTACCCTTTTCATAATTTGACACCTGACCAAGAAAAACCCTAATATTTGATGTATAATATGTGTATATTACATGTATAGAGGTGGTGGGGTCGAACTCAAAGTCATCCAGGTCAACTTCGGATCAATCCGGGTCAAAATGAGATTTTGGCCCGATTCAGCTTTTTCCTGCAGAACATCTCTTACTCTTTTTATCATATCTGGAGTTACACACATTAGATAGAGGCATGTAATATATGTTTGTAAAGAGGACTTCAAGCTCTTGATGATAGGCTCAAGTCACCCCATTTGGACCTTTTCTGACAGAGATATGATCTCCCGAATTTGGCTGAAATTTTGTGTTGAATCACTATTCACTACGTTTCAAGTGTAGTTTCCTACGCTTCAAGCATAGGGACAAGCGTAGAAAATCCCTTTCTGACCACTTTTTGCAACTGAAAGTGCAGGTTAAGCGTAGCAAAAGCCTCGGAAACCATTTTTCTTGATAATTGCTCCGTTTGAAGCCCCTCGACTCCCTCGGTATGATTCTTGGAGTTGTGGCTCTGGAAAATGACGTTTTCGCCCTCCGGGAGACATTTTTTTCTTGAAAACAACTCTTTTGCTCTCTCTTTTGGATAGACACAAGCACTTCTCTTGTTAATTCACCAAAGTTAGCTCGTAATCTTCATTAAGCTCCTGAAACATGCTTAAACACACAAAGAACATAAAAATACCAAATAACGAAATGTAAAGACATAACAAATGCAAGATAGAGGCTTAAAATGGATACTTTTGAGCACCTATCACACCCTCAAACTTACATATTGCTAGTCCCTTAGCAATGAACTCAGGAAAATTACCTTGTGATGATTTTTATTCTAACTAACCTATACTAATCTACAATACTCCATACTAATCCCTTGCTTTCTTGAGGGTCGACGATTACATTTAGCACGTATAACATGCCTTTTAAAACCCTAGGTTACCCCTATTGGATGATTGAAGTCTCGTGAAGGATTCCAGTGATAGTACCTACGAACATCTCAATTATTTATAATCACGCTTTCATGAGTTCACACACAAATTAATTAAGTTATGTTATAATGAAAAAGATAATATGGATGCAAATACTCCCAAAAACTTGATGTGGCGCCAGGTGTGCAAAAATATGTGGTTAAAAATAACACCTTAATGACTCTAGGTTTTACAGCGCATGTATCAATTATAGAATAGCAAAGCGGCTTGAGTAAAGGATATCGATCCCACAGAGACTGAGATTGTTCACTTTAATAATTTAGAAATACCGAATTATATTTTCCGAAAGCTTGTTTTTTTGGGTGGTCGAAAGACCAAATTATCTATTTTAACTAAAATTATCTAGAAAATAAGTAAATTGGTTGTGATTAAGATGAGAGAGAAAACTAGGGTTTCATCACTCTACCACTAACTGCATAATATAGTTTATTACTGTTTCAACTGTAAGAGGGCGATCCATAACTGTGAATAAGGTCGTATCGCAGATAGCTAAATACGACCCCAAAAAGGAATACCATCAACTGATTCGCGACAACCTGTTTCATGACTGACCTAACTAGTACATGCCAATTATATTACTCTAATCTACTCCTAATGCATGAAAATAAACTAAAGCATGTCTATATTAAATCACCAAGGCACGACCTGTGTCAACCTAGGGTTTCAAGTTTCATTACCACCATTGTGTAGAAAACCATGATTAAGCATCCGAGTTCCAGCCCATATTGAATAATCATAATTGTGCAAAATAATATATTTATTCCATCTAAGATAAAAATTTTAAACAAACATAGAATTTTATATTGCAAATCAGTACAGTCTCTTAACTACTACAATCATCACAGTATGGTCACAGTTTCCCCTCGTTTTACAGTTAAAAACAATAAAAGAACTACATTACTTGGCTAGAATTTTGCTAAAAAACCCTAGATTCCGAGTTCGTTGGCCATGGTAGAAGGTGACTGCATTGTTGATGTAGAAACGTTCTCCATAATCTTCTTATTCGGATCTCTATATTTGAATATGGCTCTCAATAGCAGCAAGTCTGAATGAATAAACCTCTTGAATGAACGTCTCATAGAACTCTCCAAATCAACGGTATATAATCACCTGAATATCATCTCTCTTTCGCCTGATATATGGTCTTGTATATATAGGCAATGGAATAGAGAGACCCTTTTTAGTCTTTTTACTTTCAAAACTCATCAAAACTCTAAATATAAGTGTATGTACATGTATACAGAGATTTGGAGTCGTGGGCACGTCTTCCAATTAAGCCCGGGGTGAAATAGGAAAAATCACGCAGAAATCCTCAAAGTTGTTGCACTTACGCTTGGAGGCTACGCTTCAAGTATAGGTCCCAAGCATAGGTCCAAGCGTAGATTTTACAAATCTAGCCACTTTTTGGTACTGGAAGCGTAGGCACAAGTATAGAATTTTTATGGAAAACCATTTTTCTCCGTGAATACGCCAAAACGTCTTTCTCGAACCCGCAATACTTTATGCTGAAGATGACGGCTTCTGAAAATGCGATTTTTGCCATCCGGGAGCCATTTTTGTCTCGGACTGCCTCTTTGACTTTCCTCTTGGATAAAAAGAACATACTCTTCAGTTAATTCACAGAAGTTAGCTCAATTTTGTCATTAAGCTCCTGAAACATGCTTTAACACGCAAACAACATAAAAATACCAAATAATAGAATGAAAGAATGTAACAATAGTGAGTTAAGGGGTTAAAATGACTAATATTTTACACATATCACACCCCCAAACTTACATATTTTGCTAGTCCCTTAGCAATAAACTCAGGAAAATTTTCTTATGATGATTCTTTTACTCTAACTACTCTAGCCTAATCCCTTGCTTTCATGAGGGTTGACAATTACACTTAGCACGTGTAACAAGCCTTTTAAACCCCTAGGTTACCCCTAGTGGACGAGTGAAGTCTCGTGAAGGTTTCCAGTGATGGTACCTACAAACATCTCAGTTCTTTATAATTCAAGAATTCATACACACATTTAATTAAGTCATAATACAATGCAAAAAATAGTATGGATGCAAATACTCCCACTTACTACCGAACAACTATTATATCAAGTTTCGTGTCATGAATGATTCCCACTAAAGTGAATGATTTCGTTACTTTCTACTTAAAATCCAAACAACCTTACGTGATTTTGTGAACATTCAACTACAATATTTCAGTTTCTTTTCTCCTACTTCATTGACCAAACCTTGCAATTTTTCATCAAAATGTAACTTTTCAACTTTCCACTTTTCATCCCTTTTTGTCTTTCCAAGTCTCTAGACTTTCCAGCGATGATTTTTAATCCCAACCAACTGACCCCGAGCTTCTTCCATGGGATTTATGTTCACCAGTCTTCTCCCCTTTAAACACGAACAGTGATATTGGTGATACCAAGGCCCAGTTACTCAGATCAAAGAACTAATTTTTGAATTTTATTTTCTCAAAACAATTTTCAATTTTTTTCATTTCAACCAAAACATCTTCCCATCTCCCCTTTTATTATGGTAAAATTATTTTTCAATGACATAGTAAAAACAATAAATATATTTCTCATAGTGAATGTGTGCTTCTACTTATAGGTCAATGTCGTCTTTCTTAATTTCAATTTCACTTATTCACTCACCCATGTAAAACCACATCACTTCACTAACTTGATCTAATCATTACTCCCATGAATGGGAATATCACATTACATACTACTCTTGCATCATAAACACAAACTCAATCAAACTGTAATGCAAAACATTCATGCGTGAAAACAAAGAACTGGTCAAATAAAAAATTTCCAATTTTTTTTATTCCTCATAAAACTATACCCTCACCCCCAAACTTAAACCAGACCATGTCCTCATGGTAAAAAATAATATAGGAGAACAAATACAGTTACCCTTGAAGCTCAATTCTGGATTCTAAAGCAAAGCATGAATCCTCTCCCCCAAACTTGAATTGGATCACCTGTAGATATTATCAACAAAGCACAAAAATCCAATCATAGCAAGAGAAAATAAATTTCATCATAAATATCTAGAAATCGACACATGTTGTCAAGGAATCAAAGATTCTCTTTTTTTTAATTTATTTTTTCTAAAATAATAAAAGAAAATAAAATTTGATTTGGCCTTAAGGGCTTACAATCCTAAAATGAAAATAAAAGAAACCAAAGACGTGGCCTTAAGGGTCTGTCGTTCCTACAAATAAAATAACCTAAAAATCCTAAACCTAAATCCTAGTCTGCCTCTTATTCTTCATCACTTGACACAACACTCTTCAACCATATCCGGCAATCTGCATTCTCTTTCAACTTCTCTAAATCTTCCTCCGGATATATTTGCATAATTGTCCACCGCATTTCATCCAATTCCTTTATTCTATTACTCAACTGCTCAGCAATGATCTTTGATAGTAAAAATGGGTAAGGAATATAATATTCAAATTTATCGGCCCTCGCCCATTCTCTACTCACAATTGCTCGGGCAATCGACATCTCATCCATAATCAATGTTAGAACACACACTTCATACCCATGAGTTAGGGCATACAAAGTTCTAAGCATAGTGTGATCTCTTGCACTAGTTCAATTATTATGCCGAAGTTGAGCCACAACGACACAATCCAAATAAAGCAGATCTGACTTCAACCACTAATTATCACATGTCTTATCTCTCGGATCTGATACTTCACACAATTCCCGAACCATCTCCTTATCCTTATGTGGCCATACTACATGATGCTCCTTCAATATTCCTTGTAAGTTTGCCGGAGTACCGATTGATATATTCCATGCATCGACAATACTTCTTCTTCCAATCACAACAGGAGCACTCCACTGAGTCACTTTAGCCATCATTACCTCAAATCCTGGCAGTCCCAAAATTATCATATTTTCATAGAATTTTTGGACCAAGCCCGGATACACCTTTTCACCCGCCGGTTTTTCTAAACTCTTCAATCCTCGTTCTCTAAGGATTTTACTTCCGAGCGCAACTAATACTCAATTCATCCTTTCTGGAAAAAACATCTCTTCAAATTGCAACCAACACTGCAAAAATGATTTTGGTGTGGTTTGGCTTCCCTTCTGACTCGTAGCTCCTTCATTTGCGCTCTTCATGACCACATATGGTTTTGTCCCTTCTATAAATTCCTTCGGGTCAGAATAATGTTCATTAACATTATCCATACTAACTCTCCTCGAAATAGAAAGAATAAAAGAAAAATAGAAGAAAAATACCTAATCTAATGTTCACTTCTTCAGAATTATGAATTGTGAATTATGTCTATCCTATGGATGTATTTATAGATGGATGTAGTAGATTTAGAAGAGAAAAATGATTTAAAACCCTTAACTGGCTAGGAAAGGGGAAGCAATAACTCATCCAACTCCAACTTATATTTGCAGTCCATCTCCTTGTCATATTAGGATTATTCTAAAAATTCTACACAAAATTCTAAAAATAACTTAAACAAATCCTAATACAAGTATAAGTACAAACCATACCAAAACACCCCGAAAAAGGGTCAAAATTTCAAAATTTCAAAATTCCCTCGCTGAACCCTATGTTTCAAGCGTAAGCTTAGGCTTGAAAAAATTTAAAAAAATTCTTTTTTTTTTTTTCAAATCACAGTTCTCCGATTAAACCACCGCACATACATCCCCAAACTTTAACGTACAAATGTCCACATAGTGCAATAAAAGATTTTGAAAGAATTCAAGATATCTGCAATGTAGAATAAGCATAAAATTCCGGGAATACATCAAACAATTCGATTGAATCATCAAAACTATAATTTTATAAACTATAAAAATATCAAAAACATTTAGAAGATAATCGTTCAAGCGGTCACATCAGCCCTATATGAAACTATCCGCTCGACAATTTATCTCTAATGTGTAAAAAACTAAATGAAATAAAAATAAAAATATAACAAAAACCTAACAAAAACTAAGTTAAGACTCATCATCAGAAGGCGGTGGTGTAAGTGGAATCGGCACACCCACATGCTGACACATACAGTCAAATCTATGAAATAACCGTCTCTGATCCCTCTATCAGCTCACTGTCTCCTGCTGCCGTGCCTGTCTCTCCTCTGCCAAACTCTGCTTTATCCCCTGCATCCGTGCTATAATAACATCAAATTGAGCCTGGGACAGAGTAACAGTACCACCCGTAGGTGCCTCTAGCATCACGACCTCCTCAGTAGCAGCTGGCATCTGTGGCATCTCAGCCTCGTGATCCATACCGGCATCATCCTCTGCTATGCCGGCATTAGCCTGGCTTGCATCATCAGCCTGAGCCTGTGTATCTGGTGCCTGTACTACACCGAACACTGGTCGGCATCGCATAATATCATCTGCATGCACCCTAGTCCAGACACTATTCCACATCCCTCTAGCGTACGGAGTACCATCCTTATATCTATTGCGCTCAACCGCATCTATCTAGATCCCGACATCCATCATAATCTTCATCACTAGGCACGAGAATCGAATTTGAAATCTATGCAACTTAACCTTGGACACCTTACGCAGATGCACATAGTGCATGTATAGGCCTACCCACAAAATCTTTGGAATAAAAATCCACCTCTCGAACTCAAATGCGTAGTGGAGAGCCGGGAATGGTGCATAAAACATAGTAATGTGGCTGTGTGGCAGAATCTTAGATCGAACTATCACATCCCAGAACCCTAGCATAGGATGATAATCCATCTTCTTTGTGCAGTTTCGATGCTCATCATCCCACTGCTCGGCAGTCTGTAGTACAACCAAATAAGAAATAAACAGTAGTGCCTTAGGCATAGGGGGAAACTCAGCAGCCAAATCAGGTGGACACTCATCCGGAATACCCCACACCTTAGCAATAGTCTGGGGGGTAATCTCTGTACCACAGACCACAGTCAGTAGTCTCTTCCCCCTGCTAAAGTGGCGCATGTATAGCCAAAACTCCCAAATCATATCCTCGCATATGTGCGGGGTAGCAGGGGCTAGAATAGGTAAAAGACGTCGGGCCCTCAATTGGCCGATCGTCCAGGCTGGTACTGATTGTAAATCCTTGAATATCCTCAACAGGTATGTCCTCTCCTGTTGATAGCCCTTCCGGAGAGCCCGGTCAAGTAAACACTCAACTGATGCTGTTGGGGGTACCGGGAAAAATGTGGTAAAAAATCTGGGATCACCATCTACTGGTGTCTCTAGCATCCTCTCATCAGCCCTATCATCCCCCTGTTGAACATGATCATTCTCTATATCCTCATCCATCTGCTCAACCTGCTGCTCCGGCATAGGTGGCGGTGATGGTGCCTGTGGAACTACTTGCTCAACCACCAAGCGACCATGTGGTAATAAGATGTCGCACCGCTGTGTCGAGCTCTCCGGCTCCTTTACCTCAAAAGATGAGGAAGATGAGGATGCCGAATTGACATACTATGGCCTCCTAACGCACGTGCTACAGCGGCAGATAGGTGATGGTACATGTGACGATGACCTCGACCTCTGTCATACTAGTGGATTAGCCACAATGGCAGCCTGAGCCATTTGCCTCGCCGATATCCTGGTATGTGTCATGCCTACAATAGGAAACTTTTGAAAAGTAAGCGATAACAAACCGGACACTGAATCAAACTCAAACTATATCTAAATATATCCAATACGACGATTAAACAAGCCGTCATCCTGAAAATTCCATATTCAATCTAATTTTGAAGTAAAAAACTCAACTTTTAGAAAATGGATCAAAACTTGATTTTATTCGGGCTCGTTTATCAATACTAGTTTAGAATAGTTAAATAGGTCATATGAAATCAAAATAATGGAACAAAACTCACCAAATCGAGAGAAATGATGGATTTCAAGGCATACAAATTTGGGTAAGATTCAAATTAATGAAACATAAGATCATCCATGACTAAAAGAAAGTTTTCATTAAAATAAAACATGTATAAAGACATATATTACAAAATTTTCAAAAGGGGCTACAAATGCTCAGAGGTAAAATAAAAACAACAAGACAAAAGAGAGTCAAGGTGGTCTTATTATGGAGGTGATAGTGTCCGGATAAGATATATTGCAACTCAAGGCAAGAACAAAATTTGTATTGTGACTCTATCAACATCTCTTGTAAATTCCAAGGGGGCTTAGGTCTTGCACCGAGCACTAAACTCTGGCCCAAAGGCATCCATAACCTCTGTGCGAGGAAGGGTTGGAGCCTTAGAATTCTGAGGGTCAGTAACTGGGACCTTTGAAAGGAACTTCAAGAAGAGCTCTTCAACTGGAATGAAGTCGGGAGCCTTGTAAAGATGTTGAACCCTAAGATGAGCATCCATAGCATTAGGATCCTTAGGGTTCAGCCTATTTGGTTCCTTCAGAGTGTTAACAAAACCACTGCGCTAAAACTCACCAGTAACACTGTTGTTGAAGATTTCGTAGCGAGAGTGCACTCCTTTCTTGCACATCTCCAACTCAAAATGGGCAAGGGTCAGGCGATACTTGAGATCTTCATTCTCAGCATTCACCTGGGCCTTACTCTTCTTCAAAGTTGTAATCTCCTCCTTTAGATTGGCAGTTTCTTGGACCCGCAGAGTCTCCCTCCCGTCTGCTAAGGCCAAGGCAGCTTTGAGGTGGGCCACCTCGTCAGTCTGATGAGCCAACTCATCAGTATGTGTCTGATACGTATAGTACAGAGCCCCCATAGTATAAAACGCCTACAAGAAATACAAGGCAAAAATTGTCAGGGGTCAATAATGATACTTAAAGGAAAAAGAAAAGCAAAACACAAAGGGGAAACATACCCTCATCATTATGCCCATCACCCTGTCTGGCAGTTATGGACTATCAAGGTCCTTGAAAGCATCCAAGTCCTCCCTGCTCCAGATGGACTTGGCCCTATCAGTCATGGCCT
The DNA here is from genome assembly GCA_963922005.1 of Cornus suecica. Taxonomy (NCBI): domain Eukaryota; kingdom Viridiplantae; phylum Streptophyta; class Magnoliopsida; order Cornales; family Cornaceae; genus Cornus; species Cornus suecica. The sequence continues at coordinate 74,687,231 of OY998238.1, forward strand.
CCATGGTGGTAGGGATTGGGGCATCCCCATCTTCTTTTCCAGCCTTCCTTTTCAACTTTTGCCTCTTAAAAGACCTATATTTGGGTGAAGAACGAGGACGAGATGGAGAAGGAAGAGGCAAGGAAGGGGTTGCAGTTTGGCTTGCAGCAGACCCAAATGTTGGGACTATAGTTGTGACTTGGACATAAGTTCCTTGAGTGGCAAGGTCTGAAACAGTCTCTGGGTCAGCATCCATAAGCTTGGGGCTGCTTAGGCGAAACATGTCTGTTGTGGGTCCTAGCTGGGATATACCCTACAAATTGGAAGGAGTCAGAAGATCAGTACACATTGGGTGATCAGACCAAAACTTTATCTTTGACACTTTAACCCTTTTGTAGACCCTACTGGAGTATGAGTCTTTACAATAAACACCAAAAGACTCATATATATATTCTGCCCTATTTAGGTCACACTCACGGTACAAACAAGAAATTGTGTGGCCATGAAGGATATTGTAAGGTTTGAATTTGCCAGGGCCAAAGACACTGGGGATTAGGAAAATAGAAAAATGAGGGTAAAACCAAGGACCCTTAACCAGAACCATTCTTTTTTTCCACCCCTTATCATAGTCGTTAGTCCCCACACAAATGCCTCTGCCTTTGAAAGGGTAGAGTATGAACCTTCCCACGCTACTAGAATTTCCAAGAACTGGTAACACAATAAAAGGTCATCAAAACCCAAGTGCAATCCTAATGTCCGTCGGGGTATGCTATAAATATGTGTTAAAAATGGCCCCTTATGATGGCTTAGGTTTTACCTATCGCAAGTGCATGAATCGTATTGTAGTATAGTTTAGCTTGTGAAAGGTTATCGATCCCACAGAGACTAAGTCGTATTTTGAATTATCGTAAAATAATATTCTTAAATTGATAGAAAAATATGGTTTATCGTTTTGAAATTAATTTACTAATTACTAAGGAAGCAAGTAAAGATAAATTAAGACAAGAACAATAGAAATAAAATCTAGGGTTTCCATACTCCACCACTAATCGCATAATATAATTCTCAATTCGCTCAATTGCAAGAGGGCGATCTATAACTGTGAATCGGTCGTACCACAAATAACTAAATACGACCCCAAAAAGGATTACCATCAACAGGATTGCAATAATTCATCTCATGACTGACCTAACTAGTACATGTCAATTAAATTACTCTAATCTACTCCTAATGCATGAAAATAAACTAAAGCATGTCTATATTAAATTGTCAAGGCATGACCTATGTCAACCTAGGGTTTCAAGTTTTATTACCACCATTGTGTAGAAAATCATAAGTTAAGCATCCGAGTTCCAGCCCATAGTGAATAACCATGATTATGTAAGATAAATATATTCATTCAGTCTAAGACAAGAATCAGAATAAATATATAAACTTGTATCAAGAATAAAAACAGTCTCTCATCTACTACAATCATCATAGTATGGCCACAGTTTCCTCTAATTACAATTGAAAACAAATAAGAGCTACATTACTTGGCTAAGGTTTTGCTAGAAAACCCTAGATACCAAATTAGTTGCTCATGGTCGAAGGTGACTGCATCGTTGATGTAGAAACGCCCTCCATAGTCTTCTTCTCTCGATCTCTAGGTCTTGATTGACTCCTCCCTTTGAATGATATGTGAATAGAAGCTATGAAATTATGTGAAGAGGAGTCCCCTAAATCTGTAGCAGACCTTAGTATATAGAGGCAAATGTGAGGGAAACCCTAACTTGGAGAATATGATTACCCTTTTTCGTAATTTCACACACAACCAAGAAAAACCCTAATATCTTATATATAATATGTGTATATTACATGTATAGAGGTGGTGGGTTGAACTCAAAGTCATCCGGGTCAATTCGGATCAATCCGGGTTAAAATAGGATTTTGGCCTGATTCTGCCCGATTCAGCTTTTTGCCTGCAGGACACCTCTCACTCTTTTGATCATATCTGGAGCTACACACATTAGATAGAGATGTGTAATATATCGTTGGAAAGAGGACTTCGGGATCTTGATGATAGGCTCAAGAGTCACCCAATTATTCCTTCTATGACCGAGATATGAGCTCCCAAAGTTGGCTGAAATTTTGTGTTGAAAACACTGTTCACTACGCTTTAAGCATAGGGACAAAGCGTATAAACTCCATTTTTGGCCACTTTTTGCAAGTGAAAGCATAGGTCAAGCGTAGCAAAACCCTCGGAAACCGTTTTTCTTGATAATTGCTCTATTTGAACCCCCTCGACTCCCTAGGTATGATTCTTGAAGTTGTGGCTCTGGAAAATGACGTTTTCGCCCTCCGGGAGACACTTTTCTCTTGAAAACACCTCTTTTGCTCTCTCTTTTGGATAGACACAAGCACTTCTCTAGTTAATTCACCAAAGTTAGCTCGTAATCTTCATTAAGCTCCTGAAACACGCTTAAACACATAAACGACATAAACATACCAAATAACGGAATGTAAAGATATAACAAATGCAAGATAGGGGCTTAAAATATATACTTTTGAGCACCTATCAAATCCATGGTCACGATTTGCTAGGATTAGTGTGGAAACAATTCAAAAAAAAATTGGGATTAACCTGCAAATGGGCTACTCCGAAAATGATGAAAATGAAATTGAAGTGGGGATGAAGGGGGAATCTGACCAATTTGACTTGATTATAAGATAAAAGGAGGTCATAAGGGCCAATCCCTCCCCTTGGGTAAAATCTAACTCAGGGCCGTAGGCCTCAAACTTTACTCCCTCAGGAGGCTTTACTAATTTCTTAAGGGACTTGACACTAGGGGTTTTGGGATGCCCAACAGGATGTTTATCAAGTTTGTTTGAGGGGAGCTCTTCGATGTCATTGGCATACTCATCTTCCCAAGGGAGGATAAGTAGTTCCTCAGTATGGCTCTCAATGGATTCCCCATGGGAGAGAGGAGCCAATGCATCACTGACACTATTGGAACTGGCATGAGATTCAGACATGGTGTAGAAAGAGACAAAGTTCATAAATACTTACTGAAATAAAAGAGAGTTCACCAGAGAGGATAACCGGAGAAGAAAGGGTATGAAGCAGCAAAGATGTAAAGAGCACTAGATGAAGGATTTGACCCTTTACAAGCACAAACAGATGTAAGAGAGAATTTGTGCTTAAAGGCAAGAAGAAACAAGACTTACGAAAATAGAGAGATTTGAAGTGGTTAGGTGAACCAAGTATTTATAGAGATGAGAAGGTACGTCCAACAGGCGCACTAAATGGGGCTAGAGGTGTTGAGACTTTTCAAGAAAGACAGGCACAATGATTGAAGGAATCAAGCTGTCTCTTCAAAATTGAAACTCACAGGAAAGTTGGGTCATGATTGCAATGACATCATCAAACCGACCCACATGTATACACGAACCAGTGCATAAAAAGACAAAGTGAAAAGACACATCTCAAACCTAATATTTGGGTCAAACCCATGGGACATTAGGTCAGACCCAAAGGGGCTAGTGTAAGGGCCAAAATTCCTGGCCGATCAGAAGAAAAGGCCCAATGGTGATTGTCCAATGGGAATGCAGGTATGGGCCCAATAAAGAAGAATATCAAGAGAAACTCATAATTGTTCAAAGCTTGGGCCCGATTGGAAAGTCCATGAGCCGTTTCAACTTGGGTCTCAAGCCAAAGATCTGGATAGATATGGAAAAATAGTTATTGAATTGTAAAAGGAAATCAAATCCCTGAAATAAAGGGATTTGATCCTAATCTTAATGGGCCAAGAAACCCAATTACCCTTGTATAAATACATCCTTAGAGGTTGAATAAGATTTATTCGAGAGTAGAGTAAAAAATTGCATCTACAAGTTCTATTAATGAAATTGGCATGACTTCAAGACATTAGTTGATGGGATTAGGCCTTGTTTGGATCAATTTTTCGAAAGCTATTTTTGGCTTTCTAGAAGAAAAAGTTGTTTTGAAGGGTGTTTGACAAAAACTTTAGAATAATTTCTAGGAGTTGGAAGAGCGTTTAAAAAAAGCTAGCAGGTAGAGGTGGCAAACAGGCAGGCTAGGGCGGGTTTAGGTTGGGTTGTAAACGGGCGGGTCAAGAATGGGTCACTAACCCATTCTCAACCCGTTATAGCGGGTCGGGTCAACCCGTGGGTTGACACGACCCGCATTATATACATATATAGTATAAATGTAATTCAAAATTTAAAAAATTTATCCAAATGCATATAATTTTTAAAAATAATTATATATACACACATACAAAGGAAAGTAAAAATGATAGAACAGACAATGAGAATTAAACTAAAAATAAGAAGATAAAAACAATTAACTGGGAATAATATGATTGCATAGCTGAATCTAGCAAAACTGTCCCTCTTGTTGGGAACTATATATAGGATAATAAAAGATTTCCTTTTTTTTTTTCTTTCAGATTCCTCTATTTTCCAGGCTAGAAAAGAGGGGTTAACTTTCTATTTGGTGGGTAATAGGGATTAAATCAACTCCCTTTATTCTTCATATAAAAAGAAAATTTTGAAATATAAAAAGAGTATTGAAGTTGTCTATACATAATTGCATTGCTGAATGAAGCAGGGCTTCCTCCCAAAAAATCAAAATTTTCTCAGGAACCAAACAACCAAATATAAAATCACTTCCTTTAGCTATGCTTTCCACCAAACCAAATAAAACCTAAGGCTCGATTATGAAATCCAAATCAACCTTCTCCACTATCTCAACTAACAAACAAAAAATCCAAATGCTATTTAAAAAATAAAAATTTAAACAAAAAAACCTGATATACAAGAAATTGAATTGAACCAAAAACCCTAAAATTGTACAAGTACACAATTCAATAGGCTGACGATTGAATTGACTAGTCAGATCTGAGAAATAGATACTCGTGACTTACCAATGACAAAAAAATCCGTTAATCGCACTTTGTAGATAGAGAAAGCTAGAGAGAGAGACAGACAGAGCTCAAATGGATTTTAAGGAGTTGTTGTAAACGTACTAATGTTGTGACTACTGATGAGAAGCAAAAGAGTGTTGATTTGCTGATGCAGAGAGAGAGAGAGCAAGCTGAGAGGAAATATAAGCGGGTCTAGACAGGTACCCGTTACCAATCCACGATTTTGATCTCTCCATTCAACCCAACCCGTTATCAACCCGCATTTGAAACTATTCAACCCATTAGCCAGAATTTGAGGGCGGGTTGGTGGGTTTGAGTAAAAATTGTCACCTCTACTAGCAGGTGTCAATTTTTCAAAACGGCTTATGGTTATCTTTTTCTTATGTGAAAAGCCGGAAGCAAAATTTCTGCCAAATGGGGCCATAATCTCTCTTTTTGAACTTGCTTTCACAAGAGAGAATTTAAATATTGTATTTAAGTATTATAAAAGAGCAATAATGTTGCCTACATAGGGTGCAAATGAACAGAGCTCGACTCGTTAAGAGCTCGGTTTGCGCTCGTTTGTTTAGCAAATGAGCCTAGCATGAACATATTTTTTAGGCTTATTGATAAATGAGTTGAGCTTGACCATTAAGGAGCTTTGTTTCTTGCACTCGTAAACATACTCGTCTAGGTAATATAGTCTGATTATCACATAATTATCAAGAAAATGTGTAGAAATTGAAGAGATTATGAATGGAGTTATTGAAAACTATAGGATTGAGCGGTCATTTTGACATAATCACTTCCAAAAAGAAATTGTTATTGAAACAAATATATAAAGAAAAGAACATAAATTAGAATCAAAGAACATAGACTACATAGTATTCACTCCTTAATCGGTCGAGTAGCCGATTATGTTTTATTGTCCCAAAATCGGTGACATGGTTCAACCAATTAAAAAAAAATGATTTTAATATTGTTTTAACAAAAGAAGATCATGATTTGTGTGCGAGAGAATCCAACTCACATGCATAAGAGAATATTTATGGTAACCAAGAGAATTCGTAAAACTTATAGAAATAAGGGAGGTAGAAATCAAAAACAAATTAAGAGATACTTAGACTACTAGAAATAGTATTATTGAGCGATGATTTGTGTGTTTGGTCAAGAACCTCAAGAAATGAAGCATGTTCACTAATTTATAGTGAAAAATAAATTACAAATATGATTACAGAAAGTTAAATAACTTGATTCAATAATTATTTAAAGAATAATTAAATATAACTCCTAAACTAATTATTTTTATCTAAAAGATAAATCAACAATATTTAAAACATAAATGTAACAAAAATCCTAATCTATGTCCATCATATTAACCCTATCTTCTTCTTATCCACATGAAATCATTGTTATGATGTTTCATATTCAAATAAGCATGTCGTCTCGTCCCTGTAACATCGCAGAGCGGAGATTCATGAAGAAGTATTCTGCTATTTACCCTTGAGTGGGTTGTATTTCTACTCTCTTATGGGCTGGGTGTGATGATTCAAATTGAGCTTCAACTATCTTGAACAGCTAGCCTTCGGCCCAAACAATCCTCAATCAATGTGTTTTATTCCAACACAACTCTAGTTCTATTCCACATTAGCTGCCACATCACAACCTCTTATGTTGCCATATAGGGGAATAATTTAAGGTGTCAATATATAGGATTCAAAAAATTAAAACATGCTAAAGATAAACCGGCAACAATTCAATTTGGATGACTGTTGACAAGATTAATATATGTTACAACTGAATCGATTGAGCTATTCGTGAGTATGCTCGAACTCGATTTGTAAAACTAATGCTCGGTCCGGGCTTGTTCGTTTAACAATTAAACTGAATCCGAACATAATTGTAGATTAATTTAATGAATGAGTCAAGTTTGAACGTTCCAAAATTTGGCTTAGTTTGATTCATTTGTCGCCCTTAGTTACGAATTTCCAGGAGATTAGGTAAAGAATGGCTTAATTGGTAGGAAAAATATATCCAATTAACCGTATCAGGACAATTTTCAGAATATTAATGGCCAAGTCAATTTATTCAATATTTAAATTACCTAGAAAACTAAGGAAAATAGCCTAGAGGGGGGTGAATAGGCTTTTTATGAATTTATTGACAAATTAAAAATAATTGCAGAAAAGTTAATTTTAATCCAATTATCTAACAAGATAAATCATGCAAAGATTAATCTAAGTGCAGAAAATAAATCGATAGAGACACACAATATTTTTACATGAAACATATTGGAAAAAGCTCCAAGTAAAAACCACGGATATGCTCGGGTATCGATACACTATGAATCAAGAAGTACACAGGCTCTTTGAAGTTTTAGACTTACAAATCACTCATGATTTGCCTTTCTCCACTCGATGTCTGACAGTCTTGAAACACTCACGCTCCACAAAGCTCTCACCATACTATGACGGCTCCGCTTCTCAACGGATCAAATAACCACGAAGCCTCCTACTTCGATCTCCGTACTCAAACGGCTCCGTTTCTCAACGGATAGATGCAACCATATTGCAATACATGGTGTGATGATTTTTCAGCAACAAATCATCCAATTGTGCATAAAGATCTTCGGTGTAAAAGCACAATTGGATAATCACCAAAAACTAGAGAAACCCATGATATAGAATAATCAAGCGATCTTTTTTTTTCTCTCTCTACAAACGGATCTGATATTTGAAAGTATTGCAGAGATCTCATAAAAGCTACACCAAAATTCTGTTGAGACTCCTCTTATTTATAAAGAGATGAGTCCTATATTGAGTAAACTTGTATCCTTTTTGGACTAGAATCCCTCCCTAATTTAATCATCTTGTAATTTGGAGTGAATCTGGCCAACTTTGGTGTATATATCCTTTATACATGTACTATAATGTCTTCTAGTGTAATCCTAGTCAAAATAGATCACAACAAGTGGAAGTATCACAGGCTGAAATTTGCACGTCGGTGTACTACGTGTGGCCCTACGCTTAAGCGTAGGGGGGTTGCTACACTTAAGCGTAGGTCATGTGTAGCCTAAAAATCCATAAGCGTAGGTCAAACGTAGATTTTCAACTTTCTATCCACTTTTAGCTACTATAAGCGTAGCTCAAACGTAGCAAAATTCATGGAAACTAATTTTCCCAAATTTTCTTCCATTTGAACCCACTCAACTCCATTGGTATGTTTCCCGAAGTTTCAGCTCCGAAAAGTTTTGTTTATGCCCTCCGTAATGCATTTTTCGTTCAAACTTTCTTCCTCTTCACTACTTTAAGCTTGATTTGAATTTGATGAAGCTTGTTGATGTCTTTGATTGACCACTTTAATTTTCTAAACCTACCCGGCGTTACAATTCACTCAACATGGTTATTGTTGAGAACATGCCGACAATGAACAATCCTACAAATGTTCTTACAATCCCCCCTTGGCATTTCTGAGACAAAACCATGTTTTACAAAGATATCCTTACGAACAACAACATAATATCTATACCTATGAACACACACCCACAAACATAGACATAGAATATCAATTTTCTCTCATGACGATCTTCCAATCCTGCAACCACAACACTGAACAATACCATGAAAAATAAGTGTGGAAAACATATATAAACCAATATAATGATCATAAAAATAACATAATAACAATGCAAGCATAATGATCATCATAGACAAAAATACTTCTTCTCCCCCTGAGAATATACTCCCATTACTAAATACTTCTTCCTCTTAACCAAACAATGTCTCCCCCTTACTTAATAATGGGTTTTAAAAATAGTATTTAAACATGTCAAGTGAATAACTCATATTCTCGGGTCAGACTAACATCTCCAATTCTCATAAGCATAATAAGATAAGTAAATATGAGAATAGAATAAAATATGACAACCCTTTGATCCCTTAGCCAAACTCAACATGTTAAGAATTTTTAATTTTTAATTTTTATCATTTTTGTCATAATGATGCAAGCATGAATAATCTTAAAAGTAGTAAAACATGATGTTTGCATAATAATAATAATAATAATAATCCAAAAAAAAATGCATGATAATGTATCAATTCTAAGATAAAAATATAATGCAAGATATTCTTAGAATGATATATATGAAGACATCTATTCTAATGATAACATTATACTAGATTTTCTAAGACTCACATGCTTTTGAAAATCTAATGGTTTTTTAGAGATGTTTGTCGACTGAGAATTTGTGGATATATACTTTAGACCTTTTTCAGAATTAGAGTCACGTGCTCGACATTCAGTATGAGCAACCACATAGTGTAGCTCGCCTTTCTAGACACATGCCTGTTTAATTTTCGGAGCTCTTCTTGCTAGCTTTGACAAATTCTTTACCTCTTTGCTCAACACCCGAATTTGATCTTCAACATTGGGTCCTTTTTTAGTTCTATGTTTCCACTCTAATTTCAAAGTTTTTCCTCTTAAGTTTGAACACAAGGGTCGAATGTGACCTTTCACTCCACAGTGATGACATATTGGGATAAACTTTTAAAAACTATTATTCGAACCCTTATGGTATTTAGAGGTAAAAGGAAACTTACTCTCAACAGGTTTTCTGACATAAGATTGAGAATTAGTATTCTTATCAGATACCTTGAGAAGAACTAGATACTACTTGGGAGGCGCTAACAAAGGTAGTTTTGAAAACGATGTTAGAATTACTTGTTGTTCCTTTGAATCCCAACCCCTTTATATTTCCTTCAGATTTTCCCATACTCAACATATGATCAAGCTTAAGAGTTCCACTAGACCATTTATGGATAGTTGAGGTAGCATCCTTCAATTCCTTTTCCAAACTCCCAATCCTTGTAGATTTCTCACTCAATTCCAATCTCAGAGTGCTTAATTATTTATTGAGATCATCTACACTTTTTAACGCCTGATTCCTTTCTTGTTCAGACTCAAATAATTTCTCAAATAATTGAGTTTTTTGGGTCTGCATGAGATTTAAGGTCTGAGAACTATTGGTTAACTCATCTCTTAGGGACTGTCTCTCCTTGTCAACACTATTAAATTTAACCATAAATTTCGAGAAAACTTTGCTAAGATGTGTGGACTTGTCATATAATTTTTCATATGCATCTTGAAGTGAGTCCCCACGATCTACATCATCCTTAGACTCTTCATCTCCGGACATTGCCCAACTTGTATCAACTTCTTTAACCTCCTTACTTTGTGCTGTCAACACAGTAAAATCCTTATACCCATCAACCACGTCAGACTCAGCATATTTACTAGTTGTTCCATCATCTGATCCATCATCCCAAGTGATAGTTAGACCATTTATCCTTTCTAACTTATTAGCGCATTTCACAGCTATGTAATTGAACCTTTGACACTCAAAGCATTGAGGTTTCTTCTTTGTAGGGTCAACCTTGTCATTTCGATTTTGGACTTTCTTTTTTATTTTTAAGATCATATGATTTATCTCTAAATTTTTGTCCGTTAATCACTTCTTCACCATAAGACGATTTTACAAACTTATGAAACTGCTTCATAAGCATGTCAACCTGTCTTGGTCTAATCTCACCCTCTTCATCAGACTCACTAGGATCCTCCATAGTGGTTTTAAAAGCTATGTTTTTCTCTTTTGTGCCACTAGACTTTTTAGGGATATTTTTTAACATCTCCATTTCATAGGACTTTAGGTTTCATGCCAATTCTTCAAGCTTAATTTCTTTAAGACTCATGACTTCCGATATGACAGTAACTTTAGACCGAAAACGTTCAGGTAAAAACCTAAGAATTTTCTTCACTATGGTAGTCTCGGGAATGGGTTCACCTAGATTATGACAACCTGTTACAATATCAATTAGTCTAGCCTCAAAGTCAGCGTAGACTTCATCCTCTTCCATCTTAAGTTGTTCAAATTGTGAGTTTAAAATTTAAATATTTGATTGCTTAACTTTTAAAGTTCCCTCATAAATAAATTGGAAAATATCCTAAGCTTCTTTGGCGATTTCGAATGTGGCAATTCCCATAAACTCACTCGCGGTTACAGCAGTGAATAAAGCATTCAGAGCTTTAGATTTCCAATTTGCATTGTTGGTCTCAGCAGAAGTCTATTTGTTAGACGGTTTTTTCTTAGATTTATTAGTAGTCTCATCCATCACAGTGGAATGTGAGTATCCTACCTGAACAACCAGCCAAGCTCTCTCATTTAGAGATTTCAAAAACCGTATCATCCTTGCTTTCCAATAAGTGTAGTTCGAGCCATCAAACAAAGGGGACCTAGATACGGACCCTTCTTTACGAGGTAAATCCAACACCTAAGTTCAGAATCTTACCCTAGGTCTTTAACCTAAAATGGGGCAACCACGCTCTAATACCAATTGAAATTACCTAGGCGACTAAGGAAAATAGCCTAGAGGGGGGGGGGGGGTGAAAATGATTTTTATGAATTTATTGACAAATTAAAAATAATTACTAAAAAGTCAATTTTAAACAAATTCTCTAACAAGATAAATCTAAGTGCAGAAAATAAATCGATAGAGACACACTATATTTTTACTTGGAAAAAGCTCCAACTAAAAATCACAGATACGCTCGGGTATCGATGCACTATGAATCAAGAAGTACACAGACTCTATGAAGTTTTAGACTTACAAATCACTCATGATCTGCCTTTCTCCACTCGACGTCTGACAGTCTTGAATCACTCGTGCTCCACGAAGCTCTCGCTCCGCTCCGTACTCTGACGGCTTCATTTCTCAACGGATCAAATAACCACGAAGCCTCCTGCTTCGATCTCCGTATTCAGACGGCTCCGCTTCTCAACGGATCGATGCAACCACGTTGCAATACGTGGTGTGATAATTTTTCAGCAACAGATCATCTAATTGTGCATAAAGATCTTCGGTTTATAAGCACAATTAGATAATCACCAAAAACTAGAGAAACCTATGATATAAAATAATCAAACGATCTTTTTTTCTCTCTTTCTGCAGACGGATCTGATCTACGAAAGTATTGCAGAGATCTCACAAAAGCCACACTAAAATTATATAGAGACTTCTCTTATTTATAGGGAGAGAAATTCTATATTGTGTAAACTTGTATCCTTTTTGGACTAGAATTCCTCCCTTATTTAATCCTCTTGTAATTTGGAATGAATCTGGCCAACTTTGGTGTATATATCCTTCATACACGTGCTATGATGTCTTGTAGTGTAATCCTAGTCAAAATAGGTCACAACAAGTGAAAGTATCCCAGGCTGAAATTTGCATGTCGTTGTACTACGCGTGGCCTTATGTTTAAGTGTAGGTGTTGCTACGCTTAGTGTACTACGCGTGGCCTTATGCTTAAGTGTAGGGGTTGCTTCACTTGAGCGTAGCTTCGCCTACGCTTAAGCATAGGTCATGTGTAGCCCAAAAATCCACAAGCGTAGGTCAAACGTAGATTTTCAACTTTCTAACCACTTTTAGCTACTGTAAGCGTAGCAAAATTCATGAAAACTACTTTTCCCAACTTTTCTTCCATTTGAACCCCCTCGACTCCATTGGTATGTTTCCCGAAGTTTTGGCTCCGAAAAATGTCGTTTATGCCCTTCGGAATGCATTTTTCGCTCAAACTTGCTTCATCTTCCCTACTTTAAGTTTGATTTAAATTTGATGAAACTTGTTGATGCCTTTGCTTGACCACTTTAATTTTCTTAAACTTACTTGACCTTACAATTCATTCAACATGGTTATTGTCGAGAACATGTCAACAATGAACAATCCTACAAATGTTCTTACAAATATATCAATACCCAATTAAAAATGGTTTAAAAAATTAGCATGTCTTTGAAGATTTTTGTACATTCCTTGAAAATTTGGGAATTTTTTTTTTGATTAGATAAATATAATCAAGACAATTCAACCACAACATGCAAAGCAAAGGATTAGCATACGTAGAGGCTACAAGCCTACAACTCAAAAGCCCAGCATTGAGCAGTAATTAGGGATGACAAAAAAAAAACCTGTCCCGGTGGGGAACCGCCCAGATTTAAGCATGTTTGGGGACTCGATTAAATACATGGAGCTGGGTATGGGGTGGGGGGAATCCCCTGTTGGTAATATGAGCGGGTATGGGGAGGGGTCGCCCTGCCCCGTCCCCGATTATACTACTTATTTTACTAATATACCTTCAACATTATCATATATTATTAATATATATCATTTATATAAAATAACTCCTTCATATTTTTATATTTCACTCAATACTAGTCCCCTTATCCTTTCACTATTTTACTCTTTTAGTCTTAATTTCATATCAATTATATTAAAAATTAAATGGTTTACTTTGTTTCTCGTATAATAATAATATATCCAAAGTATAAATTAAGAAATTACACATTGACTTCATTTGTATAAAGGGCTATTATCAGTAAACCCCCTTATGGTTTCATTTTGCATCAACTAACCCCCTTTCGTTTCAGTAAAACCCTCCGCACTTATCAAATTGTATCAACTTGCCCCCTTCCCTATAATTTTGGATAAAAATACCCCTGAAAGTAGAGTGTGTTGGCCTTGAAATTTATTCTCGGACAATAAATCCTATTTTGATATTAACAAAACATTTAAAGCGTGTTTAATACTAATGAATTATCAAGTTCATCTTTTCAGCAAAAGATAGGTGAACGACTCGGAAAACAAACACGGAAAGAAAGATTGAATAAAAGCGAAAAGCCGTGAAAGAAATTGAAGCGCGAAAATGGAAAATCAAATAATTCAACGGCGAAGGTGAAAGTTGAAGACTCAAGACTTGGGGTAGATAGGTCGGGGAGTGATCATTGTAACAAGGTAATTTTATGCGTCGATTTTATCGTATAAGCTCAAGTATAAAATGAACCGAACTCAAATGAAATGAAAAATGCTTTACCAAACATAAACGGAAAGAAAAATATTTTTATTAAATTTTTTTCTTGTTATAGTCGACTAGAATCACCCTGTGTATTTTCTAGTAGTCGACTATTTCAATCAGTAGTTATTGGTTTTTCATCCACATCAAAAGAGTCGACTGAAACAAGCTTGAGTCGACTAGACTACTCATTGTAGTCGACTAGAACTCATTCTAGTCGACTAGATGGTCCAAAGTAGTCGACTAGAACTCAATCTAGTCGACTAGATGGTCCATTGTAGTCGACTACAATAGAGAAGTAGTCGACTAGAAGTTGCATAAAATCTGCAGATTTTCAGAAAACAATTCCCATGTTTTGTGGATTGTGTTTAATGGTGTTCAAACGGCTCTTGTCTTTCAAATACTATAATCACTCTTCAAAACCCTAATGCAATGCTATATATAGAATGAGATGTGTATATTGAAGATTAAGAGATTGAAATACAAAAGAGAAAGAAAGCTATCAAAAATTCTGCAAAAATTTTCTCTACAAAAGCCATTGAAACCAAGCTTTGAAAATCTGATTTTCTCCAAGTTTCTTTGAAAATCAAAACCTCTAGTATCTCTTCTTATTCTCCAAATATCATTCATTGATTATATCCTTTGAGAATACATTTCTAGAGCTATTATAAAATCACCAAAAACACTTGAGCTTATATTGATTTATCTTCCATAAAAACCTTTGGGTTTTGAGTGTTTTTGTTCTTGAGTGATTTTATTGATTACATACGAATTTGTAATCTCGGACAAGTGAAGTCCACCGATTGTTCAAGAGAGGGTTGTTCTCTTGATTGAGAGACAAGCTCGAGAGGCTTGTGTTGTAAAGGTTTGCCATTCCACCTGTGAAGGAAGGGCCATAGTGAAAGGATCGGGAAAAGTCTCAAGAAGGGGTTCTTGAGCCGAGGAGTAGGAGTTACCGAACCTCGAAAAATCACAGTGTCAATCTCTCTATCTCTCTCTCCTTATTTCATTAATTTTCATGATATATTTACTTGAATATCTTGTATGCTAATTAGTCTTGTGATTAGTTGTTAGATAAATTGAATTGAATTTATTCATTTGACTATTGAAGAAATTGAGTATTGATTATATATTGTTCCAATTTCGAAAAGGAGTAGAAATATTTTGAACACCCTATTCACCCCCCCCCCCCCCTCTAGGGTTATTTAGTGACTAACAATTGGTATCAGAGCCTAATCTCTATTTTTTGGACTTAACCGTCTTAGAGAACGATCATGGCCTCACATTTAGTCACTCACGTTGAAGGACAATCTATTATTAGACCCCCTTGGTTTGATGGTTCAAACTATAGCTATTGGAAGACTAGAATGGTAGACTTTCTTCAAGCTATTGATTTTCATATTTGGCAAGTTATTGTTGATGGACCTTTCACTATAACAAAAATAGTAAATGGAAAAACTATCCCCAAATTGCCCAACGAATGGGATAATGATGAACGTAGGCTTATGTCATTTAATGCTAAAGCTAAGGTGAATATAAATTGTGCCTTAAGTCCAAACGAATTTAATCGTGTCTCTACTTGCTCCACTACAAAAGAAATGTGGGATAAACTTGAAGTAACTTATGAAGGTACTACTCAAGTTAGAGAATCTAAAATTGATATACTTATGCATGAATATGAATTATTTGCCATGAAGGAAGATGAAAATATTAATTCTATGATGTCTCGTTTCACTAACATTTTGAATGGACTAAAGCATCTTGGTAGAATTGTTCCTAGATCCGATGTGTCACGCAAAGTACTTAGAAGTCTTCCGGCTAAATGGGATGCAAAGGTAACGGCAATCAAAGAAGCTCATGATCTCAGCAACATGAGTCTTGATGAGATTTTCGGCTCTCTACTCACTTGGGAAATCACATTGAAATCTCGTGAAGACGACATCAAGCCAAGAAAAGGTATAGCTTTGCAAGCCTCTACCAAAAATGAAGCCATTGAGCCGAATGAAGAAGAAGTGGATGAGGACATTGCTTTGCTCACTCAAGAATTCAAGAAATATCTTCAAAGAAAGAAAGCCAATGGTGGAAAATTCATGAGGATAATCGAATCAAAAGGCGAGCCTAAGAAAAGGGAACCTCCAACGTGTTTCAATTGTGGAAAGTCGGGACACTACAAAAGTGATTGCTTCAAGCTCGAAAAGGAGAACGAGAAAAGACCAAGCAAGATGGCTATGTATGCCACATGGGATGACTACGACTCATGTAACTCGGACGAGGAGGAAAATGGTGAAGAAATGGCAAACCCTTGTTTCACGGCAAATGAAGAAGAGGTACATTTAAATTCACATTCATTAGATAAAGATAAATTGTCATATGATGAACTTCTCTCTTCTTATGATGAATTACAAGATGCATTTGAAGAATTGCATGATGGATTTGAAAAGTTAGCTAGAAAATATATTCTTCTTAAGAAAGCTAAATCTTCATGTAGCTCTATTACTTCAAACTTAGAAGTTTCATGCAATGGCAAAAACATAGAGCTAGAAAAGGAAAACAATCGGTTAAAAAATACTATAGATGATCAAATAAATGTCTTAGCTAAATTTACAAAAGGAAAGGAAAACCTTAGCATTATGTTGGGAAGACAAAGAGGATCATTTGATAAATGTGGTCTAGGGTATGATGCTTTTGACAAAGATGCAATTATCTTGAAAAAGAGGAAATCATTAAGGCATACATTTACAAGACAATCATCTCATGCATCCTCAAATGATCATAAGCATGTTACATGTTATTATTGCAAGAAAAAGGGACATAAAGCAAATGCATGTTTACTTAGGAAGAAGAAAGTGATAACAAGAATGATTTGGGTTCCAAAAGGAACCATTGCATGCTTGCATAGAAAGGAAAATGTTATACCAAAAATGATTTGGGTTCCAAAAGGAACCATTGCATCTGTCTCTAACCCTAGTGGACCCAAGATAAATTGGGTACCAACAAATGTTACTTAAATTTGTTTTTGTAGGTATGCTTGAAGTCCGCCTTAAAGGAAATGGCTTATTGGTAGTGGATGCTCAAGGCATATGATGGGAGACTAATCAAAATACATTTCTCTAAAAACTTATGAAGTAGGAAACGTAACTTTTGGAGACAACTCTAAAGGCAAAATTATAAGGATTGACTCAATTGGTATATCTTCCACTCTTTATAGATAGCGTGTTTTTGGTTGATGGTTTGAAGCATAACTTATTTAGCATTAGTCAAATTGTGTGACAATGACTATGATGTTTTTTTTAGGACCAATGCATGCTTAGTTAAGAAAGATGGGAATCAATTGTCAAATGCTAAAAGAAACGAAAATTTATACTATGTTGCTTTATGAATGTTTTCATTGATTGATAAATGATCATTATTCATATATCACATTCTTTTGTTTCTTGAAATTGCATGAGAAAAATGTCACATTGATTTAGAGTGAAATTATTTCAAAAGGGTGACTCTTATGGAAATATCTTTTCATTATGTTCAAAGAATTTTGAAATGAAATGAATCTTCCTATGTGCTATAGCTTTACAAATCTTGAAAAAGGGCATATAATTTATTTTTGCTAATCAAAGGAAGTTATATTGGTTTTCTTGTCAATTCTTGATGATTTAACATGAATAATGCATATGGTTGTTTACTATGATTCATATATGAAATGGAGTCTCATTCCATTACTAATTTCATATTTGGTTCATTGACTTGATAATTAACCATGATCATATCTTACCATTTGAATTGACAAATGCACTTCATGATAATGTTCTTAAATGATAAATTCAATTGAAGCATAATGGTTGTTGAAGATCATTCATTTTGTGCTAATGTGCTTATAATGAATTATGACTAAAAATGTGCTAACACAAATGGACCCTAGAGCAAAAAGGGTACCAAAGAAAACCACTTGAGTGTGTCTTGTAAGTGTGGATTGATTCCTTACTCAAGATCAATTGATTCTTCAATTGTGATGCTATAACTCAAAAGGGGAGATGAAATTAAGGTTTCTCACAAAATGAGTGGACATTACAAATCATCTACAAGCAACTCTATGTAAAATGGGTAAAGCTAGCATCATGGTACACATTTTCTATCCTCAATTACTAATGTGCTTTCATTAATGAGATTATACATGACATACATATGCTCATTCAAGTATGTTGAATCGTTATTGATATGTCATGGAATAAACTTGATGATTGGTAATAAGAGTGATTGGCTACTTGGTGCATACAATTGACTATGCTTTTGATGAATACTTGATAGTAGCTTGCTTTGAATTGACTTGGATATATGAAAGAAAGTCTTGATCATGCATGATTTTTAAAGAATATAGTCATGACCATCTCTAGACCATCAAAGCTATTTCACTTGATTTTGGTTGATTACTTGAGTAGCTATGTCTTATTTTTTGTTCATGGGCCTTCATGATTTTAGTGTTTTATCTAAATTCTCTTGACATGACATATTGCACATTTATTTGAGGTATTTAATTTTGAAGAGAAATTTGGACGGACTTGGAATATATGTTTAATCAAATATATCATCACTAGTAAACCTCAAGAGAGCATAATTTCTTTGAATGATCTATCTAATGCAAATGAGGATAAGGAATATGTGATGAAATTCTATGCGATTAAATGATTCATCATCCTCTATTATATATCTTCTTGGTAATCATCCTAAAGGGATTTGCATAAAGATTTTCATAAAAATGATTTTCATGATAATTAGCCTTTGTTGTTTCAAATTGAAATCTTGGTTGAAGCTATTTAATATATGCTTGGATCTTTATTATGTAAAGGAACTATAGGTTTCTCTTTGAAGGAAGCATGTTGAAAAGATGGAGATTTTGTGCTCAAATGTTGCTATCTTGAATGTTTATTGAAAAACATGATTCATGAGTTTTATGTGCACATATCATGAAAGACATACGTTTTTATTGTTCTTGCATTATTATGATTTTCTCAATGATATATAATATTTTCTATATCTTAAACTTTGATATCATTATCATACATGCATACTCTTGTATATCTTATAATGTATATTAATGTTGCATTCTATGTCTAATAATGGTGACCCAAGGTTTTGACCGTTATTATTCCAAGATCTTAACCAAGAAGGATATAGATTTTTCTTTGCACATATGAATGGAATTAAAATTCTAAAAATGCCACATGCCTCTTTGCATGAAAGTTTTTTTATCTAATGCATTCCTATATGAAAAATTTTCATGAAGTGATTCACAATTCTTTGAAATGTATTAGTTCTAGAAAATGGGTTTAAAACTATCATAAGCCGTACTTATTTTGAAAAATGATCCAAGAGGGTGTTTTGAATGGCTTTAAGTGATTTTCTTATGGATGAAGGATATTTTAGAACCTATTGATAAACATTCTTTTTGTTGTTTATCATTTATAACTTGTCACAAATTTGGTTATAAGATTCATTGGAGTATTATGTTTAACAATTTTTGATGTGTTGTGTAAAGACGTTTATCACAAACATGCAATCTATTTCAAAATGAGCATGATAGATAAATTTATTTTCTTCTTGGGAAAAATACATTTAAGTGTCATGACATAATTTCAAATACTTTTTGACACTTCGGTTTTGGGATTATATGGTTTCCTTGGTTGACTACTCTTGGACTTAGATGTTTAGTAACATAATTAAGACTAAATTATATGTCATCTTGGTTCATCTCTTATTATTTTAGATAAACATTTTTACCATATATATAAGAGATATATCTTGTGTTTCTAGCACTTGTGAAGATTACATATCTTTGCCATTACATTAAAAGCTTTCAAAGACATGCACTTAAGAGAAATGAGATCACCTTCATGATTATAATTTTCTTCGTCAATATTCTCACAAAGTTTATCCAAAAGAACTCATTGTGTAAAATTTCATAAAGATATGGAAATGCCTTTGAACATTAGTGTGTTAGCATTTGTCTTGTGTATTTTTCACTTGCTTATTTTAGAATATTCGTTTCTTAGTCATCATAATGATTTTTACTCTATTCACATTACATGTTATGATTAGATGTTGCATATGTGTTTATTTATTTTCACGTGATTAAGATGAAGGTGTTGTTGACTTATTCTTAAGTGCTCATATATGATTTTAAGTGAATTTTCATACATGACTATGTGAGTTTAAATGATCTAGTGTTTGAGTGCTCTTTGTTTACATATAGTATGTTGAATACTTATGGTTTGAGCTTTAATTCAAACACACATACTTGAACATTAAGTCACTTTTCATTTGAGTCATCAACTTGATATTTGTATTTGATTTATGAAAATCTATGTTGACCATATATCCTATTTGTCTATGAAAATCAAGCAAATGGTTTAGTCATCATTGATGACATGTGCTAGCATGTCCTCGTTGCCTTCATGAATGCAAAGTTATGTTTGTAATTTGATAATCATCTTAAGCATATTCATGAAATGTGTGGACATTATGAGATTGTGTTACTTCGAATGATATATTATATGATCACAATTCATTTATGCAACTTGATTCTCTTCTTGTACTTGATTGTATTTACTCTTTTTAATGATGTCAAATAGGAGAAAATTAGTTGATGAGTATATGTTGTATGCACATTCTTAGGGGGAGCTTTGCTCCTTGGTGATAGGGGAAGAAATACCAAACTTAATACATATGACTATGTGCTTATTTTCAATCATGTGCCCTTTGCATGCGTTTTTACAAGCGTTATTTTTATGTCAAATAATCCTTGTCATCATTCACGAACTAAGCATATCGAGATTAGGCATCATTTCTTACGTGATCAAATTGCAAAAATAGACGTTGTATTGGTTTTTATTAAACACGAAAAATAAATTAGCGGATATTTTCACAAAGCCTTTTTCCGGAGGATTCTCTTTCAAAATTCGTAGAGAAATTGGGTTGGCTTTGGGCGTTGATGTATTAGCATGATAAATTATTTATTCAACCGTCATTTCCCACCTTTTTATGTTGCCAAAGGGGGAGAAGTAAGTTGCTTTCGTGTATCATGCTTTCATGTATGTAAGTCATGTTTATGTGTGCCTCCATGCTAGTGTATGAAATTGCCAAAATATATTTACTAAGGGGGAGCATGTAATGCACACATTGAGGGGGAGGATCACTTGATACTTCACCATTTACACGTAAACACGAAATGTTTTGTCAACATCAAAAAGGGGGAGATTGTTGGCCTTGAAATTTATTCTCGGACAATAAATCCTATTTTGATATTAACAAAACATTTAAAGCATGTTTAATACTAATGAATTATCAAGTTCATCTTTTCAGCAAAAGACAGGTGAACGACTCGGAAAACAAACACGGAAAGAAAATGACTCGGAAAGCAAGCTTGGAAAGAAAGATTGAATAAAAGCGAAAAGCCGTGAAAGAAATTGAAGCACGAAAATGGAAAATCAAATAATTCAACGGCGAAGGTGAAAGTTGAAGACTCAAGACTTGGGGTAGATAGGTCGGGGAGCGATCATTGTAACAAGGTAATTTTATGCGTCGATTTTATCGTATAAGCTCAAGTATAAAATGAACCGAACTCAAATGAAATGAAAAATGCTTTACCAAACTTAAACGGAAAGAAAAATATTTTTCTTGTTATAGTCGACTAGAATCACCCTGTGTATTTTCTAGTAGTCGACTATTTCAATCAGTAGTTATTGGTTTTTCATCCACATCAAAAGAGTCGACTGAAACAAGCTTGAGTCGACTAGACTACTCATTGTAGTCGACTAGAACTCATTCTAGTCGACTAGATGGTCCAAAGTAGTCGACTAGAACTCAATCTAGTCGACTAGATGGTCCATTGTAGTCGACTACAATAGAGAAGTAGTCGACTAGAAGTTGCTTAAAATCTGCAGATTTTCAGAAAACAATTCCCATGTTTTGTGGATTGTGTTTAATGGTGTTCAAACGGCTCTTGTCTTTCAAATACTATAATCACTCTTCAAAACCCTAATGCAATGCTATATATAGAATGAGATGTGTATATTGAAGATTAAGAGATTGAAATATAAAAGAGAAAGAAAGCTATCAAAAATTCTGCAGAAATTTGAGTTTTTAACGCACTCATTAAGTTAAAACAAACCCTCTGAATATTATTTGTTTTTAAAAATTTGGCAAAAGTGCAAAATATATCCCCAAAACTATCCCAAGTGAGCAAAATATCATCTGTATTATAAAAGTGAGCAAATCAGAAATATAGATTAACTTTATTTATACCCCTGAGATTTATTTTATCTTCAATTAGACAAACTCAAGTTTAACATTTTTATCTAGTTTTTTAAATTATTTGTTATATATATATAATTTACTAAAAACGATTTTTTTTATGCCAAAATAAAAAATTAATGCCAATTTTGTTTTTCTTTATGTCCAAATTGGCTATTCTCAGTATCTGAAGCCACGACTCTCTCGTTTGGCATGAGTCATTACCACTGAAACATAAAACATGTTTTTAAATCATCAAATTTTAGGTTCTTTTGGTCAATAGACAAAACCAATCTTTAATTTTTGAACTACCATTAATTTTGGCATTAATGTTTTGGTCAAATTTCGGCATTAATTTTTATTTTGACATAAAAAAAAAATTATAGTAATATATATATAGATATAATAATTTATATAACTAGATAATAATTTTAAAAGAGGAAAAATAATATACCCTAATTGGTAGTTTGAAAAAAAAATATTTTGGCATTTATTTTTTATTTCGGCATATAACAAAAAATAAATTCGTTTATAGTAAAATATATATATATATATATAAATTATTTTTATAACTAGATAATAATGCTAAAAGTGAGAAAATATTGGATAGAGATAATAAAATTTGAGGGCAGTAAAGAAATTGAATCATTGTTTCCAAACACCACATATCTTACCATTGAGGGTAGTTTAGGTATTAAGTGGCATTAAGGGGTGTAAATGATGTGGGTTTGAAAAAATAAGGGGTGTAAATGAAGTTTGTCAAACTTGAGGGAGTCTAATTGAAGATAAAACAAACCTCAAGGGTGTGAATGAAGTAAACCCATATTTTTATTTTTTACAAAAGGTTAATGTTGGCCACATATTGACACCTAGAGGGGAGTGAATAGGATTAATTACAAACTTTAAGACTTTTTCAGTTTGACTTAAATTTATCAAAATTACATTTCATTTGACTCTTGTCAAACACATAGTGAATAAGATGATTTCTTAAGTGTCTATCTCAATTCATAATTTGAATCATGAACAATGAATTTCATTACCAATTATATGCATAATGGATTCAAGTAGAATATGAAATAATTCATGCACCCAAGTATGCAATTCAACTAAGCATGTAATAGAACTTTCCTCATTTATAAAGTCATAATGCAAAGTGTTATTAGTCATGAGAAACATCTTATAGAGTTTATGACAATTTATCAAACATTGAGTTCATACACAAACTCTCAATTAGAATCTTATATTGAATATGCATTTAGTCAAACACTAAGGGTGCATATAGATTATAGCTAAATAAAATGAGATTATAGTTTAAACTATAATCCACTTATGTTCACAATCCAATCCAATTCAACTATGCATTTTCCTAACCTCTTCATTAATACACAAACACAAGCAATTTCATAACATTGATATATAAAGCTCAAGAATGAAAATGACAATTGCTTTTAAAGTAAAGAGATAAGTGTTAGAGAAAATGCACACCATAGACACCGAGATTTTTACATGGTTCAGCCAAATCTTTGGTCCTTGAGATAACCTCCCAAGGATTCTACTATCGTGTTTTTCTTACGGGGGTAAAAAGCAATCCCTCACATCTCCTTCTTTCCGGATTAATGAGCAAACTCATACATGTTTCCTTCTTTCCGGGTGAATAGCAAACACATACATGCTTCCTTCTTTTTGGGTGAATAGAAAATCCTTACAACCTTCAACAAGTCCATCCCAAGCCAAGACAACTTCTTGGTCTTTCACTCACATAGAATAAGAATTAAATTTTGAGTGTTTACAACATATCTCTCAATAGATGGATATAGAAATTTAAAGCTCACTTCCTCACATACTTAGAGTCATAAATGAAATACTCAATTGAAAAGCTCAACTCAAGTATGAAGAATGAATCACAAGAAGAAAATATGAATGATGCTCATGTGGTGATTCATGTAAGAATTTTCTACCTAAAAATGATTTCAAAATTGAAGCACAAATGATATATTTTCATACTCCTATATCCCTCTTGTCTCACCCATTTTTGGCTCATATATGACATATATATAACATAGGAACACAATATAGCTGTTTGGGGGTGTTTTAGGAAGTTTTGGAAAAGTTTGAACCCAAAACTAGCTGTTAGAATTCAAATTCAGGATGAGGCGGTCGACTAGGTGTTTTGGGGCAATAGGCTGGGTCTCCAAAAAATCATTCTGAACTTTATTTTTAGGTCTCTGACTCATCCAATCGACTGGCCTTCTTGGCCCAGTCGACTGGGTCAACAGGCAGTCGACTGGGTGGTTTACCCAGTCGACTGGGCTATTCAGCCCAGTTCTAACGCAGTTTACTCTTTTGGTCATAACTGGAGTTTCGTAACTCGGATAAAGGCGTTCTTTAGCTTTTTGGAAAGAGGACTTCAAGAGCTTATTTTAGGCTTTTTAATCGATCCATTTAACCCATGTTGAAGTTTGATATACTCGTTTGAATGTAACGCTTCATTTCGAACTAATTCTAACCTACTTGACGGTTTTTCGTGAAATCTTTTGGGATTTTTCCGAAATGACTTAGACACACTCCTAGGATGTCTTAGAGACTTAATAAGGTCCTTGACATGCCTAAATTCAATATTGAGATCATAAAATATTTTTCCAATTTAAATAAATTCTCAATATTAGATAAAAGTTTTTCATGGTTTAACAATTTTGTTCAAAGCTTTAATATGTATCTAGAATCTATTTCAAGTTATATGAGTTAAGTTAATGGTTCTAGGACAACATCTTTGTTGAGTTCTTACATAGCTTATGAAAGCTTGAACTAACTCAACTTTAGCAAAAGACTAAATGATGTTCATAGTCTAATGCTAATGATGCAAGGACTCATGAATGATATGCATGATCCTATATGTTATATGGTCAAGAGTTAAGTTTTCAAATAAGTTATTTCAAAAATAACTTTATATTTAATCTAACACTCATCCAAGACTATTTTACCAATTTTTTGATCTTCAATTTCTTTAAATTTTGGGTTGATGTCTTCATCCTTGTCTTCAATGCCTTTTGAGTTCTAAGCACATTTTCTTGATCTTCTCATGGATTCACTAACTCTCTTGAGTTTATCTTGAATCAACAACCTATTAAACATAACTGAAGTAGACATTAAATTCACCACATTCAATGCATAGTTTGTTATCATCAAAATGTCATGTTTACCATAGTGGAAAATATTAGGTCAACAGTTAATATATGGGTACAATTGTAATTTGACATTCAAAAAGTGGGTCCAGGGGGACAACTTGTTCAATTTTGAGAACTTGAGGGACTGATTTGCTCACTTTTATAGTACATGGGGGTATTTTGCTCATTTGGGGATAGTTTAGGGGGTACTTTACACTTTTGCCTAAAAATTTAGATGTAGAAAGAAAGAAAAAATACCTTTGGTTTGTCTGAAATATCTTTATTTACTTGGCTATATATATATATTTTTTTTTGAAAGGTAAAAAAGTATATTACAAAAAAGAAAAAAGTAAATTTCTTTTATGGAATTTCGTCTTCTGGTTTTCTAGACAAAGTAAATGGCTAATAACTTGTCTCATTTTTCTCGGAAGGTATCATGCATGCTAAGAGTATGTAACCAAAAGATAAGTTTGACTTGTCAACAATCTTTAATTAAGACGAATCATTGCAAAAAACAATGGATGAACATTGGTATTGTGGATGATGTTCTCCAATGCCTTTTATATAGAGGCACCTATAATTAGGGTTTTGGGATGCTCGTAGGGATATCAATGTCCTCTTCAAGATCTTCGTTAGGATTCCACAGATTTGAATGACATGCTCATCAAAACTTGGAGTCATGATTGTATCCTTGGAAAAGATATTTGAATCCGAGGATAATTCATCTAACAAGTCAAAACAAAAATAAAACGATGATATTGTGGATTTTGAGCTCTCTTACTCAAAATGGAAAAGGTAATTTTAAAATAAATCATGAAAGTCATAAAAAGTAAATATATATATATATATATATATATATATATTACCATCACCCTTATTTCGTTAGTATTAGAGGAGTTAAAATAGTTCATCAAGGTCTTATACTTCTTTCTTATAGTCCAAGCCAAGAATATGAGTACGAATTCCTCAAATCTCCCTTCCTATGTCTATGTCTAGATCTTCTAGTTCTGGCTCAAGCTCTCGTTCTTTTCGCTATAATTCCTCACGATCTCTTATACCTTCTTCTTCTTCTAAAGTTGAATATCTATATGAGTACGAATATTTGGATGAATCCAGCAAAGTACCTGTTACGGATCTACCTCTGGTTAATCCGTATACTGCCTTTGTCAAACCTCGATCCACCGTCAACAAAGTTACTAAACTCTTCCATACACCCAGACCTAGTTCTGTCCTCGAATATGTTCAAGCCTCTCGGTTTGACCACTGTTTTATCCCTGCCTCAGATGCTGAACAAATGTTCCCCTTGGAACTCCCTTCAGAGCTTCCCACTCAATGGTTACAAAAAGGCTATACGCACCTCCATTTTGGAGCTGTCCATATTGCTCTTTCCTTTCATGGTCGTAAAGGACTCCCGGTCACTTCTTGGATCGCACTTCTCGATACTCGCTTCCAGCAGTATCAGCATGCCTGCATCGCAACAGTTCAGACGACATTAAATGCGGGAATGGTGGTCTTCACCTTTTTCCCTAATTTCAATATGCCTCTAAAAGATCCACACCTCTTGAATGCTCTCCAGATCCAAGTTCAGATCCATGGTGCTTCTGCGGTACCTACCACATATGCAGCCACTCTCCACTACCAGATGGCCTATAGATTGCAAAATCATGCTATGGACATGTGCCTCCCTTCAAATGCTTCCCAGGATGCTCTCCTCTTAGATATCAATACCCAGCACCAAGTCACATGTACCCATATTCCCAAACAGTTATCCAAAGCTGAGTTATACCAGATACTCCCCACCTCTTGGGTTACTTCTTATGAAAAGATTCACCAACAGCCCCAACCTGTTCACTCCAGTAATCCAACCTGCATCACCAAAACTGATGGAACTGTTTCCATTACTTTTCCCAAACCTAGCAATCCTTCTACCTCCTTGCCTCTTTTCTCCTCAAAACTCCCAGAGATAAATATGTTCGGTCCCTCAAGCCAGATCCCCGTCAGTAAATTTCAATCCTCTGGCGAACCCATTTACTACTTTGCTGATCCACTCACTGGACACAAGTATTTCGATGCTTGTGATTGTGACGAATGTCTCCGTGATCTCGATGATGATGATGATGATAAACCCTCCAAACAGAACAAGAAATCCTCTCAGTATCGGCTCCAAAAGCGATATGAGGATGGTGATCCCACTGTTGGTCTCCTTGGTGAACCCTCTGGCAACTTCAACTACTTTGTCGAATATGGCAAACCTAAGAAGTCCCCATCACAGCCTTCTCCTTCACTTTGCAAGCCACATATCCCATGTGCTCCCAAGCAAGCTCCTCCTCCAGATTTGCCTCAACCTGTACCTTGCTACATGTTTTCTCCCTCTTCTTCTTGGTCTGAGATTGATTTTCCTCCTCTTTCTTACCATGATAACCAAGAACACACTACCCATCAGCATAAGATTCCAGATTCCCCAATAGTCAGTTCTGATGGCTCTTCTACTTCCGTTGTGGCTGCTGAAGCCGCCATCAATTGGCAGTCAGCCAATGCTCTGGCCCAGAACAAAATCCTTCAGAGAATAGCCAACTCCCAACAAACCCTTGAAAGTTCTGTCAATAGAAAGCTCACTTCCCTTGAGCTTCTGATCCATGATCTACAGCAAAAGATCCAAGGCCTCCATACTGAACGATCATCCATGATCGTTGAGAAAGTGCGCGGGGAGGCCAAAGATGTTAAAGGACAGAAATGAGAAAAGATATGCTTTGGTATTGGAATTGGGTGCACTAATATTTGAGGGGGAAAAAAGTGCAATCTATGAAAAAATAGGAGTACAAATATTGTTCACCTTTTTGCACCCATAACATTTGTATAATAGCTTCAAATTTTGTTTTTAAACTTAACAATATTTCGTACAAGACATACGAAAATTTATATATATTAAAAAAAAAAGTTTCATATAACAGTTACCTTACCCATCTCTACATATTCTCATTATTGCTTAAACTTAATTCATTTCAAGAGAAAGACGTGATGATAGTCGTCTTTGAGTCAAGACTGTCAGAATCGGAATTTTAGATAGAATCGTTTTGGAATCCGTAGAATCAGAATTGTAGAATCGTAAGTAGTGTTAGAATATATAAAGGCCTAAGCCCATCTAGATAGTTAGGCCCAACCCATTAGATTGACGACTTGTTCCCCACACCAAGTTTCACAAGTTTACTTGTTCATCACACATTCTCTCATAAATATAGGGGTCGTCTCTATTGTAATTTATATACTTTCAATATACAATACAGTTTCATATTCTCTTTATTGTATTTATTATTCTCTCCATTATCATATTATCAAAGCATCATTTCTTCTTACATGGTATCAGAACCTACTGATTCTTGATAGTTCTTTCCGCGTATTGTCATCTCTGTCGGGATAGCACATTCATCTTCCATCCCCGGTGACGATCTTCAATTAAAAACCCTATACTCTCAATTCAATCTTTCTTTTTCTTTCTCTGGGGTTTCCGAAACCCCTCTTTCTTCCTCTATTCACTTTCTTCTTCCTTCAATCTTTTTTGTCAAAATCAACTCATACCCATCTCTCTTCTCTAACAACACCACTCTGCTGTCCGCAGTCCGCCGTCCCCTCCGCTGTCCACCGTTCGCCTCTGACAAGAATCTATGCAGTTCTCGAACAAACCCTCAACTCTTTCCACCCTCCGCCGACCTCGAATGGTGGTTTTATCTTTCACCTCGCGGGATATACCAGGACATGAAAGAAATGGTTGACACTGTTATTGCTGAAACCCATGTCATTAACGGCAAACAAGTTGAGATCAAAATAACCATTCCCAAAGGTGCTACCGAATCTAAGGATTTCAAGAAAAAATAAATAAATAAATTGTCGGTGATATTTTGATGATATTTTGCCGATATTTTGAGGAGTTTTTGGTGATACAAAATTTTGGAGAGATTTTGGCGATACGATATTTTGGCGATAATTTGACTTCTCAGCACTGCCACATGTCTCCACCAGAAGTTGCCACGTGTCACTCAGTCAGATTATCACATCATTAGATATTGGTAAAATTATCAGATTGCCCTCCGTCACTATTTTGGTCATTCTGGACTCGTTTTAACTCTAATTTGAACAAACGAGTAATGATTTCAGCTAATTAGACCGCTCCGGACGCA
This sequence comes from Cornus suecica, assembly GCA_963922005.1. Classification (NCBI taxonomy): domain Eukaryota; kingdom Viridiplantae; phylum Streptophyta; class Magnoliopsida; order Cornales; family Cornaceae; genus Cornus; species Cornus suecica. The sequence goes on from OY998238.1 coordinate 74,716,637, forward strand.
ACTGTACAGTCGGTTTTGCGAAATTTGAATTCGATCTCTTTATTATTCATCTTTATGCATTCGTGTCGACACCGGTATTCTCATCATCAACAAAACCCTAGTCGGCTCTCTCCAACTCGCTTTCTACCCATTTTGGGTACTCTTATCACCTCATCCGTTTAGGGAATCAGACCCATTTTGGGTACTCTCATCATCTCATCCGTTTAGGGAATCAGACCCGTTTTGAGTACTCTCATCATCTCATCCGTTTAGGGAATCAAACCCGTTTTGGGTATTCTTATCATCTCACCCGTTTAGGGATTTAGACCCATTTTGGGTATTCTCTATTTTCTCCTCTAGGAGAAAAATATCATCTCATCCGTTTTGGAAAATCTCATCTCACCCGTTTAGGGAACCTCTACCCGTTTGGGTACTCGCTCTTAATTCGCTTTGGGTTCTATCTATCTTATTTTCTCTGTCTCACGAGAAAATATGATCTTGTCATCGATCAATCATCGTCTCTTAACTCAATTGATCTTCGCCTCAGACTAAGAATCAGAATCACTCGTTCGTTGTGAAGTCAAATTACACCCTGTTCGACGTCAGATTTTCAAGAATTGGTTTCCAAACTCAAGTTAGTCTCTTATTTTCCAACTTGAGTTTGAGGGGAGTGTTAGAATATATAAAGGCCTAAGCCCATCTAGATAGCTAGGTCCAACCCATTAGATTGACGACTTGTCCCCCACACCAAGCTTACTTGTTCACCACACATTCTCCCCTATATATAGGGGTCATCTCTATTGTAATTTATATACTTTCAATATACAATTCAATACAGTTTCATATTCTCTATCATATTATCAAAGCATCCTTTCTTCTAACAAGTAGAATCGTAAGATTCTTGCAACTCTTATTAATTTTTTTAAAAAAATATTAATAATTAAATATTTAATTTAAAATCTAAATCATATTGGAATTTTCAAAATTTTCTAATACATTATCCCTTTAAATGTTTTCTCATAAATCTAGGTCATATATTGGGATATTGGACTAAATCATAAAGTTTTTAGTCATTTCATATGAAGGGAGAAACCATCAAATCATTATAAAAACGTAGTATAATCGTAATAAAATCGTAAAATCGTACAGAATCGTATAGAATTGTAGCAGAATCGTAATACCAGCAAGAATCGTGATTCTAACATCAAGTATGAAAATTTAATCACAGCTAATCTCTTGAATGACCCTTCATTGTTTCTAGCTTGGACATCTCATCTTGGCATAGTTCATACATCATCTATATGATTCAAATGGGGTTTGAAGTTAGCCCAACTAGGGTGGGCCTTCCTTTTCTAGTTCATAAGCTTTTGTCACACACAACACATGCCATCACCAAACTTTTTGGACCCATAGTGTGTTGTACATACTATCCCTCATTTTTCCCATGCAATTCTAGTTAATTAAGCATGAAATTATTCAATAATTTTACACTTAAAACAAAGAGAGAAAAGACTCTAATTGTCACACCCCGTTATTCCTGAGACTCCAATCCGGAGAATCAGCGAACCCCGAGGTATGACGTTACTGAAAACGACAACCAAAATCAACGATACCAAGAAAATACATGGAATAAGAATGAATATAAGGTATCCCATGTCACCTGAGTGATAGAAACTCAGTAAAGAATTCTAACGAAAATCCGGCAGAGTTCCATTTGTAATTGGAACATCCGGACATCCCAAATTCAACACAACAGAACAACCTGCCCATAATAACAAGAATAAAAACAATGGCACGTAGCCCAACATTCTAGAAACCTACTAGGGTAAAAATACCAATACCTCTCCAAAACCCTTCTAAAATCAATAAAGCCCCAAATGCTCAAATGAAAATGTAAAGAAAATCACATGGCGATGCCGAAAAGGTATAAAGGCACCCCAAAACAACAATTACCGACTAATCCAACAAGCTCTAATAAGAATACATAAAACTCAGTGGTAGTGCCGAAATGATATAAAGGCACCCCGAAAATAATAAATACACATAATGAAGATACAACACAAGGGGATCTGCCAACAACCTGGCTCCCAAGAGAATGAAAGAATATACGAGTATGACTACGGAAAGAGGAATAAAACTACCATCCCAAATCACCCGTATCGTCGCTGCCAAGCATAAGCCGTGTTGCATCCACCTACAAACCTGCAACCTGTGTGGGGGTGAGCACAACCTCGAGGGCTCACCATAATATCAAAACATCACACTCATAGCCGTCTAGAAAATGCTAACCATCTCGTGTGCATGCATCTATCCTAGGTCAGTCAATCGTCTCATATGGCACCCCGCCAATCCGAGACCCCGTCAATAACCTCATCACTAACCTCGAGTACACTACGAAAATCGTAAGAACTACATATCAACGAAAACATAAACAACACATATATATACGTACACACATATATATATATATATATATATATATATAACGTCATGTACGTAACTAAGCCTATCGCCTAGGCCTATAGACAAACAATCTGAACTCCGCTCTCATCTAGAGATACAACAAGACTAGTTATCCACCATACCGTGCACCTAGCACGTTGCTCAAGGTTCTTAGGAGGTAAATAGGTCACTCCTTAGGACTACCGAAAGGGAACAACCATTCTTCTACGTACAACAACTAGTGAACCAACCCGTTCACTCGAAGAAACATAAAAAGGGAAGGTACCATCACCACACCGGATTCGGTATCCAACCGAACTATCTCTAACTCACACTGCCTATCTAGGCACTAGAAAGGGGTATTGGAGTCGTTTAGTCCCAAACAGATGCCATGGTCCTCGGGTTTTTAAAGAAAAATATTGAACCCCGAAGGATTCAACTGGTTTTAAGAAACAAATTAGGACCCGGTCAAATCTCATTTGGTTCCAACATCTCCGAACCCAACCGAAACAACAGGAATCACACTAGGTATGTGTAAGTCAACATTACAAGTCCGACTCAAGCCCAAGGAATAACTATACGGACAGGAAGAACTACTAGAGTTCAAACCGATAACCATTTCAAAATCACTTTTAAACCTCTTTCAAATCTGGTCCTAAAACCTTTAACATCTATTTAAAAATTTATAAAAATAATCCAGTAAGAGTGCCCAAACAAAATCGGGCACAGGAAGGAATCCCAGACAACAAGCTAGGAGAAACTTGGATTTATCAACCTCTAACGATACTGAGATCTCTAGAACAGTGGGCAATCCGTGCCCTAATTCACCGATTTTACAAAACAATTTCAAATGGAATTTTCTGAAATTTCTTTCAAAAATGGATTTCTACTGATACTCCCGGTACTGAGAATTCAAAAGATATTTTATAAAACAGGTATTTAAACTTGTCTTTCCAGAAATAGTTAACAACTCTCGGGATAAACAAAGAACACATTTTATAAAATCCCCAAGTTTAAGTTTTTCAAAACTTTGAATATTTGACTCCAAAGACTCAATCACAAGGTTTCAAGGACGGGACAAACCATGCCCTGAGTTCACTAACTTCACAAGAGCACTTATAGAAGGAGATTTTTAATAAACACGGCAAATAACCGTCTATAACTCATACACTGTCAAAATGAGAGAATGAGTGATAAGCTCAAAATTTCAAAAGCTAAGGGAACAGGAATACTCCACACTACCTGTAACACCCCGTGTTATTATCCTTTTTACTGAAATTATTTATAATTTAATTTCAGTAATGACGTCACTTGTTCATGACGTATTATTTATTCTTGGTATTTGATACCTGTAAATTTTTCGCGTCTAGTTTTAAAGTCGACTGTATGACTTTACGGTTTCTCTTTGACGACTACGCGAATTCTTGTTGTCAATTACACCGTCTCGTTTCGACGTTAGTTTATTCGACGTTTAATGATTAGTGTTTCGATTGAATGACGACGCGTTTTAATTGGATCGGGCTTGTTAAGTGTTCCTACGTTTGGGTTCCTGCCCCGGTATATTTAATTGGGCGTCCCGTTATTATTTCGGACTTACGAGATTATGTTTGGGCGTTCCCGATAATTATTGGGGTTTACTGTATATATATATATTTAATTATATATATATATATATATATTGTAGTGGGGGTTATTTCGTGATTATGGACAAATGAAGGGTAACTTATGTAAATTGAATATATATGTATACGCATATATATATCTGTATATTGTTATGAACGAACGACCTAGCCTTCGCTCTATCTTCTCCTACACGATACACAGACATCTCCTTCTCTGTTTCACGTTTCTTCTCCACACACGAGCTGTTTCTCTGCCCTTCATCTCCATTTTCGCCGGTCATGGCGAGAGAGAGAGAGAGAGAGAGAGAGTCGGCAACTGGACGAGAGGGCTGCGGCTGGACGCGCGCAACCAGGAGCTACAGCGACGGTCCAGGATGATGACGGCGGTTGTTGGTAGCGACGGCGGTGGCGTCGTGGCCTGGAGGAGGCGGCGTGTGGTGGCGCCGGTGGTGGCGCAAGGAGCCGGCAGCTATTGCAGTGGCTACGCACGTGAGCAGGGGTGACTCCGGCCAGGCTTCGGCCAATTTTTCGGCGACCTTCCGGTGATCGGTTTGAGCCGATTTTCGGTGAGTAGTTTCGTACCTATGTGGTATTCGTCATACTTTAATTTTGTGAATTTACGTTGAACGATTTTCCCGGAAATCGCATTTATAGGTTATGGATTTCGTTTGGGTTAATTTACATTTACCCAATTTAATTAACCGATTATTAATGGGCTTCATATATATCGTATAGGTTGTCGAGACGGACATTTCGATATATTCGAAATATTTTTTGGACGATTTTGGTCAGCGGGTTTCATATTCGGGCGCCGGTACTGTGCTGTTTTGGGCTGTTCGGTAACGTATATTTAGGTGAGAAATTAAATTTCTCACTCCGCATTATTGAAGTAGTTTAGGGGTGCAAAATCCTTATTTAATTAAATATAGATATTTTAAATCGTTAATTTAAATATCTATGATTCGTTTAGAATCGGAATTGGACTTAGGAATTAATTTAAGAAAATTTATTAAATTATTTCCTATGTGATTAAATAATTTCTTATTTGAATTGAATAGGAATAGACGGCTTAGAATTTCCCTTGAGAATTAAATGGGCGAAAATGACTTTGTAAACGTGGAACGTGAGAGACTTAGACGCCATACTAGGTTCCTCTTATTATACGTGAATTAATTGTATAATTTATTTTAAATGAATGATAAGGGAGATTGAAATATTTTCTAAAGAATTAAAGAAAATATATTTTTGGAGAACATGAATGGTATATGAAATTATTTTCATATGATTTAATTGCTTTATTGCATTTTAAAGCATGAAAAGAGATTTGAGACTTATGTTGATATTTACCATGTTGGTATTTTCATAAATATGATGCATTACATATTTATGTTGAGACATGATTGTCATTTAGACCTGGATGCATATTGAGTTGATATATGTGGGTTGTGAAATCATGTGGGGGTGTCTTTGTGTCGAATCGTCGCAACAACTGGCCAGGTAAAGGTGTCTCCCACCTATGGAACTAAAAATCCAGAAGGTGATATAGGGTTGGTTGCTGCCCCATCGTGGTGGTATGCGCCACTCTCGGGTCCTGAGTATATTGCAGGAAAAGGTGTCTCCCACCTACGGAATTTGGATATAGGGTTGGTTGCTGCCCCATCGTGGTGGTATGCGCCGCTCTCGCAGGGGATTCGCAAGTAGGGCTCTCGTGCAACTGTCTTCCTTGTTGAAAGTGTAGTGTCAAAAACACTTGGGAAGAATCGGTGCGGTACTCTTTCTCCTTGTAAATGGGTGGAGTGCGTATTCGTTAACCACGTGATGTGGGCAAAGGGTGGTGTATGAGTCACATTGAATATGCATGGCATTTATGTGATTTCATTTGACATGTATACGTGATATTATTACATGTGATGTTGGATTTTGGAGCATGTTATGTATGAATATTGCGAATTTAAATTCATATCTTGTAAAATGCTCAGTTGATAATGATTAACGTGAAAGAAAATGATTACATGTGGTAATAAATCAAGTATAATGAAATGTTTATTTTTATACTTGTGAGTATATATACTTTCGTACCCTTGGGGGAGGTTAAGTATATTCGTGTAGTAATCTTTTTGGGATGATTGTAGTTAGTCGTGTGACCGTGTTGGAGATTGGAGATTAGAGATTGATTTTAGTATCAGTTATGAATTGGGGCCTTCGAGAAGACGGGTGATGAGATTGTGAGTTGTAGTATGGACCTTTAGATGTCTTTCACTTTTGAGGAATAGGCTATCAACTGTAGTTGAGATTTTGATTGGCGAGAAGAGGTTATTGTTGAGTGACTTTATTAAGTACTCGAGGTACTGTAGCTTGACAGTCTTGGTTTTAGTGCTTAGTTCATTCCCCTAAGCATTCCTTGTACTGTGTTTTGTACACTAGTACGTAGTCGTTGACTTGTATGTCATTCCTTGAGTCAGTGGTTACGGCGTAGTGCCTAACCTCTTCCTTGTGGTGTCATTTGATTTGGTGGAGTTGGAACGGATGGTTGTCTTCCGTGAGTCCAACGTGTTGCTCTTCCTTTACTGTCCTCTCGGATATTACAGGAATTCATAGAGTTGTGTTTCTCTTATTTGACTGTCATTTCGAAAACGATGTTTTCTAAACTCTTTGTATTTAAAAGGAAAAACTCATTTTCGCCTACCCCCGTAGAAATGAAAAGTTTTAACACTTTATAAAATGATCTTAGGATCTTCTTTAAAAAGATTTTCAACTTTTAAAATCCGGTGATGGCAACTGACGGAGACCGGGGGCAAGACGGTCATTTTTACTATGTGGTCTCTTAAAAGGAAAACTATTTTTATTACTTTTCTTGGGATTTTGAGATTTCGAGACTTCTTTCTTAATATCTCATCCTGTAGAGTTTTGAAAGGTGTTCCATTGTTTCACCTTTGCTTCTTATCATTTCTATGTCTCGGGTATGAGGCTTGGTGTTGTTCAGTGCACACATATAGTGTTGCCCTTCCTTTCTCCTTTGTTTTTGACGTCACCACTTAGGTGATTCGAGTTGTTCCACATGCTAAGGGCATGGATACCGAGTGGATTGGGTTCCTTGTCCAGGTGTTCTCCTTAAACACTTATGGTGTTTTAACCTTGACATTGTTGTCTCGGTTATCTGTTGGTTTAGCATTGGGAAGTCTTTTCCTTTGCTTTGTTTCGGTGACCATTAGGTGGTCGTTCTTGTGAGTTGAGTTCGTGTACTCCTAGTGATTTGATTGGGTTTTCCTCGCCTACAGTGAGAGTTTTAGTGATGTGATTGACCCTATTGATGATAGTATTATGAGGTCGATATGATTTATGGTATGGTGATATGATTGAGGTGATCTAGCCTTTGAGAGGTAGATTTTCCTTAGGAATAGGACGAGGTTTGTTATATATATATATATTGTACATTTATAATATATATATATATATAGATGACGATTGTGTTAGTACGCAAGGACGTGAGTACTTTTCCTCCTGTGTTCTCGGGGAGTGAGTTATGAGTATTCCTTAGTACTAGTGGTGGATTTTGATCCTTGTGGATATTAGAGGTGAGTGTGATTCCCTCTGTTTAGATTTTCTGGTTAGCGTTGTGAGCGCTGGATGATTGGTTAGATTTGACATTAGTGTCGTGTACCTAGTGTACATTGGTGAGAGTAGTGTAGACTACTGGTGTTGGTACTTGGAGTACGAGTCTTAGTTGTACATTACAGACTCATGTTGTGTATTTATTCTTATATATATATGTGTATATATATATATATTTATATATATATATATATCCCCGTTATATACTTACGTACGGTAGTATATGAGCTTGTGCCTTGGGTTTTGCGTGGATGGGATTAGTTGAGCTATTTATATCTTATTAGACGGGTTAGCTTTACCTAAACTATCAGAGGATGTGGTAGTTAGAATATCCTTTCCCACTGATCTTATTTGCTCACAGGGGTATTTAATTTACCCCCTGGTATTCACACGCCAGGTTGCAGGAAATATATGGCTATGAGTAGGATGCAGGGCAACAGCAGTTTTCTCTTGTTTCCGTGTTACAGGTTTGGAGTCGCGCTGGTGATACGGTTACGGTTGCAGTACGACTGGTTTGGGGACGATAGGTATTTACTGTTAGCTTCTCTCCCCCATTGTTATGGGATTGTTATGTATTTCCTTTTTGGGAGTCAGTCTGTTGGCATATCCCTGTTGATGTATCATTTAGTTCCTGTATTTATTCTTTTTGATGGTTATTGTATCTATTCTGCACAGCTAGGTGCTTTTCTGTATTTTTATTCTAGCACTTGTGGCTCTGTTGATATTAGAGGGTTCGGAGGGTTTTTGGTTTCTTTCCACAATCTTGGCCCTATTAGGATTGATGAATGTGGGGCTTGGAAGACATTGTGATTATTGAATTGCTATTGGCAGGTTCTTGTGTTGTGGTTGTTGTCCGGATGTTCCATTTACAAACGAAACTCTGCCATATTTTCGTTAGATTCCGCCGCTTAGTTTATTATCCATTTGGGTATGAAATATACCATATCTATCATTAACCCATATGTTTTCACGGTTAATGATGTCTTAGTTGGTCATTCATATTAAGGATCACATCTTGGATTCCTTGGATGTCCCAGTTCGGGAGTCTTAGGGATTTAGGAGCGTGTATGTTGGTATCTGAGGATACTCTTGTGTTTTTAGTATTCGTGTTGGCATGGAGTATATTCTTATTGTTATTCCATGTATCTTCTTGTCATTCTTGACTCTAGTAGTCGCTTGACTTACGTCACCCTTTGGAGATTCGCTGATTCTCTAGATTAGAGTTTCGGGAATTCTAGGGGCGTGATAGTAGGGTATCAGAGTGTGTCATTCTTACCTTTTTTGGGTGTTTGATGACTGAATGTCATTTGTTCCAGTTTCTTTTTACTTCCGCATTCACTCCCTTAGCTCTTAGGCTCGGGTTTCGGAGTCCTAGGAATTCGGGGCGTGACACTACCGGAGAGGTCTAGCAATCATCTTGTGATGATACTAATCGCCAATCACAAAGGCCTATGTGGCCAAAATCATAATATACTGCTAACCAGCTCAACTAGAGCCTAACATACGGGGAATCCTTACGCCCCAAGGTCACTTTTCACTTTTTAACTTTAAGTTTTCACGGTTTCCTTTACACTAGGAAATTCACAACTTTCATTATAATTTAATCACGGTTACAATATCTATCACAAATACTGCGCCCTAGCGCCTAAGAGAATAATACAAATCTCTTATTAAAATTTCAGATATAACATGCTCAATATCAATAAGCAATAATAACATATAATCACATGTCAAATAAATGATCAATATGAATGTCAATGCAATGATAATGCAACTCCAATACAACCTTAACCACTAGAGGGTGAAACAAATATCCAGGAATACCAAACCGTTCACTGATGGGGCAGCAAACCTACAACAGGAAGGGTGGGCGTCGCCAAAGAAAATACGGATACCACGTCCGCCAGGAAACCAGCAAGTGAGGCCCAAAACCTCACCCCCAAATGTCTAGAGAATTGAGAGTTACTAGCTCCCTTGGTGCTAGACCACCCCTTGGCCAGTTGTTGCGACATTCCAAACGATCCAGACATGCACGTGATATAACTGAGGCATGCAATGTGCACCGAAACAATATATATACCATGGTGTTGTATGAATGCAAAATGTCTCCATATGAATTTAATATGCTCAATAAAATTGCATAAAAGCCAAGCAATCTCATACCAAGCATGCTTCACAATTTAAATCACACAGTAATTAAATTCCATTTATCACAGAAATACTCGGGTTCTCAATTACCCCATCTTTATAGATTTTATATGCAAGCATGCTTTTAATTTAATTCCCAATCATTGTTTTCAAATTAATTCATCTCAGGGAAAATTTGACAATTAAATTCACAATTTAATTTCTTTATAATTTACAAGAAAATCAACAAGGGAACTAAAATCAAGTCTAAGTTATAACGTCTCTCATTCTCGTGAATCCCCATAACTTATTTTTAATTTTAATAAAATATAAATAATAGGGGAAAATTTATTTACCGGATATACATCCACATACACTTTCTATAAACCTATTCCGAGCTCAAGGTGTACTAAACCGCCTATATCGATTTAATTTAAATAGGTTTATAATTATTTTAAATCTGCGAAATAATTTATTTAATTTCTCCAAAGGAATTTCTAACTCCGGCATCATTTAATCCATTTATGGGTATTTTATAAATTTTATAAAATTTCTAGATTTCCGTCTATCACTAGGAATTTAATTAAATATTTTTATTTACCCATAAACATACAACGGAGACTAATTAACGTTTTCTACGCACTATTAGTGAGTGTCAGATATGCATATATATATAAGAATATATATATATATATATTCCCACCTAATTTACTCGCTTACAAACAGTCCCGCTATGAACAGTACCGGTCGTGAATAGTGTTGGCCGCCTGTAAATGCAGAAAAGTTACATAATAGAAGTTGGGGTAAAATTTCAGCTCCCTTCTCATTAATCAAAGTCATCTATTTATACAAATTACGATAAATGGGTCAAGCCCATGTACCCAGGTTTATCAATCCCTTAAATCAAGGGATTTGATCAACCCTAACCTTTTTTGGACTCTTTTTACTATAATTGGATTACTCCTTGTCTTGTGGACCACACTTTAGTTTCTAGAATTTTCCATGGGCCCATTGCTGTTTTCGGCCTGCTTGTTTTCAACCCATCCACCTTCCGTCCCATCGGTCTTTGGCCCGTCCGTCATCGTCCCATCAGTCCAGTGGCCCATCTGTCGTCGGCCCATCAGTCCAGTGGCCCATCTTTAATTGGGCCAAATATTTTAACCATTACACAGGCCCCTGAGGTTATGGGCTTTGACATTCTTTCCAAAACCCATGACCTAATAAATGTAACTACCTATGTATATATATACTAATTGCTTTTATGGGAAATGAAGATAATGAGTTGGCATGTCATCATTGCCTATTTAATGACATGCCAAAACGTGCGGCCACTACTCCCTCAAATCTTGCACCATGACGGCTGTGGCGTGTCCTTCGGTCTTCGTGCAGCCTTTTTGGCTTCCTCTTCTCCTTCTATAAAAACCCCATCTTTCATCACTTCACATCACAGTTCATATTTTGCTATTCTCTGTTCTCGTTTTTTGCTTTCTTTAGCTCTCCATTGCTGGGATTTGTTCCTTTGCCATTGCCGTCATTCATTCCGTCGTTCATCTCAGAAATCATAGAAACCTGCTGCTACTCAGAGCTTCTGTAACTCTTCTTTCACTAACTAAGTAAGTCGATCGGTTTTCTTCCTTTCTTCTCTCTTTAATTTATCACCTTTACCTCCCTCTGTCTCTTCTACATTTCTTAACATTATGTCCGATAGTGACGATACCCGGTCGGTAGAGGAAGTAGTTTTACCTACTTCCTCAGGCACCGATTCCACTGGCAGTGAGTCTCCCCAGCCTGTTCCTAGAGGAACCAGAAAAACTACTCTTAAAAGTACTGACCTTTCGGGTTCCTCAACGACCGGTCCTGCGAAAACCAAGCCTTCTGAACCATTTGTAGTGGCCCCACTTAAGAGGACCCGACCTGAAGTGGACGTCAAACACCTTTGGGCTGAGACCCACGTTCCCCAGGACGTTGACGTGTCCCCCTATCCTGGCTACCTAGAATTTACCCAGAGCCAGGGCCTAGCCCCCGGTAGCATTCTGCTATCGGCATCTCATCTTAGGGTTCTGAGGTTTCCTCTTCATCCCTTTTTTCACTATGTGTTCTTCATGCTTGGGTTGCATCCCCTTCAATTGAACCCGAACAGCATTAGGATCATATCCATGCTACTGTTGTACAATAGGGATATGGATCTGAACCTAGGCCTAGCCAACCTCCTCCTTTGTTATTTTTTCCAAAATGCCAGAGCGAGTAGAGGTAGATACAACCTTTTCCCCTTTCACGGCTGCAGCATCTGTACCGATACTGAAAAATCGGATAAGGGATGGAAAGAACGAATGGTCGTAGTGAGCGGCAATTGGTCGTACCCTTTTTCTCGTATTTTCCCGATCCCCAACAAATTCGGTCCCATTCGCCTGCCTGTCTACCGCCCACTTCATAAGGCTTCTTGCCTCTGTGAACATTGTGACCTTCACCGGGGAGACTATACCTTCAAATTTCTAGGTTATGAGGACAAGGATCTTCCCCTTACCTTTATAAAATAGCGGATAGGCCTCTTGAGAACCCATGTTTGGGGCAAGACCCGATCGGCTACTGACCTGCTGACCATGGAAAATATTGAATCGATCTCTAACTTGGGCGCTGGTGTTGACGGGATGGACTTGCCCGACAAACCTATGTCCGCCAGAATCCCTCAAGTTCCCGAAGGTATTACGCTTGTTGATGCTGTGCCATTGTCAACAGCACCGCCTTCGTCTTCGGTGCCTCCACCTGCTCAAAGCCCGGTAGCGCCAGCAGTGCCGACCCCATCGGTTCCTCCTCCGCCTCCTGCAAATGCTCCAGCTGTGAGGACCCGATCCAATGCAACTAAAAGGGCTAGGACACAAGCCGAAAATGCTTCTTCTTCAAGCAAGGCTCCAGCAGCCCCTGAATCATCCCAAGCTCTGACTCCTTGGGAGCCTAAGTTTCTGCTGCCAGACGGAACTCCAGTCTGTGCTGATCAAATCACCCTCAACCATCCGGAGGCTCTTCGAGCTATGGCCAAAGGGGTCTGGACACCAGCTGACAGGGTGGCTCAGTCAAAGATCACCAGAACTGATCTGGCTAAGAAGACTTCGATAATGGCTATGGAGGTAAAAGATTTTGTTCATCCTTTCGTGTTCTTTATTTCATTTGCTGATCATTATCTGTGTAATAATCCGACCTTCATTGTGCAGCTTCTCTACGGCATTCAGGCATACAACAGCCTCCTTGAGACTGATGTTAAGGAGATGGCCGGTATGAAGGCCCAAATAAAGCAGAATGAAATCCATCGGGTCTCTCTGGTCAAGGAGACGGATGGACTCCGCCAGACTGTTTCTAAACAGAAGACTCTTCTGGAAACTGGTGAGGCGGAAAAGCAAGCCCTGATTGCCGAAAAGGTGGTTTTGGCTGCCGAGCTGGAAAAAGCGAAAGAGGTTGTCCGGAGGATGGCAGCTGAAAAAACTGAGTCTGATAGACTCTTGGCAGAATCAGAAAGGCTTCTGTCCTTTGAGCGGGAAAAGGTAGAAGTATGTCGTCTGGGAGGGCTCGACATGTTCAAAAGATACAGCGTCATCTGCGACATCCGAGCGGTCAGGGCCTGGCGGCGGAGGCATGAAATGGAGCACATCCCTCTGGAATCCCGGGAATTCAAGACCGCAGAGGAATTTGATGCTCATATGGGAATACCTTTTCCTTATGATAACCCTCCTACCTCTGAGAACGAAAAGCGCTTCGCCGCTATCCTGAAAGGGGAAGAATACCATCCCCCCGAACAGTAGCTTAGGGCAATTTTTTGCTTCCCCCAATGGGCTAATTTTCTTGTAACCTTTATTTTTAATGAATCAAGAACCTTTATTTCTTTTTCCAGCAACTATTCGTCTTTTGTGTGAGTTTTTATGAGACAATTGAGCCTTCAGACATATATGGCCCCTGAGGCTACAAATTTACTTTGATTTCACACATCCAGGAAATTTTAATGAATCACAAAGCCTTCGGGCAAAGGGCCCCTGAGGCTTGATTTTATCCTCTTGGTTGGTTCAAATCAGGTGTGAACCCGAACACTTAGGAAATTTTAGTAAATTGTGAAGCCTTCGGGCATTTGGCCCCCGAGGCTTAATTTTATCCTCTGGTTAGTTCAAATCAGGTTTGAACTCAAACACTTAGGAAAATTTCAATGAACATAAAGCCTTCGGGCATTTGGCCCCCGAGGCTTAATTTTCTCCTCTGGTTAGTTCAAATCAAGTTTGAACTCAAACACTTAGGAAAATTTCAATGAACATAAAGCCTTCGGGCATTTGGCCCCTAAGGCTTGATTTTATCCTCTGGTTAGTTCAAATCAGTTTTGAACTCAAACACTTAGGAAAATTTTAGTAAATTGTGAAGCCTTCGGGCATTTGGCCCCTGAGGCTTAATTTTATCCTCTGGTTAGTTCAAATCAGGTTTGAACTCAAACACTTAGGAAAATTTCAATGAACATAAAGCCTTCGGGCATTTGGCCCCTAAGGCTTGATTTTATCCTCTGGTTAGTTCAAATCAGTTTTGAACTCAAACACTTAGGAAAATTTCAATGAACATAAAGCCTTCGGGCATTTGGCCCCCGAGGCTTAATTTTATCCTCTGGTTAGTTCAAATCAGGTTTGAACTCAAACACTTAGGAAAATTTCAATGAACATAAAGCCTTCGGGCATTTGGCCCCCGAGGCTTAATTTTATCCTCTGGTTAGTTCAAATCAGGTTTGAACTCAAACACTTAGGAAAATTTCAATGAACATAAAGCCTTCGGGCATTTGGCCCCTGAGGCTCGATTTTATCATGAAACCTTGTATAAAGTTAAACTCTATCTTTATTGAGATGAATTCGAAAATCATGAAGCAGAGGTGCCTATATCGGGCACAGATACTTCGTAACAATGGTGTCAAAGTAAGACACAGTCTTATTTATCAATAAGAAAAATAACTATCTAAGGATAATACCTCTTTAACCGATAAGCATTTTGGGAGTTGGATTCAAGGCTGCCTGTTTCGTTCTTCCGAACCCGATAGGCCCCGCGACCAATAACCTCAACCACTGTGTAAGGTCCTTCCCATGTCTCCCGTAATTTGCCTATAATCCCAATCTTCCTTCTGAGCACCATGTCGCCTACTTGGAATTCTCTCCTTTTGACTTTCTGATTGAATCGTGCTCTTACTTGCTGCTGATAGGCAGCTAGTCTTATCCCAGCAGCTTCCCTTCTTTCCTCTAGGAGATCCAGATCATGGGCTAAATGCTGATTGTTCGGTCCTTCTTCCTATGCTTGACTCCTTAGAGTAGGTACCCTTAGCTCGGTCGGGATAACTGCTTCAGCCCCATAAGCCATGGCGAAAGGGGTTTCCCCGGTTGGCTGTCTTGGAGTAGTCCGATAAGACCACAATACCTCAGGCAATTTCTCTAGCCATGCTCCTTTTGCGTCATCAAGTTTTTTCCTCAATGTGTCAAAAATTGTTCTATTCGTCCTTTCGGCTTGCCCATTTCCTTGCGGGTAGCCGACGGAAGAAGTGTTCTGATTGATCCCATGCTTTGCTAAGAATGCTTGAACCCTTCTGTTGTCCAGGTTGGTGCCATTATCCATCATTATGGTTCGGGGTAGGCCGAACCTACAGATGATGTGGCTCCAGATGAATTTTATGACATGGCTACCTGTTATGGTGGGATATGCTTCCGCTTCCACCCATTTGGTAAAATAATCGGTAGCCAGGAGAACATGCGTTGTACATCGTATTGCCTGAGGAAGGGGCCCCACTATGTCCATCCCCCATCGGGCAAAAGGGTGAGGGACAATAGTTGGGTTTAAGAACTCGGGCGGTGGATGAATGGCATCTCCATGAAACTGGCATTTTTTGCAATGTCTGACATAAATTTCTGCATCTCTTGCCAGGTAGGGCCAGAAGTACCCCTGGGTGAGGACTTTATGAGCTAGGGACCTTCCTCCAGAGTGATTGCCACAAGCTCCAGCATGAATCTCCTCCATGACTGTCGATGCTTCTGATGGGGTGAGACATCTCAAATATGGTCCGGAAAAAGACTTCCGATATAGTTGGCCGTTGTACAGGGCATATCTGGCTGCTTTCATTCTAATCTTCCGGGCTTCTGATTTTGACTCAGGCAATGTGCCAAATCTCAGATAATCTACTACCGGATCCATCCAACTTGGTTCCCACGGGATAACCATTACTTCTTCGGGGGGTTCCAAGCTAGATCGGACGACAAAATCTATCGGTACAGTGCGAGTCATAGTTTCTCCAGCTGCGGAGGCTTGGTTAGCCAGATGATCTGCTACAGAGTTATCTCCTCTGGGAATCTGTTCAAAGTTTATTTGCTGGAACTCTTCAGCCTCCTTTAGAACCAGAGTCTTGTATGCTTCCATTTTCGGCTCTCGGGTTTCGTACTCCCCATTTAACTGTCGTACGACTAGCTGGGAATCACTTCGTACTACTGCCTTTTGGACTTGAAGGCTTCGGGCCAACCGAATTCCTGCAAGGAGGGCCTCATATTCTGCTTCGTTGTTAGAGGCTGGAAATTCCAATCTAACGGATTGTTGGATTTTAGTATCATCCGGTGTTACGAGTACTATCCCGATCCCTGCTCCGTTGACGTTGGACGATCCGTCTACGAATATGACCCATAGTCCAAGCTCACCTTCCTCTGTGGAGTCATTAGTTTCTGTTTCTAACAGGAAGTCAGCTACTGCCTGTCCTTTGATGGCCGTTCGGGGGACGTAGGTTATGTCAAAAATCCCTAGTTCAATTGCCCATTTTGAGATTCTCCCAGATAACTCAGGCTTCGCCATTATGGATCTTATCGGTGCTACAGTTGGAACTATGATCGGGTGCGCTTCGAAATAATGACGGAGACGCCGCTTAGCATTGATCAGTGATAGTACCAGTTTCTCCTGCTTTGAATAACGGGTCTCTGCCTCAGCAAGGGATTTGCTGGTGTAGAAAACCGGTGTCTGGTACCCTTTGCCCTCCTTGACCAGAGCGGCGCTGGTAGATGTTACTGAAACGGCCAGATATAGGTGCAACGGCTCATCGGCTTCAGGGGTTGCCAGGATCGGGGGCTTCGTCATGTAACTTTTGAGTTTGTGCAGTGCCTCCGCTTGCTCGGGCCCCCAGACTTCTCCTCGTGCCGCTCTTATTGCTTGAAAGAACGGCCTACACCGATCGGTTAACCGGGAGATGAAACGACTGAGGGCCGCTATTCTTCCGGTTAGTACCTGGATTTCTTTCCGGGACTTAGGCTCAGCAGTCTCTATGAGAGCTTTGACTTGTGCAGGGTTAGCCTGTATTCCCGTCCGGTCAACTATGTGCCCCAAAAACTGGCCTGAGGATACTCCGAAAGAACATTTGGCCGGATTGAGCTTCATATTATGCTTCCGGAGGGTGCTGAATACCTGCTGCAGATCGGCTAGATGGTCTCCTTTCTCCTTACTTTTTACCACCGTGTCATCGATGTAGGCTTCGATGGTGGATCCCATCATCCCTTGGAACACCCTTCTGACCAACCTCTGATAGGTAGCACCTGCATTCTTTAGTCCGAAAGGCATAACTGTATAACAAAATGTACCTGACTCAGTGATGAATGCAGTCTTTTCCTGGTCCTCCGGAGCCATTCGGATCTGGTTATAGCCAGAGTATGCATCCAGAAAGCTCAAGCGTTCGAATCCTGCGGTGGCATCCACCATCTGGTCGATCTTTGGTAAAGGGAAACAGTCTTTTGGGCACGCTTTGTTCAGATCAGTGAAGTCGATACATACCCTCCACTTGCCGTTCTTCTTTTGGACCACCACCACATTTGCCAACCAGGAAGGATACTGGACCTCTTTTATGAATCCTGTTTGCAGCAGTCGATCAACTTCTTCGGCTATGATCTGGTTTCGATGGGCACCCATTCGTCTTTGTTTCTGTCTAACGGGCTTTGCACTGGGATCCACATTGAGAGAATGCAGGGCAACTGATGGATCAATACCGGTCATGTCCATATGGCTCCACGCAAATATGTCAGCATTGGATCGGAGAAGGGATTCTATTTCCTCTTTTTCCTGTGGATTGAGGCCTGAACCAATATAGGTAAACCTCTCAGGGCGATCGTGACAAATTTGAACTTCCAGTAGTGGTTCAACTGCTACTGGTGATCCCGAACCGCCCTCCTGTAATTGCTATTTGGGATCAAGTATTGTCTTGGACTGTGACTTTTGTTCCGGTTCCGTTCTCCTTTTTAAGCTTTTCATAGTGACGGCGTAACACTCCTTTGCTGCTACCTGATCGCCCCTGATATCGACTACGTCGATTCCGTTCGGATCAATGCACCGCATGACCTGATGCATGGTATAAGGGACTCCGTGCATACGATGGATCCATCCCCTTCCCATGAGGAGATTATAGGAAGGTTTGACATCCACCACCACGAAAGTCTCTCGGAGTGTGCGCCTTGCTGCCGTTACTGGTAGTTGGATTTCCCCTACTGGTTCTACTCTCTTTCCATCGAATCCTGCTATCGGGCTTCTGGATGGGACTATCTCCTGGGGATTGATTTCCAATTTCTCAAAGGCCCATTTGGTGATAATGTTGGCACTGCTTCCTGGATCGACCAGTACCCTCTTGATCAGGCAGTTGGAGACCATGAGGGAGATAACTAGGGGATCGTCATGAGGTGTCTGAATATCCTTCATATCCGCAGCGGTGAAAATAATTCGGGCATCCTCTTTCGGGCTTCGAAACTTGGTGACTTCTCCAACCCTTCGTAACTTCTGAGCTTGCCGCATCTGTGATCTACGAGCTTCTTCCGCTTCTGACCGACTGGGCCCTCCATGGACCATGTGAATGACTCGTACGGGTTGTCCCATAGCTCCCTTGGTAGGGGCATGCGTCGCTTGATCTGATCGGGCTCCCTCCTTGGCAACATACTCTGTTAATTCTCCCTTTGCAATCATGGCTTCCACCTGTCTTCTGAGGCTCCTGCATTCATTAGCGTGATGCCCGTACTCGCCATGGAAGGCGCAGTGCCTCGACATATCCCTTTGGTCCATTGGCTGCCTGATGGGAGGTGGCGACCGGTAGATTCCTTTGCCCTTTGTTTCCTGGTACAGTTTTGCCAAGGTCACTTTCAAGGGGGTGACCTTCTCCTCAAACCTTGGTCGTTTTTCTGGGGCTGGGGAAGGAGCAGGAGGTGCGTTCGGTCTCTTCCGGTCTGACGCCCGATCCTTTATCCTGGAATGTTCGGACGCTCTGGCCTCTACTGTTGTAAAGGCAGTCCTTCTTTGTCGTATGGCCAATTCCTCTTCTATTCGGAGGTGCCCTTGTGCCCTAGAGTTGAGCTCTCCAATATCGGCTGGCGGCCTCTTGACCAGGGACTGATGAAACTTCGTTCCAGGGATCAGGGCCATTCTGAAGGCTTCGACGGCTGAATGCTGATCGCAATTGTCAATTGAAGACATCTCCACATTGAACCGTGAGACAAAACTTTTCAGGGATTCGCCTTTCTCTTGGATCATGGTGAACAGACTGGAGATAGTTTTCTTCTGCCTTTTATTGCCAAAGTATTGGGCAATAAATAACTCGCAGAGTCTGAGCCAGCTACCGATCGATCGGGGCGGTTGCTTTCTGAACCACAGGAGGGCTGCTTCGGTCAGGCTGGTGGGGAAAACTTTGCAGAGTAAGGCCTCGTTTTCATTGTACACATTCATCTTGGTATGAACGTGGTAGATGTGCTCTGTTGGATCTTTTGTACCATCGAATAAGGTGAACTTCGGTAATCTGAACCTCTCCGGATACGGCACGCTGGTGATCGAGGTGGTGAATGGTGTCTGAACGGTGTCTATGGATGCCTCAGATGCCAGATCGATTGGGGTCTGTACCTTCAGGTCCCTAAGCACATCCCGCTGGAATCTGGACATGATTTCCTCCAGTTTTTTCATGGTCAGGACCTCCTCCGGATTATGCGCCCCAAGAACCTGTAGGGATGACTCTGCCTGCTCCTCACGATCGTTATGGGCTCTAGCGTGTAGGTCATCCATGTGTGTCTGGCGGCCTACAGACCGTTCGTGCTGTCCGGACTGCTCGTCGTCATGGATCTCCTGTGGATTCTGTAGTTGAGCCAATTTTGCCGCCAATTCAGCGTTCTGCCTTTCTAACTCGGCAGTCCTCTCCTCTAGGGCTCGTCTGATCGGATCTTCTGGTTGCTGGCCTCCGTTTGGAGGTAAATCGGTATGTTGTGAACGTGTGATCGCCATTGTTGGTACGAATCTTAGCTTTTTGCAGAGGGTGAGAAACTTTATTGAAAAAGGATTTCAATAATAGGGTTTCCCACAGACTGCGCCAATTGTGTAAATGCAGAAAAGTTACACAATAGAAGTTGGGGTAAAATTTCAGCTCCCTTCTCATTAATCAAAGTCATCTATTTATACAAATTACGATAAATGGGTCAAGCCCATGTACCCAGGTTTATCAATCCCTTAAATCAAGGGATTTGATCAACCCTAACTTTTTTTGGACTCTTTCTACTATAATTGGATTACTCCTTGCCTTGTGGACCACACTTTAGTTTCTAGAATTTTCCATGGGCCCATTGCTGTTTTCGGCCTGCTTGTTTTCAACCCATCCACCTTCCGGCCCATCGGTCTTTGGCCCGTCCGTCATCGTCCCATCAGTCCAGTGGCCCATCTGTCGTCGGCCCATCAGTCCAGTGGCCCATCTATAATTGGGCCAAATATTTTAACCATTACACCGCCCAAAGTTGTCTGAAAAATATTTCGAATATGTCAAAACGACTGCCTTACAATCCTATTCAATATAGTTGAAACCCGTTAGCGATCGATAAATAATTCGAAACAAATCTATAAAAAACTAAACTGAAAATCATACCGAAAATATGAATTTCCCGGAGAACCGCTTAACGGTTTCGTACCAAATTTGGGTATAACGTGCACAGTACCAAGGCCGAGCTACCCTCCAAATATCAGCCCAAACGGAGCCCGACTCGCTACTGAGTCGACCCGACTCGGTTAGCCGAACTCATCACTGTCACGCAACTTCTCACTGCCATGCGACCACCAAAGCTCCACCTCAACGCCGCCACGTCGCCATCGCCGGAGCCGCAACCAGCGACTTCCGCTCCAGTCGCCGTCGCCGCCTTCTGCTGACGACTCTACTGCAACAGGTCGCACGCACAAGCGCGACCTCTCCCTTTCTCTTTTCGTCTCTCTTTCTCTCTCTCTCTCTCTCTCTCCTCGCCGGAAATGAGGAAGACAACCGGCGTAAATTGGAGGGATGAAGCATTTGTGTGTAGAAGAGAAGAAAGAAGGAGAAGAGAGTCTTCGGTCAACGCCTCTCTCACTGATCCATATGTGTATACATATATATATTTTGGGCTAATTACAAAAGTGTCTCCCCTTTCTTCCAAAATCACACTATTACCCATATATACACATATATATATACTTAGTGTCAATTGTCATTTCAACTCTTTACTCTTCCAATATTACAAAAGCAACTCTCCAATTCGCCATATTTACAAAAGTGACTCCCAAGTTTTCCATAGTTACACATGTGACTCCTATCTCTTGCCAATTCACCTTTTTAACCCCAAGACATATACTATATCCATGTATATATATTCATTTTCCATTAGGCAATAATAATCCAATATATCCATGTCCCATAAAATATACCGGGGACACTCAAATGATTCCACGTGAGCTCATAAAATTCACCGGACTCCAAATAAATAATATAGGCCCAAATAAAACTCTGGGGCACAAAATTTATCCACCAATTAAATCACCGAAAACCCCACGGTACTCCGAATAACTAATAAAGTCCGGAATAAATAATTCGGCTATATGGTCGGATATAAACTAAAATAAATCACGAATCGACTCGCAATGTATATCTTGCGAACTCGAAAATTCTACGGATAACTAATAAATAATATAAGTTGAAATAAACACTCCGGGTACGAAACATTACCGCCAGAACGCAGAACAATCCCGAACTTGACTCCGACAAAAGATTGGTCGCAGTTCATCAATCCAGATTCTCGGTCCGCTAAATTAGTAATCGAAAAATCCCTGCTAATGACACATCAGAATATGCCGCCTCAAGTGCGAAAAGCGAAAAGAAATCATTTAGCCTCAATTAATAATAAATAATAATAAAGGGAAAATCATAAGAAAATCCCTAGACGATGATACGCGTACTCGGAAAATCTACGAGTCGCCCGATAACTAATATCAACGAGGATAAATAATCCGGGGTACAAAACTCAACCACCGGAACGCCGGGTACGTACAAGACCCCCCGAATAATCACAAGCAATAAAGTGCGGAAAGAATCTGATATAAATAAATAAACTAACGTAAATACCCCTAAGCACACAAATCAAACAACACATAGGGGTACCCACATACAAACACAAAGAAATAAGCACACCAAACAGATAAAACACGTATGTACAAATATAGAGTACATCAATCAAATGAGGTGCGTACTAATCCCATTACAAGGGAAAACAAGAACGTCGGACCCTTACAACACTAAATACCTAACTCGAAAGACTGAGTCAAAGCCTCGGATGTCGGACATTCTAAGCGTGTCGCCACTCAATCAAAGCACTAGCCTTGAATCGTCACAACGAAATCGCGTAATCGATAAGAAAGACTCACGTCAATGTTTCATCAAGCCCGAAACACTAACTATCGGACTCGAACAACTGAGTCAAAACATTTAACGTCGGATATAGAAATCGTATCGTCAACCAGTCGAAGCACTAAACGTCAAGCGTTAAAACAAATTCACTGAGTCAATAATAAGAGCTGACTTAAACGTTTCACTAAGTTCGAAATACTACCGTCACGTCAAGTCACGTAATAGCCACAGAAGTCCACGAAGTCAACGAAGAGAAATCGCAAAGTCGTGCAGTCGAATCCAGAACTCACGTCAACGTTTCACCAGTTCGAAACATTAAACTCATCGTCAATTCTCGTAATCGCCAATGACAATCCACGAAGTAGTCAACAAGTCAATGGTCGCGTCATCCCGTCGTATCAAGACGCGGAAAATTACACGTGAGATACCAAGAATAACCATGACGTCATGAACAAGTGACGTCACAACCAAAATTTAATCAAAAATAATAATTCCAGAAAATTGGAAAAATAATATGGGGTGTTACACTAATTATTTCAGTATTTTTTATTTTATTTTTTTATGAAAAGCTAGTTGTTTCAATATAACCCCACAACCAGTGACGGATTTAGTATAAGACCAATGGGGGCGTCTGGATTTTTAATTTTTTTTATCTTTTTTTCTTAAAAATTTGTCATATTTATGCTTATGCGTTGAAATCACAAATTGTATCTGTTGTGTAACATTTTAGTTCGCTTTAGTTCAATTTTGAATCTGCAATCACAAGTTGTAGCTGTTTCTGTTCAATTTTAATTCATTTTAGTTCAATTTTGTAGTTCAATTTTAATATATATTCACATGTAAATAGTTGTGACAATTTCTCTTTTGACGAACTGACCTGCTTTGATATAGTGATATTTTGAATTCGTTTTTATAATTTTTGTATCCACAAACCCTTAATTATGTGAATTATGGAGGCAGAGTAAGGTAGAGGACTGCCTCATACTAGCTACAAAATTGCTTAGTGTATTTTATTTTGTTTGTTGGTTTTGGTGTCATGAAACCGATGTGCTTGTGACTCGTTATTTGTTGAATTTATTGAGGCATGAGAAACTATTTTTCTCTTGTCAAATTGAGACTATAATGGAAATTTGATCAGAGCAATATAATCTCCTTAATGTTGACATTAAGCAACAGATGTTTTGACGTGTGTGACAATTTAAATGTCCTATTGTTGCAACTTTTTGTATCAACACCTGTGTGAAAACAACAACTATTTGTCTTGGTATCTTTTAGAGACCATTTCTTGTTCATCTTAATCAAATAGCAGAATTAGTGTAGCATGAATAAAGGGCCTGTGTGAATAAAATTTTAACTGTTTTTTGAAACATTGCATTGAACTGTCAATTCAACTTTTTGTGGTAAAGAACAAGTTTTGATTGTTCTGATGGAAGAACTGAATAAAGTGGTATATGAATTTCCTTAAACCAGATGTGCATTAGTCTTTAATTAACCTCGGATGGGCTTAGGTTGGCAATTCTTGTTTATATTGCTTTGTTTCCACCAATGCTTGTGTGTTGCATATAACTATGACACAAATTACGTATTTATATCCTTTGAATTTGTAAAGCATTTGTGTTGTTGTGGTGAACTTTCTACTCTGTTGGGTTCAGTTGAGTAAGGAACTCACATTCGTCGATCTCAGTTTCTTAAATGATAATATGAGAACGCATCAATCATAATAGCAACAGTAGCATTTATTGCTTTGAGTGACTAATTATTCATCTCTTCTTTTTTTTTGAAAAATGAAATTAGAACCTCCTGTATACTATTTAACCTTTTGATATCTCTAGATCCTTTAATAGTGACATCAGAAAGGGAAAAGATAAAATGTGTTGCATGGTCGGGTTTTATTTACTACTTTAAAACTTAAATGCCTTCCATTGCATTATATCTTGCATGTTGTGATGGTCTAATGATAATTGATGAGGCTCTTATAATCTGTCACTAAATGTTTCTGAAAGTACTATGCCTACTTATGGAAAGAGAAGATAAGTGGGATTTGTTTGTTTCCGAATTTTAGAGCAACTATGTTTGAATTTTTGCTTGCTGAATATCTCAGCCTACAACTTACTGACTTGGTACCATATTTTCTTTCTTTTTTTTATGCAAAAAAAGATTTAAGTTGTACAATACATTGTTCCTTTATTCTATAACAGCAAGTGATGAGTCTTGTTTTCTGCTCTTTTTGCATACTCTATGGGTTGGATTGATTATAACCACAAGTATACATTTATGCCTTGTTTTGCATCTATACTATTTTAGCTCTGGATGCATTTTATTTAGCAGTTTTCTGGACGTTGGCATAGGTCATTTTGAGTTCACTGGCAGCAAGTTTTCTTTCGTCAAAGAGGTAGGCCTTTGCTAATTAGTGTACTAAATATGTTTTGTTGGGTTCTTAATCATCAATATGTTCACTTTGGTCTCATTTAATTCAGAACTCTCTCTCTCTCTCGCCAGGATTTGTTTCAATCTAAGCTAGGGTTTATATGATTTAGGGCCGAGATACCCTTTTTTTCTTAACATTCTAGGGTTTGTGTGTCTCTCTGCCAAAGGAAAAATGTCTGATTATTTGCCCATTGAAGTGATGGGTATGCTGTATTTTGGTAAAAAGCTTAATGTGTCATCTGGTTCAATATTGCTGTATTTTTTTAATCTATATGTGTGTGTGTATATGCAGTTAATTACCAGCGCACGAACATGAAATCAAAGACTACTGGCACACAAGAGGAACAAAGAGAAGGCCTACCTCTCAAAGAAATGTTACCAAATAACCACTGCAATTAGAGTTTGAACTCCATTTCAACTTTTTCTTTTCTTAAGAAATTGATAAGATTATAGTGGTTGCTAAATGGATTAAAAGATACATTTGGTATTTTATTTTTTAGTTTTTTAAATTATGGTGTTGAGTTTGGGAGATTGATTTCCTATCTGAATTGATATTTGTACTATGAATTGATTGAATCAACAACATAATTTATATTTTTTCTCACTTTTTATTATATTTCCTTTTGATTTTCAAAACAGTTAAGTTTTTTTTTTCCTATAAAACAAATTATGGTGTTTGAGTTTGGGAGATTGAATTCCTGGTATATTTAGGATTTATTTTCTCTCGTTTTCAATTTGATTACACACATGGATACATATATTTATTGTTTTTAGCCCTCTCTATTTATTTATATTAATTTTTAATTTATCTATTTTACTATTCATACCTATATATTAGTTTGAGAATCATTATTTATTTTTATTTTTTTTATCTTTTCTAGGTTTTCAATGTATTAATTTATATTATTTGTATATTTTATCTTTATAACTAACTGTATTAGACATACTTTTGGTCATATTTCTTTTTTTCTTTTTAATTTCTTTGGTTTCACATGTCTTTCTATTTTTGTTACACATACTCTTCTTTTTGTTGACTTTTATTTTTATTCTATTTTATTTAACTTTTTCCCCTTGGATTTAGTTTAAGGATATCATTTATAATCCTTTTTTTATTATATTTTGTGAGTTTTTGTGATTGTGTTCTCTTTTTTTTGTCCTAATATATTTTATTATTGATTTTAATTGTCTATATTAGTTGTAATTTTAAGATTTATTTTGTAAAATATTTTATATTTTAGTTTCAATATTTTTGAGTTTGAGGAACTGAATCAATAATATGATTTATATTCTTTTATCTTTTTTACTACAATATTCTAATTTTTTTATTTGTTTCGAAATATACCCATATTATTTATTTTAATATTTGATAACATGTTCATTTGCATTATCCTTTTTACATTAATAAATCTATGTATATATATAATTGGTTTAATTAATATTTTGTTATAATATTAGTTTTGTGATATTAATTACGTATGTAATGTATAATTATATTATTCCTTTGCATTCTTCTTAAATTAACTCCTAATTTAGTGTTAAAAATAATATTCATTAAAAATCAAATTATAGAATTATTTTTATTTATGAACACTAAGAAAAATTATATCATAAATTTTTATCACGTGCATTTTACTAGTATCTATAAAAGTTGTGTTGCTATCGTATGTTTTTTGAAGAAAAATAATCAATTTGTTCATCATTTAAGCCTTACAACCTCATGGAGCAGAATGTTTGGTCATTGGCTTATTAGTGTTGAAAATAAGTAAACTTGATAATGGAAAGTGCCAAACTTGGCAAGAAATTCCATGGAGGTGCCAAACTTGCCAACCTCCACAAAAGTCATGGTGTTGAGCCAAACTTGTCTAACTTGCCTAAATTTGTATGCTTATAAATAGAGAGGTATTCTGTAGTGTATTAATTAGAAGTTAGAGATAGGTTTTGAATAGAAGAGTGTGAGAAAAAGAAAAAAGAGATAATAAGCTTTGTATTTGAAAAGTGTGAGTTTTGAATAAAAGTTTTGTTCTTTCATTTATTGTGTTGATCCTGGGTATAAGGAATCACCATTAGTGATTTCTCAACAGTGGTATCAGAGCTTGGTGAAGCTTGAGCAAACCCAGAAGATTTTTTTTCAAAAACAGAGCCGAAGGTTTCAAAGCCTATTCGTGAGCCATAATTGTCCAAACCACAAGTTTGAGCACATTTCTAACTTCTCCGTTCCACCAGGAACGGAACCACGAAATTTTCAGGCCAATACACCATCGCACGCGCCTTCACGCGCCACCACAAGCTAGGCGAGTGAGCCCTACGCGCAGCCACGCCTGGTTCATCTTCAACCTCCAGACGCGCGTGAATCCCACGCGCACCTACGCGCGCACGCGCCCACGCGCTTGACACGTCATCCGTGACGTCATCGCCTGTGCCACGCCAGCCTTGACACGTCATCAGCACGTGGTCCAGTAATCAGTTGACACGTGTACCAACCATCAGTGGACACGTGGACCAACCACTAGCCGACACGCGGCACCATCCACCAGCCGACACGTGGCCCAATTAGGAGTCGACACGTGTCACCTCCACGTCAGCAAAATTTCTGGAAATTTACAGATTTGCCCCTCGTTAGTATTTTGTCCATTCCAGACTCATTTTAACTCCGATTTAAGCAAACGAAGAGTCGTTTTTTACTAAACGGAACGCTCCGGACGCAACCGTGTGATCGGTTTGACCAGATTCAACACCGATTTTCTGAAATAAGCACCTCAAGTGCTTAAGCAAATCCGATGGCATCCTCCAGCAATTTTTTCCAGCCCCAGCTTCCGCGACTAAACAAAGATAATTACGAGAAATGGTGTATTATGATGAGAGTCCTTTTATCCTCACAAGATTTGTGGGATGTGATCGATCTCGGGTATGACGAACCCGAAGAAGTAGAGAATCTAAGCCAGGTCCAACAGGCCGAGCTTAAAGAAGAAAGACGAAAGGACAAAAAGGCGTTATATCTGCTTTATCAGAGTGTAGATGAAACAAGTTTTGAGAAGATCTCCGCCGTCAACACCGCCAAGCAAGCATGGGAAATTCTTCGTAAAGCAAATCGAGGAATTGAAAAGACGATAAAAATTAGACTTCAAAGTCTAAGGGGGGAATTTGAATTGCTGCAGATGAAAGAAAGGGAGTCAATTTCTGAATACTTTACCAGAATATTGACAATTGTCAATCAAATCAGAGGATGTGGAGAAAAGATCGAAGATGTACGTGTGCTCGAGAAGATAATGAGATCGCTCAATTCAAAAAAATTTGAGTACGTGGTTGTAGCCATTGAAGAATCGAAGAATCTGGATGTCATGACTGTTGATGAGTTACAAGCCACGCTTGAAATCCATGAACAACGAATCGACAAGAAGAATATCTCAAGCATCCGAGAGGACGAGCAAGTCCTGCAGGCAAAGTTCTCAGCCGGAGAAGAGAGATTGGGAAATTCACAAAGAGGTCGAGGCAGAAATCGTGGCTATCAAGGAAGAGAAGATGCATTCAGAGGAGAAGATGGGAGAAGAAAAGTGAAGTGTTATAACTGCAACAGATACGGCCACTATGTCCGTGAATGCAGAAGAGAGCTAACAGAAGAAGATGAAAATGACGAACATGTGTACTTTGCAAAGAAAGACACAAATGAGCTAAACGGAATGCTGCTGATGGCTCAATATGAGAATCCTGTTAGCTGGATTTTTGAAGAAGAAGCGGAGCCCAAGGAACCCGTGATTGAAGAAGAAGAAGTGTCACCAATAGTGCCACGAGATGAGGCTGAAGCAGTGCCACCAAGAGTGACACAAATTGCTCCTGTTCCTGACAAGAAGAAGTCAGAAGTGGATCCGGGTGAAAGATACTGGACCAGAGAGAAGTCAGAAGAAGATCCGGTTAGCTTCACCGAAGCCATTCAAGAGAAGGAATGGAAGACAGATATGGATGAAGAGAAGTTCACCATAGAGAAGAAGCAGTGTAGTCCACTAGAAGACCATAAGTCAACTGGGTTGAAATGCGTCCATAAGACGAGAAGTGGCAAAGGCGAAGTTCAGAGATACAAAACTCGCCTATTTGTGAAAGACTACAAGTATAGAAAAGTGAAGTCAGACAAGTTCAATAGTCTGAGGAAGGAATGTAATGCCTCAGTAATGGTTCCAGAGAAAGAAAGTGCAGGGAAAGAAAATGGTATCTCTTCAGAGTTCAGGCAGGTTGACTCGGTTCAGTTCGAGGTGCTTGTCGCTAGTCGTGGACTTGACTATGAAGAAGAGAGTCAACCATCTCTGTGCAAAACTAGACGAGAAAGGCAGAACTAAGAAATACAAGATAGATTCATAAGATCTAAGATGTTGCAAGGAATGCAGAAATTCCAAGAGACAGAAGAAGCTGCAAGTAATGCAGAAGATCTCCAAATCAAGTTTAAAGGGGGATGTTGAAAATAAGTAAACTTGATAATGGAAAGTGCCAAACTTGGCAAGAAATTCCATGGAGGTGCCAAACTTGCCAACCTCCACAAAAGTCATGGTGTTGAGTCAAACTTGCCTAACTTGCCTAAATTTGTATGCTTATAAATAGAGAGGTATTCTGTAGTGTATTAATTAGAAGTTAGAGATAGGTTTTGAATAGAAGAGTGTGAGAAAAAGAAAAAAGAGAGAATAAGCTTTGTATTTGAAAAGTGTGAGTTTTGAATAAAAGTTTTGTTCTTTCATTTATTGTGTTGATCCTGGGTATAAGGAATCACCATTAATGATTTCTCAACAATTAGACGATAGCAGGTAAGAATGCCTCACCCATATTTTTCATAACTATACTGATATGCACACCACCTGTTTGATCAATTTAGTAATGTAAGCTTTGGAATAATGGGGAATTCTACCAACAAAAATTGTTGCTACGGTAATGAGGAAGATAGGAGAGATAATTGTTGTTTATGTGCATTAGATAAAATCTTTTATAAGACCTTTACAAATTGGAGATATTTTCAATCACCTTAGTGATATTTTAAACTTGTTAGATTCCTTCAGGAGTAAATTAGAGGTTGACAATCATGCATGTCTAGGAGCCCTTACTGTAGAACTTTAATCGTATGTTCTTCAATGTCACCTTTTTTACTTCTGTTTTTTTTTTTTGGTCGCTTTCCCCGGATTGGAAAATTCTTTTTTTTTAATAAAAAGTTTTTGAGAGAGAGATGAAAGAGATCGTAATAAAGTATTTAGAATAGAAAAACCATTAGCATGCTCATGGTTTATGATGCTAAATCTTTTTTATGTGAATGATAAATCATAAAGTATTTAATGTTTACTGCCTGTTCATGAGACATTTTCCTGAAAAGCAAACACAGTTTAATGAATATCTACTAAATATAAATGTAGTTTACATATATATATATATATAAAATAAATAAAAAAGCAACTCTATTTACATGTATAGTGCATATATGATCCATGTGTAAATGGTGCGCAGTATATGGCTTTTTTTTCTTTTTGGATCAGATGGGCAATCATAAAAAAAGGATGTCTGAATGCTAGAAAAAGTGTGGCAATTGCTGACACTAAGTTTCAACCATATGATGATGAAGGTTCTGTTAGTGACAATAATAATATTAACATGGAGACTAAGGTAGACCAACAATTTCATGGAGAAATGAGTATTACACGTGATGGAATTGCGGCCTCAACATGGCAACGAATAGATAAACTGTTTGTTGCTATTGTTAAAGTCAGTTTACATGTTTTTTTTTTTTGTTTTTACTGATTCTTAGTCCATACTTTTAACATTTGGGGATGTTGGTTCTTTTTCAATTAAGAATATTAGAGCAAAAGTAAAAGACATATAAATGACGCTTAATACCATTTTGCTATTGAGATTTCTTTTTCCTGAAGTAGTCATGAAAATTTAGATATGATTATAAATAATTTATTAAGATTAAACATATATTTAAAAAATAAATTTCATGAAATTTGACCAGTTACTTATATATATAATTGAGTTATGTGATGAATAAGACAATTGATCCAAAAAATGTTTTTTTCGTAGAATTTATAAAATGAGGGCAACATTATAATGTGAAATATATTTAACTGGTGAAAGGACTTATAAAATTGTGCGCCAAACATATGATTGACTTTTTTTTTTTACGTGAAAAACTTTGGAAAGACTTTAAGTAAAAATCACGGATACGTTTGGGTATCGATGCACGATGAATCAGAGAATTTGTACAGACTCTATGAAAATAATACTTACAACCGATGTAATTTGGTATTCTTCACTCAACGTTTGAAAGTCTAGATTCACTCGCGCTCCACGAAACTCTCGCTCCGCTCCGTACTCTGGCGGCTCTATTTTTCAACATATCAAATAACCAAGAAGCTTCTCGCTCTGATCTCTGCACTCAGACAGCTCTGTTCTTCAACGAATCAATGCAACCTCGTTGCAATAAACGGTGTGATGATTTTTCAACAACTAGATCATCAAATTGTGCATAAGATCTTTGGTGTAGAAACACAATTGGAAAATCCCAATAACAAGAGAGAACTCGAATATATATGATCACTCAATCTTTTCTCTTTCTCTGTGTATATCTCTGTAGAAGAATATGAATGATAGAATACTGCAGAAATCTCTCAAAACCCGTGGCTTCCTCTATTGTAGACCTTGGTATTTATAGGCAATGAAGATGAGAAACCATAAGTTCGCCATCTTTGGTAATTTCACACTCAACTGAGTCAAACCCTTCAATATCATGTATAATATGTGATATACAAGTCCTTATAGGTGTTTAGGTCGAACTCAAGGTCATCCGGGTCAACACAAATCAATTCAAGTCAAAATAGAATTTCAGCCCGATTATGAAATTTCTAGTTTTTTCCTTCAGGACACCTCTCACTCTTTTGATCATATCTAGAGTTACACACATTAAATAGAGACGTGTAATAGCTTTTTGGAAAGCTGACTTCAATATATTGATGTTAGGCTTAAGAATAACTTCATTCAGACCTTTTTTGACCGAGATATAAGTTCCCGAAGTTGACTGAAAATCTTGATGAAGTCAATGTTTCCTTTCGAAACTAGGATTCCTCCCTTATTTAATCCTCTTATAATTGGGAATGAATCTAGTCAACTTTTGTATATATATCATTTATACACGTTCTAGGATATATAAGAGTGTAACCTAAGTCATAATAGGTCACAATACCTAACAATTTTTCATTGCAAACAAATCACTTAATCATTATGCCGCAGCTATGCTTGAAGCGTAGGTCCAAGCGTAACTTGGAGTGTACCTTCAAACGTAAAACTCCACTTTCTAATCACTTCTTTATTCTGAAAGTGTAGGCTTGAGCGTAGGCTTTTTCATAAAAATCACTTTTCTCCGCAACTGTGTCAAAATGACCCTCTTGACTCCCCGAGACTTTTTACTTGAATTGACAGTTTTAGGAAATACCGTTTTTGCCCTTCGGGAGACATCTTTATCAATACACTCATTTTTACACTTCACTTGTATTCTTCACTACTTCAATGTTTAATTCCGTCTTTCTCGAAGCTTATAGATGTCGTTGAAACCAACACGACGTATTTAACACTCAACATGGTTATTGTCTAAAACATGTCATAAAAAAATAATACTTAATAGTGTTTTTACATAACCTTTTCACCGAAAATCACCAATAATTTCCAAAAACATAAAAACACTATTATAAATTCAAATAAGTTAAAATTAATAACTTCAAGTATAATTTTAGAGGTTAATTATGTATAAATTATACATTTATCAATTTCCTCTTAATACATTATCCATGAGGATGTTACCTATTTATAACCAATGATATGTGAGACATCATAAAATTTTAAAATACAAACCATTGAATTCAAAATACAATAAAAATAAAGATAAAGTGCATTAAACCCCCCTGAACTATACTCTCTCCCAAGAAACCCTCTTAAGCTTAGAAAATGGGAGAAAATCCCCTCAAACTATGTTAAACATTGCAAATAACCCCCCTGAACTATTCTTGTGCAATAAACCCTCCTAATCTATCACAAAAATGAAAAAGAAAGCCCCATTGTCTTCAAATTATTTTATAAATAACTATAATGTCATTTCTTATTGAATTAACTTAATACACTTTTATTATTAACAAATATTATGAAATAATTATTGCAAATTTGATGTCATAATCTCTATTGACATTTTATAAATTAACACATGATTTTTATAATTAATTAACAAAATAATGCTTTTAGATTTTTATAAAAAAAAAATTGTGTATAAATTTTAAAAAGATTAAGTAATTATTCAAGACTTTTATATACATAACATGAGAAAAACAAAATTTGTTATTAAAGTAATTTGTAAATCCATATATCGTATAAAAAGAAGATTTATTTAGGGCAAAAAATTTTAAATTTAGGATAATAAATTTATAATTTAAATCAATTAATTTTTAATAATAGAGTTATTTAATTTTAAAAATAAAGTAATTACAACATATTACTTTTTATTTTATATAAGACATAATTTCTCTAATATAACCAGTATAAATGATATATTTCTCTTTTCATACAATATAAATTTATAATGAATTGACAAATTAATATTACTTCAATAATAAAAATATTTCTTCTCATGTTATGTATATAAATAGTGTTGAATAATTAATTAATCATTTTATAATATATACTAAATTTTTTTATAAAAAGCTAAAGTAATTATTTTTTTAATTAATTATAAAAATTATGTATTAATTTACCAAATATGAATAGAGATTATGCCATCAAATGTGTATCAATTATATCATAATCTTTGTTAATAACAAAAGTGTATTAAGTTAATTTAATAAAAAAATGGCATTATAGTCATTTAACAAATAATTTGAAGACTGATTTATTTTTTTCATTTTTGTGATAGTTTAAGGGGGTTTTTGTAATTTTTAGCATAGTTTGAGGGGATTTTATGTCATTTTCAAAGTTTAGGGGGATTTCTTGAGAGAGAGAGTATAATTAAGGGGTAATAATGCACTTTACCCTAAAAATAAAATGATGTGATAAGAATAAATGGTCTCATCGCTATTCTTCTGTACTAACATCTTCAATAACCTCTAAATCTGTTCTGATTGTCCAAAGCCAAGTTGCACAATGTCTCGATTATGTAATCATCAAATAATTGTTCAGGAAACTGTTCTAATCAAAGAATTTACTCTTCCTATTGGTCATGTTCATGTTCATACATATATCAAAACTTCCTATATTCATTCTTTGAATTAATTGGCAGATATATAATATGATAATAATTAAAGAAGAGTTACTGATAATATATTTGCAAATCACTCAACCCTGACAAGCAAATGCAGTATCATTATTCAGAATTGAGAAACATGTCTACAGAAATCATAATTCAAGGAAAGAATATCCCAAACAATGCTGAAATAACATCAATACAATCTCATCATTATTGGGAAAGAACAACAAACTTAAGATAATCGTCGGAGATAATAAGTAATTAATATCGAAAATGAGGGAAACAAGAGTCATGAGGTGTTCATATGGAATATTCGAGCACATCTATACACAGAGCAAAAGGCTTGGAAAGCCATCATTAACAGGACCAAAATGGCAGCCACCAGAGTGAGTGATTGCCATGACGCGAACACATACCGCTTCATGAATTTTCCCACTCTAACCTTCCACCCACCATTGTAGTACTGATTGACATCTTCAATCACTTTATCTAAGAAGGGCACTTTGGTCAACTTAACGGACTTGCTCATCCCATTCCACAGGTTGGCCACTTCTTCTTCACTCTTCAAGTGGTTCAAAATAATCCCTTTTTCTCTAAGTAGCTTTGCATCCTCTTCATTATCAATAATCCCATTCATTAATTCCGTGTAACGAGTGAAAACCAATGGCCCCGATGCATTGCAAGCTTCATATGCTACTAAATTTCTCAATATCGTCTCCGTGTTCACGTCTAAACTAATTGTAGGGAGGTACATTGTACCTTTCATAACATCAAAAGTGATGGTTGAGATGCCGCCATCACTGGGTGAGAAACGGACACCAGCTTTACAGAGCTCGGTGACTGAAGGGATTGTGATTTCCTCGAGCAATGGAGGTTTGGTAATGCCACTATTCAAGTTAGAAATACTCTCATTTTCGGGTTTCCCTTCTTGTGTATCTTGGGAGAAGAACATATATTTAACCGGTTTTTTCAACACACGAAATAGTGGAAGGTTAGAGATCACTGTCCAAGGCAGTTTTAGTATCAGTTTGATAAGCTTTGAGAATATTACTCTCTTGAGAAAATGCACCGAGGCGTTGTTTAATTTTAAAAGCAACTTCCATATCTTTTTAAGGAGTTGTTTAACATATCTCGATTTCCCTAATGTTTCTTCTTCTCCTTTCTTGGGATCTTGTTGGTTCTCGTGAATTTCTGTTATTTCAGATAATTGATGCTCTAGTTCCAATTTGGGCACTATTAACTGGTACAAAAAGTCCAGCAAGTGAGAGCGCTCAGAGGCTCGAACATTTGGCAATTTTTCCACCATCTTAAAGGGGGAAATCTCCTTGCACAATCCCATCAACATGGAATGTAACATCTCATCCGATAATTCCAATGCCGAAAGTTGGAATTCTAGGACCTTTCTTAGCAGAAAGAGCGGGATTTGATTCTCCAGCATTACCATGTCGCGAAGAATGGCATTATGGGCGGATTTTCGTCCTGCAATATCAACCAAATGCGACATCCTAGATGAAACTCTTGTCAGAGTCTTGCCTTCTTTGAGAGCGTAGATTTGAAGGAACTCGAGCATGAAGGATGCATCTACCGCCATCATCCAAGCCAAGGTTTCGCAGTTGAAATCTAGGTACTTGTGGTAGGAAGCGCGAATTCTCAGCTCGAGCTCTATCAACTGGTCGACAAGATGCTGGAACTTGAGGCTGTGGAGCTGTTTTTGCACTCTTTTGGCAGCTGCAAGCTTGTATCTCTCCATCTCATAGAGCTCGGGACGCCAATAATGGTATGGACCTAGTGCTACTTGTTGCGGAATATATGAATCTGGATCGCTAGCCATCAGTGTTTTGGGCACGTTGAAGATGCTGACGGGGAGCAATTCAGCTTCCTCTTCAAGCTCTTCGTCTAGGCTTCGACGGATATGAATGACCCATCGATGCTCATCAATGTTTGAGGACATGGTGGGTTGAAGGGAAGGCATGTCACTTGTTCTAGGAAGAGAGTGTTTTTTTTTTTTTTTTTTTGATAAATTGAATGCAGGGAGGTTAAGAGAATGAGGCATTTAATGGGCTTCAGTTTGAATTCAAGTTGGTGTCATAATGAAGAGAGGCGTTTCGTATGTGTTAATGAATTTTAACAATTCATTTTCAATAGGGTCTCCCATGGTCCCATCCTCTTACCACAACCAAAAAATTAAAAAAAAGTGGCCCACCTACTTACAACTATAATGTCTTATTCATCACACTTTTTGGAACCAATACTCACTTTTGAAATCAATATTATCATGACCGCAACAAAAACTGATACCGCCAACGATAATTATAATCACTACAATCTTTATTTGATTTATAATATCAAGACTAGTCAAAAGCAAATATTAATTCAAATAAAGAATTCCGCTAAGCTACTGTAAATTTTATGCCAAAAACTCATAATGAAAAAAGGCTGTGGAAATAACATTTTCTAGTAAAGATCCTAAACTATGAAATTAATTGCGTAGTTAAGAACCCTAATATGTTGCAGTGTCATTCAATCAACCATGTTCTTGACATGAAATATACGAGCACAGCTATAGACGCAGCCAGAAATGTGAGACACTGCCATGAACCAAACACGTAACGTTTCATGAAGTTCCCAGCTCTAACCTTCCACCTACCGTTGTAATATTTGTTGACATCTTCAATCACTTTATCTAAGAAGGGCACTTTAGTTAACCTAATAGACTTGCTCATCCCATTCCATAGGTTGGCCACCTCCACGTCGCTCTTCAAATAGTTCAATATAATCCCTTTTTCTCTAAGTAGTTTTGCATCATCTTCGTAATCGATAATCCCATTCACTAACTATGTATAACGAGTGAAAATGAGTGGCCCTGATGCATTGCATGCTTCGTATGCTATTAGGTTTCTCAAGATGACCTCTGTGTTCATGTCTAAACTGACCATGGGGAGGTACAATGTGACTGTTTTAATGTCGAAAGTAATGGTTGAGACGCTACCAATTGTGGGTAAGAAACGGACACTAGCTTTGGAGAGCTTGGAGACTGATGGGATTGTGATTTCTTTGAGGAGTGGAGGTTTGTTAAGGTAATTGTTTGACCTAGGAAGAGACTCGTTTTGGGGTTCTTTATCTTGGGAGAAGAATAAACAATCTACTGGCTGTTTCAGCACTCGAAGTCCAGGAATGTTGAAGATGACATTCCAAGGCCTTCGTTGAATTTTGAGAGGAGCTTCCAAGTTTCACCAAGGAGTTGTTTAACACAGCTCGACTTCACCAAATGTTTTGCTTCACCTTCAATGACTTGACGTTGATCCTCACAAGTTACTACTAATTGATCCTCCCATTTGGGCACTATTGTGCGGTACAAAAAGTCTAACGAGTGAGCTCCCTCGGAAACTTGAACGCTCGGTGATAGTTCCATCATCTTGAAGGGGGGGGGGGGCGGGGAAACATGGAATGTAACGTTAATTCCAACATCTTTCTCAATAGGAAGAGTGGAATTTGATTCTCAAGCATCACCATGTCCCGAAGAATGGCATTATGTGCCGACTTTTGCCCTGAAATATCGAACAAATGGGACATCCTAGAGCAAACACTAGTTAGAGTCTGATCTACTTCGACAGCATAGATCTGAAGGAACTCAAGTACGAAGGAAGCATCAATTGCCATCATCCACCCTAAGGTTCCGTCGTCTATATCAAGGTACATGTGATAACAAGCTCGAATCCCTGGCTCCAACTTTGTCAATTGGTCGACAATATGTTGGAACTTGATGGTAGCTAGTTGTTTTTGGATTCGTTCTGCTGCAGCAAGCTTGTATCTCTCCATCTCAAAGAGCTCGGGGCGCCATCAATGGTAAGGGCCTAATGCAACTTCTTTTGGAATATATAAATCTGGGTTACAAGCAATTAGGGTTTTGGGGACATTGAAGATGCTTACTGGAACTCCAGTACAGTCCTCTTCAAGCTCTTCATCTATGGTTCCACGGATTTGAATGACCCAACGGTGCTCATCAAAGTTTAAACTGGAACTTGAGTTCATGGTAGGTTGAAGAAACAAAGAAATAAAAATAAAAATTACTTGTTTTAGGGGTAGTACTTTTCTGGTAAGGTGATTTCTCCCTTTTGTCCACTGAATGATGGAGCTGAGTGCAAGGATTTTATAGGGTGTGAATTTAATATATCAATGTACTCCAATACGTACGTTGTTAACAAATGCTTTTCTCATGTGTGAAATTTTAACATCTCAATTTCAAAATGATCTCCCCCAACTTACCTCTTCACCCTCTTCAAACTAATTACGTACGCAACACGTGCTTTGGAGTTTGGCAAATGCATATATACACATTTATATACATGTATATATCTATTCGTGTGACACATTCAACTCTTTATCTTTGATTTATTTCTGGGATTGACTTTTAACTTGCCTTTTTGCCTCTTCACCCTCTCTCTCTAATCTCTATGTATATATACATACTTGTATTTCCGCTTTTAGTTTGCATACCGCTGTTACATGTTTCCAATGAGGTGCTTTCCTATATAATATAATCAGTGGACTTGAGTTATATATATATATATATATCTTATTAGCAACCTTAATCAAAAGAAGCCGAAAGGACAAAGAAACAGCACTAGAATACAGTAAAGTATTATACACAACTTATTCTATTATTTTGGTCCAACCGTCCTTGTGTTTGGCAGTGTAGAGTCTCAATATTGCAACTTGAATCTGAAATGAAGGGGAAGTATTATTGCTTCAACTAAGCCCTTGATAAGCAACATTTAAGAATCTGATAATAAAGAAACAAAATCATAGAGAAACCAAGCCGCCTATTGAAATAAATAAATACGAAAACTTACAGCTCTGAAATCGTAGCAGCTAGGAAGCTAAAAAAAAATAACCAAAATGAGATGGACACATAAAGCTTCGATGAATTTTACAATCTCAATCGCTCATGTGCCTTTCTATTGTATATTGTAGCTTATTCACATTTTTAACACAACTTACTCGTTTCAATATATATATTCGGGTACATATATATTAATAACCATGCCCAGACTAGGTGCATGAATGTAGAATGTAAAAGTAATAAATACTAGCCCTAGGGGTGCAACATTTTATTATTCACAATGCTGCTAAGTTTCCTTGTTTTATGTATTGACGAGTTGTGGGTGGGTAAATTATATAATTTTAAATAGAAACTAATGGTGAAGATGCTACTTTTAGCAGGTAAAAGAACATATATTATTGTTGCATGCAGGGATAACTTGTTAACTTGTTGAGAGGAGATTGTGATTTCCTTGACTTTTTATTTGGACATTTCCTAATAAAGTTATGGGTAAAATAATTCACCCAAAAAAAAGGTTATGGTTAAAATATATTGATGTCTAGGTTTGGTTCAATTATAATCATGAGTGCTATGTTTACAATTTACAATGTATAATTTTGAAGTTTGTCAGATGTTAGAAAAAATTTCCATAGAAACCCGAATATTTTTCAGCTACATATTAAAAAGGAAATCATATTGACAAAAATATCTTCTACATAATAAAAAGGAAAACATATTGACAAAAATATCATTCTGCCAATGTGTGTAAGGCGGATTTGATGGTATTTTGGAGTAATGGAGGTACTCAGTGTAATGAAAAACCATTATTGTCGATGTGTATAATTCATCTAACCTCAGGGAAAGTCTGTATATATATTTTAAACTAATTTAACTGTTTGAATTAATTTTCCACTTGTTTGATTTAAAACGATTAGGTCTACGAGAGTCGTGTCTCTTAATAGTACAAAATAATGTTTAGTGACACTTATCTAAACATGGAAAATCTATGAAGGTTGGGAGGCTAAGGTAAGGGGTTTTCCAAACTTTCAAGGCAATCTTAGTTGACTACTAATCAGGTTTATTCTATTCTCATTACCTACCTTCATAAATTATTCTAATAAGCTTTAAGAGGTTCTCGTAGTTGCATTTTATTTATTTACATATATTTTTTAAGAAAGTGTGTGAGACTTGCATCGCAGCTTTTAGATGCTAGCAGGTGTTTTACGTGCCTATATTTTCCATATACTTTGTTCTTACTTATAATGGCTCATGGTTTTAGATTTTTCAGTAACGTTCGTAATGCATCCACTTGGGTCAATTTAAAGGTTTTCAAACTTGGGCACATGCAATCGGGTCGTTACAGGGAATTTTCGTGACTACTTGCAAGAGGTGAGGGAGCATGAGTAGGCTAATGTTATCCGGTGAAGTCCCTAAGGTTGCGTTTGGTAACGGTTTGGTGCGGTGTTAGTTTTTTGTTTTGGTTTGGGTTGGGTTGGATTTGGTTTGGTGTGATTTTATTTTGGTTCCAAACCATGTTTGGTGCAGATGATTTTGGTGTGAGAAAAAGTGATGCTAAAAAATCAAACCATGTTTGGTAGAGTTGGTATGGATTAAAATATATTAATATTAATATTAAAATTAAAATGTATTAATATACTAATATATTAATATTAAAATTTATAATATTAAAATATATTAATATATTTTTATTATATTAAAATATATTAATATATTTTTATTATATTAATATTAATATATTTTAATATTAATATTAATATTAAAATTTATAAATTTTAATATTAAAATATTAATATTAAAATTTATATTAATATTAATATAAATTTTAATATTAATATATATATATTAATATATATTTTAATATTAATATAAATTTTAATATTAATATATATATTAATATTAAAATTTATAATATTAAAATATATTAATATATTTTTATTATATTAAAATATATTATATTTTTATTATATTAAAATATATTATTATATTTTTATTATATTAATATTTTAATATTAATATATTAATATTAATATTAAAATTTATAAATTTTAATATTGAAATATTAATATTAAAATTTATAATAATATTATTTTAATATTAATATTAATATAAATTTTAATATTAATATATATATATTAATATTAAAATTTATAATATTAAAATATAAATATTATATTCGGTGCTACAGTGATTCGAGTTGCTACAGTGGTTTGCTACAGTACCCGCACCATCCAAAACCATCAAAAAGATGGTTCCAAAATCCTTCACAAATTTGGCACCATGGTTTGCTACAGTAACGGTACCATTTTTTGGCACCATTTTACCAAACATGGTTTGGTACCATTTTTTGGCACCAAACCTGTTTACAAAACAGGCCCTAAGTGTGTCGTGGCATGCCAGTGTGATATGGAGGGATGGCACAGTGGCAGTTTCGTAAATAAAGGTCATTATGACTCCTCGACCATGACTGATATTTGTTCTAGGTGAAGTGTTGATTGTGTTTTCTGCATATATAGGGAGGGGAGTGTCCCTCACTTCTGAAGGCATTCAACCACATAGCAAGGCCTTGGCTAAGGCACGTATGGGGAAGCTTGTTGGCATGTTTTGACATGGTTCGATGGCTCGGTGATGACACGGTGGATTGTGCTGGAGCACGCATGGCTTGGCAAGCTATGTGTACATGCCCATGAGTGTGCCAACTTGCCTTTGGCAAAGTGATACCCAATGCATGCAATGCACTTGGCTTGGCAAACCATGTGCACATAAAGCTTTAGCTAGGCCAACTTGCCCTTGGGGCAAGGCTGTAAGTTTGT
This sequence comes from Cornus suecica, assembly GCA_963922005.1. Taxonomy (NCBI): domain Eukaryota; kingdom Viridiplantae; phylum Streptophyta; class Magnoliopsida; order Cornales; family Cornaceae; genus Cornus; species Cornus suecica. The sequence goes on from OY998238.1 coordinate 74,758,443, forward strand.
AACACTAAGACAAGCAAAGGTTGGCGCTGACAAGTTCAAGACATAGGCATGGCGCGGCATGACCTATGTGCCAAGGCATTGAGAAACCAAGATATGGGCGTGGCTAGGTGCATACTCGTTAGTGATGGCATTGGTTCAGACTTGGCATTGCTCTCAAGTGCGCGTAGGCTTGAGAGGAGCTGAGACAAGGCATTTGGCTTAGCAAAGGCAAACATTGGGCATTGTTGGCTCATGTTTGGCATAGATGGCTCGTGATGGTGCAGTATGACTCAGATTTGTGCAAGACTAGTCAAGACATGTTGTGGCTCAGACAAGGTAGTTGGGCAATTTTGAGACACACAACCACCAAGAGACATGTGGCATTGCAGGAGAGTGTCAGGACATATCGGTAGTTGAGAGTGCAACTGTGCAATTGGTGTTGGCAGTCTCTGATTGGTGCCAACACAGCCTAAGTGGATGGGATTGTCATCCACATCTGATAGACAATTTTGTGTTTATGCTTATATAGGCACATGTATAGCATTTTTATAGGCAGATTACGAGTTTCAGAGAGAAAGTACTCGTATTGTGTTGTAGTGTGGTCTGAGTGAGAGAATCCTTGTACTATTTGTGTGAAAATAGTGAAGGTTTGAAAACCATTGTTGTGGTTTTCTATAAATTCGTGGATGTTTGTTTATGTTGCATTCATATATATACAGTGTGTGTGTGATGCAAGACTTAGTGTATTTCAAGGACAATAAGTGTGTGTTGGCTTAACCAAGTCAGGAATTGTGTGTTGTTGAGACTGATTTGGTGTCATCATAAAGGTCAAAATTCATGGTGAAAACTGATCCATGTGACAACAAATGTGATTGACTTATACGACGGGTAGGATTAATTGACTTTGTAATACCCGTTTGATGTCCGTGATTTATATCTAAAAGCAAGAAAGAAAAAATATCATAATATTAGTTATGAGAAAATTTGAAAGAAAAAAAAAACACAAAATCTTAGAAGATGGTGTACACTCTTCATTTAAGGTAATAAAGAAATAAAAGTATTGCCAGAGTTTGAAAAAGATGATAGAGAAAAGGTAATATGTATGTGGACCAACATATATGTAAACAAAGAAATTGGGTAGTTGCAATGGCCAGATTGATTCCCAAATAGATTTGAAGGGACTGATTTTGAACCTTTTTTTTTAGCAACATTCCCAAGCATAGAAAAAGTGTCTCCATCGCGTGAAGATTCACCTTTGGATACTTCCGAGGCAAGTCGATAAGCATCATTAACCCTTCATACCCAATGAATTTCTACTCTTGAGCTCTAAATAATCCTTGTCAACAAGGAATTGAAATTTAGACTACAAATAAATGCATATATTATTATTTTATTTTATTTTTGATAAGTGAAAAATAGTAGAAAAAACACTCAAACAAGAAATGCATCCCATGGAACAAAACGTGACATATGGTCCAAGAGAACCCAAAAATAATATTTTCTCATTTACCCTCTCCATCCCAAAATAAGTGTTCACTTTTATAACTTTATTCGTCCCAAAATAAGTGTCCAATTTCGAATCACAATACAATATAATATTATACTTTCTCAACTTATCATTCTTCATTAATTTCAAAAAAATAATGAATTCCACTAAAAACTAAAACTATATTATATTTTTAAAATAACAAATTTGGAAATACAAAATACCCCAAAAATTTTTGAAAAGTCAAATGCGGAAATAAAACTTACTTTGAGATAGAGGGAGTATTAGATTTACAATTCCGACCCTCCACCCAATAAAACAAATTAGAAGTAATAGTATCCTTAAAGGACCCCAAAGGAGACTCAATGCCGTCGTTCGAGCCACAAACTCCACCAACGGCAAAGAGGAGCCACCCTCCACAAATGATGAGCATGAGCCCCCACACATCCACCTCTCCAGCAATCCAGGACCTCATGCATCGAAGCCGGCATCACCCATCGAATGCCAAAAAGACCCAAAAAAAGGCTCCAACAATCATAAGCCACCGAACAATGTAGAAGAAGGAGATCAATGGATTCGCCATCATTCTTACACAAGAAGCACCGGTTGACTATAATAATGTTCCGCCACCTTGTGAGAATACGGCCCCACGCCGCCGACCACGTTAAGGCATGTATTATTATTAAGAGTTATGGTCTGAAAGAGATGTAACCTTTCAGCGAGTTTATATGTTTGGTAGAGTGACACTATTTGCAAGCAAGAGTCTCATTGGTACATGCAAAGGTAACTACCAATTTAAAAACATTATCTACTCTTGTAATATTTCTATAGAATCATAATGAAACCTCTTCTAATCCATAAACGACCGGATTTGTCCTAAAGACATATTTTGTGCTTTGGTTGTGGAATTGTTTGCTTGGCTGATATTGGATGTTTATGTTGTTGTGTTTCCTCTACCACCAACAAATAGATCCTGCATGACTACTCGGGATGGGTAAAAAGGCATATTCGTTACTAGAAAACCTACCACGATCAGTATAAGCTTCTCGGTGTTGAAGGGCCAAGGCATGTTAGCGGGAAAACTTTTGAACTTTGAATCATACTGATGTACCATAAAAGAGCATAGCTCCTCTTATCCAACTCATTCTCTTATCTTTGAAGTCCTCGAAGACTTGGAGCTCGTCTCTTGTATCTCTCACCACATCGTAACCGCATCTCGTTCACTTTTGATAGTCACCATTAATAAAGTCAAAAGAAAGTTCAGCTGGTAAAAATAACGCAGCCTCTAATATCAAATACAGAAGTGAATTATACAGGAAGGAATCAGGATATGTAATAAATAATCCAAAGCTTAAAAGTTATCCATATACTAACACCTAATATACTACTTCACCTTCTCGTTCGTGTTATTGATACCTACAACTCTCAACCTCAAAAACTTAAAAGAAAGAGAAAACTACATAAAAGTAACCACAGAATTTGCCCAACAGAAAAGAATAAGCAAATATATTCATGGGTAGTTTGGGACCTTTGGGTAAAGAATCTTCCACTCCAAGCTTATTCTTAAGATAACTCTTGCACTTCCCCTACCACCTTAGTATCCACATTTTATCAGTCGTCGCAGCGTTTGCCAACAAGGAAAAATAAACAGAATAAATAAAGTAGACAAAAATCAAGAAAAAAAATATATGAAAGAGTAGCCAATAAATCTGATTTTGTTATTATTCACTTCAGATTAATAATAACAGCTATAGTATATACTTACCAGAAGAAAACGGCATATTTACTTCTCCAGTGACAAGGGGAAATTTCAAGACGAACACCACTTCCCTAAAGCATTGACATACATGAATGAATTTCTCAGAAGAGAAAATCTCTTCAAAATCAACAAGCTGCGGAGGATGATCTCTCAAGGTTGTGCTCTTTTGCTGATCTTGATGTCTCATTTCTCTCCTCTATTTCAATGAGTAGACAATAATTCATCTTCTTTTCATCAAAATTTAGCACTGCCCAAAGACAGCAAACACAGAGACAATAGCAACAGAGAATGAGGACCCCACATAAATATCAAGCACATTTTATCAAAGAAAGCTTTCATTGGCAAAGCCTGTTGAAAAAAAACTAATAGTACTTCAGTGGAAGAACATGTTTCACACGTATCTCTGTATTTTTGCTGGCTATGTCGCTTTCTTGCGAAGCTATGTATTATATTTCCAATTCAAAGCCACTGCTTGTCTTTCTTTCCCACTCTTTAATCTAATCAACATATTTTTTCAACGATGTTCCACTGCCAGTTGAGATACCACAATCACTATGACCACTACCAAAAGCAATTAAGTTAAAGCTTCATAGCATCCGAGAAATTCCCACTATATTCTGCCCTATTCCAAATCAACAATTTTAGTAAAAATATAAAACCTCCTTTTCCTCAACTGATTGACTAATTAACTCAAATAGTACTTCAATGTCTCACAACAACTGTTTCAATCGCTAACTTAGAAAAATTCTATAAAATTTTATTCCATTTAAAATTGTGAAATGTAAGAACTTTAGAAGAGAAAGAAAAGAGGATTTGCTGGCAAAGATCCTGGAACTGCTCACAATATGCAAGCAACCAAACTGGTAAGCAATGAGTGACAAAAGAAACAATTCCAATTAGTTTCTCCCACTGATACGAGCGTAAAGGCAATGGTTTCTCTGCTAGTTAACAGGATTTTGGTGGTTAATAACAACTCTCCCTCTCTCTAGCAATTGTTTAACTTCAGTTCTCACCTCTCACTCACAACTTTTAAATTCTTCTTCTTTCTGGTAAAAGTAAGCAGCTTCTTATGTCTCATCTAAAGTGCGTTTACCATCCAAGTGGTTTTCTCCCTTACAGAAACTAGAAGCGAAAAAGAGAAAGATGGTTTGAATAAGCTATTGAATATTATATTGACAAATTGAATTTGTGGAATACTGCCCCCTGCATGGCAAGGAGCAGCTGATCAAAAGTATGACAAGATTGACACAAGCTTGAGGTACACGTGGGGAACCTATGTATTACCCTTTTAGCTCATTCTCCTCATCTATATCAATTGTGATACTTCTGGTCCTTTAATCCACCTTATATGTTATATATAAAATTTAATTGCAGAGAATTTTTTTCCGAGTAAATTAATGTTCGAGTAAAAGTGAGCTAGTAATAATTAACCAAATGATCAAACAATATAAGTGAACTACCAAAAAAGAACTAGGAAAAAAATCTAACAATAAACATAATAACTTAACAATAAACCAAAACGACAATGTTAAAATGACCGGAACAAGAGAATCGAAGATTTCTTAAAGTTCAGAGAATCACATTCTTTACTATTCTCTGATCAGAATACCATTCAAATTAATTACATGATAAATAACACAAGATGAAGAGAATTAAACACGAGTAAAAAATTATGACAACTTGTGAATAATGAGCAGAGAAAAGTCCTGGTGAATTATAAGGGGAAAAAAACTATTTGACCCTAGTTGTAGGACATAGGTTAATTTTACAAAAGCAAAACAATAAAGAGAAAATATAAATCAAAGAAGGATTTGGCCATTGGATCAAATACAAGATGACCGGTAGAACTAACCAGTCAAGTGAGCTCTTTTGCCAAACAGTTTCACTTTCTCAACAACAAAAAAAAAAAATTGGCCAAAAAAAATATAAAAAATAAAAACAAAACAAAACAAAAAAGAGTATATACATAACTAATAATAATAGCTCAAACCATTTAAAACTTTGCCTGTAAGCACTACTGTTCAAGACCTACTACGTCCCTGTCAGTAGTGTGAGATGTTTTCAGCAGGCAATTCTTATCCTAAGTAAATCTTGGAAGAACAAAATAATACATTATACGCATTTATGGTTTAATTTCAGTGGAGTATTTTTTTACTAGAAGACCAAAATTGGGTGCTTTCTTTGGACTAATTTAGCACAATGTCTAGATAAAAAGCAATGGTATCTCACTCCCCAAAAGTTCATCTGACAAACTATAAATAACCGGATGAAAAAAATAAAGTAATTTCCTTTTCTTTTTAATTTACTCAGAGTTTGTAAAAGGCTTCGCTTGCAAATTCTGAATCGGAAAATTTTCATTTGAGGATTAAGAGAATGTGGATTTTATAGAATCCTCCTAAAAGTTGCATAGTATTTAAACTCAAGCAGCTCAACACTTCTCTAATTAGATCCTGAACTTCAAAGTTACGTAGAAAATAGTTCTTTTTCAACAAAAAAGTTCATTATCAGGTCATCTTGTAGCAACGGATCTAACCTTTGTGATTATTTGCACAGCATAATTACACCTAGACAAAAATTCATGTTCCCCGCTTGGCAGCCCAAGTCTTAACCACTGCACCCAAGGTAGTTTATGAAACTTGAAAATTAGCACATTGACTTAACAAGTTCAACCTTCACATGTGCAAGGTTCACTTCAAAACAATACACGTGGATATTTATCATAAATAAAATGAAACAAGGGGTTTGAGCTTGAGAAGTTAGTTACCATATGTGAGATTCTCATTGAACATGCCAAATTAGTCAAAAGAGTCATTTTTCTCTATGAAGTTCCAATTCCTTTGTCTCAATGCACTTTGTCCAACACTCGCCCTAAGATGGTCTGATCTGCTATCGCCGACATGTATAGGAACAAATATTCAGGAATCCCAATTGATAATGTTTTCCATTATTGCACTCATATGAAAACAGCAAAGCACATAATTACTGCTCCTGCTAAGAATGTCATTCCAGCTGACATCTCTGTTTCACAATTTAAAACCACCCATATCCTTTGAGAATGATCTAAATTGCAAACATTAATTTCCACCTTTTCTATATAGTTGAAAATATACTCCTGTTCTAAATCCATGCAAAATTGTTTTGTAACTATCCATCCTCAGGTAAGCCGGCCAATCTACCTTCTTCAGAGTCTTCATTCACCAGCTTTGTCCCCAACTCTGCCCTTGGCTTAGCTGAAAGCCCTCTTGCTAACATTTCTTCCTCATACTTCCGCGCCATATCTACCATACCCTTCTGCACCAAAACATCAATTAGAGCATTGTAGGCAAATTCATCCGGACTCAGCCCATGCTCTTCCATCTTCTTCCACACAACCAAAACTGGCCGAAGAAAACCCCAACGACCAAATTTCCTCATAAGCATCACATAAGTATCCATCCTCGGACAAACTCCAGTTGCAATCATCCTCTCAAACAGCTTCAAAATTTCTCTAGGTTTTTCAAGGTACCCAAAAACCGAATGATATGTGATGACATTTGGAGAACAACCCTTCTTAGACATTTGATCAAGCAATTTATATGCTTCCCTGACCCTCCCATTTTCACACAAAAGCTTCACAATTGTATTATAAGTCACCACATTGGGTTCACAACCCAGTTCTATCATTTCACGAAAAAGCCGAATCCCCACATCAACACCCTCAGAAATACCGATAGCACGAATAACAGTGTTATAGGCCACCACATCCAATTCAATTCCCTTCTTCTTCATCTCCTTATACAACTTCACAGCCTTCCATGGCTTGCCACTCTTACATTGTATATCCATATATATCGAATACGAATGCAAATCTTTACGAACACCTTTCCTATCCATTTCTTCCCAAAAGTCTCTACATTTCCTCCACCAACCAACCTTAAACCACCCACGAAGAATCATATTATATATCTTCGTATTAGCATTAAAACCCAAGAATTCCCCATTGTTATTGTTCTTAAAACACAACTCTTCTGCCTCAAACACATGCTTGTACTCACACAATGCATCAATTAAATTCGAAAACGACATTTCGTCCCTCAAATTAAATTCTTCCATCCTATCAAACGTACTAATAGCATCATTAACAAGGTGAGCAGATACATAGCGCTTGAACATTATTCTAAAAGTGGTATGATCAGGAACCGCATACCCACTATTTTTCATTCTTTCAATTAAATTCCAAGCAAGTTCGAATTCGAAGAACTTACCCAATACATCAATCATTCGATTGTGGGTTTCCGTGGTGTGTTGGAACCCGAATTTGGACTCGACCCAGTTGAAGAATTGGAAGGAACGTTGCCAATCGTTGGCGTAAGACGAGATTGTTTCGAGCACTGTGTCGGCGGCGATGGACTGTTTGGGGATGGAATTGTTTGGAAAGATAGGGCTTGATGATGATTTGGGAGTGTTTGGATTAGGAGGTGAAGTGGGTTTTGGAGGGAAAGGTGGATTGGTTGAAGGGGAAGTGTGGAAGTTGAGGAGGATTTGGATGTGAGAGAGGAGAGAGTGAGGGAAGCGAGAGGAGAGGCAGCGATGGGAGGTTGAAGAAAGCATTGTCGGTTGTTTGGTTTATTATTGTGGGGGATTTGGGGTAATAGGGAGAGTTGTGGAAGCGAGAGAGAAGAGAGGAGTGTGTATATAGGTTTGGCTTTGTTCAGTGACCTCAATGGCAGTAGTGGAGATGAAGCTCTGGGCCCGTTTAGGAATTGATTTTTTGTTTCTCGTTATTATGATTTTGATTAGGGATGTTGAGGACCGGTTCCAGTTCCGTCTTGAACTCGAATCGAATCGATTTTTTCGGTTCTTGAAAAATTAGAACCGGAACCGAACCGGTTCCTTCTATATTTATTTTTTTTTAAAAAAAAATTCAATTTTATAAAATAAGATAATTATAAACTAGAGTATTTGAATTAAAGCAAACCCAAAACCAAATATATAATTAGTGAAATAAAAAAAAGTAGCTTAAATTTGTATTGTTATTGAAATTAGTGGAGGTTTATTGCTAGTTTTTTTGGTTAATAATAAAAAATATATATTAAAAAAAAAAACCGGTTCTGGTCCCGATTCGGTTCCGCGGGGCCGGAACCGGAACTGAACCGAAATTTTCGGGTCTTGGAATTTTGGAACCGGAACCGAACCCCTATGGAACCGATCCGAACCGCCGGTTCCGGTTCGGTTCCAGTTCAGTTCCAGTTCCAGTTCGGTTCCTGAACACCCCTAATTTTGATTCCCAAAAAGTAAAATCTTGTTTACTATTTTTTTAAAAACAAAAATAGAAAGTAAAATCATATTTACTAAAGCCATGTTTGGTATGTGTTTTTTTGTTTTTTGTTTGATACTGTAGCATTTTTTGAAATAAAAACACATTTGGTAAACTCTACATTATTTTAAACAGTAAAAAAATATTTTTAAAAAATGTACAAATTTTACAAGCAAAAAAATATGTTTTTTTTTTTGTTTTTACATTGTTCCCTCAAAATAAATATATATATATATATATACATGGGTGAATTACTCTAACCTCCCTTGAGGTTTGGAGTTATTACTCATATATTAAACTTATGAAAAAATCAACCTGACTTGTCTTGGTTGGGATGGTTGATAAAATATGTATACTTACTAATTTACCCTCAAATATACATCAAAATTATTAATGTATATTGGTAACGTATGCGTTGAAATTTTGTTAAAATAATTTTGAACAGTTAAATGCGAAGGGGGGGGGGGGGGGATTAGTGACTTTTTGAAACCTCAAGAGAGGTTGACCATAATATTTTTGCAAGTTTAATCTAAGGGTAATAAACTTAAATTTCAGGGGAGGTCAGAGTAATTTATCCTATATATATATATACCTCAAAACAACCACCACCAACACCGCCTCCAACGACCACCACCAAAACTTCCATTTGCCCCAAAATACCACATATATATGTGTATATTTACAGCAAAAACATCAGTATCAAACATGTTTCTGTTTTAGACTCGTAATATTCCACAAACACAAACATGTATTTTTTTAAAAAAATTCATAACACAAAAACACAAACACAAACTAAATGGTCCTTAATTACTAATTATTTCATAAATAAAAACAAAAAACAAAAATGTTTGTTTACTTATTTTCAATTTTGGTTTTTGAAATTTAAAAAAGAAAAGAAAAAATATTATAGAACATTTCTCTTTTAAAAATCACATACAACTTCAGTTATGTATCAAACAAAGTCCGAAATTGATTAAAAATGCCTCCGTGCCAGATTGGCTCTGCGTCTGAAAGATTTGCGAATTCATGTTGCTTATGCTAAAACTTTCTAGGGCAAGCAGTAGATGTTACTTTCTCTCTTTGCCCCCACGGCAGCTGTGGAAGTGCCGAAGCGAAAGCTCTTGGTGATTGGGAACCAATTTAAGAATGAGAATCATAAGAGTAAGAAAAATAAACATAAGTCCAACATCTCTAAAATAAAGAGTAAGAAGTTTTAAAATCAACAACACAAGTCCTAAACAAACCAAGTGTGAATAATACAACCTCTAATAACAAATTAATACAAGTGTTTCATCTATGAGGATAGTGCATCCACAACTCGTTTGCAATTGCCTCACGAGTCGCATTCATTTCTTGTACTTGTTCTTGTGTAACATTAACTCCATCTTGAGATGTACCACCTAGCTTCGCATAATTATCATCTCCTCCTTCTTGTTCAAGTATAGGATTCTCGTCCCTACATTACGTAAAAAGACGGTCTACACTTGTTTCCTCACGAATAAAATTATGTAATGTGCAACAAGCAGTAACAGTAAGTTTTTGCACGCTTAATTTGTAAGCAGGCATCCACTTAAGAATAGCCCAACGATTTTTATTATTCCAAAACAACGCTCCTCATATTAGTGTACCCAAAATTCACAGGGTAATACTTATAGTTGTATAGTTCATGATGACCCCTTATTTGTCTCCCTTTGTAATCATGCAAATGGTATATTTGGCCACAATAGGTGCTAAAAAGCGCCTCATATTAGTGTACCCAAAATTCACAGGGTAATATTTACCTACATAAACATTTCATTGAACATTTATTAAATAAATGATCGCAATTGAAATGGTAATACTTATGATATAATTTCAATAACTTCTGGTGGCAATTGAAAATTCATTGCAGGATTAAAAACCGTTTTCAATAATACTCTTGAGTCATTCATGGAACCTTCCCATCATGTCACAACATATGTAAATTTCACCATCAATTGCACATTTGTATAAATGTGTGTACCATCAATTGCACCAACACAATTCTACAAGACTATACTTTGTTGGTAAAGACTAATTCACATGAAAAAAAATGTAACTAAATTTGGGCTACAACAAATATTACCTGAAAGAATGGAAAGTATTTCTCATTATGTTGAATCTCCGAGGGTACCACATTCATATTTGGCGAACAAAATATACTTTTAACTAATTGAGAAACATATTTTAAAACTCGATGGAAATATTTATGCACAGTCCTTGTAGAATGTTGATATTTTTTATGTCACTACTTGAACTCTCTCATTGTGCGCTAGAGTACACAAGAACATTGCAACTTATTCTTGTAAAGATAAGTACCTAGAATTTGTCAACCCCAATCCCTTTAACCGTTCACATAAATTTCAAATACATGTTTGTCTATCCTAAAGAACTGAAAACACCTCAGGGGGTAACCATTAATAAGTTCAAGTATATAGTCACTAACCTTGAAGGCTAGAAGTCATACATGGTCTTGGAATCATGGATTGTTCCAAGTACTCGGTTAACATACAAATAAATTGTATGTACACTGATAAGTGTTGAATGTTGTACATTCTAAGCCCCTAACTCGGTATTGTTACGTCTTATCATTCCTTTACTTGGTGTTTTTATGCGGTTTGCATGTCTAAGCGTGTTTCAGGAGCTTAATGAATAAAACGAGCTAACTTTAGTGAATTAACCAAGGATGTACTTGTGTCTACCCGAAAAGAGAAAAAAAAAAAGAGTTTAAAAGCAAAAAGTGTCTCCCTGAGGCAAAAATGACATTTTTTGAAGCCGATACTTTGGGAAACACACTAATGGAATGAAGGGTGTTCAAATGAAAGAAGAATTGAAAAAAATGATTTTTATGATTTTTCCTACGCATATCTATGCAGACAGTAAGCAAAAAGTGGCTGGAATCATCATTTCTACGCACGAGCTACGCACATGAATGGAGAGTTATGCACAAGGCCTACGCTCAAGCGTAGGGTCATGCGTAGGCAACAACTAGGTTTTTGAGTCTCGATCTGATTTAACTTCTTTTGACTTACTCCAACACCTCTAAGCACGTGTATAGTGTATATTTACATCAGATTAAAGGGTGTTGGCTCATAATTGAGGAGAAACACATCAAAGAGGAATCCTATTCCAAGCAGGACAAGTCTAATACAAACAAGACTCTTCTCAACTTTTTCTATAAATACCAAGGTCTAGACCAGACCTAAGGAGCTTCTAAGTACATAGAGCACTATCTATGGAGATTTACATCTTTTGAAAAAGGGAGCCATTCAGAACCTGGAGATCCGAAACAGACGATCATGGAGGGTGTTTCTACATCAACAATGTAGTCTCCCACCACCATGAGCAAGTAAACCGATATCTAGGATTTTTTAGCAAAATCCTAGCCAAGTAATGTAGTTTATTTATTTGTTTCAATTGTAATGAGGGAAAACTAAAGACCAAACATGTGATGATTGTGTAGATGAGAGATCATAGTTATTTAATATAAAGGATTTTATATTTATTATACTCTTGTCTTAGATTGAATGAATGCATTATCTCAATCAATCATGTTTATCTGGTGTTCTGGAGTATCATAATTTTCTACACAATGGTGCTTAACACCCCGAAATCCTAGATTTACACAGGCCATGCCTCGGCGAGGTGATATAGACATGTTTTAGTTTAATTTCATGTTGTAGGAGTAGATTAGAGTAAAGTAGATGACATGCACTAATCACACTTTATCTGGAGATAAGTTGTAGCGAATCCGGTTGACGGTATCTATTTTGGGATATATTCGACTATTTGCAGTATAATCTGATTCACGGATGATGGATCACCCTCTTGCAATTGATCAAGTAGATAGTTGTATTATACAGTTAGTGGTGGAGTATGAAAACCCTAGTTTTTATCTCTATTGTTCTTGTTTTAATCTATCTTTACTTGCTTTATTAGTTAACTAGTTAAAAAATCACAAACAACAAATCATACTTTCATAGCAATTCAAAAGTATTACTTTACGAGAGTTCAGAATACGACTTAGTCCATTAGGTTCGATAACCTTTCTCAAGCCAAACTGTACTACAATACGATTTGTACACTTGCGATAGATAAAACTAGGTTATTGTAAGGGTCCATTTTTAAACACTATTTTTAACCCTACTTTGACTGCATCATACACTCTCATTTTATAAATTTCATCATCATCATTATCCTCATCCTCATCATCAGTGAAAATGGGCAAAAAACATGGATCCATCAAGATGAACATGATGCAATCACTAGAAATTACTACACATTCATAATGCAAATTACTACAAATCCAAGTTGTTGCACTATAAATAGTAGTGCCATAAAAAATCAAATTCTAAGGTCCCAAAGTACATATAGTATTGCCATAAGGTCATAGGTCCATTATAACTCACTATTTTGTGCATACAGTCTGCCATAAGATGTTACTACAGATTCAAAATGTTACAAATTTATAGGTCTTAAATTTGATAATGAAAGTAGTTCCAAATTTAAATACATAATGCAAATCGAAATACATCATCCAGGTACAAGTTACACTACAGATGAAGTTGTAGAATCTAGGGTTTGTTGTAGAAAAAGAAGAAGAAAGAGGATGTGAGTGAAAAGTGAGAGTTGGATACTTAGGATTATCCCACACCTCACCTATTTATTATTATTATTTAGATAAAATTACAAGAGTGTCATTAATGAATAAAATAAAATAACAAACTCTAACACTCCCTCTCAACCTGGAGCATACAAATTAAACATGCCCAGCTTGGAAGACATGCGCTGGAAAGTTGGACGAGCAAGCGGCTTCATGAGAATATCACCCAGTTGATCGCTAGAGTAAATATAGGGAGTAACAATCTATTTTTTCATCAGTAAATCCTAAATAAAATGACAATCCACATCTATATGCTTGGTACGCTCATGGAAAACCGGATTGTTAGCAATAAAGATAGTGGCATGATTATCACAATGCATTGACATATGAGTAGGAACATTAAAACCCATCTCCTGAAGAAGAGAGCAAACCCACGACATATCAAAAGTTGTGCCATAACACGATACTCAGCCTCAGCACTAAAACGAGCAATGACTGTTTGTTTTTTATTGCGCCTAGTAACAAGATTGCCGCCAACAAATGTGTAATAACCCGATGTAGATCGCCTATCAGAATGACTACCAACCCATTCAACATCACTAAATCTAACTATAGATAAGGAAGAAGATGGTGTATACAATAAACCATTCCTAGGCGTACCCTTCAAATAACACAAAATACGACAAATAGCATCAAAGTGAGGTTGACGAGGAGCATGCATATACTGACTAACAACACCAACCGCATAAGTAATATCAAGACGAGTGAAAGTAAGATATATTAGATTCCCAACCAGTCGTCGATACCAGCTAACATCAGCAAACAACTCCCCTTGCTCCCTATCTAGTTTTACCGTTGAATCCATAGAAGTATCAATAAGTTTAGCACCCAAAAACCGGTATCAAAAAGAAGATCAAGAACATATTTTCGTTGAGATAGTAAGATGCCCTAATGAGAATGAGTAACTTCAATCCCATGGAATAACGAAGAACACCCAAGTCTTTAGTCTAAAAATGCTTACTCAAATGGCGTTTCAACTCGGCAATGCCTACTGAATCACTCACAGATATGATAATTTCATCAACATACACAATCAAGACAATTATGTCAACAGAAGAGTGACGAACAAAGACAAAATGATCAGAAGTAGAGTACTGAAAACCGAACTCAATCACCACTGTACTGAACCTATCAAGCCAAACACGAGGATATTATTTCAGACCATATAGAGCCTTTCGTGAGCGACACACGAGGTGTTCACTACCAACAACATAACCTGGTGGTTTATCCATATAAACTTTCTCTTATAACTTTTCATGAAGAAATGCATTATTTATATCAAGTTGATATAAAGGCCAAGAACAACAAACTACTACTGATAAAAGAATGCGAACAGAGTTAAGGTAGGCTACAGAAGAAAAAGTCTCTAAGTAGTTAACTCCATATGTCTGTGTGTATCCTTTGGCAACTAGACGTGCCTTAAGACATTCAACAATACCTTCAAGAAGTTATTTAACAATGTAAACCCAACAACAACCTACAGTTCGTTTCCCAGAAGGAAGAACAGTAAGCTCCCAAGTTTGATTCTTGTGAAGGGAACTCATTTCCTCATCCATAGCTTGTTTCCATCCAAACATAGATAAGACCTGCTGATAAGATAAAGGAGTAGAGACAGAAGATAAGGTAAAAACAAAAGATTGCAAAGAGAGGGAAATACGATTATAAGAAATAAAATTAGCAATGGGATATTGAGTACAAGTACGTTTACCTCGACGTAAAGTAATTGGTAAATAATTAGAATAAGTGGATGGAGGAACTAGAACCTCTGGTTCAGAATATGTTGTGTCTGGACCATGAGAAACGACAGGCCTGGGTTTTCTTCTATAGTAAACCTGTAAAGGAGGATTTGATAATAGAGAAGGATTAGAAGGTGGAGTTAACAACAGCGAAAGCGTAGGTAAAGATAAAGAAGAGTCCTCCTCATGACAAGAAATCAAATCATCGGACAAATTCTGGCCTGAAGATGAAAAAAAAGAAGTGGACTAAAAAAGAGTGACATCAGCACTCACAAAGTAACGTCGAGATTCAGAACTGTAACAATGATACCCCTTTTTAGTGTTGGAGTCGCCAAAAAAAATTCATTTGTGACTACATGGGGACAGTTTGTCATGACCAGGCTCTAAAATGTGAACAAATGTTACACAACCAAAAACACGAGGAGTGAGATGAAAAGGAAACCGATCAGAATATAAAAGAGAGAAATGAGACTTGTTACTCAAAACCACAGAAGGCATGCAGTTAATGAAGTAACAAGTTATTAGAACTGCATCATCCTAAAAATGTTTCGCTACATGCATATAAATAACAAAGTATGCGCAACATCTAACAGATGGCGATGCTTTCATTCAGCAACACCATTTTGTTGAGAAGTGTGAGCACAACTAGTTTGATGAATGATACCAGATCGACATAAAAAATAATCCATAATAGACTATGTATATTCCAAGGCATTATCCAATCGAAGAATTTTCACCCTTTTCCTAAATTAAGTAAAAATTTCATTATAGAATTTAGTCATAATACTTGGCAATTCAGATATTTCTTTCCTTAAAATTAACTATGTCGTTTGAGAATAGTCATCAAAAAATATAATAAAATAGTGAAATCCATTCAAACTACGGGTTCGAGAAGGACCCCATATGTCTGTATCGACTATATCAAAAGACTTAGCTTCACGATGACGACTACGACTAGGAAAAAAACTATGGTGATGCTTGCCCAACTGACATGCCTCACATTCTAATATCGACACATTACTTAATGAAGGAATAATTAATTGAAACTTTGACAAAGATGGATGACCCAAACTGAAATGTCATTGAAAAGGAAAGATCGTTGCACTCAAAGCTGATGACGAGGTATAACGAGGTTCACTAGGATCCAAGTAATACAACCCATCCTTCTCATGCCCTGAACCAATCATATTATATGTCCTGAGGTCCTATAAAACATAAGAATTAGGAGAAAATTTTATACAACAATTCAACGCCTTTGTCAGTTGGCTCATAGAAAGAAGATTGAAAAGGAAAATCTGGAACATAAAGGCTAAAAGGTAATGATAACGAGTTGGTAGGGTGAAAGACACATTTACCACAAACAGGATGTGAAGTACCATTAGCTAAAACTATATGATGTTTAATAGATTGGATATCAGAAAAGAGAGATGATATACCAAACATATGGGAACTATCTCCAAAATCAATGACCCAAGATGGAGAAGATTGGGCCACACATGCATAGTACCTGAATTGGCCAAGGTTGCAATTGATGTGGATAGAAGAGCAAATTGCAATGTCTGAAGGAGATCGCTAAGCTGAGTAGCGAGTGTATCACGTGAACAAGAATCAAAAGCCACATGTCCAGTTGTAGTACGAGACTGTGGCGGTTATGGGGTATTACCAACTATAACCTGATGTGCATTCTCTAGCTTGCCATATTTCACCCAACAATAAGGCTCAGTGTGATTTGTACCACCACAATGATCATACTTTCGATCACCACGTCCATTAGAACGTCCACTACCATGACCACCACGAGTACCACGAAAACTACCACGCTCTAGTGCTAGAGACCAAAGCAGAAGACTCTACAGGAGGTACAGTGGAGCTTTGTCTCAAGGATGATATCAAGAGTCGAGAATAAGCATTAACAGTTGTTGGTAACTTTTCACTAGCAAGAATTTGATCTTTGAAGTCACGAAGATCTGTGTCTAATGGTGTGTTTTAAAATATTACTCGCAAGTGCACGAATCAATTGTAGTTTAGGTTATGCAAGAACGAGGTCGAACCCAAGGGAATGCTTTAAAGAGAACTTAATTAAACTCAAATTAATCTAAAACTAACCTAGTTTCTCAAAGTTTGTTTGTTGAAGTGATTTTTATACTAAACATGCAATATCGAAATACAAATAATTAAAGCGAGAATAATAGGGAGAAAATACTAAGGTATCAGAATCCACCACCACTAATCCATAAACTTCTAATTATTCCTTTATCAATTCCAATTTTAGAGTAGTAATTTAGAAATCAATCTTATTACTTTCTCAAGATTTAACAATAACGCACTAATGAAATATATTTTCATGAAATAGATTTTCCTTCGCTTTAAAGTGTAAAATTCTAAGCATCCTATGTATGCAATTTAATGGATCACAAAAGATCAAAGATTTTTACTTATAAACTCATCAAATTCAAGCTTGATTAATTGTGATAAGAATTCTTAAATACTATAAATACATGATATTTATAGTGAAATGAATTTAAAACAATTAATACTATGAAGCGAAAATCATAAGCATTTAAACCATACACATGGAAATTGATAAAAGACTAAAAGGAATTTATTTCATAAATGGTGGTTTCATCCTCAACCTTAGTTAAGAATTTAGTTACACATGCTTAAAAAGAAAATAACAAAGTAAGAACAATAAAACCCGGAATTGAAGATAAATTATTCTCCTCTTTGGTGTCCTTCTTGCTCTCCTCCTTCTCCTTCTTCTTCTTCTTCTCCTCCTTCTTCTTCAAGATGTATCCATATTTATAGAGAAATATTGGAATCAAATTACAACTTGTAAAGAGAAATGAAATATTCTTTTCTTTTCTTTTTCATAACTTTCCATCACATTTTGTTCTTTTTCCATGTGCATTTGAATCTTCCAACTTTTATCCATGTGCATTTGATTCATCCAACTTTCATCCATGTGCATTTGATTCATTTATCACTTTACACCTATAAATGAAAGACATAAATGTAAATGTAATTTAATGACATTGAAAATGATTTATTAAACAATTTTATTATATAAATTAAGTTTTGTGCACTTATCATTATTATACTTCTAAATTAATTAAAATAAATAGTTTTACCTACTAACAAATATACATTTGGGGATAAAATATGTATGTAAAATGGACTTATCAAATACCCCCAAACCTATATTTTGCTAGTCCTTGAGCAAAACAAAAAGAAATAAAATTCTAACTACACCATTTTCGCTGGTTGTCTCGATTACATTTAGCATATGCAATAAGCCTTTGAACCCCTAGGTTTCCCCTAGTGGACGAGTTATAGTCTCGTGAGGGTTTCCAGTGATGATACCCACAAACATCTCAATTTTTTATAATCACGCATTCATGCATTCACATACTCATCAACCAAGTCATGATATAATGCACAAGATATTATGGATGCAAATACTCCCATTCACTACCGAACAATAACTAATCTCGAGATTCGTGTCATGAATGGTTCCCACAAAAGTAAAAGATTTCGTTACTTTCTACTCCCAATCCAGACAACCCTCCGTGTTTTTGTGAACATTTTACTATGGTATTTCAATCTTTCTTTTTCTACTTCATTGATCAAATTTTTGCCAAAAAATTATTCCTTCCATCATTCCACTTTTCATCCCTTTTTATCTTTCTAAGCTCCGGACTTTCCAGCGAGAATTTTTAATCCCAACCAACTGGGCCCTAACTTCTTTATTGGGATTTATGCTCATTAGTTTTCTCCCTTTTTTACGCGAACAATGATATTGGTGATACCAAGGTCCGGTTACTCAGATCGAAGAACTACTTTTAGCATTTTATTTTTCAAATTTTTTTTCATTTCATCTATATCAACTCCCCATCTCCCATTTTATTCTGGCAAAATTAATTTCTCAACTACATAGTCAAAGATCAATTGTTTTTCCCATAGTGAATGTGTGCTTGTGCTTATAGGTCAAAGTCGTCCTTTTTGGTTTCAATTTTACTAATCTATTCACCCATGTAAAACCACATCACCTCACTTAGCTCGATCTAATCATTACTCTCATGAATGGAAATATCGCATCACATACTACTCACACATCATAAACACAAACTCAATCAACTTGTAATGCAAAATATTCATGCGTGAAAACAAATTTTTTTTTTCTAAAAAATTTCAAATTTTTTTACTTTTTTTTTTTTCAAAATTAATGAATTACAAAACAACAAATTAGACACTATACCCCCAAACCTAAACTCAACATTGTCCCTAATGTTGGACAAACTCACACTTTGTAAACAAAAAGACAAGAGTGAAAAGGTATCACCTGACTCATGGTAGGTTGATTTGGTCAAACTTGCTATCAAACAACAATGAGTTGTTAGAATTCAAAACAAAAATTAAAAATAAAGTAAAAAATCCTAAAATAGATATGTACAACAAGAGCACATAGGTCAATCCTGATAAACAGGATCACTCAGAAAGATCTCCTCCCCTTCTTGAGAAAGTAACTCTAAAAATGGTTTCAAACGCTGACCGTTAACTTTGAACACATCACCATTTTTTGGATTTTCAATCTCAATGGCTCCATATGGATGAACAATTCGAACAATGAACGGACCAGACCATCGAGATCTCAACTTTCCTGGAAACAAATGCAACCGAGAATTATAAAGCAAGACTTTTTGACCAGGTGTGAAAGTTTTCCTAAGAATACTTTTGTCATGCCTTATTTTCATTTTCTCTTTATAGATTTTTGTACTCTGGTAAGCATCATTCCTAATTTCCTCCAACTCATTCAACTGAAGCTTCCTATGGACTCCTGCTCTGTCAAGGTTAAAGTTGAGTTGTTTAATAGCCCAAAAGGCTTTATGCTCTAACTCAACTGGGAGATGACAAGCTTTGCCATACACCATTCGGTAAGGAGACATTCCAATAGGGTTTTTAAATGCAGTACGGTATGCCCACAGTGCATCACTAAGTCTCAAGGACCAGTCTTTCCTATTTGGGTTAACCGTTTTCTCCAAAATGTGTTTAATCTCTCTATTGGATAACTCAACTTGACCGCTAGTCTGGGGATGATAAGCAAGTGCAATTTTGTGGGTTACACAATATTTTCTCATTAATGCTTCGAAAACCCTATTGCAAAAATGTTTCCCCCCATCACTAATAATAGCACGGGGTGTACCAAAACGTGAAAAGATATTATCTTTCAAAAACTTGACTACCACCTTGTGATCATTAGTTTTACATGCAATTGCCTCAATCCATTTAGACACATAATCAACTGCGACAAGGATGTACAAATTGCCAAACGAATTTGGAAATGGTCCCATGAAATCAATGCCCCAAACATCAAAAACTTCAATAATCAGAATTGGGTTTAAAGGCATCATATTTCGACGTGAAATACTCCCTAACTTTTGACATCGTTCACATGCTAAGCAATAAGAATGACAATCTTTAAAGATTGAGGGCCAGTAAAATCCAGATTGCAATATCTTTGCAGCGGTTCTCTTTGAACTAAAATGACCTCCACATGCATGATCATGACAAAAGGAGATTACATAAGTTTGGTCACAATTGGGGATACATCTTCGAATAATCTGATCAGGACAATACTTGAATAAGTACGGATCATCCCAAAAGAAGTGACGGACCTCAGATAAGAATTTGGATTTATCTTGCTTAGTCCAATGTGAAGGCATTTGACATGTGACAAGATAGTTCACAATGTCGGCAAACCAAGGTGACTCAGATACAACAAAGAGTTGTTCATCAGGGAAAGACTCAAGAATAGGCATGGAGTCTAAGGATGTCTCAAGAATGAGCCTAGACAAGTGATCAGCTACTACATTTTCAGACCCTTTCTTATCTCGAATTTCTAGATCAAACTCTTGTAGCAATAGGATCCATCGAATTAAGCGCGGCTTAGCATCTTTTTTAGAGAAGAGATACCTAAGTGCAGCATGATCTGAGAAAATAAGGACTTTAGACCCTAACAGATAGGACCTAAACTTGTCTAATGCAAACACAACTGCTAACAATTCTTTTTCAGTGGTAGAGTAATTCAGTTGTGCCTCATTTAATGTCTTACTTGCATAATAGATCACATGGGGTAGCCTTTTCACACATTGCCCTAACACAACTCCAACTGCATAATCAGATGCATCGCGCATAATCTCAAAAGGCGCATCCCAACTCGGTGGCTTCATAATAGGTGTTGTGGTCAACAATGTTTTGAGCTTCTCAAAGGCTTTCAGACATTCGTCATCAAAGACAAAAGCAACATCTTTAGCAAGTAAATTGCAAAGTGGTCTGGATATGCTGCTAAAGTTTTTAATGAATCGACGATAAAATCCAGCATGACCTAAGAAAGACCTAATCTCTTTGACCGTACGTGGTGGTGGAAGATTAGAAATTAGATCAACCTTAGCTTTGTCAACCTCTATACCCTTCTTTGAAATAACATGCCCCAAGACAATCCCCTTTTTCACCATAAAATGGCATTTCTCCCAATTTAAGACCAGATTTTTCTCCTCACAACGTGTAAGCACGAGTTTCAAATGAATGAGACATTCATCAAAGGATGAGCCAAACACGGAGAAGTCATCCATAAACACCTCAAGAAAACGTTCTACCATATCAGAAAATATGCTGAGCATACACCGCTGAAAAGTAGCAGGTGCATTGCATAATCCAAATGGCATACGTCTATAGGCAAATGTTCCAAAAGGACAAGTGAATGTGGTTTTCTCCTGATCCTCAGGTGCAATAGGAATTTGGTTATATCCAGAATAACCATCTAGGAAACAGTAGTACTCATGACCGGCTAATCTCTCAAGCATCTGATCAATAAAAGGAAGTGGAAAATGATCTTTCCTAGTGACAGAGTTCAACTTCCTATAATCAATGCACACTCGCCATCCAGTGGTCATTCGGGTCGGTACTAACTCATTGGCATCATTTGTGACTACCGTGATACCTGATTTCTTAGGCACGACCTGAATAGGACTTACCCAAGAACTATCGAAAATAGGATATATGATCCCCACATCTAACAACTTCAAGACTTCTGCCCTAACGACCTCTTTCATGTTAGGGTTAAGTCGTCTTTGCATTTCTCGCGAAGTTTTAGCATTTTTCTCAAGATGGATACGATGCATGCACACAGATGGAGATATGCCCTTAATGTCTGCTATAGTCCACCCAATAGCCGATTTATGCTCCCTAAGGACATTTAAGAGTTTTTCCTCATGTTCTTTATTTAACTCAGAAGCAATGATGACATGAAGACTCTCATTTGGACCTAAGTAGGCATACTTCAGTTCAGAAGGTAAAACTTTCAGATCCAATTTTGGAGGTGACTCAACAGATGAGACATGTTTAGATTCAATTGATGAAAGGGGCTCTACCTTGGCTTTCCAATTCTCAATGTCCATAAAAGGGACAGAATCTAATAAGGTATTCACTTCTTCACAAGCACTATCCAGATCAAAATCATACCCAAAATGATTTAGACATGCCTCTAAAGGATCATCAAAACTTGAATGTTCAAAAGTCTCATGTACTAGACTCTCTATTAGATTCACATCACTCATATCCTCAGATTCTGATGGTTGTCGGCTCACATTAAAAACATTAAGCTCAACAGACATGTTTCCAAATGAAAGTTTCAGGACACCATTCCTACAATTGATTAAAGCATTTGAAGTGGCTAGGAATGGTCGACCAAGGATAACAGGAATTTGGCTATTGGGATTAGCCACAGGTTGAGTGTCTAAGACTATGAAGTCTACTGGAAAGAAGAATTTGTCAACTTGAATTAACACATCCTCAATGATACCGCGAGGTACCTTGACTGAACGATCTGCCAACTGTAGCACTACCTTTGTGGGTTTCAAATCACCAAGACTGAGTTGCTCATACACAGAGTATGGCAACAGATTTACACTCGCACCCAAATCAAGCAAAGCTTGCTCAATTATCTGGTTACCTATTGTACATGAAATTGTAGGACAACCGGGATCCTTGAATTTAGGTGGTGTGCGGTGCTGGATAATTGAGCTTACTTGCTCTGTAAGGAAGGCTTTTTTATACATATTCAATCCACGTTTAACCGTACACAAATCTTTCAGAAACTTAGCATAAAAGGGGACCTGTTGAATTGCATCGAGAAATGGAATATTGATTTTGACTTGTTTGAATATTTCCATAATCTCTTTGTAATGATGCCCCTTCTTAGGCTTTTGGAGTCTTTGAGGAAATGGTGCAGTAGGAACAAAGTTCTTAACTGAAGGTTCTACTAGAGAATTGGGGACAAGATCGGGAATTTGGACTTTTGGGTCAACTTGAGATTCCATTTTGTTTTCCTTTTCTGGTTCATGGTTACCTTTCACAATTTCCCTTCTTGGAATTTTGACTTGATTGTCAACTTGTTTGCCTGACCTTAGGGTTATGATTGACTGGACTTGATCAGTTGGACCAGAGGTCGACTGTTCACTCACATGATATTGACCCTTTGGGTTGGGAATGGGCTGACTTGGAAATTTTCCTTTTTCCCTCTCTCCTACAACAGTGGCTAACTGGCCAATCTGTGTTTCTAATTTAGAAATCGATTGACTAGTTTGTTGCATGAACTGTTGTAATGTATCTTCCAGTGTTGGTTTCCTTGGTTGTTGGGGGACATATGGATGAGAATTTTGGGACATGGAAGGATATGATGCTGGTGGTTGCCTTTGGGATTGCATATGTTGCATACCCGAGTTGTTTTGAGACTGATTTTGACTCCATGAGAAATTAGGATGATTTCTCCAATTGGGGTTGTATGTGTCAGAATAGGGACTGCCAAATGGTTTCTTATAGCCGTTTAGTGCATTAGCTTGTTCAGTTATACACTCATGGAATGATGCTATATAGAGACACGTCTGAGCAGTATGAGATGGACTCTCACAAAGTTGACATGTCTCACTAATAACATGGACTGAAGAACTTTTTCCATTTTTCATCTCTATAGCCTCCACTTTTCTGGTGAGACTAGCTATCCTTGCACTCAAATCAGTTCCCTCACTAACCTCATAGACTCCTCCCTTTTTGGTATCCATAGACATTGGTAAACTTCTTCTCTCAACCCTCCCTGAGTATTCCCAATGTTGGGAACTCTCAGCTAACGCATCTAGAAATTTCCAAGCCTCATTCTCATTCTTAGACATGAAATCTACCCCACCTCGTGACTCAATTAGTTGACGATTTTGAGCTGATAATCCATCATAAAAGAATTCAACTAAGCGCCATTTTTCAAAACCATGATGGGGACACTTAAGTAGCAAATCATTGAATGTTTCCCAACACATGTAAAATTGTTCACCTTCTTTTTGAGCAAATTCCATGATATTTCGGCGAAGGGAATTAGTTCTATGTCTAGGGAAGAATTTGGTGAGGAATTTTTTACAGAGTTCATCCCAAGATTTGATTGATTCTGGTTCCAACGAATATAACCAAGACTTGGCTTTCTCTTTCAAAGAGAACGGGAATAACCTCATCTTAATTGACTCTTCGGGAATATTCTGAAAATTCAAGGTGGAACAAATCTCTAAAAATTCCTTAACATGAAGGTATGGGTCTTCAAAGTTCGAACCTCTAAAAGTCGGCAGTAAATTACTCGCAAGTGCACGAATCAATTGTAGTTTAGGTTATGCAAGAACGAGGTCGAACCCAAGGGAATGCTTTAAAGAGAACTTAATTAAACTCAAATTAATCTAAAACTAACCTAGTTTCTCAAAGTTTGTTTGTTGAAGTGATTTTTATACTAAACATGCAATATCGAAATACAAATAATTAAAGCGAGAATAATAGGGAGAAAATACTAAGGTATCAGAATCCACCACCACTAATCCATAAACTTCTAATTATTCCTTTATCAATTCCAATTTTAGAGTAGTAATTTAGAAATCAATCTTATTACTTTCTCAAGATTTAACAATAACGCACTAATGAAATATATTTTCATGAAATAGATTTTCCTTCGCTTTAAAGTGTAAAATTCTAAGCATCCTATGTATGCAATTTAATGGATCACAAAAGATCAAAGATTTTTACTTATAAACTCATCAAATTCAAGCTTGATTAATTGTGATAAGAATTCTTAAATACTATAAATACATGATATTTATAGTGAAATGAATTTAAAACAATTAATACTATGAAGCGAAGATCATAAGCATTTAAACCATATACATGGAAATTGATAAAAGACTAAAAGGAATTTATTTCATAAATGGTGGTTTCATCCTCAACCTTAGTTAAGAATTTAGTTACACATGCTTAAAAAGAAAATAATAAAGTAAGAACAATAAAACCCGGAATTGAAGATAAATTCTTCTCCTCTTTGGTGTCCTTCTTGCTCTCCTCATTCTCCTTCTTCTTCTTCTTCTCCTCCTTCTTCTTCAAGATGTATCCATATTTATAGAGAAATATTGGAATCAAATTACAACTTGTAAAGAGAAATGAAATATTCTTTTCTTTTCTTTTTCATAACTTTCCATCACATTTTGTTCTTTTTCCATGTGCATTTGAATCTTCCAACTTTTATCCATGTGCATTTGATTCATCCAACTTTCATCCATGTACATTTGATTCATTTATCACTTTACACCTATAAATGAAAGACATAAATGTAAATGTAATTTAATGACATTGAAAATGATTTATTAAACAATTTTATTATATAAATTAAGTTTTGTGCATTTATCATTATTATACTTCTAAATTAATTAAAATAAATAGTTTTACCTACTAACAAATATACATTTGGGGATAAAATATGTATGTAAAATGGACTTATCATCTAAACCGGATAGTAATGAAAAAATCATAAACTCTTCCCAATACTGCTTTTGCTGCTCTAAATTTGTAGTAAATGGTTGATGCTGAAGTAACTGATCCCACAAAATTTTCAGAGTACTATAGTATTCTAACAATGGTTTTCCAAACTGCTTAGTAGCGAAAATCTTCTCATACAACTCATAAACTCGAGAAATATTACTCTGGTGTGAAAACGACTCAGCAATCGAGTCCCATATCTTCTTAGAGGAATCACAAAAAGCAACAATATTAGCAATCTCGGGTTCCATACTATGTCAGAACCATCCCATAACAATACTATCATCACAATCCCAATCTTCGGATTTTTTCTCATCGGAAGAAGGATTTTTAGTCAAGTACTTTAATTTTCTTCGCCCACGTAGAAACACTTGAATGTCATGAGCCCAAGCAAGATAATTAATTCCATTCAATTTTTGTGAGGTAATTGACTTAGGCATGTCATCATCCTTTGTAGGTTGTGGCTTAGCTTCAGTCATGAGTACTTTAACAAGTCAAACAAAAAAAACGAATAGATTATAGATCTGGAATCAACTCACAAACACCCAAGCTTCTTTTCTAAAGTTCAAACGACAACCTTTAAAATAGATTTCCACAAAAAGAACCATCAGCAACAAAAGAAATTCTCAAACACCACCAAACAATTTCCCAAACAGCAACAAAACGGTACCCGAACAGTAGTAAAATATACCAAGTTTTGGAATGATAACAATGAAAAAAAGTTCCCAAACAACAATAAAAAAGTTCCCAAACAGCAGCAACAAAACACCAGGTATTGGGCTGATAACAATGAAAAAACAGCAACAACAACAGCTAAAACATTTGGGTATGGGGCTGAGATTCAAAATTCTCTTAAGAAAACAAAAACACCATTCAAATAGCATCAAAACACATCATAGTACCCATCATAATTAACAGAAAAATAAGGCGAGCATGCTACGACGATTCTAGATTGCGTCAGAATGACGTCAGACTGACATCAACGTTAGGTTTTTTACTGCAACTTCCTATATTGATGGGCAATTGGACTTGAATAAATATTGGTTTTGATTTGGCTCTTATACCAAATTGAAGTTGTAGAATCTAGGGTTTATTGTAAAAGACGAAGAAGAAGAAAGAGAACGTGAGTGAAAAGTGAGAGTTGGATACTTAGGGTTATCCCACACCTCACCTATTTATTATTTTTATGTAGATAAAATTACTTTATTATAATTATTATGTAGATAAAATTACAAGAGTACCCTTAATGAATAAAATAAAATAACAAACTCTAACAACTACCAAATGAAAAGATAACATAATCTAAGTACAAATTATAACACCAAACAAAAACATAACATAATCCAAGTACGAATTACAACACCAAATGATTAGTCAGCGAAATTAAAGCCTATCAAGCCATTCACGCTTTTCCTTCATCGAGAGTAAGAAAGATTCTAGTCATTAATGATTCATCGTGAAACTTTTCAAGGGCCTTAAAATACATATCACTATCAATGGGCCCCATGGCATCTATGATTTCCAAACATTCAGCTACTTTTACTGAGTCTTTATCAACTTGAGATGAGGTTTCAGCCTTAACCAGTGCTTCGGTCTTCTTCTTAAAATACTTACCAAATTCACTCATAGCAAATGATATTGATTTTTGGAAGCTCCCTTTAGTTGATCTTGTAAGTGGTTCAGGAGATCGACTCCTATGGCGAGATGTACCCACTGCTTCACGGGTTTGATTAGGAGTTTCATCACTAATATTTGGGCTTTTATTTAAAGGGTGGGAAAGATTACCACTTGCATATGTATCACCAAACAAGTCGATTGCAACGTTTGTATCATTTTCTCTTAAACCGCTTGGTAAGCTTGACTTGCTGCAATTAAATACTATTATTAATTATTAATGATGTTAAAAACCCACATTTTATTATATATCATATATTCTGACTAACCTTGTACATCTCCTCTCATATTTTATTGTAAAATCATCTTATTACAGTTGCCTTCGCTGTTTTTCACTCGTCGACTGCTATGCTTGAGAGATGTGAGGAGTGTAGTTTTTGGATGAGAGTGTAGAATGACTTGTTTGTGGCATCTTTTAATTTAACGCTTTTATTTTAGGTTAGCTATAGGAAACAAATGGCAAAAACACCTTTTTTTATTTTTTTATTCCTCCTTCCTTTGTAATAAGAGGAAATGTTTCCTCTAACTTAAAAGCAGAAGCAAATTAAAA
Source organism: Cornus suecica (assembly GCA_963922005.1). NCBI lineage: Eukaryota > Viridiplantae > Streptophyta > Magnoliopsida > Cornales > Cornaceae > Cornus > Cornus suecica. The sequence continues at coordinate 74,786,497 of OY998238.1, forward strand.
AACGTGATTTTATTTTTATTTTAAATTTTCATAAAGTAAAAACAGGAAACATGAAACAAAAACGGTTCGTAAACGTGCCCTTATTGCTTGGGAAACCTCACGTGGTTCATATCACTAGGGTTGCACAAAGAACCGAAATAGTTCAAGAACCGAACCGAACCGAACCAAACATGGAACCAATGGATTAGTTCGGTTCAGTTCCGGTTCTAAAAATTAAAAAACCAAATTTTTACGTTCTGCTCTAGTTCTTAACCATGTAGAACCGAACTGATTTTTTTTAAAATTTTTTTTATTAGTATTATATTTTTACTTATATATAGTTTAAAAGTTATCAGTAATCGGATAGATTCATATCTGAAATAGGTTGACAATAAGTTCCATCCCCTATTATGTAAGGATTGAATCAAATTAAATAGAAAGATCCAATAGTTATAAGGTTATAATTTTATGAAATATAATTTTGAAATGGTTACTTCTATTCCACTAATTATGCATTTGATTTTGGGATTGTAATAGTTGAGATTTTTTTATTTAATTTAGTTTATACTTAAATTATGTTTTGATACGTATTTTATTTTTTGTGAAAAGTGATAGTAGGAACCGGAACGGAACCCAAAAATATGATTTGATTCGGTTCGGTTCCTTGCATTAATGGTTCAGTCTCAGTTCTCATATTTTAATGAACCAAAAAATAATGGTTCGGTTCCAGTTTCGAAAAGAGAGATGTTAATTTATACCGTGATTTTGTTGGGTTTTAAATGACTTAATCCTACTTCCCCTTATTAAGGTTTGCCTTAATTTTACTTTGATTCCTTGAAATTTCAAAAAATTTAGTTACAATCTTTCTCATTGACATTCAATACTCACTCAATTTATGGAATTTGTTTACGGCGTTAATACGAAAGAGGTCTAAGTGACATAAAAATCAAATCCAAATATACATAATTGAAATTATTGAAATTCGAGGGAATCAAAATAGAATTAGGGCAAATTTTCAAGAATAAAAATGACACCAATTTTGTTAAATTAAAGTCCTCCAAAGCCCTCAGAGTCTATTGAGACCTAAAGGGTGACACTTCTCCCCTCCTAATTTTTTTTTATTCTTAGAGGTCTTTAATCCTATTCCTCTCTTTTTGTTTTTCCTTTTTATTTTGGCAACTCAGTTAAATTCCTCATTCCACCCCTACCTCATCTGTTCAAGTCTTTTTAAACTGGTACATAGAATAAAAAATTTATACAATCTAAAAATATATATTTAACAAATAATTATAGATAGCATTTATTTTTGTTTTGTAGGGAAGCAAAATGTTATTAATAACTTTAATTGTGATTTGAATTGACACCAAATGTAATACCCTTTAATCTAGTATCTTTCTTATAAGTTATAACTCACTATTATACTTCTCATTTCTTTCCAACACGCCTGGTAGAGCTAGCAAAATGAGACACGACACGGTAATGCGACACGAACATAAATGAGTTCAAGTTATATAAGGGTTGACTCAAACACGATACGGAAATATTAGTGTCAAATTTGGGTCAAACTCGAGTAACTGAACAACCTGTTTGACCAGATTATATTTATATTTATATTTACAACTATATTTTTTTTTTATCTTCTCTAATTGGTCATGAGTTGAAATATATCAAATAGTTGTAATTAGGTCATGTCAAATTCAATTTAATTTTTACTGAAAAATATGTTAAACAATTCATTTCGTGTTGGTCGTGTCAAATTTTAATTTAATATTTATGATAAATAGGTTAAACGGGTATATGAGTTGGGTCGGGTTACCTATTTAAATGATGAGTTGGGATATGATTGAGCATATTTGACATGTATATTAATTAAGTCTTTTCCGACACGAAACCATTTAATGAATTAGAGAGTTCAACCCGACATGCATACGATCCGGGACACAAATTGCCACCCTACTTAGTACCAAAATAAAAATTGAAAAATAGACCAAGTGAGAGATAGTAGTGTGATGTCAGAGAATGAGAACAAGAATGATTTTTCAGTTTTTTGAGTTTGCGAAATCTCCTAGCTGAAAAGTTTAGAAAACAATTTTTGTAAAACAAAAAATCACTAAATATGTATGGTGCTTAAAAATTAAAAACTGAACTACCAACATAACAAATATTGTAAAACTAATTTATTTATTTTATTAATTTTAAAATAATTTTCTACTTATGCAAGAATTTTTAAATTGTAATTAACTAAATTTAAATTAAATTATTAACATATATTTAATTAAATGAATAATGTATATATAGTAAATAAATTAATTACAAAATCATGATGGGTATAAATCATTTATTTTTTTCACACTTCACACTTCACTTAAAATATAAAAATAAATATCTATATATAATAATAAAAATAATAATGGTTAAATTTAAAATTTAATTTATCTCTTTATTTTTATATTTAATTCATAAACTATAGATTTATCATCCCTTAAAGGAGGTTATTTTTTAAAAAAACAAAAGAGAGATAATATATATATATAATAGGGTTAACTTCATTTACACCCCCTCAAGTTTGATTTTACTTCAATCACAGCCTCCTAGGTTTGAGAATCTTCATTTAGACCCCCTCATGGTATGAAATGTCTAAAACACTCTTAAACCAAACACCTCTTAAATCAATTTAATCCCTAAACAAAAAACCATCTTAAATCAATTTAATCTTCAAACCAAACACCCCCCCCCCCCCACCACCACCACCACCACTACCACCACTCGCCATCAGCAGAAGCAGCCGCCATCGCCGTCGCTGCCACCACCAATCGTGCCCCAGCCACAACCCATGTGTGTATATATATGTGTGTATAGATGGTGGGGTGGGGTGGGGGGGGTGGGTGGGGTGGGGGGCGCCAACAGGGGTGGGGTATATGTATGTGTGTATGTACGTGTGTGTATATGTGTGTGTGTCTATGGAGCGGTGTATGTGTATGTGTGCGTGTGAAGTTGGTGATGGTGATGGTGATGGTGGGGATAGGGGTGTTGGTAGTGGGGATGGGGTGTTGGTGGTGGTGTTGGCGGTGGTGGGAGGGGTTGGGGTTTAGATTTTTGGATTTAATTCAAAAAATTAGTTTCCAAAAAAAATATATTTATTTCTAAAAATTAGTTTTCAAAAAAAATAAATATGTGTTTGTAAAAATTAAATATTTAGGGTTGGGGGTTTTTGGATTTAATTTTTATTCACAAATTCAAAAATTTAGTTTCCAAAAAAATTAAATATTTGTTTGTAAAAATTAGTTTTCAAAAACAAATATATACGTGTTTGTTAAAATTAAAAGAATAAACTAGTTTCCAAACACATATTAATTTTTTTATATGAGATTCAAACTTATCAAATATATATATATATATGAGATTCAATTCTTTTTATTATGAATATGTGAAAATTGAATATGTTAGTTCTAATTCATTAATAAATTGAATATGTAAAGTAATTGAATAACTTTTACATATAATAAATTTAATTGATTTAAACTCATAAAAAATATGATTTTTTCATAAATTTATATTAAATTAAATTATAGAATTATGTTTAAATATCATTTTATTTTCATTTTTGTATTTTTAGAAATGGAAGGGGTCAAATTGATAAAAGTTATATCCTTATTTCCAAACACACGTAATTAACACATTGAGGGTAGTTTAGGTATTAAAAAAAATAGGATGATGTCATGCCTGAGAGGGTGAAAATGATATGAATTTTAAAAAATAAGGAGTGTAAATGAAGATTCTCAAACCTGAGAGGGTGTGATTAAAGTAAAAGCAAACATGAGGAAGTGTAAATGAAGTTAACCCAAATTACTTATCTAGATTCGAATCCCTATACAATATTATCATATACTTTCCCAAATTATTCTTCTTCATAAACTTCAAAAAACAATGGGTCCCATAAAAAACTACAACTTTACTACATTTTGAAAGGGTGAAATTGGAAACACAAAAAAGCCAAAAAAACTTAAAATAGTCAAAGTTGGACAACTATGTTGGGACATAGTTAGTATGACTTTGGATTCCATTCCCAAAAGGGAAAATTTTAGGGACCTCCCCTCTTATTTCAACTTTGTCATATACGTCCCATGTGGTTTGCAAAGGTTCGCACATACCTCACCTAGTATTAACTTGCCGTTAAATCATCTAATGAAAGGGTTAAAATTATGTAATTGTCCTTAATTTTTACAGTGAGATTACAAAACTACCCCCATTTATATTTACCCAAATTTGCTTCATTGTTTTGAATTAAGACATTTTGACTAATATATATATATATACACACGTATATATGTATGTATACATGTGTGTCTATAAAGCGAGAGTGGTGGATCAGTTGGTGAAGTAGAGAAGAAACTTTATTAAGTGAATTCAATGTCCAAACCTGCTTCCACTATGTTTGAAAATGTTGTGAACAATAAGAGAAAATATGCACAATACCATTTAGATTTGGGTCAATCTGATTTTCTCCTACATACATGTGCCTCTTGTGGATTCAACTATGCTTCTGGTGATGAGGGGGATGAGAAGCTTCACAATACATTCCACAAGAATTGAAGAATCCTGAAACCCTAGAACCTGTAGTAAAACATGAATCTTCTTCCCTCTTTGATTAGAAATAAAAAAATCCTAGAAATATTCTTCCATCTTCGATAAAAAAGAAACAAATCCTATAACCAATCTTGATTTGTTGAAATGAAGCTTTAATTTACACCAAATACAAGAGAACCCACAACTGACCTCCTTATTCGCTGGCCTTGTAGCTGTATTTCTTCCTCAATTTCTTAGCATGAATGCCCTAAATATTCCCCAAATTGGATATACAGTGACGAACCCAAAAAGCTGCAACAAGAAGTGTTTGTAATGGCTGAGAAGGATGAGTTGAGGGGAAATTTAGTAACTACACATTATTAACGAAGGATAGTAAAGTCATTTAACCCTTAGACCGGTATTTTAGGGATATCATATATTTTTTGCCGATGACGTCAACCATTTTAATAGCCAGTTAGTCATAAGGGAGGTTTGTGGTGACAAAAGTAAACCTCAAGAGATGTATGTGACAAAGTTGAAACAAGAAGGGAGGTCCTGATTTATTGTCAAACCTCAAGGGAGGTACTTGAAAATTTCCCTTCCCAAAATCCTATCTCAAATAGGGCTTGATCCACTAAAACTGGTAAGTCATGAAACAGAGGAGACATTTCTTCTATGGATCCAATGCATCGATTGATAAAGAAAGAAACTATGGGATAACTGGATCCGACCCTGTTTGCTGAGGAGGAGAACGAAGCTCTGTTATAATATTTGTTTTAAATGACCCAAATAGTGTCTATTTTAAGTGGGAGGTTGTTCTCCGTGTTTTGCCTTTAATTCCCAAAACACCCAAAACAACTTTTTATTGTTCTCTAACACTTTGTTTGGAAGTGTGGACTTGTGGGGGATTTGGATTTTGGAGAGGATTTTACTTGTTTGGATGGAATGGAATTCCTGTAAAAAAATAATTCAACAATAGTTTGACTGGAAATTTGGTACGTTTGAGAAATTCGAGCAAAATAGCTCGGATTTAGTGGAATTTGCTTTCTCTTTTTAAACCGTTTCAATATTTTTCGCAAATGCCCCTAACATCTCTCTCTCTATATATAATTATAGCTATATAATATCGTATCTGACTACTAGTACTACTCACAATGTGATTGCTTGTATTGAAGAAAATAGCTAACCCCTAAAAAATGGACTACAATTCTTCATTCTTTCAAAATTATAGCTGTAAGTTTTGTAGTGTGGCACCCCGTATTATTTTCCTTTTTCCTAAAATTATTTTCGATTTAATTTCAGTTATGACGTCACTTGTTCATGACGTTCATGTTATCCTTGGTATTTCGCGTGTAAATTCTTCGCATTTCGTTTTGAAGTCAAGTGGACGACACTACGAGAGTTCTTGTTATCGACTACGCAGTTTTGTTCCGACGTTTAGCATTAGTGCTTCGACTAGATGGTGACACGTTTTATTAGATCGGGCTCGTTAGATGTTCCGACGTTTGGGTTCCTATCCCGGTATATTCAATTGGGATTGTTTACTGGGCGTCCTGTTATTATTTCGGGTTTACGAAATTACGTTTGGGCGTTCCCGATATTTATTGGGATTTATTGTATATATATATTTAATTATAATTTTATATATATTATTTTGGGGTTATTTTGTAATTGTGGATAATTGGAGGGTCACTTTTGCGATTAAGCATATATATGTATATGCATATATATACGCAGATATTTTCTTATCCTTCTTCAAGACGCCAACTCCTTCCTCATCTCTTCTCTTCTCCACGACATAACCCTTTTTCTCCACCATGAACATTAGTTTCTCCATGGCCAGAAATAGAGAGAGAAAAAAAAAGTCGGCGTAGAGAGAGAGAGCGAGGGTTGCTGGTGGTCGCCGACCCAGGAGCTGCAGGAGAGGAGCGACGGTGATGGCGGCTGAGGTAGCTGGAGGCGACGTGGCGGCGCAAGGGCAGAGACACAGGTGGTGGGGCGTTGCAGCAGCGACGGTCAGCACAGTGGTGCAGTTCGCGCGAGCAGGGGCAGTTCGGCCGACAATTTGGATGACTTCCCGACCTCAGTTTGGGATGATTTTCGGAGGGTAGCTTTGTATCGATTCTAGGTACGTCATACTAAAATTTCGTAATTTTCTATTGAGCAGTTTGTCGGGAAATCGCGTTTATAGGTTATAATTTTTGTTTGGGTTATTTTAGATTTAACCAAATTGATTAACCTATTACTAATGGGCTTCATATATATCGTATAGGTTGTCGAGACGGACGTTTCAGTATATTTGAAATATTATTCCGGTGACTTTGATCGGCAGGCTCCATATACGGGCGTAGGTACTGTTCACGGTGGGCCGTTTCGGGCTGTTCTGTAAGCGTACATTCAGGTGGGAAATTTTACTATCACTTTCGTATCGTGGACGTGGTTTGGGTGTGCAAACCCATATTTATTTTAAATATAGATATATTAAATTATGAATTTAAATATCTATAATTGAATTATAATTGAGGCAGGACTTAGAAATTAATTTGATAAATTAATTAAATTATTTTCCTATAAAATTAAATAAATTCCTATTTGAATTGAAAGAGAATAGGTGACTTAGTTCTCTTTTTAATGTGTTAGGGAATACGTGAACGGGAGGGACGTGAAAACTTAGACGTTATGCTAGGTTCCCCTTATGATACGTGGATTATTTGCTTTAAGGGAATTAAGAGCATGTTTAAACTAATAAACTTGTATGCTTGTGAATTAAAGTGTAAGTTGACGAATTGCAAGCATGATTATGTGATATAATTGCTTGTCGTGATTTATTGCTTTATTGTTTTAAAAGCACGTGAAAGAGATTATGAGATTCATGTGGTAACATGTGGATATGTTCATAAATATGATGCATTACATATTTATGTTGAGATATGATTATTTTTGAGGCCCTGGATGCATATTGAGAACATCGTGTGGTGTGCAATCATGGTGTTGATATATGCAGGGTGTGAAATCATGGTGTTGATATATGCGGGGTGTGAAATCATGTGGGGGTGTCTTTGTGTCGAATCGTCGCAACAACTGGCCAAGAGGTGTCTCCCACCTATGGAACTAAAAAGCCAAAAGGTGATATAGAGTTGGTTGCTGCCCCATCGTGGTAGTATGCGCCGCTCTCGAAGTCGCAACTGGGTTGTGCATCCGTTAATAGGGTTGGTTGCTGCCCCATCGTGGTGGTTTGCGCCGCTCTCGAAGTCGCAATTGGGTTGTGCATCCGTTAATAGGGTTGGTTGCTGCCTCATTGTGGTGGTATGTGCCGTTCTCAGCATGGGAGTTGCAAGTAGGGCTCTCGTGCAACCACATTCCTTGTTGAAAGTGAAGTGTCAAAATTCACTTGGGAAGAATCGATGCGGTACTATTTCTCCTTGTAAATGGGTGGAGTGCGTATTCGTTAACCTGTTGGGCAAATGGTGGTATTGAGTCACATTGCATTGTACAACATTTATGTGATTTCATTTGACATGTATATGTGATATTATTACATGTGGATTGTTGGAGCAGGTTATTATGTGTTATTATTGCTTGTGAATTTTGGAACATGTTAAGTATGAAAATTGCAAATAAATTCATATATTTATAAAATGCTTAGCTCATAATGATTAATGTGAAAGAAATTGATTACATGCGGTAATTAATAAAGTATAATGAAATTTATATTTTTATACTTGCGATTATATACTTTTGTACTCTTGGGGGAGGTTAAGTATATTGGCATAGTGACTTCTTTGGAGATTTGAGGTCAGTGATTGATTCTAGTATCAATTGAGATTTGAGGCCTTAAGAAGGCGGGCGATAGTCTTATGGTTTTGGTTGGTTGCATATTACTGACCCTTGATGTTTATTTCCCACTTAGAGGGATGTATCATTTATCGTACTTTTGAGGTTTTGAGTGTGGTTAGACGAGGTTGTGATTGAACCTGTCTGGTTGAATGACAATGGTCTCTTGATTCTGTTAGTAATCCAGAGAGTTAGTATCGAACGTGAAATTGAGGTTATAATGAATTGGAAGAGGTATTGATTGAAACTAGTTAGTTCCGTGGTATCGGCCACTAGTTTTCCCTTTTTATGATATTAATGGGTCTAAGTGATTTTATTAAGTACTCGAGGTACTGTAGCTTGACAGTCTTGGTTCTAGTGCTTAGTTCATGCTCCTAAGCATTTCTTCTACTGTATTCTGTATACTAGTACATGTCTTTGACTCATATGTCACTCCTTGAGTCGTCGGTTACGGCGTGGTGCCGAACCTCTTTCTTGTGTTGTCATTTATTTTGTGGAGTTGGAAACGGATGGTTGTGTTCCGTGAGTCCAACGTATTGTTCTTCCTTCATTGTCCTCATGGACATTATAGGAATCCTTGGAGTTATAGTCACTCTTATCTGGCTGTATATCGAAAACAGATTTTTTTCAAAGTTTTGGAAACAAACTCATTGTTTTTAAAAGGAAAAACCCGTTTTCGCCTACCCTCGTAGCCAAGACAGGCGAACGACGGAGACTGGGGGCAAGACGGTCATTTTTACTATGTGGTTTCTTAAAGGAAAACTATTTTATTACTTTTCTCGAGATTCTGAGATTTCGAGACCCCTTTCTCAATATCTCATCCTGTAGAGTTTTAAAAAGGTGGTTTCTTGTTTCGCATTTGTTTCGGATCATTTCTACGTCTCGGATATGAGGATTGGTGTTGTTCAATGCATACATATAGTGTTGCCTTTCACTTCTTCTTTGTTGTTGACGTCACCACCTAGGTGATTTGAGTTGTTACACATGTTAGGGGCATGGACGCCGAATGGATTGGTTTATTTGGTCTAGGTGTCCTACCTAAACACTTGTGGTGTTTTAACCTTGACGTTGTTGTCTTGGTTATCCGTTGGTTTAGCATTGGGACTTCTTTTCCCTTGCTTTGGTTCTTTGACTCTTATGTGGTTGTCATGAGAGTAGTGTTCAGGTACTCTTCGGGGTTCGACCGTTTAGCGTTCCTTATCCATAGAGAGAGTGTTGGTGATTTATTGACCTTGTTGGAGGTAGTATTTTGAGATTTTCATATAGTGATATGATGAGGTGATTCCATCCTTGAGGTATAGATTTGCTCTATGAATGAGATGATGTTTCGTATATATATATATATATATATATTGTACATATATATATATAGATGACGGTTGTGTTAGTACGTAAGGACGTGAGTGATTTTCCTCTTGTGTTCTCGGGGAGTGAGTTATGAGTATTCCTTGGTACTAGTTGTGGATTTGACTCTTGTGGACATTAGAGATGAGTGTGTTTTTCCTCTGTTTGGACCTTTTGGTTAGCGTTGTGAGCACTTGATGATTTCTTAGATTGGACCTGGGTGTCGTGTATCTAGGGTACATGGGTGAGAGTAGTGTAGACTATCGGTGTTGGTACTTGGAGTACGAGTCTTAGTCGTACCTTATGGTTTCATTTTGTGTACTTATATATATATATATATGTATATATATATATATATGTATATATATCCCCTATATACTTACGTACGACAGTATATGAGCGCGTGCCTTGGATTTTCGTGGATGGGTTATGTTGTGGGCTATATATCTCACTGGATGGTTTAGCATTACCTAAACTATCAGAGGATGTGGTAGTTAGAATATTATTTTTCCCACTGAGCTTATTTGCTCACAGGGGTATTTCATCGCCCCCTTGTATTCCCACACCAGGTTGCAGGAAATGTTGCGGTTACGAACAACATACGGTGCAATGACAGTTCCCTTTTGTTTTTTTTTTGTTACAGGTTTGGAGTTGCGCAGGGTGATGCGGTTACGGTTGCAGCGCGACTAGTTTGGGGACGATAGTTATTTGCTATCAGTTTCTTTACCCATTTTGTATGGGATTGTTATATATTTCTCTTGGGATCCAGTCTGTTGGCAGATCCCTATTGGTGTATCTTTTATTTCTTGTATTTATTATTTCAGGATGATATTGTATCTATTCTGCACTGCCAGGTGTATTTCTGTATTCTTATTCGAGCATTTGTGGCTTTGTTGGTTATAGAGGGTTGTGTAGGGGTAGCGGTGTTTTTTTCCACTATCTCGGCCCTAGTAGGATTGATGAATGTTGGGCCTGTGAGCCATGGATATTATCGAACTGTTATTGGCAAGTTATTTTATTGTGGTTGTGTATCCGGTTGTTCCATTTACAAACGGAACTCTGCCGGATTTTCGTTAGATTCCGCTACTTTGTCTTATCATTCATTTGGGTATGAAATATACCATTGTCGTCATTATTCCATACATTTTCATGGTTGATGATATCTTAGTTGGTCGTTCGTATTAAGGATCACATCATGGATTCCTTGGATGTCCCGATTCGGGAGTCTTAGGAATTTAGGGGCGTGTCTGTTGGTATCAGAGGATACTATTGAGTTTCTAGTATTCGATTAGGCATGGAGTATATTTTTTTATTGTTATCCAATGTATTTTTCTTGTTATTGTTGGCTCTAGTGGTCGTTTGACTGACGTCATCCCTTAGAAATTCGTTGATTCTCTATATTAGAGTTTCGGGAATTTTAGGGGCGTGACAACATGATATCAGAGCATGATTGCTGAAGGTCATTTGTCGTAGGGGTGAAATGACATTTTTACCCTTTTGTGGGTGCTTAATGACTGAAGGTCATTTGTTCTCGTTTTTATTTTACTTCTGCATTCACTCCCTTAGCTCTTAGGCTCGGGTTTCGGAGTCCTAGGAATTCGGGGCGTGACATGTAGTCTATACATACATATAATATATATACATATTTATTTATATATGTTGACATGATTAATACACTTTTATTTCATCTAATTCGTGCTTTGTCTTTCAATTTCTAGGGTTTGTAAAAATCTGATCGTGTTTGTTTACCGACTGTTTTCTGCATCACAGTCTTGATATCTATAAGTCTTGTATAATTATTTTTCATATATATATATATATATATATATATATATATATATATATATTGAATAGAAACCTTATCTTCGCGTTTTTTTTTTCCAGATTTGTTATTGGTTTTACTCATATAATGAAAATCGGATTAGGGTTTTGATTTTTGATATTTTATTTGTTAATTTTGGTACCTGGGTTCTTTCGTTGATCAAATTGGGCCTTTTTGTTTTGGACTATTGAATTTGATTTTGTTTTTCATTTTTTGTTATATGTTGTTGGCTGAATTGTTGAATTTCATATTTTGATTGTTTAGATATGAATTTTGATTCATCAATATTTATTCCGCATGAATTAGTGTTTAATCTGGGTTTTTTTTGGAAATTATATTCAAAATTATAGCTGGTTTTTGCACAAACTAGGTATAGGTGTGTATACATTTTGGGCCTGTTTGGTAGAACTGTGTTTGTGTTTGTATTTGTGTTGAAATAAACAAAAACACATTTTTTTTTGTTTTTGTTTATTCATCCAAAAACATAAGTATGTTTGGTAGGGATGTTTTTTGTGTCGAAATTGAAAAATTAAAAATCAATAAACACGTTTGGCAAAGCCCTATTTTTCATAACAGAAACAGAAAAACATGTTTGACATAGCCCTGTTTTCATAACAGAAACAGAAAAACATGTTTGACAGAGTCTGTTTATTCTGAATTTCAGAGAACAGAAACAGAAAAACACGTTTGGTGACTTCAAATGTATTTTTTTTGTTTTTTCAAAATACAAAAATTAATGATGTCCAATCTTTGGTAATTGAAAGACACTTCTTTACTAAATATCTTCTATGACAAGTTGGTATTATTCATCATGAACACTTTTGAAAATGAAAAAATTTCGGCAGCACCTCCCCATAAAAATGACAAGTCCAAATTTTTTTTTCCACTTGATAGCAAGAATTATCACAAGATATACTAAAAAATAATTATCACAAGACATATCCAAGACATTGTCCTCCAACATATCCCATTATGGAGATGAAAATTCAATAATTTTTTACAATCATTCAGTATATACCCATATCTGAATATATTTATTACATGGCCGAATAAAAAACGAGTAAATGAAATATCATTAGTTAATTACAATAACAATAACCACAAGAAGTACGATAAAACACATAAGAAAGAATAAACAGCTTAGACAAATACAACCACCATATATAATGTACTTCTGTTGATATTGTTCATGTTGAATAACAACTACTACGTTGTCCAAATCATTGTCCTCCTGCTGTTCAACCTGCTGTCTAATTCCTTGAAATCCCGCGGGGATATCATCAAACCATATAAAACTATTACAGTGTTTCTACAATTTCAAAACATATAAAATAATTATAATTACTTCGAATCAACTATTTTGTTAATCCCTTCGTATTAGAAATCATACCTTCCATTTTGGACATCTATAAAAGTAGCGTCCCTCGTTTTGTATTGTCCCAGCCCAATAAAAAATCATAGGACCCATGCCACAACAACATGAAGGGTCGTGCCCCAAATCCTAATACATTTCTATTTTGAAATCACAAAAGTAGTAATAGTAAGTTAGAAAATAATAGAACTTGACATAAATATTAGCTATTACAGTTATCAAGAACTTAGATAATATAAGTTATTACAATAATTCATAATTTAGATAATATAAGTTATTACAGTCATCCAAATTAAAGATAGAAAAGTCATAACACATACACCTAAACAGTTATTCAAAATGAGATAAATAAAACATCTATCGTTCGGCCCAAATTAAGTCAGCTATTGTATCGCGAACTGCATTCATTGTACCCCTCATAGGCGTAACATTTTCAGGTGCATGATTGTCATCTCCATCATCATCCTCATTCCCTTCACCTGAGATCTCACCCGATGTACCGTCAAATATAACATCTGTCTGTCCGTGCATCCTAATGAAATTGTGCAGTGCAGAATAAGCTATTACAATGTCAACCTGTGTAGAAAACTTGTAGCAAGGCATCTGCTTAAGAATTGGAAATTGCATCTTCAACATACCAAAATATCTTTCAATCACATTATGTAATGAAGAATGCTTGAAATTATACAATTCCGTACGGCCGCGAACACGATTACCTCTAGTACGAAATTCAGCCAAATGATATGTTTGACCTCGTATAAAGCTAGAAATCCCGGTTGATTGGCATACCCAGAATCAACCAAATAATACTTCCCTGGTAAACATAAAATATGTTATAGAATGAACTTAGGAAAACATGTTAAAAAAAATCATGGAGCAATTATATTTTTGTTAATATATACTTTCAGGAGCCATGGGAAAGTCTAAATCCTCCCGTGCAAGACACTCATTCAAAATTCTTGAATCATTGGTTGTCCTTTCCCATCCACTTATGACGTACATGAATTTCATGTCAAATGAACAGACAACCATCACATTCTAAGAACAAAACCCTTTCCTACCCCTGTATCGAACTTGTTTACTTGCTTCGATATGGGCATCGACATGGGTGTCGTCTATTGCACCCACGCAATTTTCAAAGAAAGGAAAATACTTTGTATTCGCCAAGATTTCAGGTGGCATGACATTGAAGTTAGGAGGAACAATTATTTCAGTTGCAAGAACTCCAATAACATCTAAAACAGGGTGAAAGTGAGTGAATATAGTCCATGTTGAGTGTTGAAATCGTTCATCTACCAACCGATTCCTAGAATTATGGCTCAAAGTTAGGAGGAATATAGCTAAATGTTCTTGTGTCATTAACCATTTGGAGTCACTTAACCCTAATCCCTTCAATCGCTCACATAAATTTTCAAAGGCATTAGGGTTTATCCTCAAATTTTCATAACACCTAGTCTCATTCCCGCGGATTAACTCAGTAACATATTGTTGACCACGTAAAGCCGAAGTCCTACACGGCATATTGTTTCTCTATGTCCTATATTATTGCAATACCTGACATACTGCAGCGAGGCAAGAATTTTCATCTGAATCATCAACAAGTGATTCAAGAACAATGTTGACGATGTCCTGTAACATACGACCATCATTACTCATGGCGCAGAATAGGACTGACGATGTCCTGATACAATATTAAAGCAAATATTCAACAGGTTTTCAGGCCTTGCAGAAAAATGATAAAACTATAGTTCATCATGAAGCACAACTTATTCTTGGTACAATACAAAATAGTTTGACTCTTTGACCAAAACATAAACATCCAATTTAAAGATAGGCATAACATAACAATCATCCACATTTAGTTTTACAATCATCCAATATTTAAAAATACACACACAATCCTCCAAATTTAAAAGTACATGCACAACTATAGATTCATCACCCATGCCACTTTCCTCTCATCTGAAAGCTTAAGAAAGAAACGTCAGAAAATTTCAGAATTCTCAAACTTATCAATAGCCTTAGCAAAATTGGCATCATCCACTTCTACTAGCTTCCCTAATATATCAGCACATTGTTCAAAGTGTTGGTAAGTATTGTCAATTTTAGTTGGTGAGATAGTCTCATAGCTGTTTGCACTGCGGGGAGTTTTAGGAGTTGAGTTTTGCCCTTTTTCATAGGCGGATACAACACTACCCACGCTTTGACTTACGGTCTGAACCTTAGCAGCACTAGTATCTTTAATAACAGCTATTAAATCATAAATTGCCTTTGACATTGGATCATGCTTCTTTTTCTTTCGGGCATGGACTGGTTCAGAAGTATTGACCACATCATCCTCATCATCAATATCTATGTCACACATGAACACAAGACGAGGACCCTGGAAATGATGAGGGTAACCTAGTAGAAGGTCGGACGTGTTCACCAGTGGTTTTAGTACCTCCCACTAAGAGAGTCATTTGCCTATAGTAAACATAAGGCTTACCCTGGAATTTTTCCTTGCAACCCTTGTGCACCTACAACATAATATAAACCGTCTATTTTAGTAAATGATATTACTAAATTGTAATCTCAACTTCTAAAACTATATTCAAGAATACTAACCTGATCCAACCTATCCCATTGTTCAGACTCCATAGTCACCATATTCGTCGCCTCATTAAAGCCAACTCATGTTGCCTTTTTGACATTTAGAAACAAACGGTGGTCTTTTTTCAGACTTTGCCATTTGTTCCTAATCATAGCAGGAGTATACCTAGATCCAAGTTTGACTTTAACACCTTCACGAATATGGGACAACCCAATTTTTATGAAAGATCCTTCTGTCTTATAACCCAGCTTGACTTGTTCCTTCATCAAACTGAACAATATATCAAGTCGCCCTTTTCCCCAAATGCGAAGATGATCTACCTCCTCATTCATGTTAGTGGTATCCATCTAAATTTTCAATAAGACATATTGCGAGTCCATCACTAATAAATATTAGAAGGTAATCAGATACCAATTGATAATACCATTGAGTACAAACTGACAATATTTTAAATTATCAGGCATAACTAAAAATATAGGCATTCCAAAAATGCAAAACAATTCGAAGGATATACTCTACAATCAAATTGATGAGACATAATGTCACTAAAAATTCTAAGTGATCCATTGGACCATATCACTTTATGTTCAGTAGTTAAATATAGACTTATTTTCTCCATTGATGCAGTCTGCAAGCAAGGAGAAACACAAATTAAAGAGTCAATATAAACTTCACAATGAAGAAAACAAATGCAATTATAGCCTGAAGGCGCGTTTTTGACGTTTACATTCAGGTATTTTGAAATTACAATGCACAAAAGAGCAATGAAAAATATGAAACAAATGATAAAATAAGATTCACAAATTAAGGGTAAAACAAGACTGAGTAGCCATGTTTATGCAACTATCAGACCAATACTAAATACCAATTTTCTAGTCTTGGACTAGTAATATCTTTAGTCCATTACATAGAGAAGTTGAAAATCTAATCAATCACTTACAACACACTTGTCTAAAAGGTAAATGTTTTTGAAAAATAAGATGCTAGAATCAGTTTTCTATATTTAAAAACTTAAAGAGTGAATTTGTTGGATGTTTGTTTTACCATGAATAAGAAGCAGATACAATTTGTCAAAATGTGAATTAGACTAGAGAATACGTGCAGTGATTTAAAACTGCCTGCAGGCGCAGGGCATTCTGATGAAAGGTTTACAAGACAGTTCCTTCTGATCTGCTAAATAACAAAAAGGCACTTGCCATATTAGAAGCCCAAGAGCATGAAGTACATTCGAAGTCAATAAAAATCAAAGAACAATACATTAAAAATGGTTTAAGCTGCATTGATGTTCATCATTAGGATTCTTATCAGCCCTGAACAACAACAGAAGAACAAAAGGGAAAATATACAGTTACCACTCCTATCTTTATTCTTATAAACAAGACATTCTAGTATATAATACGACAATGATTTCAATAATCTAAATTTTGTATGTTGGCATGGAATAATAAAGGAGGAAATATGCAAACTTACAGGATCAAAGTCTTCTCTTAGCACACCTCTACTTGGAGAAGCCTTTTTCACTTCAGCAATTAATCCAGGCAATCCAGTGCTTAAGTTTACTGCCCTAAGAGCACCAATAAAATCTCTAGGAGGAGGAGCACTCTCTAGACCTTTCTTCAGCGAATAAAGAGGTTTTCTCTCTTTAAGCTAAAAAAAGAAGAAAAGAAGAAAATAAAATTATATGAGCATCAATTAATCAATATCCAAGAGTAGAAAAACCATATTCGTATCCAAGTAATAGAGTACCTGCGTGACTTCCTTATCCTTATTCCAAACAATTTACTGACCTCAGAAGAACCCTAAACCCCCAAAAATTATAACCACAGACACACACATACAGAATTTGACCTCACAGACACACACACACATGTAACCAGAAACACACACACACACATGCACACATATAACCCTTATTTTCTTAGAGAAAAAATGCTCAAATTGAGGTCGAAAAACACAATCAAAACAGATATGGGGGAAGAAGGGAGAGGATAAACACAAAAAACATGAAAAGAAAGCAAATCTTAGTTCAAATCAACAAGGAAATTGCACTCCAATAGAAACCCTAGTCGTCGCCTCTCTTTTGTCAAAGCCTAGATTGTGTGAATTGATGATGGTGTTCACGATTTCATGGTCGGTAAAGTGGGTGATGTGAAGAATCGCGTATGAGAGAAGAGTGTGTGGCTTTGACAAACCCTAGAATCGCCTTATTTGTTGTATTGGTCTCAAATGATTTTTTTGTTTACAAGCTTGTTTATTCAAGTGTTTATTCAGATTTAAGTTAGGCAAGTGGGTACAGTACAAACATGCCTAATAAACACCAAATTCATGTTTATTGAATATGCCTAAAATTTGGGTAAGTGGGTAAAGTGTTTTTTAACTGTTCAACCAGCACATGGGACAAAAACACTTAAACCAAACAAGCTTTATAAACAAAAAAACATAAACAGACACAAAAACAGGCCTACCAAACAGGCTCTTAGTATTCTAATAAAATTAAGTTTTAAGTTTATATACAATGTTCCTATTAGAATTTGATAATTGACATTAGGTATTAGAGATGTAGTTAATTAAAATTATGTTTTAGAGATAGAGTTAAATTATAACTACATATACTGACTAAAATATAATTTAGGATTAAAATTAGGGACTGAAATTATTTACAGTGTTACTACACTATTAAAAAATATAGTTGGATTGTATATGTACTTCGTTATTATTCAATTGTTTTATATTATGCTACTTATTTTGATTAAATTATGTAGATTGATAATACAAAAGAACTAAAACAATTAAGGCAAATGGTGATTGTAGTTGTGGGCGCTTGTGTTGCCCATCTAATGACATTATTGTCATATTATCAACATGGAAGCTATTTAAGTAGATCAATTGGAGAAAATGCTGGAGATAGAGAAGAAGTTCAAAGAAATCTAATGAAATAGATAATGAACAATGAAAGAAGTCGTGATATTTTATGTATGGGGCCAAGTACATTTTGTAAACTAGTTCAGATTCTTCGAGGAACTAGACGTCTTACAGATAACGCACATAGTTGCATCGAGGAGCAGGTGGCGAAGTTCCTTCACATCCTAGCTCATAATGTCAGAAATCGCACAATTAGATTCTTTTTCCGTCGATCAATTGATACGATTATTCGTCATTTTCACAAGGTTTTGAGGGCTATAATATCATGGGAAGATCAATTTCTTATCCAACCGAACGAAACAAAAATTCCTTTAGAAATAAAAATAGCAATAGATTCTATTCGTACTTCCAGGTAATTTTTTATTTATTTAAAATATGTTTAAGGTTAAATTATTTTAATTTAAAAATTTTAATACATTTGTATGATAAGATTGTGTTGGAGTTATTGATGGAACACACATTCGTGTAAAAGTTCCAAAAAAAGATGTGGCCATATTTAGAGGAAGAAAAGATTTTCCAACACAAAATATCTTGGCGGCTTGCAGCTTTGACCTAAAATTTACCTATGTTTTACCTGGGTGGGAAGGGTCAGCAACCGACTCAAAAATTTTAGATAATGCATTAACCAGAGAAGACAAGTTAAAAGTTCCCGAAGGTAGATTAATTACTATTTTTGTTTTTGTTACATAATCAATATGAGTAAGTAATTCAAATTATTTGTTTTAGGAAAATACTATCTAGTTGACGCAGGATATGCATTGAAATCCAAATTCATTGCTCCTTATCGAGGAACACGCTATCACTTAAATTGTACTGAACCACACTATGACTTTGAGAGACAGACTAAAATTCTGACTTTGAGAGACAGACCAGAGACACCCAAAGAAATATTCAATCACATACATGTTTCTGTACGTAATGCGATTGAAAGGGTATTCAAAATAGTAAAAAAGAGATTTCCTATTTTAGGTAGTAGTACTGAACCACACTATGACTTTGGGAGACAGACTAAAATTGTACTTGTTTGTTGCATATTACATAATTTTCTTATGGGGGTAGAACCAAATGAGAGACTTATTGCAGAAGTTGATCAAGATCTTTTGAATGAGGAAGTTGAATATGCACAAGAACATTTACATATAGATGCGTCTGAAGATGGTAGGCAAGGATCAAATAAAAGAAATCTCATAGCTGCAAATATGTGGAGTAATTATTTATCTAGTAGGGGTTGATTTAAATGTAATTTCATGGTCTTATGGATGTATGGTAAAAATATAATTCTTTTTTACTAATGTGACTTCTTGTTTATTTTATTTTGGTTGATAGTATGATAATTGATGGTTATTGCTTGACATTAATATTTTCAATTAATTAGAGTATTTTTTTCGTTATTGTTAATTATGTGAGCTTATAAATAATAATGTTTTCTTAACAGTTTAAACAATGAATGTACAAGAAGGGGATAAGAAAACAACTGGAAATGGATATTTGTCGTGGACAATGGAAATGGATTTGTATCTTCTC
Source organism: Cornus suecica (assembly GCA_963922005.1). Lineage (NCBI taxonomy): Eukaryota > Viridiplantae > Streptophyta > Magnoliopsida > Cornales > Cornaceae > Cornus > Cornus suecica. The sequence goes on from OY998238.1 coordinate 74,806,453, forward strand.
GAACTGCTACACGAACAAAATTGCAAGGACATAAGCCAGATAGAAATTCCAGTGCTTCTTCTTATACTACTGTTGTTAATGCGATTAGTTCAAAATTTCATCTAATGATAAATAAGGATAACGTGCAGAATCGACTTAAGACTCTAAAACGAAAGATGGACATTGCTTTAGAAGTTTTTAAACGAGGTAGTGGATTTGTTTGGAATGACGTGACAGAACAAATTGACGCTACAAATTCCTTGTGGGATACTTTAATTCTAGTAAGTGTTAATGTAGATTTATTTTAAAATATATATTGATAAATTACTTATAATTATTATATTATTAATTTCTAACATTAAATTTTAATTTGTGAACATTTTTATATTTACAGTCATATCCTGATGCAAAAAGAGTGTGCAATGTATCACTTCCATGCCTTAATCTACTTTGTGAACTTTTTGAAAAAGATCAAGCCATGGGGGGAGGAGCTGAAAGTGCAAAGGAAAAGAATCTTCGTTGGGCGAATGAAGAAAATGTGCGTCGTTTTGAAAATCAAGGAAAGATAATTGAGGATATTGACGACTTATTGGCTAGAAATGAAATTGATCTTGAGAATTTTGAAGATGAAAATACAAGTCAACAATCTGTTTGTGCTCAAATGCCATAAGCATCGACATCTTCCTTAAAGGGTAATGAGAAAAAAATGACTAAAACGGATGAGCTTGCCAACCATATGAGTTATATTAGAGACTTGATGAACAAAATTGCTGGTGCTCTTGATAAAGCTAATGACGTGGCTGAGAAAGGCATGCGTTGATTTTATTCAAGAGAAGAAGTGTTTTCAGAGTTACAGAAGATATGGAGGGAATTGACAATAATTTCTTATTTGCTACCTATGATTTTCTCATTTCAAACCCCACGGCTACTGAAGAATTTTTTGGATGCCCAATTGATATGATTAAAATTGGTTGTCGTGGAAAATGAACTCCTAGAAGGAATTTTGTTACTTGTTTTTATTTTATTATATCGCAATAGCATGTTTAGAGAAATAAGGTATTTAGAAAATTGAAAGTTTGAGCATAGACTTATTTATGTTATTTTTGTGCAGACCTTCTAGAATTAAGTTGCGTTTTACTCTTGTTTTAATAAATCACTGATTAAATAAAAAGTATTATCTATATTTCTATTTGATTCGTTTCACATATTGTGCATATTATTCAAAATGAATAAAATATGCATTTATTCATTTATAGATGGCTAAATTATTAAATTTTACTAAAGTTGTTTTACTTTTATTTTTATTAATCTATCTATTCTCTCTTTTTAATTTATAGGTGCTTTATAGATTTTCATAAATAAAAGACTATAATAGTATATTGTTAAAAAGAATTAAAATTAAAATAGTATTAATCACTATTATTATTACAAGTTATTTTAGTGTATTATTTTTCAATCCTAGATCAAAATTTATATTAAATGTTTTATTTTACAACTGTACATGTAATAATAGGGGCAATATAATAAAAATGAAAGAATATTTTCAATACTTATTACCATCCAAGCACATAAAAAGAATTATGTTTCACTTAAATTACTTTTTAATCCAAAGACACACGTATGAAATTCAATTCCAATTCCAAATCCCAAATAACTTAGGCCCTGTTTGGTAGGTGGTCTGGTCCCATGTGGTCTGGTCTGGTCTTGCGTTTTATGGGACCAGACCGTGTTTGGTAGCATTGGTCCCAAATTTTTGGTTAGACCAAGTAAGACCAAATGAGACCAAAATGGCCTCATTTCAGATAAAAAAAAAAGGTGGTTCCTGGTGGTCCGGTCTGGTCTTATTAATAAAATATATTCATAAATAATTAAAAATGAATAAATAATAATAAAAAATTAATAATAATAATAATAAATTAAATAAAACATATTTTAAAAATAAAATATAAATAATAAATAATAAACAAAATGAAAAAAATAATACCTAATAATAATTAAAAAATGAATAAATAATAAAATATATTTATAAATAATTAAAAATGAATAATTAATAATATAAATAAAAAATTAAATAAAACATAATAATAATAAAAAATGAATACAATAATAATAAATAAATATAATAATAATAATAATAAATAGACTAAATAATAAATAAAAAAATTTAATAAAAAAAATAATAAATTACATAAAACATATTTAAAAATATAATAAAAATAATTAATAATAAACAAAATGAAATAAATAATAATAATAAATAAATATAATAATAAATAATAAATAGATATAATAATAAATAAATAATAAGTAAATATGATAATGAATAAATACTTCATAATAATAATAATAAATGAGTATAATAATAATAAATTAATAAAATATATTTTTAAATAATTAAAAAATGAATAAATAATTTATAAATAAAATGAATTAAATAATGAAATAATAATAAATAAATAGAATATATTTATAAATTAATATATAAATTAATAAATAATAATTTAATAATATAAATAATAACATATATTATAAAGTGAAGAAATAATAAATAAATAAATAAATAATACATAAATAAATATTATAATAAATAATAAATAAATAGTAAGACCAGACCGCTTACCAAACAGACTTTTTCAGATCAGATTAGACCAGACCAGACCGGACCAGACCAGACCGGACCAAACCAGACCGGACCAGACCAGAAAGACCGCCTGCCAAACATGGCCTTATTCTATAAAAACTGTTTTCTCAATACACTACCGAGTGAATTTTTCTACACAATTTCCAGTTCTCTCCCTCTTTCAAGACTGGTCACAGTTCCAAGTTTCAAAAGCGCCCAACAATGGCAGCCTCTTCCCACATTACTATCAGATCATTCAAACCCCAACAATTCCTCTCCCAATCTGTATCCAAACGCTCCCCTAGATTGGCTACAATCCGCTGCTCCGCAACCTCACCCTCCAAACGCTACTCCATCACTCTGCTTCCCGGCGATGGTATTGGTCCCGAAGTCATTTCCGTCGCCAAGGACGTCCTCAAGCTCGCTGGTTCTCTCGACGGTACTTTATCTCCCTTTTTCTCAATACCCATTTCTTATTTTCCGTTTGGTTACTGAGAAAGCAAAGGATAAGCGAAAGAAAGTTGATTGAAGTATCTTGCATCTTTTGAGGCCATAAATGATCCAAAATTTTCAAAATTTTGATTTTTTTTATTCGTCCTGTGTTTGTGGCAATATTGTTCTGGCTCTATATGAAAACCCATTTAAGTTTCCTGTTCGGTTACCGAGAAAGCATTGGGAAACAGCAGAAATTGGCTTCTTATTTTGTTTTCTGAGGTCATAAATGATTGGAATTTTTGAGATTGATAATTTAGATTATTTTACTTATAAAGCGCTTCATCACTAAGAAAGGTTGATAATTTTAACGGTTTAGGGTTTAACACTAATGTGTCATTGGATTGTTTTAGGCATTGAATTTGGTTTCAAGGAGATGCCTGTGGGAGGTTCTGCCTTAGATTTGGCTGGAGTTCCATTACCAGAGGAAACCCTTTTGGCTGCCAAGCAGTCTGATGCTGTTCTTCTTGGAGCAATTGGAGGGTGATTATATTGAGTTGTTTCCCACAACATTTGTTTTATATAATTAGACGATTTTGCTATGAGAGTGTTTATATTTGATTATTATTTTTCTTTATAAGGTATAAATGGGATAATAATGAAAAACATTTGAAGCCTGAGACTGGATTGCTTCAGCTTAGGGAGGGTCTTAAGGTCTTCGCAAATTTGAGGCCAGCTTCTGTTCTGCCACAGGTCATCATTTGCTATTACTTAAATGCATGCCAACTTGTTTTTTTATTTTTTGAAAGGAAATGCATGCCAACTTCAAATTTTTAATTCACATCAAATATTGGTGTTTTGCTAATAAAGAGTGATTCGAACTAAGGTCATTTTCCATTGGTTTTCTTTTCTATGTTATTTCATAATTAAAAATGAGAATATCAATAGCTTACATATATATGACATGATAGAAGGGCTTACTCTGAATATCTGGTGGATGATAAAGGCATATAGAGTTGTTTAGTTCCTCAAGAATCAGTGCTCTGTGCACCTGATATGTAAGATGAACAGCCATGTAAAAGGTGTAACTATTCATCATACTGGAAACATATGGTGTAATTGGATATGTAAGATGAACAGCCATGTAAAAGGTGTAACTATTCATCATACTGGAAACATATGGTGTAATTGGATATGTAAGATGAACAGCCATGTAAAAGATATTACATTGCATTACATCTATACAGCATATCTTTATCATTGGAAACTTTCACTTAAATGACTTTGAGAAGCCTGTGGTAAGGGGAATTCCTGCAATGAGTGGAGCATTACACGGTTTTTCTGTGAATGGTAGTCTATGCCTGGCCGTTAAATCTAAATAAATAAATACATGATGTTTTACGTATCAATATTAGTGGAGTCATTTATATGCAGATTATATATAGTGAATATATGCTGGGAAAAGGCTTGGTTATTGTTATATCCGTTGGCTGTTAATTTTACTTTTCGACTGTCTTCTTTGTTTCTCACATATTCCAGTTAGTTGATGCTTCAACTTTGAAGAAAGAGATTGCTGAAGGTGTTGACCTGATGGTTGTAAGGGAACTTACAGGAGGTTAGCATGCACTAATTGCAGCTATGCTTACTTCGATTGAATCTCCTGCACTTCTGTTTGCTTTATTTATTCTTGTACGTGTTATTCTATATATTTATGCTATAAATTTGTCTTGGTGGTATAGGTATTTACTTTGGAAAACCTAGGGGTTTTAGCATAAATGAAGATGGTGAGGAGATCGGTTTCAACACTGAGGTGTATGCTGCCTATGAGGTAATTCTCTGCTACAACCACCATAAGATATTGTTTTTTCTGTCAAATTCTGGGTTTGCTGATTCTTTTGAATTGTGAAACATGATCTCGGAAATCCATTTACCTATATTACAAATTAAAATTTCCTATAGGTACCTTTCTTATTTAATTTAATTTAATTTTTTGTTATTTTTCTTGTTTTGCTACTTGGATTTAGTGAATCAAAAGGGTGCTTATTATCCAAGATCATTTTTAAATTTTAATTCATGGCTAATCTTGGAAGTAGGAAACATTATCTATGGTGCTATTAGCCAAAACATCGGTTTGATATTTCAAGGACTGCTTCAGTTTTGCATTACATATGTTGTGTGATGGGTAATAAAGGTGAGTTAAACAAATGGTGGGAAAATCAATATCCTCGTGCACTTGAAAATGAACATAATATTCCTTACCAAGTGTTTTATTGCTTTATGTCAACCACTCATCTACTCTAAAAGTTTAAGTTGTTAGAGAGGTGTAACTAAAGTCTTTATATGTCTCGACTTAATACCGTACTAGATAATTCATGGGTAGAGCCAAAGAGTGTGAACTCTACAAGTTACCAATAACATTGATTAAATCAAGTATACACATGTAACAACTTTGTAATAGGGGTGACAATGAGGTTAAACACAGGACTTCCTACTTGATACTATGTTAACCACTCATCTACTCTAAAAACTTAAGTTATTAAAGAGGTGTAACTGAAGTCTTTATATGTCTCGACATAATATCGTACTGGATAATTCATGGGTAGAGACAAAGAGTGTGAACTCTACAAGTTACCAATAACATTGATTAAATCAAGTATAAGGGGCTCTGGTGTATAGAGGAGACCTCACCGTTTAAGAAGTAACCATAAAAATGATGGAACCCACTATTTTTTTATCCATTTATATTTACTACTTTATTTATTTACTATGTTTTTGATACCTAGTAGAATACAATTATTATTTCGAGGCGAAATGCTAGAAAAAGGAAAAATCGTGGTCGGAAAGGTTATAGTAGCCAAAGCCATTGGAATTTTTATTTTATACATTGGAAAAATCCGTTTTGTTATTAATAGACTAGGAAGGGGGAAAAGAATAACTTAAAGAAATGAAATCAATTAGTTATTTGTCGAAGTTTCAATTATTTAATGACCAGAATTAAATGAGGATATATAGCTCGGAGACGTAGAATAAAACTTCGTTTATTTGCATCAAGCTTTCGAGGGGCTCATTCAAGACTTAATCGAACTATTACTCAATAGAAAATAAGTGCTTTGGTTTTGGTTAATCGGGATAGAGATAGGCAAAAGAGAAATTTTCGTCATTTGTGGATCACTCGGATAAATGCAGGAATTCGTGAAAAATGTAGATTAATAAATGATTTGTACAAGAGATAGTTGCTTCTTAATCGGAAAATACTTGCACAAGTAGCTATATTAAATAGGAATTGTCTTTATATGATTTCCATCCGCCTTTGAGTTCGGATTGGAATATTCATATTGAAGGAAGTGTTAGTTACTTAGAAAAAACTTACGTCCCATATCCAATTGAATTTTCAATGATGGATTTTGAATTGAAATGCGAAAAAAAGCTTTCACATTCCCTATCTCTTATTCTCTATCTTTTAAATGAGAGGCTCTCGTTATTAGTTCTCTGTAAATCTTTAAATTCTAAGGATCCCTTGGACTCTAAACAAGAGGGAGTTCTTGGTACTGATTAAATTCAATCAATGGGATTAACTTTCTTAAGACTGGGTTAGGATAAATTAAAAAATAGGATCAAGGACTTAATCTGGACTTGTTTGACTCTAATGAATAATTGTAAATCTATATTAACAAATCGGAGTGAGTCAGCCATTTTATTCACTTTATTGTATGGCAAGATTACATAACTACTACATACAGTTCAAGTCAAATAAAATATAAAAATGCATATAAAATGAGTAAATGTTTAGCTTATATGTATTCTTATTGTTCTATTTCGGTGACAATGGTCTTTCGATTTTTTTGTGAAAAAAATTGTGATTCCTTCCCTTAAATTTAAATGTTTAAAATAAAATATCCATTTCAATTATAAATATAAATCTTTTTAAATCATTTTGAATCATTCCTTAGGAGTTGAATCTTTGGTATTTGAAGAAGTGTAAGATTGATAAATCTCTACTATTGAGTCACTTGAAGATGCAAATAAAAAAAAAAAAACAAATTTATTCGTCTTTTATATGTTTTTTTTTTATAAAAAAATGTTGTATTCATATAATATAATAAAAATGATGGATGTAAGAATCCACAACGGATCGTGTCCTTCAAGTCGCATGTTGCTTTCGTTTCAAACGAAGTTTTACCATAACATTATTCCTCTAAGTTGGAACCGGTATGGAAATGATTCAATATTCAATTATGGTATCAAGAATTGTCATTGGTTCAGTACATAGTAATCTAGATTTTTTCTCTTCCATTCTTCTATATAGATCTATATAGTTGGATAGATATTTTTCTGAAGAAATTTTCTTGTTCAAATTTCTGGAGTGGCTCCTAACTTACAGATTAGGTTGGGTCGACCAATCTTTCAAAAAAATTAAGTCTTGTTGTTCTATACTCAACTGACCCAATTGTTTAGGTTTCTCCAAACAGTCCCTAGGTTTTAAGGATTGCTATTGTTTACTTAAAGACTAAGTTTCTGCATAATTGTATCTTTGACATGAGAAGTTTTCTTGCCAGATTGATCGCATTGCTCGCATTGCTTTTGAGACTGCTCGGAAACGGCATGGGAGGCTTTGTTCTGTTGATAAAGCAAACGTTTTAGAGGTCTGTTGCAATAATAAAGCTCTCACACACAGACACTCTCTCTCTATATATGTGTGTGTGTGTGTGTGTGTGTCTCTTTCTCTCTCTATATATATATATGTGTGTGTGTGTGTGTGTGTGTGTCTCTCTCTCTCTCTATATATATATATGTAGATACACACACTGTCTCTCCACTTGTGTTGTATTATCACATAGTGTATGGTGTAGGAATGATCAGAAATTTGGTTTTAGTATAATCTACATCCTGAAAGAACCAAAAATGATGTTATAGTGATTTGCTAGTTTTGCACCACAATAACAGTTGATGGCTGGAAACTTGTTCATGTCATCTGGTTTTCTGAATGGGCTCTTCAATCTTCTTAGGCTCAGCCTAACTCCTAGTAAAGATGTGCCTGATGTTGTTTTGCTCATACGGGGCAAATGCTCCCACAACAGCCTAATGCCCAAGTTTACCCTACGGTCCTAATTGATTCCCTTCCCTCTTCACATGATTCATCTTTACTCAACTGCCACTGTGTTTCCTACATGAGCCCTTAGATTTTGGTATTCAAGGAGTTCCCATCAATGTTCATAGGATATGCCAAGCCATGAGTTGAAGCATGTGGTGCTAAGCTTTGTATTTATGGCTTTCAGGGAGGGGTTTCATTATCATGTGATTCATTTGTTGATTCCTCAGGGAATATGAGTCGTGGATACCCATTTCCTGGATACTATTGTATGCTGCGTTTTTTTGTAAAATTTGACATCATTGGATGCTCTTGTTCGTGGTGAAGAACGTTATACATGCCAATCTTCAACATTTATCTTTATATATATATGTATGGGAATACTTTTAGCTTAATTGATTTGGAGTCCGTATTGCTAACAAAACAATGAATTGTTGGATGAGCTGGGGGCATTTTACAAAGTCCTTATTGATGTTGGAAAGTTAGATGCCCTTTGTAAGTGCTGGTTCGTGTTAAGATGAGGAAAATTTACCATTAAGGTCAAGGAACCAAAGAATAGTAGTTAGTGGAGATCTTGGGCTAATTTAAAGGATTCCTCGTATGGGATTAAGGAAGGGAAGGTGGAATGATTCAATACTTAGCAACTCTAGGAACCATGATGATTAATTTATATTTTTGCAGTTGTTACTGATAAAAAAATTATATTTTGCAGTTGTTGTGGCTTAAATGCTAACTATTAACTCCTTTTATACTAGTTAGGGTACAGTGGAAAAAAAGCCCCATGAAGATTGCACATTTGCAACTAACCCCCCTGAAGTACAAATAGCCCCCTTGAACTATTAGTTTGTTGGAATCAGCCCCAAAGTTCATCTCAAAGGACTATCCTATCCTTCTTATTAACTTTGTCCTTTCTTTAAATTATATCAATAATCTTTTATCTTGTTTGTTTATTGAAACTTTACTTTAGGTAATGAATTTATTATCCTAAGTTTACACTATTTTAGGGGGAAATAATTCATCATATATACTCGTGAAGAATTTAAAATTACTTGAATAATAAGCACCTTCTTTAAGTCAAATTTGCATAAATTTACACAATTGGTAAAAATAATAGATTATAACAAAATTAGTTGTTTAAAAAAAATAAGTTCAAAAATTAAAATGAAAACTTGTCAAGGATTGTTGCATTTTGCAACAAAATGTGATGGTTCAAGGGGATTATTGCCCAATTTTTTGCAAATTTGGACATAGGGTTTATTTGCACTTTACCGTGCTAGTTATGACTTTGATTAATGATCGCAAGTCAAAAGATTCTCATCCTTTTATTCAGGGACCATTTACCTTTCTTCATTAAGTGATAGGACATTAAGCTTATGGCCCAGGGCTTAGCCCTATTGACTTCCTATGCCAGTAGTCATTGTATTCCTTTGATGCGGGTCTTGTTAGTCACTGCGTTTTATTAATGCAGTTCCCAAGCAACCTCTTATGTGTTGAATCACACATTTCCCTTTGCACTAATCTCAGGTTCCCCAGCAGCATTGTCAAATTGATGGTCCCACCAAGTCCCGCCTTCCTCGACTTTGGTAACGTACCCCATTTCTCTCAATCTCGTTCAGCTTCAAGCTCCTTGCTTTGGCTGTAATATAGCTCCAGTCATTTTGTTACCTTTTTCCAGTAATGTTACAGAGTTCACCCATCCAACTGAATGGGGGTCTTCTCCGTAGTTCGGCTTGGGATGGTAGACACCGGCATCACTTCTCCCTCCGACCCAGATGTCGAGGGGCCCTGGGCTATCAATCAAGTGATGATGTCCCATTACTACAAGGGACTTATGACGCTTAGATTTATGACACTTAGACCCTTCGAGGATGTTGCACATCTATCATGTATTTCAATACGTTAGACTCGACTTACATGGCTTAATAAACAATGCTTGAGAATTTGGCGTTGCTTATGCGAATACTATTGTGCTTTTTTGTTCCATTAAATGTTGTAGTTTGCAAACTTCTTCTCTCTCTTTTTTCTTTTTTTTCTTATAATAAAAAAAGTAAAAAATTAAACATTATGCCACACTATGTTTCGGGAGTCCCGTGCAGCAGCGCCTTTAGTGTGAACCATATCAGTCTTCATACTCGTATAGTTACTAATCTTTGTTCCACGCGACTAAACCATCTAAACCTCTCTTAGTTTATATTCTTGAAGACAGTGCTACATTGCTAACAATTCTATGAGTGCTTTTGAACGGGTTTAATGTACTGAAACTGTTCTCAACTAGATCAAGTTGGACATCAACTGACCCCTGTGGTGATTTTTTGGTCCTTTGTATTTTTCCCACCTAATGCCTTTGAAGCATCTTTGTTGTTGTTGTTGTTGTCGTCCTGTGGTGATTTTCTGGTCCTTTGTATTTTTCCCACCTAATGCCTTTGAAGCATCTTTGTTGTTGTTATGGATGTTATTACGGATGGGTTTTCTTTGAGTATCATTAGTTCTCATTCTTGTTTTTGTTCCTCTCTTCTCCCTCTTGTTCCTCAAGTAAAATATACTAAATGAACAAGAAATAGCACAAGTCGGTTACTTATGCCTCTAAACTTATTTCACAATGCGTTAGCAAATGTGCAAATGGATAACCTAGGCGCACTGTTATCAGTTTGTCAGTGCAATTTCGGAAATGTGTATGTGGTGTGAACATAGATGATAGACCATGAGTTATAAATGTAAGGTACCATACATCAATCTTTTTTGTTACCATATTAACAGTAAATACACGAAGCAAAAGTGCCAAATATAAAAACATGCTGATGAAAATTTATCTTTATGAAATTGGCTAGGCATCGATGCTTTGGAGGAAAAGAGTTGTGGCAATATCCTCAGAGTACCCTGATGTTGAACTATCTCACATGTATGTTGACAACGCTGCGATGCAGCTTGTTCGTAATCCAAAACAGGTTATCGTTCACCTTCAAAGCACTCACTGTATTATTTTCCATTCCATTTTAGGATTATTCAGAGCTTGTTGATAGAACTGAAGTGTCAACTACAAATTATTGCAGTTTGATACAATAGTAACAAATAATATTTTTGGTGATATTTTATCGGATGAGGCTTCAATGATTACTGGAAGCATAGGGATGCTTCCATCTGCTAGTCTTGGCAAATTGGTATGGGCATATCATTTACTTTCTTACAGAATTGCAGTTTCATTTTCCGTTTGGAAGGAATCCTTTGTATTTTTTTTCTTTCATAAATTTTTTATTATTATTTACTCTACTTTTTTTTTTTTTTTTAATTTTTATCTTTTTGGTGGAAAAATTCAATCTATAGGGACCTGGATTATTTGAACCCATACATGGTTCCGCTCCTGATATTGCTGGACAGGTTGGATTACACAGTTCTATTTTTTCCTTTCATCTGATATACAGTAATCTCATTTGTTGCAAGTTAGTGTCGGCTTTTATATGTATTCTAAGATTTGGCACAAATCTGCAGGATAAAGCAAACCCTTTGGCGACAGTTCTCAGTACTGCTATGCTTTTGAAGTACGGCCTAGGGGAAGAGAAGACTGCTCGAAGAATCGAAAATGCAGTGCTGGATACTCTGAATAGAGGGTTTCGTACTGGTGACATATACTCAGCTGGACATGTAAGTACATCTTTTGTGAACGTTTACACTTGTCCAATTATTTGTTGGTGGTGGTGGTTAAAGAGGGGGCTATTACCTTCTACTTAATGGTCCTGGGAATGGTAGACTGGATACAAACTGAATAACAATGTTTGCAGAAAGTGGCTACTATCAGGGTTTGAACCCTTGCATTTATCAGTCAGTGCTTTAAGCAGTGAGGTTTTCGCACTTCACGCTAGGCAGCCTGTTCATCATCCTCATTGTTACGATCATCATTCCTGTTTCTCTGGTTGATTGCTGTTTAGCAAAATTTTGATTTAAAAAAAATAGAAATGGGAGCGTAATTGTTTCCTGGATGGAACCTGATCATATATCTAATTTGCCTCATGCTTTTGCCCATCAACCTAGGATGTCTGGTTGATGCGTCAGTCACGAATATCATCTAATTGTATTGCTCTATGGCGCTATATGGAGGAGCATCTGATTAATTATAGGCTCTCTGATAAGTGTCTTCTTTCAGACATAAAAGAGAGATAAAAAGACCGAGAAAGCCCAGCCTGGGGGTGGGGGCTAAAAGAGCTCCTAGGAGCATGAAACCTATTTTTCAAAGCTGTTTCTTTCTTATAATCACTGTAACACACATGGCATTTAGACAAGGAGAGTTGAATCTGAAACTTATTTCCTTTAACTTATTAGAAGTATGATTTACGAGGTATTTAGGTTTTGTAAAATTTTTCCGAAGTAACATCTTCTGTTGCATGTTGTATTATTTCTTTGGTTGACTGTAACTGACTAACACTAGCTTGTGCAGAAGTTGGTAGGATGTAAGGCGATGGGTGAAGAAGTGTTGAGATCGGTTGATGCTAAAATTCCAGCTTCGATATAGATCATGGAAGAGGAACCGTTAAGAGCTCATTCATTGTTTTCATATTCCTGGAGGTCCTTGCAGAAGACACATTTTCAGTTGGGAGATTCGAGAGTCTCGGATGTGATCTGGGATGATTATTGCTGTTTTCAAGTAGTATTCTTCCTACTACTTTCCCTCAACTAATTTTTCATAATTTTGTTTTTTCTTTTTCCTTGGGGCCAGTATCAAAGTTGTATCTAAACTATAAGTTGCTTGTTTGATGTTTTTATCCGAAACATTTGACGGCAAGGTTGTAAGGTGTAATATGAAGTAAAAAAATTTATGCCAATGAGTACGAAAACTTGGAAGGAATGGCCGATTGATTATGGATTTGCTCAAGGAAATTTATCATCATCCTGTTTTACCAATTAGATGTGTACAATGCAGGTGCAGGGTCATTGATTTGCATACCCTCTAATAGCTAATAATTAGATGTCTTTTGTGCCACATTGGATTCCGTTGATAAAGTGATCGATATAAATGAGTTGGATGTTAGCCCCACCTAATATTTGTAAGTTTTTTAATGATAAATTCATTTGTTACACCTTGCTCTTGTTGGAATGATAAATTTATTTTTAGGAGAATCAGGGATATTTTTGTCATTAAGAAAACTCCAACCCCTCATTACTCCTAGAGAAAATAATAATTCCTACTTAAGAGGGAGTGAAAGTATAATTGTCAGAACAAGAAGGGTACGGGTGTAATTTTGCTTGCAATTTTTGAGGGGGAGAAAATGTAATTATTTTAATTTTAAAAAAATAAAAAGGAACTGTTTAATTAATTTTCCTTTGTTACCTTATTCACATCACATCTAGTACAAAATACAGTATAAGCTCGATAATTCTTTGTTTGGAAGGGTAGAATTTGGGGGAATTTGAGAGGATTTGGATTTTAAATGGGATTTTAGGTGTTTGGACAAGATGAGATTTTTTAAAAAATGAAATTTCATCGGATTTGAATGGAAAATTGCATGTGTAACGCCACAAAATCTACTGGACGTCCTGTACTGGAGTTTAGGATCACTGGAGTGCCACCTGACAAATCTGACGAAAATCCGGCAGAATTTTGTCTGTAAATGGAATATCCCGAAAACACGACACAACAAATAATCTGTCAATAACAAGTGTTATAATATCAATGACTCAAAACCTAACATTCGTCAATCCTACCAGGGCCGAGGTAGTGGAAAGAAACCACTGTTACCCCTACACAACCATCTATAATCAACAGAGCCACAAATGCTTGAATAAGAATACAGAAAGACACATGGTAGTGCCGAAGAGATACAATGACATTCTGAATTAATAAATACAGAAAATAAAGATACACCAGTAGGGATATGCCAACAGACTAGCTCCCAATAGAAATACATGACAGTCCCATATAACATGGGTAAATAAACTAAAGGATAAAGAAGACAGTAGATAATTATCGTCCCCCAATCCAGTCGCGCTGCAACCGTAACTGTATCACCCTGCGCAATTCCAAAACCTGTAACGAGAAAAATAAAAGAAAGGTGTCGTTGCACCGCATGCTATCCGTAGCTGAAACATTTCCTGCAAATTGGTGTAAACCACCAGGGCAAACCACACCGGGGTGAGCTCCCGTAGGAGAAAGGAAATCATAACCGTTCCATCCTCTAACCGTTCAAGTAGTACTAACCAATACATGTACATGCATCTACCCTAAGTCAGTCCATCGTCCCATATAACACTCACGACAATACAATAATCCAAATAACCCCATATAACTCAGGGAAACACAATATGTCCCAAAGCATAGAATACGATGCTAACGACAAATCTCTATCACGTGGCAAACGCATACCCATATATATATATGTATACGCATATATATATAACGAATAAGTACCAGACACGTAGTACAGATACACAAGAGAACACTACGCCTCGTACCTATCAATCCAAAGCTAGTAGTCTACACTACTCACATAAACGTACACTAAGTACACGACACCCAAGTCCAAACTAACAATCACCAAACGCTCACAACGTTAACTAGAGAATCCAACCAGGGTTACTCACATTCACCTCTAATATCCACAGGAATATGAATCCACAAATAGTATCAAGTAATGCTCACAACCCATTTCCCGAGAAAATAGGAGGGAAAACACTCACGTCCTTGTGTACTAACACAATTATCATCAATATATATATATATATGTGCACAATATATACATATATAAGAACCATCATCCCATTCCTAGAGGAAATATATACACTTCAAGGACTGAATCACCTCAATCATATCACCATATGAATCTCATAATACTATCTCCAATGCAATCAATAAATCATCAACGCTTTCACTATGGAAAAGGAAAGCTAACTGATCAACTCTCGGAGAGTACATGAACACTACTCTCATGAACAACCACATAAGGGTCAAGAAACAATGCAAGGGAAAAGAGATCCCAATGCTAACCAATGGATAACCGAGACAACAATGTCAATGTTAAGAACACCACAAGTGTTTAGGGAAAACACTCGGACAAAGAAACCAAAAGAAGAGGAAAGACAACACTGCGTGTGTGCACTAAACAACAAGCCTTATACCCGAGACTTAAAAATGATCGAAAACAAAGGTGAACCAAAAAAATACCTTTCAAAACTCTACAGGTCGAGATCTTGAGAAAGAAGCCTCGAAATCTCGAGAATTACAAAAAATAGGTTTTCTTTAAAAACTCATACAGTGAAAATGGTTGTCTTGCCCCCGGTCTCCGTCAGTCGTCATCACCGACTATTAAAATTTAAAAATATTTTAAAGAATATCCTAAGATCACTTTTTAAAGTACAAAAACATGTTGTGGCTACGGGGGTAGGCGAAAATGGATTTTTCTCTTTTAAATAAGAATGGGTTTGTTTTCAAAACTTGAAAAACACCGTTCAAAAGACAGCTCAATAAGAGTGACTACAACTCTAAGGATTCCTATAATGTCCAGGAGAACAATAAATGAAGGACAATGCATTGGACTCACAGAACACAACCATCCATTTACAACTCCATAAAATCAAATGACAGCACGAGGAAGAGGTTCGACACCACACCGCAACCTACTGCTCAAGGAATGACATATAATTCAAAAATCACATACTAGTATACAAATGGCAGTAAAAGAAATGCTTAGGAGAATGAACTAAGCACGAGAAACAAGGTTGCCGAACTACAGTACCTCGAGTCCTCAATAAAATCACTTAGACCTCTAAAGATCATAAAAAAGGAAAACTAGTGGTCAATACCACAGAACTAACTAGTTTCAATCAATACCTCTTCCGTCTCATTCAAACCTCAAATTCACATTTGATACTAACTCTCTAAATTACTAACGGACTCAAGAGACCATTACCACACCACCAGATAGGTTCAATCATAACCCCATCTCGATCTACGTAACCGTGAGATCCACAACTCAACATACTGAATACTCATCAGTTCAGCTATAATAACATTAAAAAGATTGTAGAACATATATACACACATCAATAAGCAAATATCGTGCAATGATATGCGATTGAAATACAGGTCCTCGTCTACCTACACTCACAATGTTGACCCTCACCACAACTGCAATGCCGAGTCGTAACCAGGTGTAGCTTTATCTCTGCTACCCTGCAGTCAACCAGTGCGGCAAGCACACGTACGGTGACTCATCTAGGATGACCCAACTCCGAAGTCCTAGGAACAGGCGAGATGGCCTAACTCCGAAGTCTCCCTGTCGTACCGTGGGATGGTCTCACTCCGAAGTCCCAAAACAACGGGGTGGCCCAACTCCGAAGCCCCTACACCAAGATAGTCATAATCCGATGTCCGGTGTTTAATGCAACACATGCTCTCATAGTCCCTACTGACTACATGCTCGTGAAATGACATAACATAATGACGTCATGCGATAGTTATCACCCTAGACACATATGCGTTAAATAATAATCAATTTAATTACACACATAACCTGCTCAAATATAATCACATAGGAATGTAACACGTCATCCTATCATTAATTTCAAATAATACCAACTTATTATTTATTCACCTTTCAAATAATATAGTCAGTTTCTTAAGTATACAACATGCTTTAATAAATCACATAAGCAATAATCTATCAATCATAAGGGGAACTAGAATAACGTCTAAGTTCACGCCCCTCACTGTCACATATCTCCTAACATGTTTTAAATTCCATAAATACAATCAAAAGGGAAGTTCAAACCCAAACTTTACAATTTCACTGACCCACTATAACTCTCAAGTGGATACTAGACCACCTATTCTCATTCAGTTCAAATATGTATTTATTTTGCAGGGAAAATACTCATTTAATTTCTCAAATTAACTTCTACATCCTGCTTCGTTCCTAACCCACCGATAAACATATTTTATATTCATAAATAAATATATCTAAATTAAAATAATAGCTCGCACATCCAAACAACAACTTCTATATATATATATATATATATAAACCCACAAACATGTTAATTAATCCTAAACAGGATTTCTTATTCATTTTGTATAATTAACATGCTCAATCAAATATCACATAATTGCCTAGAGTTATCTGTACCGATAATGATTTTTCCTCTACCTCTCGACGCGTGTTTATGAACTAACTAGCCTAGGTTGCCTCATTCGTCACTTGCAGCCCAAGTGCAGCTGCGCGACCTTTACCCCCTCTGTCCGACTTCTCCTTCTCTCTTGCCCGACCATGGAGAAGCTGATGAGGTGGATAAAAAGAAATCGTGACTATTGAAGAGGAAGAAGTTGCGCCAAGAAGAGAAAAGGAGGAAGATGAAGGTTGGGTGTTGTCATATATATATTTATCTAAAATAAATAAATAAATAAATAAATATATATATATATATATATATATATATATAAACCCCCACATATATATAATTCCCCATTAATAATATATATGTCCAATAAATTCAAAAAATATATCGGGAGCTTCCAAAATAAAATCACGCGAACTCGAAAATCCAAGGGACGCCGAATAACTGAAATAATCCGATATAAATATCCCGGGGCATAAAACTCAATCATCGGAACACCTAACAAGTCTAATCAAATAAAACGTATCGTCGCTCAGTCGAAACACTAAACACAAAACGTCGAAATGAAATTGCATAGTCGACAACAATAACCTGCATAAATGCCATCCCGCCAAGTCTGAAACATAAATACGAAAATTTACACGTACTAAATACCAAGAATAACCATGACGTCATGAACAAGTGACGTCACAACCAAAAATAAATCAGAAAGAATTTCAGAAAAAATAAAAAATAACACGGGGTGTTACAACATGCTTTGAGAAATCCAAGGAAAAAGGATTGGGCTCATTTGGAAAGCCTTTGTTTTTGGGATGAAAGAACAAAAATTATTTTTGTATTTGTCTTTGTATTTTTCCTTAAAAAAACAAAAATAAATATGTGTTTGGGGCAAAAATTGTATTTGTATTTGGACCGAATGAGGAATTGGGGGTTAATGTTTCGAATTAGGGGTTTTGAATTGGGGTTTAGGTTCTGGTGGTGGTGGTGGTTGTGTGTGTATATATATATACGTGTGTGTATATACAGTGGTGGTGGTGGCGGGCGTCGGTGGTGTGTGTATATGTGTGTGTGTATTTGGTTGAATTGAAAGAATGATTTAAACAAAGAACAAAAAAAAAATACCAAATTGGTATTATTTGATTTTGGCCCAAATTTATTTTTGTTCTTAGCACTGTTCACAAAAACATTTTCCCTGAAATTGCACCCAAACAAGGTTTTGTTATCATGAACAGTAAAAAAAATAAGAACAAGAATAAGAACAAGAACAAGAACAAGAACATAGGTTTCCAAACGGGTCATTGGATTTGGTGGAATTCCAGTTCCCTATTTTAATCGTTAATTTTTTTTTACCCAAATACTCCTAATCTCTTTATAAAGTATTACATTACTCGCGCGAAATCCAAAAATAAAATAGATAATAATAAAATAAAATTATATTGTAAAGATAATTTTTGGGTTAATTTCAGTAAACCCCCCTATACTATCCAGATTAATCAACTAACCCCTTGTGTGTTCACTTTGCCCCCTATACTATTCAATTTCATCAAATTGCCCCCTCACTTCTCAAAATGCCTAAACTACCCTCAATAGTATAAGGGGGTTTAGTGAAATTAATAGTATAAGGGGGTTTAGTGAATTATTTCGGAAAAAATAATATATACTTTTTGCAAAAAAAAAAAAAATTTCGAAAAAAAATTATATTTTGTTCCAAAATATGAATTTTTTTTTCGAAAAATATTTTTTTTGCGAAAAAGTATATATTATGTTCCAAAATATGAATTTTTTTTTCGAAAAATAATTGTTTTGCAAAAAATATATATTATGTTCCAAAATATGATTTTTTTCTGAAAAATAATTTTTTTGCAAAAAATATATATTATGTTCCAAAATATGATTTTTTTTTCCGAAAAATATTTTTTTTGCGAAAAAGTATATATTATGTTCCAAAATATGATTTTTTTTCCGAAAATTATTTTTCGAAAAAAAAATTCATATTTTGGAACATAATATATACATTTTTGTTCCAAAATATTATTTCTCGAAATCAAAATTCATATTTTGGAACATAATATATATTTTTTCGCAAAAAAAAAAATTTCAGAAAAAAATTATATTTTGGAACATAATATATATTTTTCGCAAAAAATTATTTTTCAGAAAAAAAATCATATTTTGTAACATAATATATATTTTTTGCAAAAAAATTATTTTTCAGAAAAAAATCATATTTTGGAACATAATATATATTTTTTGCAAAAAATTATTTTTCGAAAAAAAAATTCATAATTTGGAACATAATATATACTTTTTTGCAAAAAAAATATTTTTCGAAAAAAAAATTCATATTTTGGAACATAATATATACTTTTTCGCAAAAAAAATATTTTTCGGAAAAAAAATTCATATTTTGGAACAAAATATGATTTTTTTTCGAATTTTTTTTTTTTGCAAAAAGTATATATTATTTTTTCCGAAATAATTCACTAAACCCCCTTATACTATTAATTTCACTAAATCCCCTTATACTATTGAGGATAATTTAGGCATTTTAAGAAGTGAGAGGGCAATTTGATGAAATTAAATAGTATAAGGGGCAAAATGGAGTTAGTTGAATTAATCTGGATATTACAGTTGTTTACTGAAATTAACCCATAATTTTTTAACTATAATTCCCGATCCAATTCCAAATCTAAATCCCAAATTAATTAATACCAAACACAGTGATCTCGCGCGAAATCCAAATCACAAGTCATCTCTCGCTCTCACAGGAATGTCAGAGGCGACCTCAACGAGTGTCAACACAGTCGCCGGACCACTGCCGGAAGACATATTCAGGCCGCCGTCAACAACCAGAATTCCCGATGACCTCTCATCCCCCTCCTCCTCCGTATCAACGGTCACTCAGCCCTTTCATTTCTCCTCTGGAAACCCTAGAATCGAAGAGACCAGAGGTGTCATGCATCTCTACCACGACGACGTCGCATCACCTTCCCCAGAACTTCCTGTAAGCTTCGATTTGTTCAACACTTCAGTTTCTTCATGATCTGTTAGTTGCCTCTCTTATATTTTTTTATACATACATACATACATATACACATATATATATATATATATATATAATCGACTTAGGAACTTTATTGGTGGCCGAGAGATGTGGGAGAAGAGTAAAATCAAACTTGTTGAACCCTGTTTATTGATTGAGTTGGAACACCGTAGATCTAGGTTTTTTAATAGTTAGACGCTACCAACACTACATTGTGCAATAATATTTTGAATTTATTTTCCTCCATTTTCCCACATGAAATTTGTATATAAATTCATGTTTGGAGTTTTTCGATCTAAGAATTATATTGGGATTATACTGTAAAGAATTTGAACTTTTTTTGTGAGGATTAAATTGTTTTGGAAATCTAGACTTTTTAGTAGAACGTAAGAAAAAATATCAGAGAAGAAAAAAGAACTCCGAATTGAGACAGTAGTATAAACATAACATGTTAGGGTATGAATCCATGATCCTACAAATTTTAACTTTAGGCTGCTAGATTGATTTTGATTTCTTGAATATTCGAGGATGCAATTTCTAAAACTCGGATAATTAATTCTTTTTATTCATAATTTCAGCATGCAATTAATGAACAATTGTGTTGTTATGTGTTTATTGATGGTTCATGTAGAATATAAATTTCATTGAAACTTGAAACATGAAATTTTGATTTAATATGACTACTATTAGGATTTTATGTTTGGTTTACGAATTACTCTCATCTGTTCGAGGCTCAATTGCTCTTTGATCTGCATTGTTCCTTAAATATATGTTTTGAGTATAAATTTAAAGAATTCTTGTGGAATATTAAAGTTGAAGTCTGCTATGCAAAAAGAAATTTCTCTTCCTTTATTACGTTTTGATCCAATCTATTAAGATGGAAAATATGATAAAGAATTCTAGGTATCGATTAATCGCATATTGATTTTGTGTGTGTGTGTGTGTGTGTTTTAATGTTTTTCAGGTTGGGAGAAAACCCCTTGTTTGTGTGCTTGGTGTGCCGAATCACATGACATATGCAGATTTTTGTCAGTTTTGTGGGTCATTTATTCAGCATATGTTGGAACTGCGGATTGTCAGGTTCTATTTTGAAAGTAAAATGCCTTTAATATGGGAAAAGGTTTTTGTTGGTTATCCTCTAGACTTTCAGTCT
Organism: Cornus suecica; assembly: GCA_963922005.1. Classification (NCBI taxonomy): domain Eukaryota; kingdom Viridiplantae; phylum Streptophyta; class Magnoliopsida; order Cornales; family Cornaceae; genus Cornus; species Cornus suecica. The sequence continues at coordinate 74,827,868 of OY998238.1, forward strand.
GATTTTCTTCTGTTAATGCTTTAGGAATGATGGAATGGAGGATCGATATAGTATATTGATAAGATTTGATGATCAGAACTCAACAGATGCTTTTTATAAGCATTTTAATGGGAAACGTTTTTCATCTCTTGAGGTTTGCTTTTCCATTAGTGGCCTTCTTTGTTTCAGAAATTCATTACACGTTTGATCTGAAAGATTTTTGACATCTTTTTATAACAATATCCTAATTTTTGTGCTTGCACACAGGTAGAAGCTTGTTGTGTGCTTTTCATGGTTGATGTACAGTACACAGGTTCGATTGAACATGCACAGACTTCTCCTGCAAGCTCTACAGAACAGCCTAGTTGTCCAGTTTGCCTTGGTATGTTATTTTTTCTTTAATCAAATTTTTTCTTGTATTGCTATGAAGAAAAATTTATAGTTTAATAATCCTTGTAGATTGGGAACAATAATTTGAAAGTAAAACAACAGGATGACCTCTTTCTAAGTATCAGAATACATTTGATTATCATATTTAAATAGTTACTTCTTAGGAAAAAGTAGGAATATTCTGCATCATCGACATCTAATGGGTTATTGCTTTATATATGCGACCATCAAGCCAATGTTTATGGCTTTTTTTCGGATGAGTTGCAGATAAGCACTGGATCACAAGAAGTTCGCTTGGCCTTCTCTGGTGAATTGATAAGTTAATTATAATTTTGTTGTATTTTGTAAATAAGACCATCTCTTTGCTCCCATCCCTCTCGGTGAGGGCATAAAGGAGAGATGGAGAGGAGCGAGAAGAAGATTTAGGAGGAGAAAATTTGTATACTAATGTAACAAACCCTATTATGCAAGTGCTGATATAGAAGAAAACCATAAGCCAACTCTAATTCTCCTAAATATTAGTTACTTTATTATCTCCAAAAATATTCAAACCATAATGCTTAAAGTTTTCTGATTCTTAACATATATAGACGAACAATAGATTTCTCTCCCCACTCCTTCTCCAAGCATAAACGAAATTCATATTTGGCTCATGCATATGGGCCATGTCTTGATCTCCATCACTTGTCTATTTTTTGTCTGTCTTCCTTTATTAACCAAATGGATTAATTAATGGTTGTATTTACCGTTTGAGTTTGTGTGCTTGTGACATTATTATGATTAGTTTCATGTTTCTTGAGGTTGATTCCTCTTACTTTTCCCCCCCATTTTGCAGAGAGATTAGACCAAGATATGGGTGGAATTCTCACAACAATCTGCAATCATTCTTTTCATTCCTCTTGTATTTCTAAATGGACAGACTCTTCTTGTCCAGTAAGTAAATTTTTATAGTTGTTACTTCTTTGTTTGCATTGATCTGTGTTGTGTGGAGCTTCATTATTCACTTAATTGGACATTCTTTCTTCTTGAATGAACTTCGGAAGTGGTACGGCTAAACGTTGATCCTTTGGGTGTTCAAGTCCATTAAAAAAAAAATCAGTTACATGAATAACATTATATGCTAAAGTAAACATGGATTTAAATCCAAAGGGAGAATAAAAGATAGATATAAGAATTATTATTTTTTTCTCTTTTACTCCTATTATCAGCCCCATAAATATGGTTAGCTTACGTGGGCTGCCTCATTGCGTTTGTGTGTGCTTCTGTTTGCATCCCTACAAACATGTTTATTAAGATCATAAGCTGATAGTTTTATTGGTTTCTGTTTGGGATTCGTTTCCACAATCTTGCTGATCATTTTAGTCGAATCAATTGTTCAGTTTCCTCCATTTGGAATTTGAATAATTGGAACAACTGAGTTATAACTTGTGCTAATATAGCATGCAAATGCTAGGTTAATTTTTATTTCTCGCTCGAGATTTGGAATTTTTAACTGGTTTGATTTAAATTTATGTTATCAGTTATCCCGAGGTGTAGCTACATAAATATGTATATATATATATATATATATTCCTACAAGTTTTGATGACATGAAGAAATGTGGCGCGGCTACAAGGAATAGAGGCCTAGATAGAGATTTGAGCTGTCATAGAAGGTCCTTGATGGAGGATCTACTGAGTGAGAAAGAGGCAGCTTCTTAGTACTGTCCGAGGATATGGCAAATCACTTATTTGGTCTCAATATCTCCCTTGGTAGTTAGTCCTTTTAAGACTCGTATTTTCTCATATTATACATCTTGCCCCTTGCTAAGGACTGTGTTGTAAAGGAGTAAAACTTTTCGCCACAGGTTACCTAAAAGGAAAAATGTGACAGCAGTTAGAGGCTCAAGTAGGTTTTCTAATTCAATGGATAGAGAAAGGGGATATGCATTTAGTGTGGGAACGAATTTGGAGTAGGAGAATTGGTAATAAATGAAATCATAGGGTATAATCAGCTTCTCTTGGACGCTAGGACACGAGTAGAGGCTAGTAATGTAATTTCATAACTAGTTGGTGTGCACTAATTAGATCACTTCTCTACCTGTCTTTGTACAAACTTGTGGATGACTACAGTGGTCCTACATGGGGAAGTCCCTCCACAATTCTGAGACCTGTTACTGTGCAGGGTCCTATAGGAACAGAACTATACGAAGGCACTGTTCAATATTTTCAATCACTCCATCCTAGGTCTACCCGTAGAGAGGAACTGCTCGAGGGCCTTCAGCCCGTCTGAGGTTTATCTGCAAAGAGGAGATCAGTCCATTCTAGAGGTTTATGCTTAGAGAATTCTTTGGCTGGATTAGGACAATCGCTGAGGTTTATCTGTATAGAGGCCTGCAATTCTCCAGGGCTTTCAATCTGTCGTTTATTAATAGAGAGATTCTCTTTGAGGTCTTTCATTCTGTCCTCAAGGTTTATGTCTTGATGATTTCCTTGCAGGCCTTAAGTTCGTTCTTGTGGTTTATACACAAAGTCCTCATATAGATAGGTTGACCTCGAGGCTTATCCGTGGAGAGGTCATCCTCAATTTATATGGGAGATTCCGTCTTGAGGGGTTAGGGCATCCCCACGTGGAGTTTTGTCATGTGCCTTATTTTTGCATATATCCCTGTTTAACAGGAAGAAAAAAAAAGGAAAAAAAGAAAAGAAAATAGATTAGGTTATTTACTCTAGAATGTTTATTGATATGAGGGTGATTGAGACCAATCAACTACTGCAAGCGGTTTGCAAAATCATGGACTCCACTATTATTATTGTTGTTGTTGATGGGTCATCAGGGTCAATGCCCTGTGGCAGTGGTCAGACATTAGCTCGCTGGACTAGGTACCTATACTATGATTATAGCTATTGTGTTATTTGAGACTACAATTTATTTGTGCTTAGACTGAACAACTTATGCAATTCTGTCATTAGAAGAATTAAGAAGATGTGGTATCATACACTTGGTATTGTGGAATGGCTTGGCTTGTAGGTTGGCTTCCACACAAGAACTTAGAGAGAATGAATACCTAATGCAGCATATGTTCATTAAACAGAACAAAAAATATGTGCTATTTTGTTTTCTAAAATGGAATTCTCAAGGTTTGCAGGTTGACCCCCTTTTCATGTACTATTGACTTGTCGTTTCTTTTATCTTCCATTTTTTTAGAGTTCCAATTGGTTATTTATGAGGTGCCGTTATTTTGGTAAACTTTCTTCATCCATCTGAGTGTTATCACAGAAGGTAATTGGCATTTGACTTGAATTCTGTATGTTATTACAGGTATGCCGATATTGCCAACAGCAACCTGAGAAGTCCATATGTATTGTTTGTCAAACTTCTGAGAATCTGTGGATTTGTGTTATCTGTGGTTTTGTTGGATGTGGGAGGTAATACTTCAAAATTTTTCATGTCATTCTAGTCCTCTGTTTGACAACTAAAATCAAGTGATTATACTATTTGTACACAGAACAATAAACACCGTTGCCATCTGCAGTTCTTCATTAAGGAAATGTTGTTGTAGGTATAAAGAAGGGCATGCTATAACACATTGGAAAGAAACACAGCATTGCTACTCTCTTGAATTGGAAACGAGGCGTGTGTGGGATTATGCTGGAGACAATTATGTTCACCGTTTGATTCAATCTAAAACTGATGGAAAATTGGTCGAGTTGAACCACCATTGTGTGCATGCAGATGATGGTTGTGGAAGTTGTGACTGTAGTACACTAGATCCTGGATTTACTGAGGCTCTCTTGAACAGTAAAGTTGAAGCGGTAATGTTGCCCTTTATAACTTTCATCATTGATTAACTCTTTCTATTTTAGTTCAATTGGTTCTCTCAGCTTTGAGATCTATTCAATTTCCGTATTATGCATTATTTTTAAGGATTTTCTATCTGCAGATTGTCAACGAGTATAATGACCTCCTTACGACGCAACTTGAGAACCAGAAGATAGTAAGTTAATCCCTTCAACTCCTTGAGCAAATGAACTGGGTCCAATTTTATGCTTCAGCTTGACATTCATTTAAAATATTAATTCTCCTAGACGTTGAATCTTCTGATATCATGTTTTGCTGGTTTATTATCTTTGTTGATAGATGCAGGTAGTCCTAAATATTTTTAGGATAATGACTTTCGTCTGCTTATCGTATTAACAGCCTCTGCTTTGATCATAGTATTTTGAGTCTATTCTACAAGAATTTGAAGAAGAAACTGAAAGAGAAGTTTCTGAAGCTGTTGAGAAAGCCTCGAGTCAGAATCATAAGCTGCAGAAGATGCATGCTAAGCTTGATAAATGTGTGGAAGAGAAAACATTTCTTGATGATGTAAGTAGCTATAATTGCTATCTTTTCTGTTCTTTGTTATTGCAAATGGGATTGTTGGTAATTAGATAACTTCAAAAGTAGGTATTTTTATTTGTATACTTTTGGATTCTTCGGTAGACTACTGAGTGGCTCGTGTTATTTAATGCTAGGGAGTGAAAAAACTTTCTTTTTTTTCCGTAGATAAATGATAATCTTCGAAGGAACCAGGAGATTTGGGAAGCCAAGATAGGGGAAATTGAAGAAAGGTATGGCTATCTTCCTCAATTACTCCTCATCCTTCTGATGGTTAGGCAAGACTCTTTATATCTCATTAACTGTCAGCTATATTTCCATAATTGTAGAGTATAGAAACTCTAGAACTTTTTTTTTGAAAAGATAGAAACTCTAGAACTTGTAGGATATGTCATAACCTCCTTTTTGAGTTTACCTTTTCAACAGACTGAATGTCACAATTTTTTCCCCACCAAATTAGGGATTACTAGAGTATATGTTTCAGATAAAAGTGTCTTTAGAAGGTGTCTCAAGTGTAATTTTTTCTTACAGATAGGGAATGTCCATGATATGACTATGAAACCTTGGGAGGTTTGTGATGTCTAGAGCCCATAGTTAAGTTGTCATATTGAAAGTCCTCCATGAAGGTTTGTCGTTATACTCGGGAACGAGGTTCTTTGCAAATGATACTCGGCACTTGAGTTCATTATACTGGGTTAATTAGTATCCTTCGTCCTTTTCTTTTAAGTAGTGTCTTTCTGTTATGATGAACGGAAGCATGATATCAGTGGAAGAATAATTCTTCCTTTAGATTACCCAATTCACGGTATTTACCTCTTTCCATTAGTATTATTCAAAAGAATTCCTCCCTAGGTTTATCATTCTGCCCACCGTCTGGTGATGATAATGGGATTTTTTTAGTAGTGTCAGCAGCTTTCATTACCATAAAGTCATTATGAAAAAGCTAATTTCACCACTATCCTTTTTCACTTAAAGCCAACAATGGTCATGCAGATTACCCCTTAATCTATTCCTACAACTAAGATGCTAATTACTTCCTTTTCACTTGCCAGTAATATTACTGTGTTCCTTTTTGTTCTAGGGAGAAGAAGGCTTTAAAACTGAAGGATGCTAAAATACTGGACTTGGAAGAACAGGTAAAATGCACTTGACCGTTGGGTTTCTACTGCTTTTGGAGTATAAAAGTATAAGATTTTAGACACTGATGAGTCCATTTTTTAACCACCATTTCGAGTAAATGCAGGTCAAGGATTTGATGGTGCTCATCGAAGCAGGGAATAAAGTGGAAGAGGTACCGGTGTCTAATGAAATCAGTGATGGTGATGCATTGCCTCTTCAAATAGAATCCTCTTCAAGAAATGGTACTAAAGAAAACAGAAACACTAATAGGAGAAACTAAGGATTAAATGTTCGGTCTGTATGAAAATCGAATCCCTGTTTAGTTTTATACGTATATGATGAAATCGCTGCTTAGCTTGGTTTTGTTGGAGTCATTTTGTTGGTGTGATTTGTCATTTTGAAATGAAAGTCTTTGTGCTTGCATGAGCGTGGTAACAATTATCAACTTGCTTAATGTTAATAGTCTTGGAGAGATTTGTATCATATAGGATGCCGATGAAAGTATGATTAGATGTTATATATTGGTGGCGCAGTAGTAGACTCACCTAATAGCTTAATTTTTTTGGTCGGTTGAGCCGTGAAGCATCTTGTTGGTTGAAATTGGTATCACAAACACTGAACAAAATATCAAATGATCTTCAGATTTAGAAAAAGACATAGAAGAAAGTTTTTTTTAACTCTTCTAAGGCCCCGTTTGGTAACCGGTCTGGTCCAGGTGATGTTCTGAAATTCTGTTTGGTAAGCGGTCTGGTTTGATGGTATTGGTCCGAGGAAACTGGAACAAGACCATGTTTGACAAAATATCTGGTTCCAAACTTCTTTGAACCATACCATGTTTGGCAAACTGGTATGATATTAAATTTATAGTAAACTGTGAAAATATTGAATATATTTTATATGATGTAATAACTTTAAAATCCATACATTTAATTTGTAAACATTTGTTAGTCTTTTTGATTGATTTTTATTATGTATTTCTTACATAATAATGTTATATTGGTTTTGTAAAAATTTATTAGAATATGATTATTGCACTCCAATTATCAAATATAACAACAAATAGGTTTTATACAAGCCACATTTTTTATTATATAAAAATTACGATCACACAAATTTCAAGAGTTACATACTAATATTACATAACAACTTCAACTGTCGATAATATGCAAATAATGCATTCTGATATTTTGGTACTTAAAAATATATATTATTTATTATTTATTATAATATATATTTATTATTATTATTATATATTATTTAATTCATTTTGTTTATTATTGTATTTATTTATCTATTATTATTTTTATCTATTATTTAATTCATTTTATTTTATTTAGTTTTTTTATTATTTAATTTATTAATTATTATTATGTATGATTTAATTCATTTTGTTTCTTATTCAATTTTTTCTAAATAGAATTCATTTAATTTATTATTTATTCATTTATATTAATTAATTTATAAATATATTTTATTCATTTATTTATTTTATTTTTATCATATTTATTTATATATTATTATTTTTATGTATTATTTAATTCATTTTGCTTCTTATTTATTTATTTATAATTATTTTTATGTATTATTTAATTCATTTTGCATATTTTTTTATATTATTTAATTCATTTTGTTTATTATTTATTACTATTTATTCATTTATTTTTATTTGTCTCTAAATATATTTTATTAATTTATTATTATATTTATTTATTTATTATTATTTTTATGTATTATTTAATTCATTTTATTTCATTTATTTTGTTAATTATTTAATTAATTTATTATTATTTTTATGTATTATTTAATTCATTTCATTTCATTTATTTTGTTAATTATTTAATTTATTATTTATTATTATGTATTATTTAATTCATTTTATTTCTTTTATTTTGTTAATTATTTAATTTAAGAATTATTATTATGTATTATTTAATTCATTTTTTTTATAAATATAATTTATTTAATTTATTATTTATATTATTATTTATTCGTTTATTTTAATTAATTTATAAATATCTTTTATTCATTTATTATTTAATTCATTTTGCTTATTATTTATTTATTTATAATTTATTTATGTATTATTTAATTCATTTTGTTTATTATTCATTATTTTTATTTTAGTTACAAATATACTTTATTTAATTTATTATTTATATTATTAATTTATCATTTATTTTTATTTATTTAATTAATTTATAAATTTATTTAATTAATTTATTATTTATATTATTATTTATTATTATATATATTTATTATAAATATATTTTATTATTCATTATTTTGTTTTATTTTATTCATTTATTTATATTTATTTTTCAATATATTTTATTCATAAATATATTTTATTTTATTTATTCAATCATTTATTATTAATTTTATTTTTATTTTTATGTATTATTTAATGGGTGAAAGGTACAAAACTCCCTACACTATCAGGAATGTTTAAATAACCCCCATATAGTTCAATTTGGGCAATTAAGTCCCTATAGTATGGCAAAAATGTGCAGAAAGACCCCTTACGACACTGTTCAGGGAACTTTTCCGGCAAAAAAAAAGGCATGTGCGTTTCACATGCTGTTTAATTTTATAAATACCCAAAATGCCCTTGTATTGTTACCAAAATGCCCTTCATTTAAATTAAAAGAAGATCAATCTTGACCGTCAGATACTATAATCCAACGGTTGAAATAATCCTTAAATCTACCCCTAAAAATCTTTCTCAGGAATTGACTTACAGCATCTTCTTACTAATTTCATATTTCGGCATGTGCTTAGGGGTGATAACTTTACGCCATCGCTCTATCTTTCATAGAGGTGTTCCTGTCATCATCACTGTCTCACAAGCTCTTAGGATATCGTCTCTGATCCAAAAAATTATTTGCAGGTTCCTACTCAGCAGAAATTGCCATCGCTCTATCTTTTAGACAGTATTGTGAATAAAAATGGCAAGGACTACTTTAAATATTTTGCTGCCAAGCTACCAGAGGTTAGAAATTTTTGCCATGTGTAGTTTCATGTCGGTCATATCCTTTGAATACTTCTTGTATAGTCTAATGCAAAATTAAACTCCCTAAATTGTAAGACTAATTTTTATCTCTTTCTCCTCCCTTCTCTAACAAATCTGGCCAATTTTTTTGCTTTGAACCCTAATTTTTGGTTTCCTTTTTAGCAAAATTCCTCTTTTCTTTCTCATGAAATTCACCAAATCAACCCAATCTAGGGTTTATCCAACCTCGAAGCTCAATTGTGTTTGATGATTTCTTTGATATATAAGCCCTAGAATTCGTGTGAACTATGGAGAACTCTGTAGAGGACGTCTTTGGTGTGGCCGACGAAGCTGCGAACGATGGTGCTGGTGGCTAGGTCTAGACCTGAGCTTGCAATCGGGGGACTTTGATGGTGATGTTTGAGATTGATGATGGTGGATTCGGTGGTGACAAAGATAATGATATATATATATATATATATATATATATATATATATATATTGTATGTGTATATATAAGTATATATAGATAAGTATCATATATATATATATATGGATATGTATATGAGTGAGATTTTAGAGATTGAGATTGAGAGGCCTTTTTCGTCATTTCATATTTACTCCATTCATTATATTTAATTAAAAAATAAAATAATAAGGGTATAATAGTAAAAGCACGAGTTTGTCACCGAAAAATGGCTTAGAGGGGTCAAAGTTCACGTTTTATAAAGTATGGGGGTGTTTTAAAACCTACAGGGGGGTTATTTGCACATTCCTGATAGTGTAGGGGGTTTTGTGCCTTTCACCCATTATTTAATTCATTTGATTTATTATTCATTATTTTATTTTTGTATTTTGGTTTATATATTGTTTAGATGTGGTTTAATTATTGGATGACATTTTGGTTAGATTTTGTAACCAGACCAAATAGAACCACAAAAAATTGTGGTCCTATAAAAGGCCATTTTGGTTCAATTTGATCCAACTTGATCTGATTATATTTTTTGAGATCAATGCAAAACAAATATGGTCTGGTCTAAAAAAATCATGACCAGACCAAAAAATGAGATCATAACCGGTAAACAAACATGCCTAAATATCGCAACTTTTTGGTCCTATCTTCCTTAAAGTGTATGAAAATTAGTTAGTCAAGAATCAGTTGGTGAAAGTCAAATCTTTATCATCATCGGATTTTCACATGCTACCTTTGCATGCATTCAGTGGTCTATATATCTATATCTATATCTATACATTTATATTGATAAACATGAAATAGAGCTCTAGAGGAGCGCTTGTTTCTTACAAAAAGCAACTGAAGCCCTCCTAAGGAAATAAAATTAACATTTTCATTTACAGATACACAGTATATATTCATAACCCAGGAGAAGAGGGAAGAATTTTTTTTTAATGGCTCATAGGAAAAATTCTACCCAACATAGCATCGACTATAGCCAGGGACGGATCCATAAATAAAATTGAATGGGGTCAACCTTTAAAAGTGACAAATATATTAAAAAAAATAAAAATAAGGAGAAGAGTTCAAAATATATTGATAATTCATTTAAACACAATTATAATTGTCCTCGACAATTTTTCATATCTTGAAAACGTCGTATGATAACTTCATTGTCTAAGCCAACTGAGATATCTTTTTCAATATAGGTCATCAAGCTGTCACTCATCCATGCATCTCCCATCTTATTGCGCATTCGAGTCTTGATGATTTTCATAGCAGAAAATGCCCTCTCTACATTGGCAGTAGCAACTGGTAGTGTCAACGCCAATGTCACAAGCAAATAAACTAGTGAATGCACATTGTCTCTTAGTTTTGACCATTCTTTTTGCAAGATCTGCAATCCCTTTTAATCCTTCAAACTCGCTACTAGAACGAACATCTGCGATGTAATTCTCAAATTCAACACCAAGTCTTGTAAGAACAAGTGAAGAAAATTCTTTTGGATATAATTTTGCAAGTTGAATTAATTTTTGTTTCTCAAAACCAAAAAAAGCATCATCAGGGCACAAACATGCCACACAAAGCAACAACTCAGTATTCACTTCATTAAACCGACCATTTAAGTCTTGCAGCTGCATAACTATGACGGTATAAAACAACTCAATACGGTAATGATGCAAATTAGACTTTTCATGAACATTACGCCGTGATCTTCCTCGAACTTGAAATGGGTCATCCATGTTAGGAACAAGAATGTCATGCTTGGCACAAAAAGAAGAAACCTCACCAAGTAGGCAATCCCATCCACCATCCCTCATCTTTTGCAATTGATGCTTGCATAATTTCACTAAAGTCATAGCAATCACGATGTCTTGATCTTTCTTTTGAAGTGCCTTCGACAATTCATTTGTAATTCCCAAAATATTAACCATCAAATGCAAGCTAAATACAAAATCAAAAGATTCCATGGCTTTCAAAAGAAGATTTATTTCAAATTTATGTTCGGATGTCCCATCATTCAATATTGTCTCAAGTGTAGTAATAGTGGAAGAAAACATAGTGATTACAGTAATCAAAGTGTCATAATGTGAACCCCAATGTGTCTCACTAGTTCTTTTAAGAGAAGTATTCTGATTTAGGCCTTGCTCACTTAAAAGCTCCCCATTATCAAGTGATTCCTTAACTACAGAAATTTGATTCTCTTGAAGAATATCACGGCGTTTTGATGAACCACCAACAACATTGAGAAGATTAGCAACAAAAGCGAATAAAGATACAATAGTTTCATGTTTCTTTGCCATGCCCACAAGAGCCAATTGAAGTTGATAGACAAAACAATGAATGTAAAAAGTAGATTCATTTTTTCTTAAAATAAGAGTTTTGAGACCATTGAACGCACCTCGCATATTACTTGCCCCGTCATACCCTTGTCCACGCAGTCTAGAAATGCTCAAACCATGTCTCGAAAATAATTCATCAATTGCCATCTTTAGGGAAATGGCAGAAGTGTCGGTAACATGCACAAGACCCACAAAACGTTCAATTACTTGCCCATTCTTGTCCACGTAACGTAAGACGTAGGCCATTTGCTCTTTTGATGATATGTCCTTAGACTCATCAATTAAAATAGAGAAAAAACATTTCCCATATCTCTAAGGATGACATTGATAGTCTCCAATGCAATGGCATTAACAATATCCTTTTGAATCAATGGTGATGTCAATTTGAGATTTTCGGGAGCATTCTTTAATGTAACTGCCTCAATATCTTCATTGTGGATTACAAGAAATTGCAATGTCTCGAGAAAGTTCCCTTGATGCATTGAATCTTCAGTTTCATCATTTCCGCGAAATGGTTGCCCCAGTTTTAATAGATATCGAATGCAATCAATTGATGCAGTCAATCAAGTTCGATAATCAATTCGATGCTTTTCTGAATGCTTGACAAAAATAGATTAGATGTGTTGCTCTTGTCTCATTAAATCTTGACACATACCGAATGCATTGTTGTGACTACTTTTAGGACCTCCAATATGCATATAGAACATGTCTTTCTTCCAATTTGAATAACCTCTAACCACAAATATATCAGTTATCGCCCGCTCTCCAATTCTTTTAAAAAGATAGCAACATTGACAATATGCTGCATCTTTAGATATACTATATTCTAACCAAGGAAATTCATCAAACCAATCACTGTTGAATCGGCGTAACAAATTTGTAAAAGTTTTTTGAGGGAATTCATGACTGCGAGGTTGGCATGCTCCCCTTTGCAGATATGCTCTACGAACTTGATCTCTCTCATTAGGTTTGTAATGTAAGATCGGAGGTTGTAATGCAGGATTTGCGGGAAGATCCTTGAGCTTGATATTTCATCACTTTGATTTGAAGAGGAAGATCCAACATGGTCAGTTGAAGGTGTTGATCATTTTTTGGCCCATTTCTCTACCTATTTATCCATTACTGAATTAAATGGAAATTGGGGTATTTTAAGTTAACATTTTGATTTGATTTCAAAACATTCAAATTATTTAAATAAATATAATCAAATGTTCAAGCATGGTATATCTAATTTCTGTCTTATACTGTTTTACACAACATATATATATATATAAATAATTAAAATTAAAAATACAACTAAATCTATGTAGGGCATGATTTATTGAGTTTACTTACTTGGGGGTTGGAGCCTCTAAGTTGTCAATCCAAAATCAGAATTTTTCTACCCCAATTATAAGTGCCAGCACTGCCAAGACTCCCTCCCTGGAATAAATAAAAAAATAATTTTACAATTAAAGCAGAAAAATAATTTTGAGGCAGATTTAGGACCAAATACCAGTTAATTTTTTAAGCAGATTTAAAGCAGAAAAATAAATTTCAAAATTCCCAAATACTAGTTAATAAACAGTATTTAGGACCAAATAATTTTTGAGGCAGATTTAAAGCAGAAAAATAAATTTCATAACCTAGAAGCTAGAAATTAGCTGAAATTCCCAAATACCAGTTAATAAACAGTATTTTCCTATTGCAATATTAAAGATTCAACCTTCATTAATTTACACAAATTAAGAAAACCCAAATTAACAAACAAGCTCCCAAAGTACTTCAATCTCAATTCAATTCGTCAAAAATCGAAACCCTAGAAACTACAACGAATAAGGGGATTTATGATACCTTTTAAGGGTCGGCTACTCGGTGTTCTCCTTCGCACTCAGCTTCCGCCGCAACTGAGAGAGTGAGAGGCCTTGGTTTAGGAGAGAGGTGTCGTTGCTGTTGTTCTGGTATATCGCTGTTGCTCTTGGAGTAGGGCATTAGATTTAGGAGAGATGCGCCACACAGTTGATTGTGTATTTGTGTGTGTGGGCCACAACTAAGTATTATAATTATTGCATATATTTGCTACATTAGAGTGAAATGCACGTGATCATTAATAATACTACTTCCACAAAATCTGTGTGGGTCGGCCAAGTGTTTATAAGTCTGCTTTGGTATCACAAGTAAATAGATTGTGTTTGTGGGCCAGTGTTTGCAAATCCAATTGTGAGCTTTAAATGTATTATTGTAATTTTGAAAGATTGAGGGGCAATAAGCCTAATTTTAAAAATTTTGAATGGGGTCAAGTTATATTTTTCTCCTATAAACCCTATAATTTTTTTTTATTACTACTAAAATTATTAAAAAAAAATCAAAAGTTGAATGGGGTCAACTGACCCCATTCACTATACTGTGCGTCCGTCCCCGACTATAGCGTTCTTTCCACAAACATCATAAAAGACATAGCGGGCATGCACGGAGCACCATCTTACGGACATTGAAGAAGAAGGTGATCGACTGACTCATAAAATATATGTTGATCAATTTGGGTACTTTTTGTGAAGGCTACCATGGAAACATGCATGCACCAATGGTATTGGATGTAGCTCTACTCTGCTCTCATGGTATATCTGCATTGTGATCTATATGCTTGGCAATGGTTTCTTGCTTGTCTACACTGAATGTTCTCTGTATACACTCCTATTCTCACTGAGGACATGTATTTTGATAACCTCCTTTGTTGTAGCATGTCCAATCTTGGTATTACAACTGCTTCCCCTCATGTGTGCCTTTTCTTGTCCATCTTTGTTTGGTGGACATGTGGCTTTCACTTACTTTTTCATATTTTGTAATTTCCTTGGGGTTGGGGTAATCACCCAAGTAAATATTTTATGGCTTTGCCTTTCTCTATTAATACAACATGCTTGCTTTTCCAAAAAAAATAATAAAAAATCATTTTAAAGGGAGCCTTGGAACATCAAACCGCCCGCCTTTTAAGATAAGATTGTTTATCACATGACCCGAAAGACATCTAAACATAGAAGAAACCTCATACCTCCTATGAAAAGTGGGAGTCACAAGCAAGAATTCGAGCCACCGCAAGACCATAAAGCAGCGCCAGAAAGGTGGAAACATCCTCAACACACCATACTTATCCATATATGCCTATAAAGAATAGAACAATACTTGGGTCCTCCCCAGAAGGATGAAATTGGTCTTCTCTTCTTATGTTATCTAATAAAATTAAAACACGTGGCTAAAACAAATTAAAGAATTTATATGGGTATTACACATTATTTAATGGGTTTTAACCCAAATCTAAAAGAGTTTTTCCCCCCCTTAGTCTCCTTTCACCGTTTTCAACTAGAGAAGACACTGATATTGCTTTCAATTTTTTTTGAGGAAAGTATCGGTTTTCCAGAGACCAGCCATTTTTATTTGAGAAGGAGATCGGTCTTCCGGAGACAAACCATTTAGGGCTTGTTTGGAAGCTGATTTTTGGGCCATTTGGTCTTGGTTTGTCTTTGTTTTTAAAAGCAATCCATGTTTGGTGGACATAATTTTTACAAGACCAAGTAAAACCAAGAGGCCCAAAATGTGATTTTACAAAACCATCATTTGTTGGTTTTGAACTTGGGCCACCATTTTTTACCAGACCTTTTGTGTAGTTTTGAACTTGGGCCGTCATTTTTGACCATTTGACCATCACATGTGAGAATTGAAGACAAAAATGCGGGTTTTGATATAATTTCAAAAAATATATATATAATTTAAAATAAATATATAAAATTCGATAATATATATATAATTCAATATATATATAATTCGAAAACATATATAAAAATCGAAAAAAATATATATTTTGAAAAAATATATAAAATTCATAATTATTTTTATAAAATTCGAAAAAAATATATAAAATTTGAATAAATATATAAAAATTAGAAAATATATATATATAATTCGAATTTTATATGTTTGTTTTTAATTTTATATATATATTTTGAATTTTATATTTTTTTTACGAATTTTATATATTTATTTTTGAATTATATATATATATTTCAAATTATATATATATTTTTACAAATTTTATATATATTTTTGAATTTTATATGTTTGTTTTTAATTATATACCTTTTTCGAATTTTATAAGCTGATGCAAAATGAAACTATATATATATTTATTAATTTAAGTGTATATATATTTATATACATATATATTTAATAAATTTTGGAACCAGACTAAATCGTTACCAAACAGAGTTTAAATCTAGGACAAGATCATACAAGACTATAATAATAAGATCAGACCAGACCAGACCAGTTTCCAAACAAGCCCTTAGGGCTCTATGTGGATTTGTGTTTTCTTGAATTATATAAATTTAAGGATCTCTTTCTTTGAGAATGAGATCGGTCTTCCGGAGACAAACCATTTAGGGCACTAATTAAAGAATATATATTGTATGTATTACCCATATTGTTATTTGAGATATTTTTATTTTATTTTTCTTTCTGCATCTAAATGGGGTAGGTATTGATTGGAAGAAAATTGTGTGTATTTGATAGAAATTTGTAACAACCAACCCATTTTAAAACTGGGATTGTTAAGATATATATTTTTTTAACAGCTCACATATATAGAGAGAATTGATAAGATGGGATACATATTGAAAGTTGATTCAGTAGGAGTGGATTCTGGTTAGAGAAAATTCGAGGGCAATGCTAATGAAATTATGAGCTTAATGCTGAGGTTTGAGTGTGAAATAGAATTATAATGGGTTGCATTAACTCGAAAATAGCTTCTGGAAATGAGTATGTAGAGAACAATGCTCCAAAAGAGGTTGGATTGGATTTGTTTATTCCTTTCAGATTTGGGTTTTATTATTCTTTAATTAATTTTAACCATCTTGTCTTAATTTTATTGGGCCATATAAGAGGGGATACCCACATCATCCTCTCCGGGAGAACCCAAGTATTGTCCTAAAGAATAACATAAGTTTAGAATAATCTAAGTTACAGTACATAACTCCATAAAATTCTTGAGACTTCATAGCCATGCAACTTATCATCTAGTCACAACCTCTGCGCGCGTGTCGCCTATGTGGCAGGATCTTCGTCAGCAAGGTCGAAAGAGCATAAAAACTCCTATGCTTTTTAAGAGTTGTAAAATATACTCTATTTTTTTTTTGCTCCATTTCACTATCCTCACCTTTCTAAAATAAGCAAACTACCCCATTTACACCACTATATGCTCAAATTATCCCCAATGTTTCATTTTATCATTATTATTTGTAATGAAATTTAAACAAAATATATAAAATTAAAAAATATATATATTAAATTTTAATTTTTTTTTTATAAAATTTGAAAAATAATATATAAATTTTGAAAAAATATATAAAATTCGAAACAAATATATAAAATTCGTAAAAATTATATAAAATTCGAAAAATATATATATTAAATTTTGAAAAAAATTATAAAATTCAAAAATAAATATAAAATTCGAAAAAAATATATAAAATTCATAAAAAATATATATTAAATTTTTATAAATTTTGAAAAAATATATATTAAAATTTGAATTTTTTTTTATAAAATTCGAAATAAAAATGATGTACCTAAAAATATAAGAAACTGTATTGCTGCATGTTGTACCTAAAAATGATGTAGGTTGGCATGTTGATTCTATTTTGAAGAGACGAATGTGAAAAAATCCCATAAAAATCATGTTTTAATATTATTTTTTTCTCTTATCCAGTGACTCATGATTTATATTTCCCCCATTGGTACTGAGTGAATCTGCATATCCAATAAAACAATCCATTTTGATTATCCTATTGGGAAAATTCAAAAAATATATATTAAATTTTGAAAAATATATAAAATCGAAAACAAATTCGAAAAAAATATAAAATTCAAAAAATATATATAAATTTTAAAAAACATATATTAATTTCAAATATATATAAAATTCGGAAAAAAATATAAATTTGAAAAATTTGTTAGCCGAATTTTATATATTCTTTTCCAAAATTTATATATATTTTTTCGAATTTTACAATTTTTTCAAAATTTATATATTTTTAGAATTTTATATATTTTTTACAAATTTTATATATTTGTTTCGAATTTTATATGCTTTTTCGAAATTTATATATTATTTTCGATTTTTATAAAAATAATTCAAAATTTAATATACTACCTCTATCCCATATTAGTTGTCCACTATTGTAACTTTACTTGTCCCAAAATACTTATCCAGTTTGAATTCCAATGCAATTTAACCTCCCATTTTCCCCAACTACCCTTCTTCTACTAACTTTAAACAAATACTGACCCCTTAGATAAGTTGGGGAAACATAAAAATATTCTATCCCATTTTCAATTTAAGCATAGAGGGTATTTTGCAACCATCATAAACATAAAATATTTTATGCTCTTTTGCCTCCTAAAGAATAACACAAGTTTAGAATAATCCAAGTTACATTACAAAACTCCATAAAATCCTTGAGACTTTATTGCCATGCAACTTATCATCTAGTTGCAACCGCGCGTGTCGCTTATGTGACAGGATCTTCGTGAGCAAGGCCAAATGAGAATCGCATTTGGTCTTTTATATTAAGAGAATATCTAAGAGCAACTCTGAAATTGAAAATTGAAAATTGAAATAATCTGCTGACTTCAGTTTTCTGAAATGTAAACCATTTGGATCCAAGTTTTTTCACGCTTCTTTATTATTTAGTTAAGTGTCTTTTTTGTTCCTGTCTTTCTCACTATAGTGTCGATACATGTCCATGTGAGCTTCTAAATCCAACAAGGCTCCAAAAAAAATTACATTCAATGCGCATTGATTTGTATATGTTCATGATATAATCATAAATGAGCCACAAAGAATGTATTATATAATATAAGGAATGATTATGATATAAATCAAGACTTTAGTTGATAGCGTCCAGATACTCTTGAAATACTTGTAAACCATTTAATCAAACATCTCTTTTATACTCCCTATGTTCCATTTTAAGTATTAATTTTATTACTTTTTATTGTATAGGTAGTATATGAATTGATAACTTTACCCATAACGGGGTCCATGATGATGTGATGGTTTGTAGTATAGGTTTTTATTATTTTAATGTATGAATGTTAAATTGGTAAATTGACAAAATAAAGTACTTTGACTTTTCAAAGTTAGACATTTATTTTAGGACGGGCAAAAACATGAAAGTGGACTCTTAAATTGGGACGGATGGAGTATTATCCTAGGTTATGTCGGTATTATCACTTATCATATTATGTTGTGGACCTTGTGGTGGTTGTAATATTTATTTTAATACAAGATTTTGATAAACGGAGATATATAATTTTAGTGGTACTCTAATTATATATTTTATCCAGAAGATACGGTATACTATTCTAGTAGTGGAAATTGCATAGCCCAATGAACTGGATTGAAGGAAAGATCAACCGGCATGGCCCACGAATGATTCTAGAATGTGAGTGGGCTACAAGTAATACTCCCTATGATTGAGGGATTGAGATAAGAATAGAAAGATAATGGTTAATCCCTAGAAAAAAAGATGTGATTGATATCTCTGATGGGCCAAGGCCCATCAAAGCATCTATATAAATGAGACCAAGCAGTAATAAAGGGTATTGAATTGTTGTGTATTTTTCTACATTTATACAATTGACGCCGTTTATGGGAAACACCTTTTTGGAGTTTTTCATCTTCAAAGCTTCCCACTCTTTGTCGAGTTAAGGCTCAAGATATCCATGGCGATCACCCGATCCCACCAGTCTGACTTTCCCCATTGGAGGAGGCAAAACTTTCCAAACTAATGACCAGATTCGACGAGCCCTGGAGGAGAGAAACACCGAACTGAAGAGGCAGAATGCCGAGTTGGTGGCAAAATTAGTTCTGTTGCCACCCGCGGCACCACTCCTGATCCCTCCTACGGGTCAGCAAAACTCTCAAGCATGTTAGCATGCTGATCCATCAAACCATCAGGACCAGTCAGCAGGGCACCAGACGAAGAAACATGGTCACCCAACGCTGTCCAACCGCACCCTGGAAGATCAGGCGGATTCATCCCTACAAGTAATCAGGGTGCATAACCCAGATGAAACACTAACCATGAAGAAACTAGACGAGATAATGGTTAGATTCAAGAGAAAGGTACTCAAGGATCTAAAGGCACAAACCCCCAATGATCTAGCCACCGAAGCATCCTTGGACGCGGTGCAAATGCCATTCACACTGGCGATAACCAGCGTGCCCTACCTGGAGAGGTTCAAACCATCGAAGTTCATTATGTTTGATGACACGAAAGATTCGACAGAACACATCTACCATGTCCATATGAAGATGAACATCTACAACAAAACAAAGCCCTACTCTGCAAAGTCTTCCTAACCAGCCTAACTGAATCAGCCCTACTTTTGTTCCGAAAGCAGCCACCCCGATCCATTGGGAGTTGGCTCAAACACCCAGTACTTCGGTAACAAAAGACAGAAGAATACGATCTCTAACCTGTTCACCATGATCAAGGAGAAATGTGAGTCCTTGAAAATCTTTGTTTCACAGTTTAAATGTCGAGATGTCCTCTATCGATAATTGTGATCAGCACTCAGCCATTGAGGCTTTCAGGATAACACTTATCCCCGGAACCAAGTTCTATCAGTCCTTAGTCAAAAGGCCGCCAACAAACATCGGATAACTCAATTCCAGGGCACAAGGAC
The DNA here is from genome assembly GCA_963922005.1 of Cornus suecica. Taxonomy (NCBI): domain Eukaryota; kingdom Viridiplantae; phylum Streptophyta; class Magnoliopsida; order Cornales; family Cornaceae; genus Cornus; species Cornus suecica. The sequence goes on from OY998238.1 coordinate 74,848,221, forward strand.
ACCTCCAGATAGAAGAAGAGCTAGCCATACGCCAGAGAAGAACAACTTTCGCAAGTGTCGAGGCAAAGACATCTGAACCAAAGGCCAAAATTGGGTGCTCGACCGAAAGCGTCCAAATACAACTGCCACACCATCCCAGACCCCGGAGAAATGCCAGAGGTTCGAAGATAAGATTACTCCCTTGAGAGTTAGTCTGGGAAAATTTTACCAAGAAAACAAGAATAAATGGATCTTCCAGAAACCACTGCCTATTAGACAACCGATGGACCAGAGGAATATGTCCAAACACTATACTTTCCACTATGAGTATGGACACCAGATCAATGAATGCAAAAGCCTTAGAAGACAAGTAGAAACGATTATTGCAAAAGGAGAATTAGCCAATTATGTGGCCAAAGAAAGGATCCGATCAGACCAGCCTTCGCTCACTCTGGCCAAGGGGTCAGTTAACCAACCTATCAAAGTCATCCATATGGTTCACGGGGGTCCTAGTAAGTCAGAATTCGAGGAGGCCTGTAGATCCTAGATGCGTCAAGCCCATAAGCTATGACTGGTCGGGGAGATTAGTGAGATTCGAAGCCCGAGGGAGAATGCTCGAATCACCTTATCCTTAGTAGATCTAAACAATGTACAATCACCTCACGACGACCCTCTGGTGATTTCGTCAAACTGCCTGATCAAGAGAGTGATGATTGATCCAAGGAGCAATGCCAACATAATCACCAAATGGGTCTTCGAGAAATTAAAGATTGATCCACACAAGATAATACCCTCAAAGAGTCCAATAGTAGAGTTCGATGGCAAAAGAGTGGACCCAGTGGGAGAAGTTCAGTTGCCAGTCTCAGCAACAAGACGTACACTCAGGGAAACTTTTGTGGTTGTGGACGTCAAACCCTTATACAATCTACTCATGGGTAGAGGTTGGATCCACCGAATGCATGGAGTCCCTTTCTCCCTCCATCAAGTCATGCAATGTGTGGACCTGAACGGCGTGGACGTGATTCGATATCAGGGGAGATAAGATGGTAGCCAAAGAATGCTATGTTGTTACCTTGAAAGGGCTAAGGAAAGGAGCGGAGCCCGAATGGGCTTCATCGATTGACTTGATCCCTGGCGATCAATAGGAATTACAAGAAGGGGGAGCGGGGTCCCCCATAGCAGCAAAATTGCTGGTAGAGGTATTGGTCATTCCCGAACAACCCAAAAAAATAACCTATATCGGTTCGGGCCTAGCAGATCCAGAAATGAGGGAACTGGAAGCTTTCCTACGGGCCAACATCGATGTCTTTGCATGGAACCACCTAGATATGCTCGGTATTTACCCTTCGATAGCCCAACACTTCCTCAATGTAGACCCTAGCATGAAGCCCGTCAGACAGAAACAACGATGTAAGAGAGCCCACCAAAATTAGGTCATAGCCAAAGAAGTTGCTCGACTCCTCCAAGCCGGGTTCATCAGAGAGGTATAATACCCTTCCTGGCTGGCCAATGTGGTGGTGGTCCAGAAGAAAAATGGAAAATGGAGGGTGTGCATGGACTTTACTGACTTAAGTAAAGCATGCCCGAAGGATTGTTTCTCGCTGCCGAAGATTGATCAGATGGTGGATTCCACAACGAGGTTCGAATGCTTGAGCTTTCTTGATGCATATTTTGGATATAACCAGATACGCATGAATCCTTCGGATGAGGAGAAAACGTCCTTCATCACCAAATCAGGTTCCTACTGATGTGACATTAGGTGTGTAAAAATATGTGGTTAAAAATGTCACCTTAACGATGCTAGGTTTTACCCTACGCAAGCTCACATATCAATTATAGTATAACAATGGCTTGAGTAAGGGATATCGATCCCACAGAGACTGAGATTGTTCACTTTAACAATTCAAAAATATTGAATTATATTTTCGGAAAATAGTTTGTTTGGGCGATCAAAGACCAAATTATCTAAATTAACTAAAATTATCTAGAAAACAAAGTAAATTGGTTGTAATTCAGATGAGAGAGAAAACTAGGATTTTCATCGCTCCACCACTAACTGTATAATATAGTTCATCAATGTAAAAATTATAAGAGGGCGATCCATAAATTGTGAATCAGGTCGTACCACAAATAGCTAAATACGACCCCAAAAAGGATTACCATCAACTAGATTGCGACAACCCATCTCATGACTGACCCGATTAGTGCATGTCAATTAAATTACTCTAATTTACTCCTAATGCATGAAAATAAACTAAAGCATATTTATCTCAAATCGCCAAGGCATGGCCTGTGTCAACCTAGGGTTTCAAGTTTTATTACCACCATTGTATAGAAAACCATAATTAAGCATCCAAGTTCCTGCTCATATTGAATAATCATAGTTGTGTAAAATAATACATTCATTATATCTAAGACAAGAATTTAGAACAAACATATAATTTTATATTGCAAATCAATACGGTCTCTTAACTACTACAATCATCACAATATGGTCAAAAGTTTTCCCTCATTACAATTGAAAACAATGAAATAACTACATTACTTGGCTAGGGTTTTCCTAGAATACCCTAGATATCGAATTAGTTAGCCATGGTGGAAGGTGACTGCATCAATGATGTAAAAATAATCTCCATAGTCTTCTTCTCCGGAACTCTAGGTCTGAATATGGCTCTTAACAGCAGTAAGTCTGAACGTGAGAAAACTCTCTGCATGAACCAACCAACCCTCCATGAACGAACAACCCTAATGAACGTCTCCCCAAAAATCAACCACACCTCACATTAATATATGATCGTGTATATATAGACAATGGTGTAAAGAGGTCCTTTACAGTCTTATCACTTCCCTCTTGCAAACCCTAAAATTGATATATATAAATGTATATACATGTATACAGAAGTCTGGAGTCGAACCGGGGTTAGAACAGGTAGAAACTATCGAAAAACCATAAAACTTGTTGTAGATACTCTTTAAGAGTAATTGTCCTACGCTTCAAGTGTAGTTGGCCTACGCTTCAAGCGTACTTCCAAGCGTAGAAATATGATTTCCAACCAGTTTTTGAAACTAAAAGCATAGGCAAAAGCGTAGGTATTTTATGGAAAACCACTTTTCTCCGTGAATGCACCAAAACGACTGTCTTAAATCCATGATACTTTTTGCTGAAGATGACAGCTTCTGGAAATGCCGTTTCTACACTCCGGGAGCCATTTTTGTCTCGGACTGCCTCTTTGACTCTCCTCTTGGATAGAAAGAACACACTCTTTAGTTAATTCACCGAAGTTAGCTCCATTTCTTCATTAAGCTCCTGAAACATGTTTTAACACGCAACTAGCATAAAAATACCAAATAATGGAATGAAATCACGTAACAATAGCGAGTTAAGAGGTCAAAATGACAAATATTTGACACCTATCACCTACTGTTAGAGAGTTACGTCGTTTAGTCTAAAGAATGCAGGTGCAACTTTTCAAAGGTTAGTTAGTAGTCTTCCAAGGCATGATGGGATCTACCATAGAGGCATAATTGACGATACAGTTGTCAAAATCAGGGTGAAAGGCAACCACTTGGCGGAATTGCAGCAGGTGTTCAACACCCTCAGAAAATACGGGAGGAAGCTCAACCCGTCCAAATTCTCGTTCGGCGTATCATCCGGAAAATTCCTAGGGCACATAGTAGACCGGATGGGCATCCAGGCAAGTCTGACGCAAGTCATAACCCTCATCAAAATGGAGGAGCCCAAGTCACGAAAGGAGATTCAAATACTGACAGGAAGGGTGGCAGCCCTCAGCTATTTTGTTCCTCACATGACTGACCGATGACAACCTTTCTACAAATCCATAAAAGTAGGGAAATGGGAAGTCTGGGGGTTTGAAAAATTAGAAGCCCTAAGGAAATTGAAAGACTACATGACGAAGCCTCCCATATTGGCTACCCCGGAAGCAAACAAGCCTTTACATCTGTACTTAGCAGTCTCTACCACATCTACCAGTGTCACTCTGATAAAGGAGGGCAAGGGATGTCAGATGTCAATTTTCTACACCAGCAAAGCATTGGCCAAAGTAGAGACCTGCTACATCATACACAAAATGTTGGTACTATCATTATTCAGTGCGAAACACCATATTCGACATTACTTTGAGGCACATCTAATCATAATACCCACCACTACGCCAATTAGATCAATAATGGCAAAGCTCGAACTATTAAGAAGAGTTTCCAAATGGGCGATCAAGTTGGGGATTTACGACATAACCTATGTCCCTCGAACCGCCATTAAAGGTCAAACAATAGTTGGTTTTCTATTGGAAACTGAATCTGCAGACTATACCGAAAAAGAAAAACATGGCTTGTGGATAGTTTTTATGGATGGATCATCGAACGTCAGCGGAGCAGAAGCCGGCATAGAATTCTTAACGCCTGACAGCACCAAACTTCAGCAGTCCATTCGGTTGGAATTCCCCGCCTCCAATAATGAGGATGAGTATGAATCTCTGTTAGCTGGTATTCGTTTTACCCGAAGCTTGCAAGTACATAGAGCGGAAGAAAGAAGTGATTCTCAACTAGCCATCCGATAGATCAACCGTGAATATGAAACCCAAGAACCAAAAATGGAAGCATACAAAAAGTTGGTGCTAAAAGAGATCGAAGGATTCCAGCAACTAATTTTTGAACAAATCCCAAGGGGTGATAATGCCAACACAGATCACCTAGCTAGTCAAGCCTCTGCTGTGAGATACGCACTCTACAATGGCCAACTGTACCAAAAATATTTTTCCGAACCTTACCTGAAATGTCTCACTCCATCAGAAGCATCCGCGGTCATGGAGGAAATACATGTCGGATCCTGCGGGAATCACTAAAGGGGAAAATCCCTGGCCCATAAGGTCCCCACTCAGGAGTATTTCTGGCCCTACCTATTGAAAGATGTTGAGGTATATGTCCAAAGATGCAAGAAGTGCCAATTTCATGGAGATGGCATTCATCCGCCTCCAGAGCTACTCAACCCAACGATTGTCCCACACCCATTTGCCCTCTCCCATAAACCATCCGATCCACAACTCATCTAGTGTTAGCCATGAATTACTTCACTAAATGGGTAGAGGCAGAGGCATACCCGATCATCAAAAGAAACCATGTCATCAAGTTCATCTGGAGCCACATCATATACAGGTTCGGTCTTCCGCGAACGATAATGATGGAAAATGGCACCTGATGTGCGTCAGGTGTGTACAAAATATGTGGTTAAAAATAACACCTTAACGACGCTAGGTTTTACCCTACGCAAGTGCACGTATCAATTGTAGAATAGCAATAGCTTGAGTAAGGGATATCAATCCCACAGAGACTAAGATTGTTCACTTTAATAATTCAAAAACACTAAATTATATTTCTGAAAAATAGTTTGTTTTGGTGGTCAAAGACCAAATTTTCTAGAAAATAAAGTAAATTGGTTGTAATTTAGATGAGAGAGAAAATTAGGATTTTCATCACTCCACCACTAACCGCATGATATAGTTCATCAATGTAACAAGTATAAGAGGGTGATCCATAAATTGTGAATCAGATTGTACCGCAAATAGCTAAATATGACCCCAAAAAGGATTACCATCAACCAGATTGCGATAACTCATCTCATGACTGACCCAACTAGTGCATGTTAATTAAATTACTCTAATCTACTCCTAATGCATAAAAATAAACTACAACATATCTATCTAAAATCGCCAAGGCATGGCCTGTGTCAATCTAGGGTTTCAAGTTTTATTACCACCATTGTGTAGAAAATCATAAATTAAGCATCCGTGTTCCAACCCATATTGAATAATCATTGTTGTGTAAAATACTATATTCATTTCATCTAAGACAAGAATTTATAACAAGTATAGAATTTTATATTGAAAATCAAAACGATCTCTTATCTATTACAATCATCATAGTATGGTCAACAATTTCCCCTCTTTACAATTAAAAATAATGAAAAACTACATTACTTGGCTAGGGTTTTGCTAGAAAACCCTAGATACCGAGTTAGTTGGCCATGGTGGATGGTGACTGTATCGCTGATGTAGAAACACTCTTCATGGTCTTCTTATTCGGATCTCTAGGTCTGTATATGGCTTATCTTCTGTGAAGATATATGACTTCAGAGGCTGCTCTGAAGTTGAACGTGTGTATAGCTCTATGAACTAACCAACCCACACTAATATATGATCGTGTATATATAGACAAATGTGAAGAGTTTTCCTTCTTGGTAATTTCACCAGCAATCACTCAAACCCTATTCTCTGATGTACATGATGTGTTATGCACGCCCTTTGAGGTAGAAGAGTCGTCGACGTATCTTGGAATAAAAATGAGTCAAAACAGATAAAACCAGCCAAATGTTGCCGCACCCACGCCTTAGGCGTACCCCAGCTACGCCTTAAGCGTAGGTCAGGTGTAGTTTTTCACTTTCTAGGCACTTTTTGCTTCTCTAGGCATACGTATTTTCATGGAAACCACTTTTCTCTGCAACCGTGTCAAAATGAACATCTTAACTCCACGAGAATTTTTGTTGTAGATGATGGCTTCTGAAAATGCCATTTTTGCCCTCCGGGAGCTATTTTTGTCTCGAAATGCCTCTTTGACTCTCCTCTTGGATAGATAGAACATGTACTTGAAAATTCACCGAAGTTAGCTTCATTTCTTTATTAAGCTCTTGAAAAATACTTAAAAACACAAACAACATAAAAATACCAAATAATAAAATGAAAAGACAAAATAATTGCAAGATAGGGGCTTAAACTGGACAATATTGAGCACCTATCAGGACCAACCTTTACAACAAAAAGGTTTGGGCATTTCTGAGGGAACATGGGATAAATAAAAACACCTCATCCATTGGCTATCCACAGGGCAACGGGTAAGCAAAAAGGACGAACAGAACGATCTTCGACACTCTCAGAAAGAAACTTGAGGAGGCTAAAGGAGCCTGGCTAGAAAATTTACTGGAAGTATTATGGTCCTATCGAACCACCCCAAGACAGCCAACGGAAAAAACCCCATTCGCTATGGCCTATGGGGCCGAAGTGTTTATACCAATCGGGGTAAGAGTACCTATGTTGAGAATCCAAACATGGGAATAAGGACCAAATAATCAACACTCAGCCCATGATCTAGATTTACTAGAGGAAAAAAGAGAAGCAGCTGGCAAAAGACTGGCCGCCTACCAGCAGCAGGTCAGAAGCCTCTTCAATCAAAAGGTCGGAAGAAGAGAATTCCAGATTGGCAACCTGGTACTCAGAAGAAACATTGGGAGTGTTGACAAGCTATAAGAGACATGGGAAGGGCCGTACACAATCATTGAAGTCATCGGGTGTGGGGCCTACCGAGTATAGAAGAATGAAATAGGTCGAATCGAACCCAATTGCCAGAATGCTTATCGCCTGAAGAGGTATTATCCTTAGATAGATTTAGACAATAATAGTATATAAATAAAAACATTTGTGTCCACCATATGACACCTCTGCTATTTAAGCCAGAGTATTTATGCCCATTGCATGGCACATCTACTACGTATCTTTCTTATTTAAATAAAAGTGTTATTTCTTTTTTCTCATATGATGTCTCTTCAAATGATCTTTTTAAACTTCTCCTAAGTGTTGATTCAATATGGTTCTTGCACCTTGGATTAACTAGAGGACATCAATAAGATTAGGGGTCAAATGCCTGAAGTCTCATAAAATATAAATTTTCATAAGTGTTGAATTCAACGTGGTTTATATACCTTGAGTTAGACAGAGGATACTCACGAGACTTAGGGGCCCAACGCCTGAAGTCTAAATTTGTGTGAAAATTTCTTAAGTGTTGGATTCAATATAGTTCAGGAACCCTGAATTAACCAGAGGATACTAATAAAGACTGAGGGGGTTAAATGCCCAAAGTCCCAAACTATGTCAACATTTTCATAAGTGTTAAACCAACGGTTAACCAAGTGAAAATATTCGAAGTTTGCATAAAGATACATGGATCATTCACAGCCGGTCAGATAAGGCATTCAAAATTCAAAGAACATAAGCTAAGTCACGAAATTGTAAATAAAGATTTTCATTAATTTAATAAAAGCATAAAAATGGCCCAAATAAGGGCAATACATAAAAAAGGAAAGATATGGCTAAGTCCTATGACCTTGACCCTTGAACTCAATGCCAAAGTCATCTACTAATTCAGTGTGAGAAGGTGGCTGAGGGGCTAGGGGCACAGGGTCTTCTCCCTTTAGGAAAGCTGCAAAGTGGGCTTCGTTCTTTGAAAGTGTCGGATCCTTATATGGAAAAGAGACCCCCATATGGTCATCCATTTCGGATGGAGACTTGAGTGATCGCTCAGACATTGGAATGTGCTCTTGTTCATCCTGTGTCCACCATCCGTAGGCCGTCCGAACATCCCCTATGGCCACGAAGCGCTTGTGTATATCCAAGCCCCCCAGATGATACATCTCGAGCTTTGATTGCTCCAAGGCCAGGAGATTATCCGCCTTTGCGTTCTCAGCAACATCCTTCTGATGTGCCACCTTCAGCTCCTCGAGCTCAGCAGCCAAGGCTCTCCTTTTAGCCTCCCTAGTGTCCAGTAAAGTGTTTTATTCAGACAAACTGTGACGAAAACTATCTGCCTCATTTGCTACAGTGATTCATTGATCATTTTCCTGTTGCTAAAGGCTCTACATCTTGGCCATCTCCCAGACATCCGCTTCCAAGAAATGGTTATAGAACTGAATGGCATAAAGGAGCTGCCAAGAGAAACACAAAGTTAATGTCAGATGCAATGAAAAATACAAGGAAATTACTAAGTATGGAAGCCGAAAGTATACCTATTAGCAGGAGTCCACACGCCTTTAGCCATCACCCGAAGGGCATCAGGCTGAAAGATGGTGAGATGATCAACACAGACCAGAGACCCGTTCAGGAGCATGAACTTAGGCTCCTAAGGAACGACAAAGCCAGAGTTGTCCTGACCCCTGGGAGGGTCACTACTTGAGGTACCAGTAGTGTTTTTAACTCTAGCCCTTTTGTTGGCATCTCCGCCACCTGCAACAGTACGGGGTTGGGTGACCGGAGCATTACCTCCCGTGGGAGGAACATGAGGGGGATGAGGGTTAAGTTCTGAAGGATTGAGATCAACTGGAGTTGCTGGTGGCACTACTGAAAGGGGCACAATTGGGACTGGAGAGGGCCCGCTGGGGGTTGGAGCATGTTTGGTGGTCAGAGGCCTCAAAGGAATCTCCATCCTGTCAATACCAATGCCCAAGTTAGAAATATCTTCAAGGTTAGCCGAGGTTAGAATTTCAATGGATGATCGGACGTTGCCCCAAATCTATTCCTTCAGAAGCTTGAATCGCTCCATTATGGGACCACAAATCAAATCACTCTATTGATACCCAAAGAACCTAAGTACATACTCCCCTCGGTGCAAGTTGCAAAACTCACAAAAACATGTTGTCTCATGAAGGGGCAGAAGACTAGAAGGCGAATGGGTCTGAAGACTTCAAGGATCGGATAGGTCAGAGAGAAGGGGTGGAACCAGTTGCCACTAACTACCATCATTCTCTCTTTCCAACCTTTGTCAGATTTTTCTTTATCAGAACATATGTCTCTACCCTAAAAATGGAAGATATTGTACCGACTCTTTAACTCTCTAGCAATCTAGAAGTAATAACAAATGAGGAGATCTGTTAAACCTAAGTCAAGGCCAAGATCCTTATTGTATAGGATTAATATGGATAGATCTATGAATAAGTTAAGATTGAGTTGAAGTGGACTCAACCCCAACATAAACAGGGTATGAAATATATGGTGAAGAGGGAATTTCAAAACCTTAAGATGGACAATAGATAGAAGGACACTACCTAGTTCAACCCCCTCGCTTTGGGAAAAGTTCAAATGTTTGGGATATGGGGCCAAGTACACGTCTACGACCACGTCGGTGTCAATCCTAAGGTGTTTGACATCAACTATGGTCCTTAATTTTTTGTGAGAGGGGTAATAATAATAGGAGCAAGAGCGGATGGGATCTCCAGATCCTCATCATTAGATGGGTCATCCCCAATTGACAAATCAGGATTGACAGATGAGCTGGGCTGATCATGGTTTGCTGAAGTTCTTAGAGGGATGGGGGTTTCTTGATGAACATAGGAGGGGTTGCTAAGGTCCTCAACGGCGTCCTCAGAAGACATGACTATCTCACTCACGGATTTGGTATCATCACTCTCAGACATTTTTACAGAGAGGTAGGAGAGACAGATGAGGGTAGAGAAGAAAGAAGAACAAAAGTTAGAAATGGCAGACTTATGTAGAAGAAGAGTGACAAAAGAGGTCTTCGGTAGAGATTGAAGCTTACTCCGGTGAGGTTCTCCGGTCAAAAATTACAGAATCCGGCGAAGAGAAGCCAAAGGTTAAAGAGAATACTTTGAGAGAAATGTTTACGGGAGCTAAAGCTTCAAGATTTGCAAGGGAGAACGAAGTGTTAAGAGGAAGGGTTTTTATAGAGTTTCATGGGAAAACCAAGTGTGACAATGCAAAGATTGAAGGTCATGCAATGTCATTTCAGCCCCCAGGCGCGAAGAACAAGAAAACATGGGCCATTTGTTTGAAATTCCAATGATTGCCCACATACCCATATTTAATGAACATGACATATCATCAAAACAACCGTCACATTTACACAACTTTAAAAAAAAAAAAAAAAAGAGAAATTTTGGTCATGGGCCTGCACTTGTAATTGACACTAACAAGCCCATAACCTCAGGGGCCTATGTAATAGTGGAAATTGCATAGCCCAATGAACTGGATCGAAGGAAATACCGACGGGCCTGGCCCACTGATGATTCTAGAATGTGAGTGAGTTACAAGTAATACTCCCTATGATTGAGGGATTGAGATAAGAATGGAAACAGATAATGGTCAATCCCTAGAAAAAAAGGTATGATTGATATCTCTGATGGGCCAAGACCCATCAAAGCATGTATATAAATGATACCAAACAGTAATAATGGATATTGAATTATTGTGTATTTTTCTACATTTACAACTATACAAACTAAAAATCCAGATTTACCAATAAAGAATAAAATAAAATATTCCCAACATATATAATGGGGAAAACTATAATTCAATGACTAAAATTAAATGAAATTTATATAAAGGGATCATATCTATCTATATCTATATCTATAATCTATAACTATTTTAAAAGTATAAGGGCTTTGGAATATTTTCAATTATTTTTTTATTTTTTTAAAATAAAAATAATATATTTTGAATTTTAAATGCATGGTGATGTTTAATGAGTAATGCTTCTAAGTGATATTATTATCATAATTATTATCAATATCTATATCTATTTATATATTTATATTTATACTATTCTAAAAGTGTAAGGTTCTAAGAATATTTTAATATATTTTTTATTTTATAAAAAAAAGAAAATACTCACTGATTAAATCACTTCAATTTTTTATTTTGAATATTAAATGCATGATGATGTTGCATGATTAATGTCTAATAAACGTAATCTTGATTATTATTAATGGTATGACAAGATTTTATAAAGTTATGTATAAATTAAAGTTAAAAATATCGGAATTCCAAAAGGGAAAGAAAAGTTAGTCCAAGTGGAAGTCTTGTCTATATCGAAATCTTTATCTATATCTATAATCATTGGCTACTTATAAAAATGTGAATATTCTTCATATGTTTTAAGTTTTTTTATTCTAATCAAACGTTTATTAGTACCTTAGCTATTAAAAGTTTGGGAGTTTAAGTAATTAAGTAATTTATTATTTCCACACATGTATATTCTTTTTTAATCAAAATAAAACATACATTGAGTTAATTAATATTTGTAATCTTTCATCTTCTGATATTTAAAAAAATTACACCCATTAATTTGAATTTCTTTACACAAATCATTTGCTTGTCATGTTAAATAGTCATTAACCTCTTTACCCATTAATTCACCAACTTTACCCTCTTTACATTCTTGAGAGAATTAATTCAACTGTTACATCTCTTGACATTTATACAGAGGTACAATCATTAACCATATCTTTAAAGGAATAGAACTCAAGTAAGAATATTGCTTCCATGTTTCTTTTAGATGGTCTTAAACAGAGATGCAACACGGCGTATTCCTATATTGCTAATTTTTCTAAAATCTAATTTTAATTATCAAATTTTTACTCCTTTTTAGGATGGAGGAAACAATATGTTGGGATTATTTTCCAATAGACTAGTACATAAAGGTGCATAAGGAGAACCTCAAAGTTTGTACTTAGGTGTTGCATGTATCTCATTCAGGTATATTTTTTTACAATTTTTTTCCATTTTTTATTTTTACTTTTATTTTTTTCAATTTGTTGATTCAAATCGTTTTACAAATTTAGTTTTTTTTAGATGTGTTTGTAATTTGATATATTGACTATGAGATACACCAATAAAGTACTATTTTTATTTTTCATCAGAAAAAATATATAAGTCTTTAAGAAGATAAGTTAAATATATTGTTACTTAGCATGGTAGTTGCTAGAGTTTTGGATGAATTTCATGATGTTCTATTCATTTTAGAGTTGTGTTTTGATACATTAAATGAATTTATTTTGATTTAAGATATTTTAAATAGTTATCATGTCACACCCCGTTATTCCTGAGACTCCAATCCGGAGAATCAACGAATTATGAGATATGACGTCACGGAAAACGACAACTAAGATTAACAATAACATCGAAATACATGGAACATGAATGAAAATGAAGTATTCCATGTCACCTGAGTGATAGAAACTCAGTAAAAAAATTCTAACGAAAATCCGGTAGAGTTCCGTTTGTAAATGGAACATCCGGACAACCCAAAAACAACACAACAAAAGAACCTGCCCATAACAACAGAAATAGAATCAATGGCTCGTAGCCCAACATTCCAGAAACCTACTAGGGCCAAGGTAGTGGAAAAGAACACCAATACCTCTACACAACCCCTCTAAAATCAATAGAGCCCAAAATGCTCAAATACAGAATATAAAGAAAGCCACATGGCGATGCCGAAAAGGTATAAAGACACCCCAAAACAACAAATACCGACTGAGCCACCAAGCTCAACTAAGGATACATAAAACTCAATGGTTGTAACGTCCGGTATTTTTTTTACGTGCAAATTTAAAAAATTTATTTATTTAATTGTTAAACAATTAAGTGTTTATGTGCTTATGTGCCTAACATGTTTACGTGCTTACATGAATTATGTGAAATGAAAAAAATTGTGAGTTACATGTTATATTTTCTTTTCGTGAATAATGAAAAGTATTGAGACGTTTGGGAAAATAAATAAATGATAAAAGGGTAAATTAGTAAATTCACATGTATTGAATTAGTGGATTTTGTAGAGAATTATTTACTAAGTGTTGGGAAGATGATGAGTGGCAATATTGTAGTTGTGTAGAAGAGTTGGATAAATTTGTAAATTTGGTTCATAATGGCAAGGGTTGTGAATAAGTGATAAAGGGGTGGGTAGCTTGGACATTTCACCACTACCTTTAATGTTGTCATCATTATAACCCTTGGATCAAAGCTATCTTGCCATCTTCATTTCTAGCCCTTGGATGAGATTCTCTACACATCAACCCTATCTCTAACTCCATCATTATCTTCTTCTTCTCTCATTTCTCACCAAGAACACACATTCTTTTACACGCACATTTCTCTACACCAAATTTTCGGCCACTTTGTTCTCCTTGCATTTTTGGCTTCAAGTTTTGCTCTCTCCTACTCTTCATGCTTGATGGATAGTGAGCACTTGGGGTGGTCTCTTGGTGTGGTGTTCTTGAGCTCATAGTGGTAAGCCTCCTCTCTTTTTCTAAGGTTTTGTTGAAAAAAATCCTAACTTCCAAATTCTAGAAATTCATGTGCTAGTATTGAATTTTTGTTCTTCCATTGTTCATTCTTGTGGAAGGTTAAGAATTGTCTTCAACCATCAAGTGAATTGGCTTGTGGTGATTCTAATTTCGTTTTGGGAAGAACTCATTGGTGAGTTCACTAATTCCTACTCCTTTGAATTATTTTCCGTGAAACCTAGCTTAACCATTTTGGGGGTTTTTTAGCCTTACTTTGAATTCTTGATTATAAATCGGTTATTGCTACTAAAAACCATTAGTTAAAGATCCATGTTTGTTTTAATGTTGCTTGAAGGCTTGGGAGACCTTTGACTCAAATTCTCGATATCACCTCCTTGAAGCTCTCTTGGTCATTCTTGGCTCGGTTTGTTGTTGGTGTCATTTGGACGGATTGCTTGCACCCTTTTGCTCATTATCTTTGCTTGGATTGAGGTAGGTGTTTTAGTTTTTGTACGAGGGTGTGTGCGTCTATGTGTATATATGCCGTATATATATATGCGAGTTGAGTCTTGACAACTTAAACTATGAACTAGGCCCCTTGAAAAGCATGATAATGTGATTTTAATGCTTGTTGTGGTTTATTGATCATAAATGTCATATTATGAGCATGTGGATAATTTTGACATAGTATATTGTATAAAGAGAAAAAACATATATTATGATGGAGTATGGTTGATGAAAAATCATACGTGCATATTGAGTACATTATGTAGTGTCAAATTCATGGTGTTGGAATATGTGGGTGGTGTAGTGATGTGTTGGTAGTCGGGTTCGGATCAAAGCAACAACTGGCCAGGAGGTATCACGCCTACGGAACTAAAAAGCCGGCAAATGTGAGTTAGGAGTCCAGGTAGAGGCTCAATTTCTTGACTTGTGTAGTCATGGCGCACGGAGTTGCAAGTGGGGCTCTCGTGCAACCGTCTTCCTTGTTGAAGTGATAGAGAGAAAAATCACTTGGGAAGAGTCGGTGCGGTACTCTACATTACTTGATGAGCTTGTATCCTCAAAAGTAATTGGACAGAGTATGTATCCGTTAACCTGAGTTGGGCGCCGTGTGTCTCGTGGTGTGTGTTGAGTCATAGTGCATTTAGACTATAATATATATGTGATTATGATATTATTATGGAAGCATGCGATAATTGTAGAAAATTATGTTGTGAGCATGTTGGGGAACTTATTTGTGGGGTTCGATGGGATTCCGGATTGGCGTGAGAGCCATGTGGAACAAAAGACTGACCTAGGAGTAGTTGCATGTACCATGGGTGGGTTGTACCACTCGAACTACCGAGATTGAGGCAATGACGCTCCCTCTACTGGGCTAGTGAGCTCACCCCACGCCTTATATATTTTTCAGGTGATGATCCCGTTGGGAGAGTTTCGTAGTCTCTTCGTGGACGTGTGAATGTATGTCTGCCCTTTTGTGCATGGGAGGCTGACCATACTTTTATTTTGTTTGGCATTAGGTCGATAAATATGTTCCTTTTTCCCATGTAAATCAAACTTGTAAAACTATTTTATTTTGATCCGACTAGTATGTTAGTCGAGGTGTTTTTGTCTATGTATTTCCCTTAGAGTGCTATGCGCGGGGATTATGTTCTTTTGGTGCACTTCGGTGCCGGATTGTGTATTTTTGAACAACTATGACTGGTTTCGCCTTAGGGCTATTTTAATTTTAATCTATAAACTCTTTTGTTTAGTGTTTTATAGTGGACTTTCGTTATTAATGTGGTTTGGCCGAAAACGGTATTTTTCTAGGTTTTTAAGCAAACCCTATTGTTTTGAAATAAAAATCCGTTTTCGCTCACCCCCGTGACCCCGACAAAAACTTGAGTTTTGAAATGATGATTGAGTTGTTTTTTTTAAAGGATTTGACATTTTAAAAGTCGGTGGTATACTAGAACGGAGACCGGGGGCAAGACGGAGCTTTTATGAAACCTTAAAGCAATGCTCTCGGTTTAAAACTTACATTTTTATGAAATTAATTTGGTGTGTAGATCTAATTATGAGTATATCCACATATGGAAATGCATACGGGGTTGTTTCGGCAATTTTCGGACGTTTCAGAGCATTTTTCGGGTCCGTGAGTCGACTGACGGATTTGCGTCAGACGACTGGCAAATAGCCATAAACGTTTTGGTGAGGTCATTCGACTGATGGCTAATTGTCAGTCGACTGATTGTTCAGGTCAGTCGACTGATTGTTCAAGTCAGTCAACTGATTTTCCTAGGGTGTCTCCGTGCAGTTCTGTTTCGACAGTGCTTCACTCTTTCGGTCATATCTGGAGCTAAGGAGCTCGGATGGAGACGTTCTTTACCTTTTTGGAAAGCTGAATTAGAGATCTTGAGTTTTGGATTTTGAATAGACTCATTTGAGTTATTTCTGAGTGAGAAATTGTCGTTTTAAAGTGACGGTATGTTTTGAACCTTTACACCTCGCGACGTCTAGATTTTTAAAATATCGTAGTTTCTACCTCACACTTTCAAATTTGATTCCGTTTGTTCCTATAGCTTCTTTTAGGTCCAAAATTTTTGTTTATACTATAAAATTACTCTTTTAACCCTGAAATGACCATTTTACCCTCGGGCGATCATGGGGTGCTTGAATGGCCGTTTAAGGTGTCGTTTATGTCACTTCACTTCTATTTTGATCTCGAGTGACCTTGTTTACGTATTTTACTCTTGTTTGGGTGTTTGATGACTATAGTTCATTTGTCCTCATTTCTTTTTACTTTCGCATTCACTCCCTTAGCTCTTAGACTCGGGTTTTGGAGTCCTAGGAAATTTGGGGCGTGACAATAGTAGTGCCGAATAAAATACAATGGCACCCCAAAATAATAAATACATGGACTGAAGATACAACACAAGGGAATCTGCCAACAACCTGACTCCCAGGAGAATAAAAGAATACACAAGTACGACTACGGAAGGAAGAACAAAACTACCGTCCCAAATCACTCGTATCGTCGCTGCCGAGTATGTCGTGCTGCATCCACCTTCAACCTGTTGTGGGGGTGAGCAAAACCACACGCTCACCATAATATCAAAACATCACACCCATCCCGTGTGCAGGCATCTATCCTAGGTCGGTCAGTTGTCTCATGCGGCACCCACGCCAAACAGATACCCTAAAATAATCTCATCTACAACCTCAAATCTACTACGGATATCATAAGAACTACAGATCAACGAAAATATAAACAACCATATATATATATATATATATATATATATATATATATATATATATATATATATATATATAACGTCATGTAAATAACTAAGCCTGCCACCTAGGCCTATAGACAACCATCCTGAACTTCACTATCATCTAGAGATGCAACAAGGACTAACTATCTACCATACCATGCACCTTACACGCTGCTCAAGGTTCCTAGGAGGTAAATAGATCACTCACTAGGACTGCTGAAAAGGAATAACTAAAATCACGTCCACAACTAAACCACAATGCCTACACAGCACCGCTATCAAATCATTCCTAGAGATTCACACTCTCATAATTCTAACCTCAAACTTGTCATCTTATCCACAATAACCAGTGAAATAATCCATTCACTTAAAAGTTCTTTTCTCTAAGACCTCCTATTGTAAAGAGAATTTATAAAAAAATCAACTAGTGGTCATATGGTAAGTTCACACAGCTACCATCTATTCCTTGAAAGTAACCTAAGTGGACAAACTCTGTCATTAGATCAAATTCAACAATCTCAAGTCAATCTTCAATTCATACTGCCTACTAAGGCACAAGAAAGGGGTACCAGAGTCATTTAGTCCCAAACGGATGCCGAGGTTCTCGGGTTTTTAAAGAAAAACGTTGAACCTCTAAGAATTCAACCTTTTTTTAAGAAAAAGTTAGGACCCGGTCAAATCTGTTTAGTTCCAATGTCTCTGAACCCACCCAAAGTACTATAAATCGCACTACGTGTGCATAAATCAGTATCATGTCTCTTACCCAAGACTAAGACAAGGAAACTATAAAAACAAAGTGTGCCTTATGTATGCACAAAAAGGTAATCAGTTCTATGCCACCAGTATCACCATAAGATACCCATAATACTCTAAGATCTCAATATCACTATACCATAAACAAAGGATCAATACCATCCTCAAACATTGCCAGTCTGTCTCAGAATTACTATCAAACGTCCACTAGGGAGTATGACAACTCAAACCATTATGGGTACCTCAAGTTACATTCAATGGATCCTTAAGACACAGGATAGTCCAACATTTAACTACGGATATGGTGCTGAATAATATGTAGAGTTAAAACAACTCTAGTCGAAAGAAAAGGAAGAATACTAACCTATCATACCCGGTTAAACCTCAAATCAACCATTCCTATATATCAACTAGAGTAGTGTACCGACCACTCCATAACCTCATATACAAACCAATGCTCAAGGGAATAGGGTCAAACTAATAAGCTTTATCCGACCCTTACTCAAACAATACTCCACACTACCGGAGAGGTCTATCAATCATCCTTTGATGATACTAATCACCAATCACAAAGGCCTATGTGGCCAAGATCACAATTTCAACTAAGTCTCAATATATTACTACCCAACTCAACTAGAGCCTAACATACGGGGGAACCCTTACGCCCCAAGGTCACTTTCACTTGGTTTTCCATAACTACCAAAGATAATCGTCCACCGTGGCTTCTTAATAATTCCCTTTTCACTTTTTACCTTTTAAATTTTAAGTTCTCACTGTTTCCTTTACACTAGGAAGCTCACAATTTTCATCATAATTTAACCACGGTTAAAATATGAATCACAAACACCATGCCCTAGCGTCCAAGAGAATAATACAAATCTCTAATTAAACTTCAAACATAACATACTCAATATCAATAAACAATAATAATAGATAATTTTAACAAATAAGCACATGTCAAATAAATGTTCAATATGAATGTCAATGCAACTCCAATGCAACCCTAACTGCATGAGGGTGAAACAAATATCCAGGAATCCCAAACCGTTCACTGTTGGGGCAACAAACCCACAACAGGAAGGGTGGGCGTCGCCAAATAAAGTACAGAAACCACAAGTTCGTCCGAGAACCGGCGAGTGAGGCCTAGCCATCACCCCCGACGTCTAGAGAATCGAGAGTTACTAGCTCCCTGGGTGCTAGACCACCCCCTGACCAGTTGTTGCGACATTCCAAACGATCCATACATGCACATGATATAACTGAGGCATGCAACCTACACCGAAACAATATATATACTACAGTGTTGTATGAATGCAAAATGTCTCCACATGAATTTAATATACTCGATAAAATGTCATAAAAGCCAAGCAACCTCATACAAAGCATGCTTCAAAATTTAAATTATACAGTAATTCAGTTTCATTTAACTCAAAAATATATCCGGGTTCTCGATTACCCAATCTTCATAACTTTTATATCCTAGGATGTTTTTAATTTAATTAAATAATAGGGGAAAAATCAATTAACCGGATCTACGTCCACATACACCTTCTAAAAACATATTTCGAACTCAAAGGGTGTTAAACCGCCTATCTCGATTTAATTTAAATAGGTTTATAATTATTGTAAATTTTATGATAATTTATTTAACTTCTCCAAAAGAATTTCCAACTCCAACATCATTTAATCCATTTATGGGTATTTTATAAATTTTATAAAATTCCTAGATTTTCGTCTATCACTAGGAATTTAATTAAATGTTTTTATTTATCCATAAACATACAACGGAGATTTATTAATATTTTCCACGCACTATTAGTGAGTGTCATATATGCATATATATATAAGGATATATATATATGTAAATTCTCACATATTTTAAAGCTTACAAAACAGCCCCGAACTGTCCCGCCGTGAACAATGTCGGCTGTGAACAGTGCTCGCCGCCCAAAGTTGTCCGAAAATTATTTTGAATATACCGAAACGTCCGTCTCGACGACCTATACGAAGCCCATTAGCAATTGGTTAAAATTTTGAATAAATCTAATATAACCCAAACGAAAATTCGAACCTATAAATCAAATTTTCGGACAAATCGCTTAACGGAAAATTACGAAATTTTAGTATGTCGTACCTAGCATCGATACAAAGCTTTCCTCAAAATCTCAGCCTAAACCGACATCAGGAAGTCAGCCAAATCATCGGTTAAAGTTTCGGCCGAAACGCCCCTGTTGCGCGTCACCTCTGCACGAACTCCTCCTCGTGGTGTCGCCACCTCTACGAGCTGCCGCCGACATCACCACTCCTCTGCTAGCTGTCGCTGTCCCTGGGTCGGCGACTACAACCCTAGGTCGCGTCCCTCCACCAGACACATCCTTCTCTTGCGCGAAACCCCAATTCGCGCCACCACACAGCTGTCACACGACCACCAAGAGCCACCAACGTCACCATCGTCGTCGCTCCAGGCCGATGACCTCAGCCCTAGCCTTAGGTCACGAAACACCACCGCACCGTCAGTCATCGTCTCTTCCAGCCGACGACCTCGCGCGAACCATCTCTCTCCCTGCTTCGATTTCTCTCTCTCTCTCTAACCGATTTGTGATGAAGACGAGAGAGGAACAGGTCAGTTGTTGCAAGGAGAAGGAACGAGAAGATTCTGGTCTCCTCTATATATATAATCTGAAATAAATAACTAATCGACCCGCAATTAATATCACGCGAACTCAAAATTTTTACGGATAACTAATAAATAATATAAGTCAAAATAAATCTTCCGGTTACAAAACATAACCGTCGGAACATAGAAAACTTCCGAACTCGACTCCGATAAAAGGTGGGTCTCAGCCCATCCATCCCAATTCTCGGTCCGCTAAATTAATAATAAAAAATCCTTGCTAATGACAACTCAGAACTTGCCGCCTCAAGTGCGAAAAGCAAAAAAAATCATTTAGCCTTAAATAATAATAAAGGGAAATCATAAGAAAATCCCTAAACGATGACACGCGTAACCGGAAAATTTACGGGTCGCTCAATAAATAGTACCAACGACGATAAATAATTCAAGTTACAAAATCCGACTACCGGAATACCGGGCACGTACAAGACCCATCAAATAAATACAAATAACTAGGGCACGAAAATAATCCAAAACAATAACCAAGTACTGCCACATCAACACATATGAGCACTTAGAAACACGAAGAAATAAGCATACCAAACAAACAAAACACGTATATACAAACACAGAGCACATCAATCAAATCAGGTACATACTAATCCCATTATAAGGGAAAAACAAAACGTCGAACCCCTGAAACACTAAATGCCAAACTCGCACAGCTGACTCAAAACCTTTAACGTCGGTTAACAAGACGTGCTGCCACCCAGTCGAAACACTAACAGTCGAGCGTTTAAATAAATTCACTTAATCGGCACTAAAGCCCACGTAAACCTATAGCCACATCTGAAACAGAAAACATCATGTCAAATAGCGTAATCACGAAAGAAAGGCCCCGAAGTCACCAAAGAGACAATTGCGGAGTCGTGTTGTCAAATCCAAAACTCACGTCAATGTTTCACTAAGTCCGAAACACTACCGTCATGTCAAGTCATGTAATTGCCAACGACAGTCCACGAAGTCCTCAACGAGTTAATCGTCCAGCCGCCCATTCAGCTCCAATCTGGGTTCGAATCCTACTGAGAGGTCCACTAGAGATCAGAAATTGTTGAAGAAACAACAAGATCTTTCTTTTGTCCTTTCCAGGCAATCGGAAAATCGAGAGACGAGCCGTTTATCATTACGATAGGTGTCAAGTGAAAGTACAGTGATGTATGCAGCTGAGGCATCCTAACAGACCGGTAGACTTGAACCTTGTTCCTACACGACCTGATCAATTCGATCAGGCACTCGCCATCTATTTTCATTGTTCAACTCTTTAACAACACGAAAAAACCATTGTTCAACTCTTTGACAACATGAAAAAACCAAAAATGTTAAACGCGAAAAATTTACACGTGTAACATCAAGAATAACCATGACGTCACAACCGAAAACAAATCAAAATTAATTCCAGAAATTTGGGAAAATAACATGTCACGCCCCGAATTCCTAGGACTCCGTAACCCGAGCATAAGAGCTAAGGGAGTGATTGCGGAAGTAAAAAGAAACGAGAACCAAAAGACATTCAGTCATCAAACACCCATAAAGGGTTGCAATGAATGCCCAGATACCATGTTGTCACGCCCCTAAAGGGGTGACACAAACCAAGCGACTACTAGAGTCAACAATAACAAAGAAGTACATGGAATAACAATAAGAATATACTCCATGCCAACATGAATACTAAAAACCCAAGAGTATCCTTAGATACCAACAGACACGCTCCTAAATCCCTAAGACTCCCGAACTGGGACATCCAAGGAATCCAAGATGTGATCCTTAATACGAATAACTAACTAAGACATCACTAACCAAGAAAACACATGGGTTAATGATAGAAATGGTATATTCCATACCCAAATGACTAATAAAACTAAGCAGCGGAATCTAACGAAAATCCGGCAGAGTTCCGTTTGTAAATGGAACATCCGGACAACAACCATAACACAAGAACCTGCCCAAAGCAATTCAATAATCACAATGGCTTCCAAGCCCCACATTCATCAATCCTAATAGGGCCGAGGTAATGGAAAGAAACCAAAACCCCTCCAAACCCTCTAATATCAACAGAGCCACAAATGCTCGAATAAGAATACAGAAAAGCGTCAACTGTACAGAATAAATACAATACATCCTGAAAGAATAAATACAGGAAGGTAAAGAATACATCGACAGGGATATGCCAACAGACTGGCTCCCAAAAGAGAATACATAACAATCCCATAACAATGGGTAGAGAAACTGAAAGCGGATACCTATCGTCCCCAAACCCAGTCGTGCTGCAACCGTAACCGCATCATCCTGCACCACTCCAAACCTGTAACAAGAACAAAAGGAAACTGCCGTTGCACTGCATCCTGCCCATAGCCGTATATTTCCTGTAACCTGGCGTGGAATACCAGGGGGGCCAATGAAATTCCCTCCGTGAGCAAATAAGCTCAGTGGGAAAAGATATCCTAACTACCACATCCTCTGATAGTTTAAGTAAAGCCAAACCGTCTGATAAGATATAAATATAGCCCAACTAGTCTCATCCACGCAAATCCAAGTCACACGCTCATATACTATCGTAAACGAGTATACATAAGTAGGTAAGGAATATATATATATATATCTACACGTATATATATATATAAATACACAACATGAGTCTCTAAAACTCGTACTCCAAGTACCCAACACCAGTAGTCTACACTACTCTCACCAACGTACACTAGGTACACGACACTAATGTCAAACCTAACCAATCATCCAGCGCTCACAACGCTAACCAGAAAATCTAAACAGAGGGAATCACACTCACCTCTAATATCCACAGGGATCAAAATCCACCACTAGTACCAAGGAATACTCATAACTCACTCCCTGATAACACAGGAGGAAAAATACTCACGTCCTTGCGTACTAACACAACCGTCATCTATATATATATATATATTGTAAATGTACAATATATATATATATATATAACAAACCTCATCCCATTTCTAAGGAAAATCTACCTCTCAAAGGCTAGATTACCTCAATCATATCACCATATCATAAATCATATCGACCTCATAATACTATCACCAATAGGTTCAATCACATCACTAACACTCTCACTGTAGGCGAGGAAGACCACCCAATCAAATCACTAGAGTACACGGACTCAACTCACCAGAACGACCACCCAATGGTCACCGAAACAAAGCAAATGAAAAGACTTCCCAATGCTAAACCAACAGATAACCGAGACAACAACGTCAAGGTTAAAACACCACAAGTGAACAAGGAAAGAACACCAAGAAGGAATAAGGAAACCAAAAACGAATGGCCGAGAGCGGAAGTAATAAAAACATGAATCCCAGAGATTCAATAGTTTTTAAGAAAAAGGTTTTCAAACTCGAACCAATCCCTTTGGTATCCATGCCCCTAACGTAAGAAAAACTCATATCACCTAGGTGGTGATACCAACAACCCAGAAAAGAGAAAGGCAACACTATATGTGTGCACTGAACAACGACAAGCCTCAATCCGAGACTTAAGCATGATAGGAAACAAAGGTGAAACAATGGAACACCTTTCAAAACTCTACGAGATGAGATATTGAGAAAGAAGTCTCGAAACCTCAGAATCCCAAGAAAAGTAGTAAAATAGTTTTCCTTTCAAGAAACCACATAGTAAAAATGACCGTCTTGCCCCCGGTCTCCGTCAGTCGCCATCACAGGCTTTTAAAAGTTGAAAATCTTTTCAAGAAAGGTCCTAAGACCATTTTATAAAGTAATAAAACTTTTCATTTCTACGGGGGTAGGCGAAAACGGGTTTTTCCTTTTAAATACAAAAAGTATGTTTCAAAACTTAGAAAACACCGTTTTCGAAATGACAGCCAATAAGAGAAACACAACTCTATGAATTTCTGTAATGTCCGAGAGGACAGTAAAGGAAGCGCAACACGTTGGACTCACGGAAGAAAACCATCCGTTCCAACTCCACCAAATCAAGTGACACCACGAGGAAGAGGTTCGGCACCACACCGTAACCGACAACTCAAGGAATGACGTACAAGTCAACGACCACGTACTAGTGTACAAAACACAGTACCAGGAATGCTTAAGGGAAGGGACTAAGCATAAGAATCGAGACTGTCAGACTACAGTACCTCGAGTACTTAATGAATCCCTAATCATAACCTCTTCTCATCAATCAAAATTTCACACAACTCATCACTCGCCTTCTCTAAGGCCCTAATTCATAACTGATACTAACATCAATCTCAGACCCCAAATCTCTAACAAGGTCACACAACAAATCACGATCCCAAAATCATTAACCTGCCTTCTCTAAGGCCTCAAATCAAAATCAATTCCACAATCCACCAGTAGCCTCAACTACCCACAGAGATTACTACGTCAATACACTTAACCTCCCCCAAGGATACGAAAGTATATATACTCACAAGTATAAAAATAAACATTTCATTATACTTGATTTATTACCACATGTAATCATTTTCTTTCACATTAATCATTCTCAACTGAGCATTTATAAAATATGAATTTAATTCGCAATATTCATAAATAGCATGCTCCAACAACACATGTAATATAGCACATATACATGTCAAACGAGATCACATAAACAGTGTGCAGTGTAATGTGACTCAACACCCCACGTGATACTCACACACAACACACCCTTCCCAAGGGCAACGGATACAAACTCTGTCCACTCATCATAGTGTAGAGTTACCACACCGACCTTTCCCAAGTGATTTTTCTCTCTATCACTTCAACAGGGAAGACGGTTGTACGAGAGCCCAACTTGCAACTCCGTACGCCATGACTACCCTTGAGTCAAGAACACGAGCCTCTACCTGGACTCCTAACTCACATTTGTCGGCTTTTTAGTTCCGTAGGCGTGATACCTCCTGGCCAGTTGTTGTGATGATCCGACACAAACGTCTACTCTTAAACCACACGAAATGAAGTAGACCACACCAAATGAACTCTCTCTGTCAATGGTGAAACCGTGCACTACACGCACCAACACCCATGTGCTCACACGACATGGTGTACAAGCAAATCACATCTCAACATAAATATATCATGCATCATATTTATGTAATTATCCACATGATAATATCAACAAAAATTCTCAAATCTCTTTACATGCTTTTAAAAATACAATAAAACATTTAAACTATATGAAAACAATTTCATATATAATTCATGTTCTCCAAAAATATATTTTCTTTTTAATTCATTAGAAAATATCTCATTTTCAATTAATATGCCTTTTCAAAATAATTTAAACAATTATTTCACGTATTCTAAAAGGAACCTAGCACATCGTCTAAGCTTTACGAATCTCTACTAACCCATTTAAGCTCATAAGGGGTTTCTAAGCCGTCTATTCTTATTTAATTTAAATAAGAATATCATTTAATCACATAGGAATAATTTAATAAATTTTCTTAAATTAATTCCTAAGTCCCATTCTGATCCTAAACAATTTATAGATATTTAAACTAGCAATTTAATATATCTATAATAAATTAAATAAGGGTTTTGCACCCTTAAACTACTTCAATAATGCGGAGTGAGAAACAAAGTTTCCCACCTAATTTATACGTTACCGAACAGTCCAAACAGCACAGTACCGGCGCCCGAACACGAAGCCCGCCGACCAAATTCGTCCGATAATTATTTCGAATATATCGAAACGTCCGTCTCGACAACCTATACGATATATATGAAGCCCATTAATAATCAGTTAATTAATTGGGTTAAATCTAAAATACCCCAAACGGAAACTATAACCTATAATTGCGATTTCCGGACAAATCGTTAATCCTAAAATCATGAGATTAATATATATCGAATACCATGAATATAAGGAGCTACTCACCAAAAATCGGCTCAAACCGATCACCGGAAGGTTGCCGAAAAAATGGCCGAAGCCCAGCCGGAGTCGCCACTGCTCTCGCGCGAACAGCACTGGCCGTCCCTGGCGCCACCATGCGCGACTGCCAGACCGCCACCACCGGACCACCACGCCGTAGCCGCCGCATCGCCGCCCAGCCCGGTCGCCGCCGCTCCAGGTCGCCGACCCTGGCTCCAGCCGCAGCCGCAGCTGCTGCTGCGGCAAGCTCCATAGTCGCGCCTCCCGTTCCGGCGACTCATGCTCTCTCTCTCTCGCCTGACCGGCGGCAACTCTCACTCTCTCTCTCTTGCCCGACCGGCAACAATGGAGGATGAAGACTTTGAGGGAGTGGTTGCTGCTGCAGAGGAGAAGGAGAAGGGAGCAGATAGCTTGCGTGAAGAGTGTGGGAGCAGGTTGTCTGTCTTTCATACTTATACAGATATACATATATCACATTTATTTAATATATATATATATATCCTAAAATTGAATTTTGTACAACCTAATTGTCAATAGGCTCATGTGACATGCCATGTGACCAAAAGAAATAAATGTGACAATAGCTTCCCAAATTACAATACTAGCCCTCTATTTATTCATAATTACGAAATAACCCCCAAAACTATATATATATAATTACAATTAAATATATATATATACGATAAATCCCAATAAATATCGGGAACGTCCGAACATAATCTCGCAAACCCGAATTAATAACGGGATGCCCAATAAAATATATCGGGGTAGAAACCCAAACGTCGGAACACTAAACGCCCGACCAATTACAATGTGTCGTCATCCCATCGAGACACTAATCATTAACCGTCGAATCGAAACCGCGTAGTCGAGAATAATAACTCGCGAACTCGTCCAAGAGTAACCGGAATGTCGTCCAGTCGACTTTAAAAATAAACGCGAAAAATTTACAGGTATCAAATACCAAGAATAAATAATACGTCACGAACAAGTGACGTCATTACCGAAATTAAATCAGAATTAATTTCAGTAAAAAGAATAATAACACGGGGTGTTACATAACATGGGTGTTACATATCAAAAGGGACATCATCCAAGTGGAGGATGGCTCATGGTTTATTGATATGTAAATTGCATGTATAATGGTGTTGTAAAAAAAAAAATCTTATGAGTTTTCTTATTTTAAATGATTACTATTGAGAAAGGTATTTTCAAAGAGATTCAAAAGGCCAAGTTGACAACCTGAGCTCATAGTCTTTTAAATATAAATTTCATTTTTCTATTAGAAGATATAATTTAATTAAAATTTTGATTACAGTTTCTATCCAAGAATTTTAAAATTTTCATATAACAACTTCGCTTACTACTTCAGATTTGAACTGTGGACCAAATCTAATTGATTGGTCGTATTATTTTTGGGATAATACTTTAGACATGAAACATAATATCGCATTAAATCATATATATTTTTAAAAGAACTTGACAACCATTCATACGAAACTTAATTAGACGATTATACTCAACCTCATTAGATAATTTATTTATATTAATGAAATTTATATACATATTTTGTGTTAATTGCATCGCATGTGCTCTTTGCTAGTACTATTAAAAGTGTGAAGAATTTTTAGTGTTTTCATATTTACAATCTAAATTTTATATGTAATTTTTTTATTCAATTTTATTATATAACTCCAATCCAACACTTATGTATGAATTATGTATTTAAATTCTCATACTAAAATATAATTTAGTTTTAATGGTAGTAAATTATATGGAGTATATAAATTAAAAATCTGATTGTGATAGAATATAAAATTTTAAAATATATTTTATGTTTTATTCTATTATCTTATTATAATTTAATTATAATTAATAATCCTAATTCTAAATGGATTATAAAAAAAATGAATTCCATCTAGAATCATATGTAACAATCCTAATATAATACTGAATCATCTAGAATTGTTGTTAATAATCCTAATTCTAATTGTTAATGGATAATATGGACATTTAAATCTAATTGTGAAGTGATTAAAACTTCGTTATAAAAAACAAATACATGCTACGACTTTTTATTATTTTTATAAGTTCACTTTTCTTTTTAAATGTGGAATATTAATATTAATGTCACAAATGTCATTAACTATTTTAAGTGCTCCACACATAAAAATGCTAAAGTAATGCAATAAGAGTATTTTGTACAAAATTTTATTTTTAATAATGGACTAATATATTTAGATGTTTATTACATTTCAAAATAATACTAACATTTCACAATAATTTATTTATTGGATACATTACACTTTCACCCCTTCTTGTTTGAACATAAAACACTTTTCACCCTCTTGTTTGGATATTTACAGTTTAACTCTCTCTAAGTCATTTCCGTTGACAGATAACTAAAAATTACTTAATTACCTATCATATTTTATCATAATTTTATTCAAAAAAATTTGAAATATTAATTTACCCATTTGCCCTTCAATAAACCTAATCTAATCAAACTTCAACTAATCTAATCTAAAGTAAATCTAACCCTATATATATATATACATATGTATATATCTTTCTTTATTTTTTTTTCTTTTGGTAAATAAATGATTTTATTAAAGAAACATAAATACAAAAAAAGGGGGCGAATCATATCCAAATCCCTAGAGACTCAATCCTCAGCACACCCTCTACTTGCCCAACCATCAACAGTATTTCAGATCAAAGGCATGGTGGTACAATCAAGGGTGGAGCTAGGAAAATTATCTAGGGGGCCAATAAATTTTTTTATAAATTTATTAGTAACATTTATACTTTTATGAGTTACCAAAGAATTTTTTTTGAAACTTTTGGAGGAGTCAATGCAATTTTTTTAAAATTATTATTGGTAAAATTATTTTTTTTAGGCTACCAAAAGAATTTCTTAAAAACTTGGAGGGGCCATATGTAATTTTTATAGACATATTTATAGTGTATATATATATATATTTGGGGGGGGGGGGGGGGGGGGGGGGGTTAAAATAAAATTTTGAAAAAATTTAGGGATAAAGGGGTTTCGCCCCTGGGTACAAGATTGAAATGCCTTTTGAGGGTAAGATGGTAATTTGGCATCTAAAAGGGCTTGGAGGGGGGTTATTTGCACTAATTTTAAAGTGTATGGGGGTATTTTGTACATTTTTCAAACCATAGGGGGGTTTTGCGCCATTCACCTAAATGAGTTTAGTATTAAGAAGAAAATATCATATTACAATAGACACAAAGAAATATAAAAAGTGAAAACAAGCCTTTACAAAAAGAAAACCAACACTTAACTAAAGATACTAGTATAAAAGAAAAAATAAGAACTCATAAAATACAACTTAAGTCCTGAAGATAAAGATTAATATATTGCAAACTTTCAAAATATGCTTGAAGAGCTATTGCATCTGCATCCGATTGATGAGAATAACCATGAAGTCGGTTGTTTCTCTCATTCTAGATTACCCACAACACAACACTGAACACTCCCCTACCAAATATGATTCTCAAAGATGAGCCTTTTAACGCAATAAACTAATCAAGACATCTCCAAATGAGGAGCTAATAGGGGGAAGATTCTAGTCACAAAGTCTACCAAACCAAGACCAAATATATTGAGCAAACTAACACTTCCAGATCATTAGAACATCACCGTTGAAGCAATTATTGCAAATGGAATTCAAAATGATACATTTCCTCTACAAATTAACAAATGTAGGAATAATATTTTGAAGAATCAATACTGCAAATTAATAGATATTCTAGGTCTACATACATTCCAAACCAAACAATACTAATGAACTTTGTTACCAAACTGCATGCCTACAGTTTTATAGTTATCCCAAACTATTTTGAAACCAAATAAACTACGTTTCCATGAGATGGAATCCAAAATAGAGTGCAACTTCTTAGATTGAATATAGGTCATCACTCCAAATGGAAATGAAGAATAGAAAACACTAACAATTATTGACAATAAGAGGCTGAATGTAACACCCCGTGCTAACACTTGGTACTATAATGTCCGCCTTGGGCCCAGTCTGCAGGATTTTGCTCTTGGGCTCTTTCCTAAAAGGTCTCATACGAATTGAAGACAACACTGCACATATAAGCACATCCCCAGACCTATACCCGGGCGATGTGGGATGTCACAATCACCCCCTCTTGGGACCCAGTGTCCTTACTGGTGTTACTCACGAGCTTGTGCATGTTCCCACACTCAATTCTGGCCGGGCTCTGGCTCTGATATCAATTATAACACCCCACTCCAACACTTGGAATGATATTGTCCGTTTTGGGCCCATCCCGCACGGTTTTGCTCTTAGGCTCCTCCCCAAAAGGCCTCGTACCAATTAGAGATAACACTGCACATATAAGAACATCCCCAAATCTATACCCGGGCGATGTGGGACGTCACACTGAATATATGAAAATTTTAAGCAAACATGTTTAGAATCTTAATCGATGGCCAAATCTTTGAAGCAAAGTCATACCATCCGCCTATGGGTCCACAAAAGTTCAAAAAAAGAGCCACTACCAATCCAAAACAACACTTTATATATACCTAATATGAGGGGGAAAACTTATTGCTGAAATAATTTGTAAATTCATGATTATGAATATATATCACATGCAAAAATAAATATATCATTCCCCTTGGTTATATTAGAGAAACTATGTCTTTTAATTATAATGAAAAAGGTAATAAATTGTAAATACTTTATTTTTAGAAATAATAAAGTTATTATTAAAATTATATTAATTTATGTAAGAACATTTATTGTAATTGTTTATGTATGGCATATTCTAGACAATAATCATGTTGAGTGTTAGATAGGTCATGTTGGTTTCAATGACATCTACAAGCTTCGATAAAGGCAAAATCAAGCATTGAAGTAGTGAAGAATACAAGTGAAGAGAAAAAGTGGCAGTATTGAGTAAAAATATCTCCCGAGGGAAAAAATGGCATTTCCCAAAGTTGTCAATTCAAGCAAAAAGTCTCGAGAACTTAAGAGGGTTATTTTGGCACAGTTGCGGAGAAAAGTGGTTTGGACAAAATTACCTACGCTTAAGCCTACACTTTCAGTTTCAAAAGTGGCTGAAAAGTGATGTTTTTACGCTTGGACCTACGCTTCAAGCGTAAGGGGCTTATGCTTCAAGCGTAAGGGGCTTATGCTTCAAGCATACCTATAGCGGGATGGGTTAGTGATTTGTTTGCAATGAAAAATTGTTACGACCTATTATGACTTGGGCTACACTCCTATGACGTGTATAAAGGATATATACACAAAATTTTACTAGATTCATTCCCAATTATAAGAGAATTAAATAAGGGAAGAATCCTAGTACAAAAAGGAAACAATGATTTCAGCAAGATTTTCAGTCAACTTTGAGAGCTCATATCTCGGTCGAAAAGGTCCAAATAAGGTGATTCTTACTCTTATTATCAAGATCTTGAAGTCAGCTTTCCAACGATATATTACATGTCTCAATCCAATGTGTGTATCTCCGGATATGATCAAAAGAGTGAGAGGTGTCCTGTAGGAAAAAGCTGGAAATTTCATAATCGAGCTGAAATTATATTTTGACTTGGATTGATCCTTTTTAACCCGGATGACCTTGAGTTCGACCTAAACACCTATAAGCATGTGCATATCACATGTTATACATGATATTGAAGGTTTTGGCTCAGTTGAGGGTGAAATTACCAAAGAGGGCGAACTTAGGGTTTCTCCTCTACATTGCTTATAAATACCAAAGTCTACAATAGAGGAGGCAACGGTTTTTGAGAGATCTCTGCAGTATTTTATCGTTCATATTCTTCTACAGAGATTTATGGTGAGAAGATCATTGAGTGATTATCTATCTTCTAGTTCTCTCTTGGTTTGAGTTTCTCCAATTGTGCTTTTACATTGAAGATCTTTATGCACAATTGAATGAGTGGTTGCTAAAAAATCATCACACCGTCTATTGCAACGAGGTTGATTTGATCCGTTGAAAAATGGAGTCGTCTGAGTGCGGAGATCAGAACGAGAAGCTTCGTGGTTATTTGATCTATTGAGAAACAAAGCCGTCAGAGTACGGAGAGGAGCCAGAGCTTCGTGGAGCGCAAGTGAATCTAGACTTTCAGACATCGAGTGAAGAACACCAGATTACATTGGTTGTAAGTACTGTTTTCATAGAGTCTGTACAAATTCTCTAATTCATAGTGCATCGATACCCGAGTGTATCCGTGGTTTTTACTTAGTCTTTCAAAAGTTTTCCATGTAAAAATATCGTGTGTCTCTATTACTTTATTTTATGCACTTAGATTAATCGTTGCATGATTTATCTTATTAAGTGAATTGGATTAAAATTGATTTTTCTGAAATTAATTTAATTTGTCAATAAATCCACAAAAAGATTATTCACCCCCCCCCCCCCCCCTACAAACTTATTTCATTGATCGTCTAAGTAATTTCAATTTAAATTATAAAATTTATTATTCTAAGTTAAATTTTTTTTTACCCTATGACTTTCAATATATATATATTTTTACCGTAAATAAAAAATTTATTTTGATACGTTACACCTTCATAATGAATTTACAAATTACTTTAATAACAGAAATATTTTTTCTCATGTTATGTATATATATAAATAGTCTTGAATAATTACTTGATCTTTTTAAACTTTATACTCATATTATTTTTTTATAAAAACCTAAAAATATAATTATTTTTAATTAATTATAAAAATCATGTGTTAATTTACCATATTTGAATGTAGATTAAACCATCATATTTGCATAAATTATTTCAAAACTTTTGTTAATAACAAAAGTGTATTAAGTTAATTCAATAAGCAAGGGCATTATAGTCATTTATGAAATAATTTGAAGACAATGGAGATTTGTTTTTAGGGGGTTTTATTGTAGAAGAATAGTTTAGTGGGGTTATTTTCAATTTTTAACATAGTTTGGGGGGGGGGGGGGGGGGGTTATTTCATTGTTAAAGTTTAGGGGGGTTTCTTAGGAGGGAGAGTAAAGTTCCCGGGGTTTAATACACTTTACCCTTCAATATAAATTATATAATTAGAGTTCAAGATGAGAATTGAATGTAAATGAGAATAAAATTGAATGATCATTCTTATTCTTTTGTTTGGTTATAACATTATTAAATAGATAATAAAATATATATTTTTAATTTAATTGGGAATAAAAATGAGAATAAAATGAATTTTCATTATATGGAATGGATTTCCACTTTAAAATACATACCAAACAAAAAAATAACTAAAATAAACATTTCATTCCTATGTATCAATTGCAGCTTTAGAGATTTGCACTCAAATTCTAAATAACCTAGGAATACACACACAAACGCCGACTACCCTATATGTATATATATACACATATACACACACATCTTTCCATATAATCACAAAACAAACACAAATCCCCATCTCTGCAACTCTCCAATATCCTCTCTCACACGCGCACATACACAGAAAAGCACACAGTTTATTGTTTCTGAAACCAAAAGATGTCGTATAAGACAGCCGGTCCCTCTGAGATCCTTGCGATCACCGGTTCCTTCATCGACGATCCAGACATACGTCTGGCCAAGAAGAAGTGGATATGGCCGGGCCAAAAGTGCATCAGAGTGGACCTAACTCCGGTCAACTACACCTTCGAGGTGCAAGCCATGAGTGCCGAGAAGCTTCCATTCATCCTTCCCGCGGTTTTCACCATCGGCCCGCGAACGGAGTGCAACGAGAGCATGCTCAAGTACGCCAGACTCATGTCATCCCATGACAAGCTCTCTAACCATGTCAATGAGCTCGTCCAGGGTGTCATCGAGGGCGAGACTCGCGTGCTAGCCGCCTCCATGACCATGGAGGAGATCTTTCGCGGCACTAAATCGTTTAAGCAAGAGGTTTTTGATAAAGTTCAGCTCGAGCTCGACCAGTTCGGCCTTCGCATCTATAATGCCAATGTCAAACAACTTGTCGATGTTCCGGGCCATGAGTACTTCTCCTACTTGGGCCAGAAAACTCAGATGGAGGCTGCCAATCAAGCCAAGGTATATATCTGCTCTCTCTTTTTTGTTCAATATATCTATTGGTTAGGGTTAGGGTTAAGTTAGGGTTTTATTGTTCCATATATATTGGTTAGGGTTAGGGTTTTAAACCAAATATTGAACCTATTGAAACGGATAAGAAGGTTTTTTGGCTTTTGCTTTGACTGAATAATAGTGGGAAGCAAATATATTTACATGTGTTAAGTAAATTGGTGAAATTGTTTACTGTTCGATGTTAATTTGATAAATAGAATTTTTAATTGTTTTTATGATTTAGCCCTAATACATGAATATTCATGTATTACCATGATTTAGCTTTATCTGTAACCACACCTTTTCTTTATTCTTTTGTGGGTACTCTTGAATTTGACGGATCGATAAATTTTAATGTCTACTGCATCCTATTTATTCAATATCTATCCAATTACACTCACTTCATGTTCAATCCTTGTGAGTAATGGCAATTTTGTAGGGAAGGCAATTTAATCAGAAGTTGGGTAGTCCATGTTGCAGACTCCACAAATTTGTTCTTCGAAATTAGAAATTCACGAGGGAGTTGTGGTCATTGTTGGACTGATGAGAGTGATATTGCTTCTTTCATTGTGATGAGAACAACTTGAGGATAAAAAAGATCGAGTCTCCTAGTTATTTTCTTCTTTTTTTGGGAAAAATTGAGAACCAAATCTTATACATAGCAGGAAGTTAGTTGAAAAAATGAGGGTTTTTCTTTATTATTATGTTCAATCATTCTACTATTATTATCTATAGTTGTGAATTTTTCTTAGGAGTTCAATGGGGGGAAATTTAAGAAATATCTTAAGTACACTACAAAAATTACATAATAGGCAGTGGACTGCTCCCAATGGGGCTCAGCCACCATGTAGCATATATATAAATATATATGTATATATTGGGAAGGAAGTTAATTTATGTTTGATTTAGTTATGATTTTAAGGGTGTTGCAATAGGTTTACTTAACAATAACCGGAGCAAAAATATGAATTTTTTATGATGTATTTGTTGCAGCCTCTTCCATTGGGATATAACATGTTATATGGTCGTTTCTATCTCCTTTAACCCACAAAAGAATTTTTAAAAACAAAAAAATAAAGAAAACTGTGTTGAAAGTATCTGATGTAACACAATGGGTAATGTGCTTTTGTTATGTTTGGGAGCACCCTATCCATGTTAAAGAATTAGTTGAATGTTTTAATTTTTCTCCTATCCAATAGAATGCTTCGAATCTTCATCAATGTTTCACTGGAGTTGCTATTTGTTTCAATTTTTTTCAATTATTGTTCTTATACATTGGAATATGCAATTTATGATTTTAACAACTATTTGCTGGAATTGTCTATAGATTGATGTAGAGGAGGCAAAGAAGAAGGGTGAGATTGGTGCGAAGGAACGAAGAGGGCTGACAGCTCAGAATGCCGCTAAGATTAACGCGGAGACAAAGATAATATCGACTCAAAGGGAAGGAGAAGGTAAGAAGGAGGAAGTGAGGGTGAAGAGTGAAGTGCAAATATACCAGAACCAGAAGGAGGCGGATGTGGCTCAGGCAAATGCCAAGTTGTTGGCTCAGAAAGCAGATTGGGCTATGAACGCCCAGTTGGCAGAAGTGGAGGCGCAAAAGGCAGTGGCTTTAAGGGAGGCCGAGTTGCAGAAAGAGTTGGAGGCAAAGAATGCTCTGACTCGGACCGAGAGACTCAAGGCAGAGCTGCTGAGTAAGGCCAGTGTCGACTATGACATTCAGGTATGTATATGCATCATGTTTGCTTATCTAGTATTTTTGTGAAATAGTATTTATAGATATGATATTGCTGTAATACGCACAAAGTAATTTCTTATCAAAACACCCACTGGTTAGCTAGTGCATGCATATGCATCTTTGCCCCTTCATTTTTCCTGTTCTTCTCTTTCTAAAAAAAATAATAATAAAAGAAAAAGAAAAAAAAATGAATCTTAATAAAAATTGGTTGAAAAATCAGAACAGTTTACCGTCAGAATTTAACACTATTTGAATTTGGTCGACTTGAATTTAGTTACAGTCAATATTTATAGTGTTATGAATGTTTAAAATATTAATTCTCAATTCACAAAATTATTTTTTTGTTTCTTTTTTGAAAAGACAATTCACATAATCTTTCTTATAATTTACATAAAGAGCTGATTTGTTGTGTCTGCAGCTACGCATACATAACAATTGGAAATCATGATCTTTTATGAAATAGCAGACACCTATATTTTAATGTTGCTAATATATCATTTTTACACACAAATTTATACATATATATATATATAGGTGCAAGGTGCAAATTCAGAGTTGTACAAGAAACAGAAAGCTGCTGAAGCAGGTTTCTACGAGAAGCAAAAACAAGCGGATGCGCAGAAAGCGAATGCAGATGCCATATTCTATGCTCGCCAAAAGGCTGCAGACGGTGAACTTTATGCAAAACAGAAGGAAGCTGAAGGGATCACTGCAATCGCGAAAGCTCAAGGCCTTTACTTGAGCACCCTCATGAAAGAACTCAATGGAAACTATGGAGCAGTCAGAGACTACATGATGGTCAATAGTGGTATGTTCCAAGAAATTGCCAAGATCAATGCCGAGGGTGTGCGTGGACTGCAGCCCAAGATTAGCATTTGGTCCGGGGCCAATGGTGGCACTGAGGGCAGTAGTGGTGGTGCCATGAAGGACGTTGCCGGGGTCTACAAGATGTTGCCGCCGTTGTTCCAGACAGTTCAAGAGCAGACTGGGATGCTTCCACCAGCTTGGCTAGGCACATTGCCTGATGCCAATAACTCCACCTCTTCTTAAGTAGCAGTAGTAGTAGTTAATTTCTTATTTTAGTTTTTGGATTTAGGTCAAGTAGGACGAATTTATTTGGTTATGCTTTTATTTTATGAGTTGTGATACAGATTCCGAAAGTAGGAAGTCTGTCATTTTCAATTTCTATTCATTAGGTTTAGGGCTTTTCATATGAAGGTTTTTGTTTTATGAACTCCATATATAGTTAATATATATTTTTACTAGGTTTGGAAACTTTACGTGTGCTCCTATGAAATTTTTAGCAGAATTTATTCTTGTTTATATAATCCATTACTTTTTCTTCACTAGTATTTAAGACGTGTATTATTTTGCAACTTATTTCTAATTTTTTATTTTGGCAGTTTGTCCTCGACTTGTTTGATCTTATGAAATTTCCACTAGTGTTGCCGGAGTTGTGTGTGTTATGGTTAGGTTATCCTTCTACAAGAAACTGAGATATCAGATTGAAACCAATGAGAATTTGGGTGAGGAGTGGCAAAGCCAAACCTGTTCAACAAATTAATACTTTAGTTTCTTTTTCATTTTTTTTTTCTTTCTTTTTATTTCTTTATTTCTTTTTTATTGGGAGAATCTTGTAAAATTTGGCTTTGAGCAAGTGAACTGTTACGCTTGAAGGGTTTCCATGTTCTGTATAACACATTGCAAATATTCCTTTGACATAGCGAATTCTTTTACCCAAGAGAATTCTCAGAGGGTTTGTAGAATCTTTTTTCCAATATACTTGCTTTCATTTATAAAGATAATATATTCATTCAATCTAATACAAGAAGAGAATAAATATGAAATCTTATATAATGAATTCGTTCGATCACTAACTACACAATCATTACATATGTGTTCTTTAGCTTCCACTTTTATAATCAAAATAAATAAATGTTACATTACTTGGCTAGGGTTTTGTCTAAAACCCTAGATATTGGTTTAGTCACTCATGGTAGGAGAAGACCGTATCGTTGATGTAGAGACTGCCTCCATAGTCGTCTGTTCCGTTTTTCTAGTTCTTGAATTTAATCTGAGAGTCTCTATGTGTATGTATTTGTGTGTATGTGAGAGTCAACAAGTCTGAGAGAATCCAGTGTGTCTCTTCTGCTGAGCCGAACCCTTTATTTTATGAAGAAATGAATTAGGATTTCTTTGTCGCAAAGTAATTTCTTTCATTACGTGTGTTTGATAAGAAAGGAGGTCTAATATGACCACAATTGACTAAATCTACCCAAAATACGTTCAAATATGTCTTGGAGTGAACACAAAGTCGAAACGGGTCAAAACGGGCTCGCGGGAAAAAGCTGAGGCAGCCAGGGGCACACTTGCGCCCTGTTTGGGCGCACTTGCGCCAAAATGGTTGTTCTGGACCTTTTTACGCCTATGCTTGCGCCCGGATTTTTTTGATTTTGAGTTCTTGCAATTTTTAGTATTTTCGAA
The DNA here is from genome assembly GCA_963922005.1 of Cornus suecica. Taxonomy (NCBI): domain Eukaryota; kingdom Viridiplantae; phylum Streptophyta; class Magnoliopsida; order Cornales; family Cornaceae; genus Cornus; species Cornus suecica. Next base: position 74,886,949 of record OY998238.1, read on the forward strand.
CACCGTTTGCTTCTATGGCATGCTTACCAACATATATGGATAGTTTAACATTCATTTTGGGCTTTTCAATACGTTTTGTGTGGTTCAAACTCACTTCATTCTTCCGTATTTTCGGCTCTTGAGTGTCTCCGAAGTATCTTTTCGGTTAATTCACCGAAATTAACTCATTTTCGCTATAAGACTCCTAAAACACACTTAAACACGTAAACAAGGTAAAAATATTAAAGTAATATAATATTAAGACTAACAATGCCAAGTTAAGGCCCATAATATACAATATTTTGGTCCAATCACTTTTTTATTTAATAGATAATTGTTTGGCATTACTTCCCTATATATTAAGTAATAAATAGTCAATTAATTACACTCATCATATTTCTTATTTCAATTGAGGCAAAAGTGCATAAACTCCCCTCAGATTTTGAAAAGTTGCAAAATACCCCTTGTACTAATTTTCACTCCAAATTAGTTCATGTCCTTTGAAAAAGTTAGCAAATTACACCCTTAGGCTCACTTGAGACATCGTTCAAGTTATTATGTATGCTATTTTATTACTTTATCCTTTTAATTAAGTAGTTTAATATAATAAATCAAAAGTTATAAAATCAAATATATTATTCTGCACCTTAATTTAATTTTTGAAAATAGATACTCATTTTAGATTCCGAGTCATGTACGAAAAGGTTTTGTTGGTTTTTCTCCTTAATGAAAAACGGATAACAAAAGCAAATTTTAAACATGTTTTACGTTTATAAGTTATATTTTAAATTTTTATTGTATTTTATTACAAAATATGTATTTTTTAATAATAATGATTTTCTTAAACAGACTTTTAATGTAATGTCCGATATTTTTACATATAAATAAAAACTTTTATTAATTATTAAGTGTTTATGTGATTATGTGCTAAACATGACGTACGTGATTTACTTGTTAAATAAATTTGTAAGTTACATGTTGTATTTTCATTTTAAGAATAATGAAAAGTGTTGAAAATGATTTCGGAAAAATTAATGACCTAGGGGCATTATAGTACTTTCACTAAGTGTTGAGATAGTGTAAAATTCTAAAAATTTGGTTAAGTGTTGAAATAACACTTGAGTGACATTGAGGTAAAGTGGAAGACTTTAGTTAAATGAGAAAGACATTTTAATAGAACTCTTGTAATTGATTATAAATAATAATGGATTTGGTCTTTTCTCACATTAATGTATTGTCACATTCTCAACCATTAATCTCAATTCTTTTACCCATCTTTAATCTCAACCATCAGATCATAAAACCTTGTTTGACAAACTAATAGATTTAGTGTGTGTTGTGTATAGTCTTTCTTTGCAAGACTAACTTTGGATCCTTGGATCTTCCCTTTATTTTTCTAACTTTAATCTAAACCATTGGATTGTGAGAGATATGAGTGGAGAATCTCTACATTTCTTAAGTCTTCCACTTTGCAAGACTTCACATTTTCTTGCAAACACTTTTCTCTCTACACTTCTCTTTCCATCTTCTTCTTCTCCACTTCTTCCCTTGATTTCATCTCCTTCCACTTAGAGTTTAAAGAAGTGTTCAACATGGAAGTTTCTTGGATTACTCTCCTCTTCGATTGGGTCTAAGCATCGGGGTAAGCTTCTAGTCTCTCTTGAGTTTTCCAACTTCAAACCCTAGAATTATTTCTCTTGAAGTTTTGTGTTCAATTCTTGAGTTTTGGTTTCCTTCACTCTTGAATCTTGTTAAGGACCATAAGTTGAACATTATCACCGATTGTTTCAGTTATTGGGGGCTTAGAGTTCATCTTGTGAATTTTGACCTCGTTGAGCTAAGGTTGTGGTAAGCTTCATTCTTTCCTTTAACCTTCATTTCAAGAACTCTATTGTTCATTCAATTGGAAATTCTATTTCATTCTTATGAATTTTAATCATTTTATTGATTAAAGTTATTGAAAGATACCATATTAAATTTGTCTTGCATTATGGTGTGTTGGTAGCTTTGGAGAGGTTGTGTTGAATTGAAACCCTACTTACATTATCTTGCACTCTTGGACTCTTAAAGAGCTTTGTTGGACTCATTCTTGCACACTTGAACCTTTGTTTTGCTTGGATTGAGGTATGAGAAAAACGAGTTGTGTTTGATTTTCTTACGAGAGTATGTGCATCTATGTATATATGTTATGTATATACTTATTGAGTCTTGACAACATAGACGAGAAATTAGGCCTTTGAAAAGCATGATATTGTGATGATAATGTTTGTTGTGAAAAGTTATTTATATGTGTATGATTATAAACATATTGATATTTTGGACATAATATATTGCAATATGATGTAGAGCATATATTATGATGAGACATGGTTCAATTGAGGCCTATTTGAATATTGAGTACACCTTGTCGTATTGAGTACATTGGTGTTGGTCTATGTCGGTCATGTAACCATGTGTGAGTAGACTTGAGTCGAATCGTCGCAACAGCTGGCCAGGAGGTGTTTCCACAACCTACGGAGCTAGTAAGTCCGAGAATTATGATATAGGGATGGATCGTTCCAACCCTCTCTAGTCACGGGTCGTCCTGTGCATTTGATCTTCCTTAATTGAGAGTGTACGTCCTATTCAAGTGAAAGATTTAAGCTACAACTTATATCCATGACCATAGTGGTTAGTATGTGTGTCATGGTGTGTTGAGTCACATTACATTCAAATTGCTTTATATGTGATTGAGATATTTATGTTGAATCATCTTATATCTTTTAATGATGATTGATATGAGCATAGTGGGAAAATTCCTTGTTGGGCTCGATGGGATTTCGAATTGGCGTGAGAGCCATATGGAACAAGAGACCGACCTAGGATTAGTAGCATATGTCTTGGGTGGGTTGTACCACTCGGACTACCGAGATTGAGGCGATGACGCTTTCTCTACTGGGCTAGTGAGCTCACCAACGACTTTAAATATTTTTCAGGTGATGATCCTGTTATGGGAGGCTCGTAGTTCTTCGGTGGACTTATGGTGTTTGTTCCGTCCTTTTTGCACTTGTGGAGGCGGACAACGTTATTTTGTAGAGCATAGATGATATATATACATATGCTTTCTATTTTGTGAACTTGTAATAAAATGTTTAAACACTTTTCTTTTGCCGGTTAGCATGTTAGCCGGGTAGTTATGTTTTGATGTACGTTCCTTGGAGCGCTATGCGCGGGGACTTTTTTTTTTCTTTTGGTGCACTTTGGTGCCGGAAATGCTAAAGTACGCTTTGTTTTGTAAAACTATGATTTGTATCGCCATGAGACATTTTAACGTTAAATCTCATGAAATTGCTTACTTTTTGTGTTATTAGTATTGTTTTAAATACTATTATTAATATTAGGTTGATACTTGAAAATGGCATTTTTCACAATTTATAAACGAAACTATTCAATTTTTAAAGAAAAATCCGTTTTCGCTCACCCCAACAAATTTTCTCACTTTAAAAATGATTTTTAAACTCATTTTATAAAAAATTTGACTTTTAGAATCCGACGGTAGTTAAAATGGAGACCGGTGGTAAGATAGATAATTTTATGAAATTTTAAAGAATCACTTTTATTCAAAGTTTGCATTTTTTGCATTTCCCGAGGTCTCGGTTACTATTTTTGGAATCCGCAAATGAAAAACTCACTTTTCAAATATTTATGATTTTTCATAACCGGAAACATCAAAATCGGACTTCGTATGAAAAAAACGACATTTTGTGGAAAAATGGGAAAAAAATTCAAAAGGGGGCTGGAGACCCTGGGTGACATGTTGTGCAGCGCAGCAAGCTGCACATGCGTGATATCGCATGCCGCGACACCCGATCTTTAAAGGTTTAAAATTTGTGCCTCACAACTCCGATTTGGGTCCCATTTGTTCTTACGGCTTTTCCTAAGTCCAAAATAAGTATTTGCACTTTGAAATTACAATTTTACCCCTAAAATGACCGTTTTATCCTTAGATAAACATGTGGTTTTTAAATGATTCGTTTAAGATGTCGTTTGATTTATTTCTCCTTCATTTCGACCCCGAATGATCTTTTTGACATATTTTAGACGTGAAATGACTATTTTACCCTTGTACGGGTGTTTGACGACTAAATGTTCTATTTTTTATTTTTTCTCACTTTCGCATCACTCCTTTAACTCTTAAGCTCGTGTTTTTTAGTCCTAAAAAATTTGGGGCGTGACATTTAATACCTTATTTAAAGTCTAAAATAATATATATATGTACATGTGAAAATATTAGGGGCCATCAAGCATCTAGGCCCAGCGAGCATCTGGGTCCACAAGCACGCTAACCCATCACAAATGATTAAAAGCCCGATGAGAAAGGCCCATTTAAAAGCCCATTTCTTAGATGTTCTAGAATAAACTTGGAGAATAAGTTGGTGATGTGGCAAAAAAGTGAAAATTGCTGATGTGTAAGGGAATGTTGCCCTAATAAGCTCAAAGACCAAAAAGAGTATATATATAAACAAAAGGAAACCATCAATAAAGCATTTTATTCTTGTGTTGAGATATTTTTAGCATCTACACATTGGCGCCGTCTGTGGGAAGTTCACTCTTGATTCTAGATCTGTGATTTATCTTTACCTTCCAGATCTGTGATCATCTTCCCATCTTGATAGTTTAGTTTGTTTATACTCATCTTAACCTTTTTTTCTATGATTATCTTGTTCTTTCACCCTCCGAGCAATTATACTGGTAACTCATTCCCAAGCGGATGCACTAACCACCGGAGATAGCCAGGCAGATGGTTCTCAGACCATTGAGCAGATCCTGCAATGCCTATTAGCTACCGAGGAACGGAGCCAAGCTCTTGAGAAGTAGAACACAGAGCTTATGGCGAGGATGGCTCTTCCACCCGCTCCCCCAGTAGCACCCATCCGTTCTTAGGACCAGGAGGATAGTGTCGGGGCAGAGGAGCATGCTGAGTCCTCTCATCGCCTAGGAAAGGCCCCCATCACTGATGAGGCCTTGACCCCCCAAAAGCTCCAACAGATGATGACCAAGTTCCAGAGAAAGGTTTTGAGAGATCTGAGGACCCAATCTACCAATGATTTGGCTATTCAGGCCTCCACTGAATTGATCCAGTCATCGTTCACTCCAGGAATAACCCGAGAGCCCTTCCCAAAGAAGTTTGTCATGCCCCAGTTTACCCCTTATGACAGTACCAAGGATCCCGAGGAGCACGTTTATCACATCCATCAAAAAATGACCATGTATACCAAGAATAAGGCCTTGCTTTGTAAAGTATTTTTCACAAGTCTTGCCGATGTAGCTCTATTATGGTTCAGAAAACAACCACCCGGATCAATTGGTAGTTGGCAATAACTGACAAAGCTCTTTGTCGCCAAGTATTATGGGAATAAGAGGCAGAAAAAACTATATCCTGCATTTTCACGATGATCTAAGAGAAGGGAGAATCCCTAAAGAGCTTCCTATCCCGATTCAATGTTGAGTCTTCTTCCATCAATAATTGTGACCAACACTCTACCGTCGAAGCCTTCCGAATGGCCCTGATTCCTGGGACTAAGTTCCATCAGTCTCTAGTGAAGTGCCCACCATCATGCATCGGGGATCTAAACTCCAAGGCCTAATGGTATCTGAGGATAGAAGAGGAAGAGACTATCAGACAGAAGAGGGCAGTCTTGGTCAGTAATGAAGCCCGATCAAAAGAGCCAGCAACCAACCAAAAATGACCAAGTACCTCGGGTCCTTCAGCCCCGAACCAGGTGAAGCATCCAAGGTTTGAAAACAAAGTGACTCCCTTGAGGGTCACCCTTGGCAAACTTTACCAAGAGACCAAAGCTAGAGGAATCTTCCAACCACCACCACCGATTAGATAACCTTTGGATCAAAGGGATAAGTCGAAGCACTATGTTTTCCACAGTGATTTCGGGCACCTCACTAATGAGTGCCAAAATATCAGACGCCAAGTGGAGGTGATGATACTTCGAGGTGGGCTCCGTGATTACATCCAGAGGGACAGACCAAGAACCGATCAGCAAGCACCCAACGCCCCCCAAAATCCCGCAACTGTGCAGCCTATCAAAATTATCAATATGATTTTCAAGGGGCCCACCTCTAAGGAGACAGAAGGAGCCTACCGGACCCACCTGCGTTGAGCCCAAAAAATGAGGAAAATCAATGAAGTGAAGGAAGTCCACCACAAGACAGGAGTGGCGCAGATTATTTTTTCTACTGCAAACCTTCAGGACATCCAAACCCCTCATGATGACCCACTAGTTGTTACATTGATAGTAGTCAACTGCCTCATTAAGCAGGTCATGGTTTATCCAAGGAGCAGTGCAAACATCATCACCAAATGACCTTCGAGAAGCTTGAAATCAATCCAAGCAAAGTTGTGACCTCTCGGAGTCCTATTGCAGGATTTGACGGGAAACAGGTTGAACCCATCGGGGAAGTCCAACTACAAGTATCCGCTACTCAAATGACCCTGCTAGAAACTTTTGTCATAGTGGATGTGAAGTCATCTTACAATTTACTCATGGGAAAGGGTTGGATCCACAGGATGCAGGGGGTACCTTCAACCCTACATCAGATGATGAGGTGCATAGGCCCGAACAGGTTTGACGTCATCGACATCAAAGGAGATCAGGTGGCTGCAAAGGAATGTTATGTCGTTACCTTAAAAGATATTAAGAAAGAGAAAAGCTCAAAGGAGATCCGTACCGAAGATCGGGGTCCATACCCTGAATTATAATTAAAGGACGGGGATTCGGGTTTCCCGATCATGGTCGAGCCTTTACAGCCTGTATCCGTAATACTCGATAAGCCCGAAAGAGTCACCTATGCAAGTACAAACCTTACTAATTATGAATTAAAAGAATTGACCTAGTTTTTGCAAAACAACTGCGATGTCTTCACTTGGGGACACACAAATATGCCTGGTATTGATCCCGCTATCTGTCAGCACTCCCTACATGTTAACCCTAATGTAAGGCCAATCAGGAAGAAGTAGAGGCGCATAGGGGCCCACAGGAACCAAATCATAGCAGAAGAGGTATCCTGATTGCTCCAGGTCAGGTTCATCAGGGAAGTAAAATACCCTAATTGGCTTGCCAACGTCGTAGTTGTCCAGAAAAAGAATGGTAAATGGAGAGCTTGTGTTGACTTTACTGACTTGAACAGAGCATGCCCAAAGGATAGTTTTCCCTTGCCAAATATTGATCAGATAGTGGATGCTACCGCTAGCTATGAGCGATTCACTTTCCTGGATGCATGCTCAGGGTATAAACAGATAAAAATGAACCCGACCGATGAAGAAAAGACATCCTTCATCACTGAAATAGGTACTTACTACTTTAGAGCTATGCCTTTTGGATTGAAAAATGCAGGTGTTACTTCCAAAAATTGGTAAACAAGATCTTTAAAGGGATGATGGGCACCGTGATCAAAGCTTATATCGACGACATTGTGGTCAAAAACAAAGCATAAGGGGACCAGTTGGGACAATAAGTGTTTGACACCCTCAGGAGACATGGAATGAAATGGAACCCGGAGAAATGTTCCTTCGGCGTGTCATCTAAACAGTTCCTGGGACACAATGTGGACCAGACCGGAATTCAGGCTAGCCCGACACAAGTCAAAGCCCTAATGGAAATGAAGGAACCCCGGACTTATAAGGATGTTCAAGTCCTGATTGGAAGGGTGGTTTCCCTTATCAGATTCATCTCAAGACTTACCGATCGATGCAGACCATTCTTTCAGGCAATCAAGGCAAGGAAAGGTGAGGTCTGGGGTCCAGAGCAATCCATGGCCCTCGTAAGATTGAAGGAGTATATGGTCAAGCCCCCAATCCTTACCATACCAAAACCCGATGAAGTCTTGTATCTCTATCTAGCAACATCCTCCATTTCAACCACTGCAGCCCTCATCAGGGAGGATGGGAGCTTACAGATGCATGTTTTCTACACAAGCAAATCCTTGGCAGATGCTGAAACCCTATACAGGAGGCAAGAGAAACTGGTGCTATCACTGATAAATGTAAAATATAAATTCAGACATTACTTTTAGACACATCCAATTATTGTCCCGACCTCCACGCCTATCTGGGTCATTATATCTAAACCTAACTTTTCTGGCATAATTTCAAAGTGGGCCATTGGATTAGGCATTTATGATATAACTTACATACCCCGGGTCTCCATCAAAGCTCAAGCAGTTGCAGACTTCTTACTCGAGGAAGAAAGTGAGGAGACCAATCAGCAGCACGAACTAGATACTTGGAAGTTATTTGTGGACGAGTCAGCCAGTTCAAAAGGGTCAGGGGTTGGCCTGGAAATCTAGACGCCCGATGGTACCCATCTTCATATGTTAGTATGACTGTAGTTCCCAACCACTAATAACGAAGCCGAGTATGAAGCAATCATATCTGGTTTAAGGTTAGCCAAAAGCCTCTAGATCTAGGTCTTAGTAGTGCACAGTGACTCCCAATTAGTTATCAGGCAAATCAAAGGAGAATATGAGGTAAATGATGCAAAAATGGAGTCTTATCGAGCACTCATGTTAAAAGAAACAGAGCATTTTCAAAGAATAACTTTTACTCAGATCCCAAGAAATGAGAATACTGTGGCTGACCACCTAGCCGGGCAAGCATCCTCAGCTGATGAGGACCTGACCCGGGTTGTGTTGGTCGATTTCCTAGCCAGACCAAGCATCCAGGAACCCGAGAATGTAATGTTTATCCCCTGGGAGCCCAGCTGGATGGATCCCATGACGGATTACCTCAGGCACGGGGCCCTCCCGAAAAATAAAACTGAAGCTCGAGAGATCCGGATGAATTCAACCCAATACTCAATCATAAGAGGGCAGCTCTATCAGAATCATTCTCAGGTCCGTATTTAAAATACGTAACCCCCTCTGAAGCAAGGGCAGTAATGGAGGAGATCCACAGCGGGTCATGCGGGAATCACTCTAGAGGAAGATCTCTGGCTCACAAAATACTCTCCTAAGGATACTTCTGGCCCTATCTGTCATGGGACACCGAGGACTATGTCTGAAAGTGCAAGGCATGCCAAATGCATGGAGATGCTATCCATCAGCCACCAGAGTTCCTACACCCTACCATGGTCCCTCACCCTTTCGCCCGATGAGGAATAGATATTGTGGGTCCACTCCCGAAGGCAATACGATCAACATCCTATGTCCTTTTGGCTACTGACTACTTCACGAAATGGGTAGAAGCCGAAGCTTATCCAGCAATTAAAAGCAGTCATGTTATCAAATTCATCTGGAGCCATATAATATGCAGATTCGGGCTACTAAGAACAATTATGATGGACAATGGGACAAACTTGGACAACCAGAAGGTAAGGGCATTCTTCCCCGAGCATGGCATCAATTAGAATACGTTATCGGTCGAGTACCCATAAGGGAATGGACAAGCCGAAAGGACAAATCTAACCATATTTGACACTCTTGCAAAAAATCTTGAAGAAGCTAAAGGAGCATGGCTAGAAAAACTGCCTGAAGTGCTCTGGTCGTACAGAATGACACCCAGGCAACCTACCGCAGAAACACCCTTCGCCATGGCATATGGCACTGAGGCTATAATCCCCATAGAAATCAAAGTTCCAACCCTCAGGAGCCAAGCCTGGATGAATGAAAAAACACAGTAGGAATCAGGTTGGCAGCCTACCAATAGCGTGTCCGAAACCATTTCAATAAAAAAGTTAAAAACAAAAAAGTTCCAAGTCGGGGACATGGTCCTTAGGTGAAAAATTGGACTCGTAGGCAAGCTCAAGGAGCCTTGGGAGGGCCCGTACACCATCACTAAAGTTATCAGGTGTGGAGCATATTGCGTCCACAGAAACGAAGATGGTAGAATGGAGCCAAACTCCTAGAACACCTCTCGCCTAAAGAGGTACTACCCGTAACGGGCTAATTCAATTTTTACCTTACCTTGTTCGCTTTTGTGAAAAGGCTTCAATGCCAGATCAGTTGAGTTAACATCAGTAAAATTATATTTTCTTGGCAAAGATAGCTTACAGATGATTACTGATGCAAAAATAAACTAAGTATTGTCATGTCTCTTGTATGGTCTCAAGAGTCTGAAATACACAACACCCGATCCATAAGTGATCCAAGTTTTAAAAAATTATCCAAGTGTTATTATGTCTATCGCATGGCCTGAAGAGCCTGAAGACACAACACTGATCCACAAGTGATCAAAACTATAAAAATAAACCAAGTGTTGTCATGTCTCTCGCATGGCCTCAAGAGCCCGAAAGACACAACACCCGATCCATAAGTGATCCAAGTTTTACAAAATTATCCAAGTGTTGCTATGTCTCTCGCATGGCCTCAAGAGTCCAAAGACACAACACTGATCCACAAGTATCAAAATTGTAAAAATGAACTAAGTGTTGTCATGTCGCTAGCATGGCCTTAAGAGCCCGAAAGACACAACGCCGATCCATAAGTGATTCAAGTTTTAAAAAAATTATCTAAATGTTGTTATGTCTCTCGCACGGCCTAAGAGCCCGAAGACACAACACCGACCCACAATTGGTTAAAATATTAAATAAAAAAATAAACTAAGTACTCTCACGTCTCTCGAATGGCCTTAAGAGCCCGAAAGACACATCACTATCACAAGTGGTCAAGAAACCACAAACAAATTACCTAAGTATTACGACGTCTTTTGCATGGCCTCAAGAGCCTGAAAGAAGCATTACCGATCGATCCGCAAGTGATCAAAATTTTACAAGAATTATTAACTAAAATAGTATGATAACAAGGGCCCAATAAAAAATATTAGCTGGCTCCAAAAATGTCTCAAAGATTTATCTTAGAGATGGGCCCTAGTGGCCAAGGCTTACAAAGTACAAAAACAAACAAAAAGAAATAGAGAAGAAATGTTAAGTCTTCTACCCCTAGTATCTAAACTCAGGACCAAACTCCTCAATCCTGTCACTGGCCCTGGTAACGGCCCCCTCTTACGTGCTAGACTTTGTTCGAGAGGGATCGGGCTGAGCAGTAGGATCAGAAACCAGAGCTAGTTTAAACGCAGTGATGCTAGAGGCTGAGGCAGACTCGAGAAGAGGCTTAGCCAAAAACTCACAGAAGATGAGGTCATCAAGGCTTGTTTTTCGGATCCTTGTAAGGAGGAGCAATGCCAAGAGACTTATCCAATTCCTCCACTGAGATAAAGTCCCTTTCCTCAGTAGGTTTCTGGAAGTCTTGGAAGCAAGTCTGCCAGCCAAATCCAGTTCGGTAGTTGGAGGTATCACAAAAATGTTTATACATCTGGTTGCCACCTTGATGATACATTTCCACCCTTGACCTCTCCACTGCCAGAAGATTCTTAGTCTCGACTTTCTCCTCCAGAAGCTTCTTCTTTGAAGTCTTTAAGCCCTCATTCTCAGTCACCAGCTCCTAGTTTTGCACCAACAGGTCCTAATGAGCTTCCTCAATCTCTTTGAGCTTCTGATCAGCCTCCTTAAGTCACTGCTCAATGGCTAAAGCCCGCACAGTTTGAGCCTCCAACTTCTCATTGGCAGCCACCAGCAAGGCAGTCGTCTTCTTCCTGCCCTCCTCCTTCAGCCTCAGGTACTCTGTCGATTGGCAGAGGGCCCTACTATCTTTCTCAAGCTTTAAATTATAAGCTTGGATAAGGTAAATCATCTTCCATAGAAACATATGCGTTACACAATCAGTAGACAAATCAGGAAGAAATCAAATGCAAGGCAAGATCAAGTTGTATACAAACTACCTTCATTACCATATCAGGTCTAGTCAGGGCTAACTCACTTATGTCCACCTTTTGAATAGCCTTTTGGTCAGTTGGGGTCCAAATCTGAAGACCCATCTCCCAAAGAGCAATGTCATCGTTGATGGTCTCACTCCCAATGACCAAAAACCCGCCACCCGGGAGCCCTATTCTTGGATTCCAAGGATCCAGTTTCTCAGCTACAGCTTCGGTTTCCATTTGCTCACTAGGAGAGGCTGTCGTTTCAGTTTGCACGCTGGGAGAGGCCGCCGTTGTTAATCGGGGCCGCATCGAACGTTTAGCCTGATCATTCTCCGAATGGGGTCGAGTGGCGCCCTACATGGACGAAGATGGCAAGGTAGCCCCCCTCCAGCTGACACAGAAACGCCATCATCAGCGGACCAGGGTGGATCAACAATATTTTCCCCTAAGGAAGGAAGAATAAGAGGAGTGAGGGCAGAGATACTCACCTCCCCAAAAGGAGGGGGAAGAGGAGTGAGTGGAGCATTGCTTGGAGGGGGCAGTGGCGGAACCTCACTAACGGAAGGGGATGCGATTCCCGAAGGGGTAGCCAAAGTGGCAGGGTTGCCTGATGCCCTCTTTTGTTTGCCCTTGAGGCTGGGTTGAGGAATTTCCAGCATGATGTCTATTCCTTTAGATGATATTTCCTGCAAAGCATCATCAGTCAGGAAGTCAAGACACATCATAAAAGGTTTATCCCAAACTTTGGACTTTAAGAGGTCAAAATGAGATATGATATAAGATGGGGTTTTTTGGTTAGTGGGCGCCTTCAAAAAACCTAAAACATACATCCCCAACTTGTCATCACACACCTCACAGAAACATGCCCCTGAATGATAGGGTTTGAAAGAAGGGAGCAGGTGTTGGCTAAAAGTTTTGGGGATCGAGAAGTTTGAATCGGGATGTCTCCAGTTCCCGCTTACCAAAATCATTATTTCCTTCCAACCCTTATTAGATTTTACCATTCCATCACACATCTTTCTCCCTTGATAGGGAAAAAGATTGAAACGCCTCTTACTGTCCTTTTGATCCTGCAGCTTATAAGAAAACAGGTTCTCGGTCAGGCCCAAGTCCAGACCTAGATCCCGATTGAGTAGCAGGACCATGGCCAGTATTCTAAATAAATTTGGCTCAACCTGAAGTGGGGTCAAACCTAAGGTAGACAAGGCGATCAGGAAGAAATGATGAATTGGAAATCAGAGGATTTGTAGATGATAAGAGGAAAGTACGATCTGGTCATCCCTAACCCCCTCACCGATCATAAAATACTTATCCTTGGGGTAGTGCCTAATAACTACACCATCAAGGACCTCAAGCTTTTTTAGGACTGCGTCTACCCTTTTCTCAGCTATCAAGGGGTTAGTAGTAATTTGTACTCCAGACCCCCTAACAGCCCAACCCCCAACTGGGCCAATGACAACGAGAACCCTACCAATACTGACACGCTGGGTGACCTCCGAAGGACTGGATCTAACTGTCCTAACCACTTCAACTGATGGGGAATTGAGGGATGCATCAAGGTCAATGGAAGAAAGATTGAGGTTGCTAACAGATCGGGTATGGTTGCTCCCAAACATGGTGACAAAAAGGTAAAAGAGTCAGAAGAAAAAACTTACTCTAAAAGAGGATTCCAGCGAGTCTTTGACGAGAATCCCTGAGTTTTTCAGGAAGCAGGTGCAGATTCCGATGAAGATATTTATGGAGAGAATTTGCAGAGAGAAACCTTTTACTGAGAAATCAAAATAACTAAGTAAAAAGTTGGCAAAGAAACCAAATTAAGGGTATTTATAAGTGTTAATGGAGGAGATCAACCATCCCCTTTTCGCGTTAAACGGTGTACCGAGCCGTCTTCTCAGCCACCATTGCGAAGATCAAGTCTACGATGGCCGTGCGTCTCAAATTCAAATAATGATGACAACTGCCTTCATTTAATGACCTCACCACGTCACCCGACAGAGGCCTTACTTGCGCATCCCACATATTTTCTTTCTCGGTTATGGGCCTGACACACTTAAAGGCCCATAGCTAAGAAAGGCCCTATGTATGTGTGAAAATACTAGGGCCCATCAAGCATCTAGGCCCAGCGAGCATCCAGGTCCATAAGCATGCTAACCCATCACAAGTGATCAAAAGCTCAATGAGAAAGGCCCATTCAAAATCCCATTTCTTAGATGTTATAGAATAAACTTGGAGAATAAGTTAGTGAAGTGTCAAAAAAGTGAAAATTGTTGATGTGTAAGGGAATGTTGCCCTAATGGGCTCAAAGCCCAAAAAGAGTATGTATATAAACAAGAGGAAACCATCAATAAAGCATTATATTCTTGTGTTGAACAATTTTTAGCATCTACAATATATATATAATGTACATCTAATTATTAATTACATGTTGAGAGAGTGAAAGAGAGAGAGAGAGAGAGAGAGAAATGAAATAATACTAAAAATGAATTTTTACAAGATAAGATGGTAGAATGATCATACTTTGGGAATAGTTTGGTCATATTTCAAATTAAACTAGTCAATTCTATACATGTCAATGGGAGAGTGGACTAAAAATATACTGGAGGAGGTAATTTGTTGGCTTTTTCAATTGTCGGAGAATGATTTAAAGTGAAAAATAGTACAGAGTATAGAATAAGAAATAGAATGAGAAAATATGACATAGCATTTTCATTGATGGTGAGTGTATATATATACAGTTTTCCTAATCTATAGAATCCCTTAATTTAGGGAATTTTACAAATCAAATCAATTCAAATTCAAATTCTATTCTAAATTAGGAGACTAATCTAAATAATTACAGATTCTTTATTTCTTTCTATATGCCCCCGTAAGATGGAGCTCTGTGAGGAGATTCCAATATTAGCTTTGAGATTGAGATGGCGCTGTCGTGGAAGAGGCTTGGTAAGAGCATCCGCTAATTGATCCTCGGAAGAAACGTGGACAACACGGAGAGCACCATTCTGTATTTGGTCGCGAATGAAGTGATAATTCAGAGCAATATGTTTCATATGAAAGTGAAATACTGGATTGGAGCAAAGATGAGTTGCTCTAAAATTATCACAATAGAGCACAAGCATTTGAGGTACACTAACACCAAGTTCAGTAAGAATAGAGCATACCCAACTCAATTCAACAATAGTGGCTGCTACAGAACGATACTCTGCCTTTGTGAATGAACGAGCTATTGTTCGCTGCTTCTTGGAGCTCCAGGAGATAGGATTGCATCCAAGATACACGATGTAAACACTAGTGGAAGTATAGTCATCTTTGTTCCCAGCCCAATCCACGTCAGAGAAAGCATGAAGAGATAGAGAAGATTGTCAATGGAGAACTAGACCATGATCTGAAGTTCCACAGAGATAGCGTAGTAATCGTTTGACAGCATTCTAATGTTCATTAGTAAGGCGGTGCATGAATTGTGAAAGCTTGCTCACTGTGAAGGCAATTTTAGGTCGTGTAAGTGAGACATACAGGAGACTTTCAATGATTGACCTGTACTCAGATGAATCAGATAGTGTTGTACCTGTAAGTAGATCAAGCGTTGGAGTAGTGGCAAGTGGAGTGCTAACTGGTTTGGCATCTGTCATGCGAGTGCGAGCAAGAATATCATGAATATAGTGTTGTTGAGACAGAAGCAAACCATGCTTATGTGGAAGGACCTCAACACCTAAGAAGAAGGACATAAAGCCTAGGTCCTTGAGGGAGAACCAGTGAGCTATTAGATCAATAAACTTTTAAACAGTAATCGCATTATCACCGGTGATAATAATGTCATCAACATAAACAAGTAAATATATCGTGTTGCCACTAGTGTTGAGGACATAGAGAGACGTGTCTGCATGAGAGTTAGTGAAGCCAGAGGTGACAAGAAATTGGCACAACTCATGATACCAGGATCGCGGGGCTTGTTTAAGCCTGTAGATTGCCTTTCGGAGTTTGCAGACATGGTGGGTATGGTTACTGTCAATAAACCCCTGTGTTTGTGCCATGTAGACCTCATCAGATAAGTTGTCTTGAAGGAAAGCGTTGTTAACATCAAGTTGGCGCAAAGACCATCCACGACTAACCGCGAGACTGAGAACTAGACGGACCGTAGTGGGTTTAACCACCGGGCTGAAAGTGTCATGGTAGTCCACCCCTGGGCGTTGATGGAAACCTTTAGCAACCAGACGAGCTTTGTACCTGTCAACAGGACCATTAGGCAAACGTTTAGTGCAAAAAATCCACTTACACCCAACAAGATTTTGAGTTGATTCCGGGGGAACAAGTTCCCATGTACCATTCCGAACAAGGGCATCATACTCCTTTGACATAGCTTGACGTCATTTAGGATATTTGAGGGCATGGGTGGCTGTGGTAGGTTCAAGGTCCGGTGATGTGGATAGTTGGGCATTGAGGTTAAGCTTATGGACGGGTTTGTGAATGTTGTTTTTTGCTCTAGTGACAATAACTTGTGGTGGTTCTGCTATTTCAGTTGTGGTTGGTTGCTCAGTGGAGGATTGGGTGGGGTTGGTTTCAGGATCACTGGATTGGATGGTGGTACTGGTTTCTGGTGTGGTCCAGTCGACCGGTGGCAGAGTGGGGTCTGGGATTGGTTGACTGATTACGGGAATTTCTAGAGTTGTGATCGGAGGTTCCGGATCTGTGTGCGGTGACGTCGTTGAGGGAAATGTTATGGATGGCATATCGAGTGACAAGACTGGAGGGGAGGTGATAGGAACACTGAACGCTGGGGGAAGCCAGTCAGGGATAGTGTCAAACTAGGTACGAGGAAGACTACTTTGGAGTGATGAGAAGGGGAATATAGTTTCAACAAACTTGATGTGACACAACACATAGAGCTTAGAGGTCGAGGGATTGAGACAGAGATATGCACTTTGAGTGTGATAGTAACCTAGGAAGACACACAAATCTAAACGGGATTCAAGTTTGTGTTGAGAGTACGGTCGAAGCCAAGGATAGCAGAGGCAACCAAAGACACGTAGTTTGGAGTAGTTGAGTGTGGAACCTAGGAGTTTTTCGTAGGGAGAAGACATGTGGAGTGTGGGGGTGGGCATGCAATTGATAAAGTAGACAGCGGTGGCAAATGCATGATTCCAATATGAGAGAGGAATAGACGCATGAGATAGGAAAGACAACCCAGTTTCAACTATGTGATGGTGACAATGCTCAGAATAACCATTGTGTTCTGGAGTATGTGGAGGCATGGTAAGGTAAGAAATACCATTTGATGCCAGGAATTTATCAAGTGCTTGGTAATCCCCACCATTGTCATTGTAGAGTGTGATTATGTTTTTATTGAAGAATTTTTCCACAAGAGCCTTGAACTGGAGAAAGACATCGTACACATGGGATTTGCGTTTGAGAGGGTAATACCAGATGTATTTAGTGAAGTGATCGACAAAGATAACATAGTATTTAAACGTATCAACCGAATGGACCAAAGATGTCCAAACATCGGAGAACAACTTCAAGAGGTTGAGATGAAACAATAAATGAAGTAACGAAAGGTAGTTTATGACTTTTATTAATCTGACAATCATTACAATTTGTAGATAAAATCATAGGATTAAAAACTTCTAACTTAGAAGTGGACGCAATATGCTTAAAGATATAAATGGATGGGTGACCTAGTCTATGATGCCACTCGGATAAAGTGATCTTGACACTTGAAAAGGTGACTAAAGGAGACGACTTGACTGAGGAGACCGGCCACTCATACACACCATCCTTAGTCCTGCCCTGCGAAAGGATTGCCCTCGTACGTAGATCCTTCACATAAAACACAATGGGTAAGAATTCAACCGAAACATTATTTGATATGCAAAATTAGGAAATGGAAATAAGATTTTTTTGCATGGTAGGTACACAAAGAACATTATTTAAAGAAAAGGAACGAAAGAAAGTGGTGAGAGATGTGAAACCGTTGTGAGTAATGGGGAGGCCCGTGTCATCGCCAATCACAATGTCATCGAAGCCATCATATGGAGTATGTAGAGAGAGATTGCCCAAATCGGAGGTGACATAGTGAGATGTTCCACTATCCAGAAGCCAACCCGGAGTGTCAGGGGTGTTGGTGGTGGCAAAGTGGGCTTGAGGTTGCCATGAAGCCTGGGGGCATAGAGCCTATGTAGAGTTTGAGTCCGTTGGTGTCATGGCTGTTAATTGGAAGGTAGGACAATGATTGACGGTGTGGCCCTGAATACCACAAGCTTGACAGTAGCCGAGGTAAGGTCTAGATGGTGGGCGATCATTCCGATGAGGCATAGACTGTGGCCCAGCGTTGCGAAACTGAGGGCGCTTGTTGTTGGAGAGAGAGGGAGAAAGCCAATTACCTTAGGATGATTATGGGTGCTAGTTGTTGTTACGAGGATGGGCAGGATTGGTCGTGGCCGGAAGTGGTGTCGATATAGCTTGAGAGTGGCTCAGTGAAAGTTCCTTATTGATTAATTTATCATGAAGTTCTTTGAATGAGATTAGTGTTTCACGACCATTGATAGCATCAACAATCAATTTGTAGTCGTCATCAAAACCATCTAGGATTTTCTCAATTAGGTCATCGTCGTTAATTGATTTGCCCAAAATAGCAAGTTCATTAGTGCGACCTTTGATAAATTGCATATACTCTAATATGGTTGGGACCCTTTGTAGCTGTCGGAGTTGCTCATTGATTTGCTTGATGTGGCCTCGGGTTGGTTTCGCATATGTGTTGGTAAGGATGATCCATGCTTTATGTGATGTGGTGGCTCTGGTGATGAGTGGAATGATTGTTGTAGTCAATGAACCGACAAGAGCACTAAAAATTAGTTTATCTTGGCGAATCCATGTCTGATATTTTGGATTTGGAGAGACAACACCATTCGTTGTGATGGTAGCCGGAGGGCAGGGATGAGAGCCGTCAACGTAACCTTCAAGGTTGTAGCCGACAAGAGTGGCATGAAATTGGAGTTGCCAAGATAGATAATTTGTGGTGTTTAATTTGATTATGTTTTGGGTGGAAATATTGATTGTTGTAAGAGGTTTAGTGGGTTCATTGGTGTTTGGGATGGTGATTATGGTGTTCTGTCCAGCCATCATTTTTTAGAGAGAGAGAGGTCTAAGATCAGTGCTCTGATACTATATAGAATAAGAAATATAATGAAAAAATATGACATAACATTTTCATTGATGGTGAGTATATATATATACAGTTTTTCTAATTTATAGAATTCCTTAATTTAGGAAACTTTACAAATAAAATCAATTCAAATTTTATTTTAAACTAGGAGACTAATCTAAATAATTACAAATTCTTTATTTCCTTCTATACAGATAAGTATTTTGTAACTTTTTAAAAGCTCTATCAGGTTTCATATTCAAATTAAATAATATACATGTATATATATTGACTTTCGGCTATGTCTGTAACGCCCTGCATTTTTTTTTTCTCCTTTCTGAATTTCTTTTCTAGGTGTCAACGGTTTGTGACATCACTTATTCATGACCTCTTGTGCAATCTTGGTACGTGTAAATTTATGCGTTTATGTTTCGGACTTAGCAGGACGATCTCATGGACTTTCGTTTCCACCTTCATGATTTATTGTTCGTTGGCGTATCCCTTCTTTGTATTTGGTATCATTCCATCGTTGTAGAGATGTATTCTTTTGGCACCTCGATGTGCCTTGTGTATCATTTGGTTTTAGCTTCCACTCAGTTGTGTATGGAATTATTGATATTAATAGTATTCCATTCGTTTTAATGGTATTGATACTCTTAGTTGGTAGCTCATTTTATGGATCACACCCCGGTGTTCTTGGATGTCCCGATTCGGGAGTCTTAGGATTTTAGGGGCGTGACAGAATGGTATCAGAGCACTAGGTTTCATTGTCTTAGGGATGACGGGTGAAGATCGGCGGTACGTTCGACGTTTATTTATGATTTCGATCTGCATTCTCTGTGTGCTTCAATACTTCTGTGTTTTTTTTCCTTGTATTATGTCGAGGACGTGTCTTGCTAGATGTATCTTGTTGTGATTTAATTACAACAAAGTAGGACCATTCCTTAGTCACTTCTTTCTTTTAGTGTCGTATCAAGGTGATAAACTACCGAGGAATGTGAGCAAATCATTTGGTCTGATCAACCGAATGTGATTCGCGGACTAAGGAACGCCCTGATTTCAAGGACGAAATCTCTTAAGGTGGGAAGGTTGTAACACCCCGCGTTTCCTTTCTCCTTTCTGAATTTCTTTTCAAGTGTCAACGGTTTGTGACGTCGCTTATTCATAACGTCTTGGGCAATCTTGGTACGTGTAAATTTTTCGTGTTTATGTTTCGGACTTAGCTGGACGACTTCATGGACTTTCGTTTCCGGCTTCATGATTTATTGTTCGTTGACATATCCCTTCCTTGTATTTGGTATCATTACATCGTTGTAGAGATGTATTCTTTCGGCGTCTCGATGTGCCTTGTGTATCATTTGGTTTTAGCTTCCGCTCAATTGTGTATGGAATTATTGATATTAATATTATTTCATTCGTTTTATTGGTATTGATACTCTTAGTTGGTAGCTCATTTTATAGATCACACCCCGAAGTCCTCGGATGTCCCGGTTCGGGAGACTTAGGATTTTAAGGGCGTGATAATGTCTCTCTATACTTTAATTTCTCGGGTTTTTTACAAATATCCTGGTGACATCAGCAAAAATCGTCATTGACTCACGTTGGCTATTAGTTTGGGGTGTCTGTGATGAAACGTTTTATTTTTAAGGGAGGGAAGTGTTAAATTTGAAACCCCAGGGGAGGTCCCTAATATAAGGCCTAAACTAAGGGAAGGTATTTGTAAAAAATTCTTAATTTCTCTCTTTACTTTTATATATAACTAGGGAAAAGAGCACGTGCGTGGGAAATTAATTTTGTTAAATTTCAAAATATTTATTTAATTAAAAAAATTATGTTGAATTTAAAGAACCAAATATATAATATAGAATTTACGATAAACACAATATAAAATTTATTAAAGAATTTCAATTTCAAATATGGAATATCTCTATTCCCGTTCACTTTAAATCAACAATATAAATTGATGAAAAAAATTATAAATCTATACTACTTATAAATTAGAAAGGCCCCGTTTGGAAATCCTATTTTTGTTCTGTTTTTAATTTTTTGGCACTGTTCAGGAGAACAGAACATATTTGACAACCTTTTTTATTGTTTGTTTTGTTCTCAATTTGGAAACTGTTTTTGTGAATAGTAGAAAAAACAAAGGAACAACAAAAACTTGTTTTTTTGGGATTTTCCAAAAAAAAAAAAATAGTGGTAGAGAGGAAAAATTGTGTGAGAATATGTGTGTTTTTTTGCCCCAAACATATTTTTTGTTTTTGTTCTTTTGGGTGAGAAAATAAGAACAAGAACAAGAATTGTTCTTGTTTTTTGGTTCTCAAAACAAAAACAAAAACGATAGTTCCAAACCGACCCAAAGAATCAATGCAAAAATATCACGTTTCATTTTGTATTAAAGTTATTTATATTAATTATTTTCTAATCTTAGCATTAAATGTTATTTATATTAATTATTTTCTAATTTTAGCATTAAATGTATATACATCGCAAATCTTAGTTTACAAATTGAGAAGAATAGACCAGAGCCGCTACTTGGAAAAATTGTGGCAAACAACTGTCATATGCTTGAAATTTCGACGGTCCTGCTTAAACCCTAGCCACCGTATCGCTCCTCCCCCATCACCCAAATCAAAACCCTAATAAGTATCATTCTCTCTCTCAATTCTCATTTCACTTTCTAATAATTTATAACTTTCCATTTCTAAAACCCTAATCTTTCTCCACTATTCGATATACATACCCACCTCACACACCATCACAGATCAATTTCATCCATCAAACCATGAGCTCAGTTCACCTTTTTCACAACCATTCAGTTTCGCCATTGAGCAATCTGGGCCGTTCGATTCCGCTCAGAAATGGAAGATCTTTGATGCCCAGAGTCGTTGGTTGCGTTAACGTGGACGTGCGAGCACCGGAATCGGGGAATTCAGGGAAATTAGGGTTTGGGGTTGGGAGCAAGCAGCTGATGGAGGCGGAAGGGAGGGTTCTGGTGGGGACGTATGCTAGGGCTCCGATTGTGCTGTCGAGTGGGAATGGGTGTAAGCTGTACGATGTTGATGGGCAAGAGTATTTGGACATGTCTTCAGGGATTGCTGTGAATGCACTGGGTCATGGCGACCTCGATTGGGTCCGAGCTGTTACGGAGCAGGCCAATTTACTGACCCATGTCAGCAATTTGTATTACTCCGTTCCACAGGTGACCACTTTTTTGCAATATATATATATATATATATATCATATTGTGCGTGCGTGTGTGTTTTGTAATGTATGTGTCATTGTTGAATGAATGCGTGTATAAGCTAGTGTGAATGAATTATTGAAGGGTTTATGAGAATTGGATTAAATGTGTTGTTGTTTTGTCACAAAAGTGCAACTTGTTAGCCGACTCTAAAAACATTCATGCTTATGTCTTGAAACAAGCACTTGGCAAGTGTTATAGAAAGATGATCACTTTTTCAGTACACATCATATCGTGTATTCGTGTGTGTGTGTTGTGTTAATGTATTATCATATTTTTGAGTGAATGTGGGTATGTGCTAGTTTGAATGAATTTTTGAATGGTTGGTGTAAATGGGCATCAATGTATTGTTTGTCACACCAATGCAACTTGTTAGCCTAATGTAGAAACATTCATGCTTATATTGTGAAACAAGCATTTGTTAGGGGTATAGACAGGTGAGCATTTGTCTGTCATTGTTCGATATAGCAAAGCAAGTTTGAATAAACTTTTGAAGGGATGATGAGAATTGGGCTTAAATGCATTGATTTTTGTCCCACCAATACGACGGAATTCATGCTCATGTGGAATAAAGCATCTGGTAGTTTGGTATAGATAATGTATTTTGGTTGTGATAATGTGTGTTATTGAAAATTTGCCACATATTCACCAATGAAAATACATGTATGGAACTGTTCCATTCTTATGATATTCGTGTTTAACGAGGCGAATGTTTTGTTGCTGCAGGTGGAGCTTGCAGAACGTCTTGTTGCTTGTTCATTTGCTGATCGCGTTTTTTACTCAAATTCTGGTACAGAAGCAAATGAAGCTGCTATTAAGTTTTCTAGGAAGTTCCAAAGAGTTTCACATCCTGATACAAAACAGCTGCCAACTGAATTTATTTCCTTTACCAATAGCTTCCATGGGAGGACAATGGGTGCTCTTGCCTTGACAAGCAAAGAGCATTACAGATCACCTTTTGAACCTGTTATGCCCGGAGTTACATTCTTAGAGTATGGGGATGTTCAAGCTGCAAAACTGCTGATTCAGTCCGGCAAAATTGCAGCTGTATTTGTGGAACCTATCCAAGGTGAAGGTGGCATATACAGTGCCACAAAGGAGTTCTTACTATCCTTGCGCAGTGCATGTGATGATGCTGGATCTCTACTGGTTTTTGATGAGGTAAGTAGCTATTTTTGGAGGTAATCGTTCTATTGGGGCTGTAGCCTGTTCCATGGTTTAACACTTTAACATCAG
This sequence comes from Cornus suecica, assembly GCA_963922005.1. Classification (NCBI taxonomy): domain Eukaryota; kingdom Viridiplantae; phylum Streptophyta; class Magnoliopsida; order Cornales; family Cornaceae; genus Cornus; species Cornus suecica. The sequence goes on from OY998238.1 coordinate 74,910,289, forward strand.
TGTCACGGTGTGAGTTCAAGCCTCTGAGCAGCCACTTTATGAAATACTAAAGGTTAGGTCTGTCTCAAGTGCTCCCTCCCCAAGACCTGTAGTGGGACCAGTAGTGGATAATCTCCGTTTAATTGCTGCATTTATATTTATCGAACTCCAGAAAAATGGAAATTGATATACTTTCAATTCAGAATCCACTTGGGATCATGCATAGATAAGTTTCTCAGTGGAGACCTATTTAAGTATTTATCTATGTTTTCAAGACATTATGCTGCTTACCAGTGCTATATAAGTTTCACATACTAAATGAATGTAGGGTATTTGGTATGTGTAAATTTGATAGACACAGGCTGGAGTTCTGGTCCATGGACCGTTTTTTAGTATAATATGATTCTGGTTACGGTTCTGGCTTTAGTTGGCTCACATTGGATTTTGGTAATGCCAAATTCAATTTATATTGAAGTTAATTACTTTTAAGTCCTTATAACACTATTTGATGCTTTCAATTCGATAGAGATTACCTTTAGAAAGTTTTCAGAATATTTTGAACTCTTTGTGGATTGTTTGTTGCAATTCTAGTTCTAAATGTCATGTCTCTGGGTTTCTGGAATGTTTTTATAATTTCTTCTCTTCCTTTTGAAGTTCTTCAATATCCTCAACTTTAAATTCTTGAAACAGAATTATAATAACATTAAGACCTATTAGTTTGATAATCTTATACCACAAGCCCAAACCCCTTGTAAAGAGTGTAAAATGTGTAGATCTTTTGAGTTATATTAAGACAAGAATACACAAGTGTCTAGGGCGCTCTCCTGAATGCTGTGAACAGGACACCGAATGTAATAGTGACCGGTCACTTTCTTAAGATTCAGTCTGTATAGTCTGTATCAGAGTATATTTATCTATTGCTACTTGCTCATATTCCTTGGTCCTTCACAATAATGATTTGGATCTTCTACAGCTCATCACCCACCTTGAAATGAAAACCACTCCTAAAAAGGTGTAGGCAGAGTTAATAGCTTCGGGGTAAGTTGTCAGGGATTGACCTCGGTTAGATGGATAGGGAATTCTAAGGTGCAACACATGTTACACCTTGGTCCCTTGCATGCTACAGTGTGAGAGAGGCTTTTGCTGATCTCCTGATGCTTTTTGTTGAATATGTGAAATAGCAAGTAGGTACTTATGGGGGTAGGGTTCAACAAATGCTTTTAGAGTATTTAACGAAGGGGAATACGAGTTTGTCCGTTTTAAGGAAAAGATTCCTACCTATGGTTATATGAACTTGAGGCGAGAATATTTGGTTCATTTTAGGTGTAAAAGAAGTTTTTCTCATAGCCTGACAACCGGAAAATTAACCCTGTTATTAATGATTCATATATTTGTATGCTTACAAGGAGTTTGATGGTGATGATCAGCCAACTGTATTTTTTCAACTTCCATAAGTGCCAATTGCCAAACAGATATTTTGTCTGTTTTGAGAGGTTAAATCTCAAGGGGAATGAAATGACGGTAAACCTGCTACCAAAGAGTACTCGGATTGCAGAGGTAAAGGTTAGCCAATTTCGGCCTTGTTTGGCAGAGCTTCTGCTTCTGCTTTTACACAGAAGAAAAAGAGAAGCATAACGTTTTGGAGAAGCTGGTGATCACTAACTCCACTAGGTGATTATTGAATCTGAAGGGTTTGCCTTTGCCTCTGATAGATGTGTTGATCTTTAAGAGCATTAATTTTTCTTCAGAACGCTCTTCCAAACCTAAGAAGCTTGTTGAAAATATTTGCCAAACACCACTCAAAAGCCAAAACAGCATTTCAAAGCCAATCCACCCAGGGCCTTCAGCCAGGATTCCTGATGAATAGTTGCATATATTTCCCTTCATACCTGGATTCTTCCACGAAGTGTGATTGGTATGTTAGGTTATAGGTGTCCTGTATATCCACATAGGGCTTTTTCTTAAGCTTATGAGTGATGCCTTTGGTCCTGTATATCTTTGTTTTTTATATGGGTGATGTTCGTCTATTTTTTTTCTATTAGAATTGTGTGTTTGCCATAAAACCTTTTCAGTTTTAGAGTCCAGCACATCTATAATGGTAGAAGCTTGGACTGCCAAGTGTCACAATGCATTTTTTAATTTAAAAGCAGCCACTTGTGCAGATAATGCCAATGGGTTAGACAATTAATCCAATTCCCAAGTACCCTACTACCACATGAAGGAATGACATGTACTTTTGACAGGGGGTTAACGGGTAAATTGCAAAGGCTGAGAAAGTGGTGTGGGAAGTGGAATCTCAAATCCATGTGCTTTTTTGTTGGAGTTAATGCAGAATTTAAGTGAAGTTGGCTAATGAACGTTGCGAGGCTAGGCTAAGCTGCATTCATGGATAATTTGTTAATATTGTATAATTATCCGTGGTTAATTGATCCTGATGTTTTTTTACACTTCTGTGAGGGGAAGCAGTTGCTTGGAAAAGGGTGGATCTGAATTATAAAGCAACTGCCTTCCCCCCATATGATCACTGGACCTATTTTCTTCTTAAGGGCGGTGGCAGATTATAGTAGGTTGTTGGTACCATTCCAGGAAATCCATTCAAAGTTTTGCACCATTGAAGTGTTCTTGCTCAACAATACTTTCAGGATTTACATTTATTGACTTTGTAGTGGACTAGATATTCATGTAACAATTGACTTTGCATAGAAGGTAACAAAATTAGATTAGTGTAATAGATAGGCAAAACTATTGCCAATATTTCATAATGCACTTCAATCTTTAAAAGCTTCAATTAAAGTTGCTTGTAGGCAATTCACACAAAATTATTGTACTATAATCAGAAATGGGTGCACGCCTTTCTGGAGGCCGTGTGTGTGATTATTCTTACCTTCCAAACAAAAATAAATAAATAAATAAATAACTCTGGTATATTACTCCTTCATTTTTTCCCTTCTAGATTGTTCAAATATCAGGCCTTCGTTTGTTTTCTGATATTAGCATGTTGTAATTGTTGTATTTGTCATTGCTTCAATACTTTGTCCTCTAATGTTCTTAGCATGTTATGATTCGTTGTATTGGTCATCATCTTCTCATATTCATTCTTTTAGCCTTATTTTCCTTTTCTCTTCGTTGAAATCGATGTGATCTGATGCAACCCGGTTCATATGAATGATGATGTGCTCTGATCATAGTTCACTAATAGGCGTATTTTATCTGTGTTCCTAGATTCAATGTGGCTTAGGTCGAACGGGTTATCTCTGGGCACATGAAGCCTATGATGTATTCCCGGATATAATGACCCTTGCCAAGCCTCTTGCTGGAGGTCTGCCAATTGGAGCCACACTGGTGACTGAAAGAGTTGCTGCTGCCCTAAATTTTGGAGATCATGGTAGTACTTTTGCCGGTGGGCCCCTTGTTTGCAGTGCAGCTCTCGCGGTGCTCAATAAAATCTCTAATCCCAGTTTCTTGGCCAGTGTCTCCAAGAAAGGTTTGTACTTGAAAGAAAAGCTAATGCAGAAGCTAGGCGGAAATTCACATGTCAAAGAAATCCGAGGTCTGGGGCTTATTATTGGAATAGATCTAGATGTATCTGCCTCGCCACTTGTGGACGCTTGTCGAAGTTCTGGTCTTCTTATACTAACTGCAGGGAAAGGAAATGTTGTTCGGCTTGTGCCGCCATTGATCATCTCAGAGCAGGAATTGGACTCTGCAGTTGATATCCTGCTCAAATGTTTTCCGGTACTTGATGAAGCTAGCTAGAACTAGGATAAGTCAATTTAAGGGCGTGTTGTATTTGTGACCTAAATATAAGCAATTTGGAGTGTTTGTTGCCTAGTACAACTGTAAACCTTGGAATCCCCAGAAACTCTTTAAAAAAAATTTAGAGGATATATTAAACTTCTCTATAAGGGAATAAATAAAACAAATTTTGACATGGGACTAAATGGAGGATTGATTATAGTCAGGGGTGGCAAGGGGTGGCAAACGGGCGGGTTTTGGGTCAGTTCATTAGCGGGCAGGTTTTTAACGGTCCGTGACCCATTATCAATAGTTATAATGGGTTTTTAACGGTCCGTGACCCATTATCAATAGTTATAATGGGTTGTAAATGGGGTGGATCATAAATGGGTTGGGCTAACCCGCGGGTTAATCCGATCCTTAATTTTTTTAAAAATATTTTATATTATGTCAAAAGAAATTATTATTGAAACTAGCTATGAAACTACTAATTTTAAATATTTATATTTCAAAAATCCTATCCTCATTAAATAATTTTTATTATCAAATTTTGATATAATGAAATAGATCTGACCGATAATTTTTTTATTTAAATATAACATAATATCATCTGCATGCTCATTATAAGAAGTATAATAAATAAATAAATAAAATAAGATTTGTTATATTTCAAACATATCCCATTAGAACTTTTTTTTTTTTTTTTACATTAATACATCAAAAAAAAAAAGCACATCCCCCACGCTGGTTAACACAATTTAAAAACAAAAGTGAAAATACTTTTACATTGTAAAATATTTAAATACAAAAGAAAATCAGAAATTTTGATCAACCTTGACCACATGGGTCCCACCCCATTTCCATTCAGACTACCCATCACAAAAGCTTCTGATACTACCTATGGCTGTAGGCGTTTCATTTTGGTACGGTTCTTGAAAAATTTGGAACCAAAGCATTATCAACAGTTCCTTGAAAATAGGAACTAAAATCGGAACCATTAGTTGTGGAACCAAATCATAAAATAACGGTTTGGTTCAGTTCCAATTCATGATTCTGTAAGCATGTCCTTTCAAAATATATATAACATATATTAAAACAAATTATGAAAACAATCCTGTCAATTTCAAAACTAAGAACAAGATTCTTAAACCTTCGGTGAAAGTGAATGTGAGAAATGAGATGAGTTATAAAATATAGGATATTTATTTATATGCGTGTAATATTTGTTTGGATGGTAAAAAATTATTAGGGTAAACTTATAATTTTATTTAATACACTAATTTGTATTTATTTGGTATTATAAGTTTATATAAATTTATAATTTTATTATATATAATTGAATTGTATAAGTAAGTTATACATATATACATACATATATTTAATTTAGGACAATGCTTGAGTCCTGACCAGTGAAGACTTTGGTCCTCATTTCTTATTTGAACCAATAAAATTAAGACACATGTACAATATTAATTAAAATATAACAATGATTATTATCCACTATCATGGGTTAAACTCGAATCTAAAATATTTGTTTTCTTTTTTCCTTTTTTCCCTACCTCGTGGACACATCCATCACAAACCTAATTTGTGTCTTGAATATTCTTATCATTGATGTGTCTTGATTATTCCTAATTATGAATTTATGATTATATATGCTGCAATTACTCCCTTCGTTCCAAAATAAGTGTCCACTTTTACTCTTTTCTCTGTCTCAAAACAAGTGTCTCATTTGAAAAGTCAAAGCATTTTATCATACCACTTTACTAATTTACCCTTTATGCATTGAAATTCTAAATCACCTATACAATAAACTACCACATTATTATAGTGGGACTAAGGGTAAAGTTAGTATTTTATTAATTACCAATACAACTTCTTAAAAAGCTGTATTCCCCAAAAGGACCTTATAAATTGGGACAGAGGGAGTATTATGTTACAAATAACAAAAGAATTTAGATTTACTTATCATAGGACGTAAGAGTAAAATTCTGTACACAATCTTTTTCTTTTATGACAACAGCATCTGTGGTTTCCCTTCCCAAGAATGAGTTTGATTTTATGCACTATTACATAGTATATCACAACAGAACTTTGAAAAATAATAAATAAGTTATCTCCATTCAGAAAGAAACCGATTTTACAACTCTTAAGCAATTTCCCCCTTTAGAAGGTAAAATTAGGCTTTGACTTGACGATGAATTCAACCTAGGAGCACTATTTCAGTTATGAAATTTGCAAACTAGGTTCTGCTGGGAGTTTAAAACTCAAGAAAATGGGCATAAAAGAAACCAGGTTCTGAAGGGAATAGAGAGGGATGGAGATAGGAAAAAGGAAAAAAAGGAAAAAAAACCAAATATTTTAGATTCGAGTTTAACCCATGATAATGGGTGATACCCATTGTTATATTTTAATTAATATTGGACATGTGTCTTAATTTTAATGGTCCAAATAAGAGGTGAGGACAAAGTTAGTCCTCACTGGCCAGGACTCAGGCATTGTCCTTTAATTTATATCGGTTCGGTTCGATTTGGTTTAGTTTGAAACCGAAACCAAACCAAATTAGAATAGTTCTATTTTTTTTAGAACCGGAACCAAATCAAACCAATTCAAAACTGGAATCAAAACACCGGTTCAATTTAAATCGGTTCTGCGGTTCCACAATTTTTTTGTGCACCCCTAATACTACCTAACCCTCTTCTTATAAAAAAAATTGATCTTCCTTGGAAGACCAATCTGCTCCATCCAATCAAAGGGTTACCCACACACCATATCCCTTCTCACATCCAAGCGCAACCAACAACCCATCTCCTACAAACACTATGTAGTGATTTGTCAGGTCAGTTTCTTATCAGACCTCTTTCTTCACCACGGACTCGATTACACTTACAATCAGTCGCGGGTACCCGCGGCTAACCGCTACTAACCCGCAATTTTGCACTCCTCATTCCACCCAACCCATTCTCAACCCGCAATTGAAACAGTTCACCCAAATTTTAAGGATGGATTAATGGGTTTGGATAAATATTGCCGGCTCTAATTATAGTATTTCCACCTCAAAAGTACGTAATATAACTATAATCCAATCTATTATAATTGATTGCTTTCAATAAGATGTACTAGCATTGCCATCTTGTATGCGTGCATCAAGTAAATGGGCAGTCTAAGTTATAATTTGGTGTCTTTGGCGTGTTAATTGAGAGGAACGCAAAACATTCTATTTAGAAACGCGGCTTTTGACTTCTATATGGATTGGTTTTTAAAACGCTATTTTTAATTTTGGATTGAACCACTGTCTAATTTTGGATTGAAAAATTGTCTTGATGGGGTGTGACTAATTTTTGTAAAAGGTTTTTGAGTCTTAAAAGAGTGTTTTGAAGAAGTTAGTGGGTAGTAACTTCTTAAAAACACTTTTGTTTCTTTTTTTCTTTTGTGTAAAAATAGAAGTAGAAACTCTAGTAAAAGAGGTCTTTCTTTCCTTGCATGTTCTTCCTTCCTCCCAACTAGCCTCTCTCAAAGTAAAGATTAGCATACAAATTGGGCCAATATTATTGGGCCTCAAGCCTAGAACTGCCTGAGAACCAAAATGTTGATTAGCCTTATCTAGATTTGGTTTCACCCAATGAGAGTCCCAACACTGGCCTATGTTCACAGCTCAATTACCAACTCTGACAAACTAATAGTAGTATGTGCCACTGTTCATGTGTTCCTGCAAATTACCATTCTGATGCAAAGGAAACAAGGGTATGAAAGAATAATCAGAAGTGGACACATCAATGACTCAAAAACAGAAGATACAAAAGAGGAGGTTGCGGAACTTGGACACTTTAGGTTTCCAATGAACCATGAAACTTTGCAAACACAGTCCCACTGACAGATATAAATACAAATATATGTATACTAGATTACTATATACTATCATCAAGAAGTACAAAGATCATAAAGATACAATGATAACATACTTTCTTTGTCTAGCTTGTTTATTTTTAGGATTTCCTCATACCTCTCTCCCCATGCATCTTTCACAAAGCCCAACATATATATATATACATCTATATATATATATATGCATGCATGGTACATCTCTATATCTCTCATTGCAACAACATATAGTCTCTCAGTCCAAAGTGTGTAGAAACACTAAACTCCTCGCGTGCTGCATTGCTCTACACGGGGAAACACACTATTTTCTTAAACAGACCCCTTTTCTCTTCTCTTCTTCGTCTCATTGTGTGTGTATATATATATCTATACATATACATACACAACAGATACATGCGATCGAGGTGTGGGTTAAATTAGAATGTTATAGACCGACATTCTCTTTTGTTCCTAGCGAGATGTTTCTTTAATTGTCCCATAGGGTGGACCACTTCCATCACCACCTTCAAATTATACCCACCAATATCAATAAGGCACCACCAAAATATACTGCTGATTAATTCTAAAAAGATGAAACTCATTTAGTTTCCTCAATTAGGTTTATCCATAATTAGACTCGTGTGAAATGAATTTAGGAAAGTGTGTCCTGTATTCAGCTTCCATCCGTTGACACCCTATAAAATTAAGTTGCTTTTTGTATGCACATTAAAATGAAATAAAATTAAATGGATTATTCATTCCATAATTTTCTTTATCTGGTAGGGTTTTTAGAGTGAGAATGGAACAAAGGTTACATATTTTCAAAAATCCTTTAGAATGAAAATTCATTTCATATGTCTCACTTGAAATGAAATGAACATTACCAGTAGTAACTTTAAACAAATGTTACATATTTTCCAAAATCCCTTCATTATTTCTTTATCACTAATTCACTTCTTAGCCTGAACATTAAAAGGAAAATATCGTTTTATTTCATGAATTAAAAATTTTGAAGGAGGAGAAATTTAGGAGGGGCGTTCTAAGCTATTAGGGGCCAAAAATACACTAAATATACAATACATATATAAGAATAATACGGATTTGTGTGATGGTTAAGTATGCACTTTAAAGTCATACTCCATTCGTCATATATTAGTTGTCCATTTTTCTAAACTTTATTTCCCCAAAATAGTTGTATAGATTTGAATCTCAATACAATATAATTTTATATTTTCCTAAATTATCCTTATTCATTACCTTTAAAAAATAATGGATCTCACTAAAAAGTACAACTATACTATATTATTATGAAATGGCAAAATGAGAAACACAAGATAACCAAGAAAATATTGAAAAGTCATATTTGAACAATTAATTTGGAACATAGGTAGTACTAAAAAGCGTTTTGATCCCGGACCTCGATGAAAAATTAAGTGACAAACTTACAAGTTACAAGGTCATCTATTATAGAATTTTAGAAGTCCGGATTTTAAATATTTTTATGTTCATGTTTTCTTCAATGGAGTACTCTAGATATACTTTCCACATTAAGTTGATTTTACAAGTACTTTTTTAGATTTTCATCTCCAAAAAAGTGTTGATTTAAAAAGTAAATATTATTTTCATTTTGTGACAGTCTAGTGTCACCATTGATGGAACCAAGAGATTTTATAGTGAAAAAAACTTTGATAGTTGTATTATAAGAAGTGGGAAGGACAAAAATCCTTAGATTAATCTAGTTATTCGAGATATGAATCCTTGACTATGAATTTAGGGGTGACGAACCAACTCTAAGAAACTTGTAGAACACTTCCTTTTGGCACTTTAATTTCTTTTAAAGGGAGAGAAAATTTTGGTTGCAACAATGTCATAAAGTCCAATGGGAAGAGAGTAAAATGAAATGCACACCAGAACAAAAGAGGAAATAAAATTATTTTTAAGAACTTTTAGGGAGAGGTGTTTTAAATTAATGGGTTAACTTCATTTACACCCTTTAAGTTTGTTTTTACTTCAATCATACCTCCTAGGTTTGAGAATCTTCATTTACACCCACTCATAGTATGAAATGTTTAAAACACCCTTAAACCAAATACCTCTTAAATCAATTTGATCCCTAAACCAAACACCCCTTTAAATCAATTTAATCCTCAAACCAAACACCCCAACCAAACCCCCACCACCACCACTACCAACACCAGCAACAGCCGTCGCCACTGCATCCACCGGTCGTGCCCCAGCCGCCACCTTTGTGTGTATATATATGTGTGTGTGTGTGTGTAGATCTATATATGTGTGTAGAGAGTGGGGTGGGTGAGCTGGGGGGCGGCACCGGCGGGGGAGGCGACGGGAGGGGGGTATATATATATATATGTGTGTGTATATATGTGTGCGTGTGTGTGTGTAGGCCCAATTTTCACACTAAGCCCATCAATCAGAGCGCAAAGCCAAATTGGGCCTTAAGCCCATCAAATGACCAGAAGATCCATCCCAACAAGCTCGAGCCCAGTTCCGGTAAAAAGCCCATTGTTCGGATAGGATAAACATAAATAAATCAAATCAAGGAGTTACGATTTGAGAGAAATAATGGGGAGAAAATCATGCAATTGAAGAGCAATTTATGCATAATTAAATGCAAAACGTTATAAAATTAAAGGTTTCTTATTGTATAAATAGAGGAGACACCTCGAATGATGAGGGCATCAAATTCTTCCAAAATCATTCTATACAGTTTCTTTTAGCATAAACCTTCCTCTACGAATTTTGTTATTTCTTTAATTTTTATTCTATCTAGTCTTTGCATAAATTCCATAGTATTCATTGATCGTATATAAGTAGAATTCATTCTATCACAACGAACGGGTTCACACTTTTGGCGCCGTCTGTGGAGAAGTAAGTTCCTAGGTTCAAAAAATGGTGACTACTAGATCCATGGGGGTTGAAAATGGAGAAACCTCAGCAGTGCCGCAGGGAGCCACAAATGCGATACTCCAGGGTTTAGAGGCTCTCGAAAGAGAAAATCGGGAGTTGAGGGCTAGGCTGAATCAAGCTGAAGAGCGGGCTCATCCTTTGGGGGATCAGCGAAACAACCTAGAGGATCAAGAAGAAAATAATCGGAATCAAGAGAGTTCGGTAGAGAAATCTCATACCCATCCGAGGGCAGAAAGAACCGATCAGGATGTACAAGCCCCAGCTCAAGTCGTGCCCCTCGACATGATGACCAGGCTTCAGAAGATCGTGGACGAGCAAGTTAAAGATCTCAGAACGCAGACACCGGCAAACATGGACGTAGAAATGACGACAAAAATGATCGAATCGCCATTCAGCGGGGAGATCATGCAGCACAGGAGGCCAGACAAGTTTCGTATGGCGACTTTTACTAAGTTCGATGGAACGCAGGATCCCATCGAACATCTTTTTCATGTAGAGCAAATGATGACATTAGACAGAGCCGATGATGCTTTGATGTGTAAAGCCTTTTCCACCAGCCTGACAGGACCAACACTCCTGTGGTTTTGCCAATTTGCCCGACGGGTCGATCGACTGCTTCCAGAAATTCATGGAACGTTTTCTGGCCCAATACTTTGGGAACCGAAAACAAAAGAGGACGATATCCAACTTGTTCACAATGAGATAAGCAAATGGGGAAAGCCTGAAAAGTTTCTTATCGCGATTTAATTTGGAGATGGGAATGATCCCGGGATGCAATCAACTAGCAGTTGTGGAGGCTTTCAAAGTGGTCATCAAGTAGGGAACTAGTTTTCATCGATCCTTAGTGAAGTCCATACCCTTAACACATGGGATAACTCAATTCAAGAGGTCAAGGCTATCTCAGACTGGAGGAGAATGAATTGGTTAGAAGCCATCATTCGGCATTGGTAAACGTAGAAGGGAAATCAAAAGATCGGATAACTTATAGCAGTAAAAAATCTGATGGCACAAGTAGTTCCCGAACACCGTCTAACCGTTCACAAGAAAAAAGACCTAGGATTGAGGAAGCAGAAACTCTACTCAGAACTACGCTCGCAAAGCTATTCCAGGAAAACAAATCAAAATGTATCTTCCGCCCACCTCTGCCATTAAGGATAGCCGCGGAGCTGAATGATAAGTCAAAGCACTGCGCGTTCCATAACGACTTTGGTCATTTGACCAATGACTGTAGGAATTTAAGAAAACAAGTTTGGGCAATGATCGCACGAGGATAACTCAGGGAGTACGTTGATAGAGGTGCCCGAACTCAAGATCATGCAAAGAGCAACAAAGTCATTGATAGACAACTAGTAAAAATTATAGATACCATTCATGGAAAACCAGAGGATGATGAGGAAATTCGATCGGTGCAATGTTCATGAATAAAGAACGCTAACAAAATCAGAAGGATATGCGAGGTGAACGCAATCGTCAACTCTTCGACACCAACCATCTCATTCACCCAGGAGGATTTAAGGAGGGTGCAACTCCCACACGAGGATCCGATAGTAATCTCTCTCATTATTTCAAATTGTTTAGTAAAACGAGTCTTAATTGATCTAGGGAGCAGCACGAATGTCTTGACCAAATCGGCTTTCGAAAAGATCGGCATCAACCCGGGCTTAATCAGATCAACCGCAAATCCATTGGCTGGGTTGGACAGACGAAGGGTGATCCCGATCGGGGTTCTAACTCTATCGGTCACAGCGGGAAAATGCACCCTGAAGAGACTGGTGGACGTTCAACCATCCTATAACCTGATCATGGGAAGGGAATGGATCCACCAAATGCAAGGCGTACCATCAACGCTTCATCAAGTAATGAGGTGTGTTGATCCCTCAGGAAGAGACTTTGTTGATATTCCAGGTGATCAAGTTGTGGCCAAGGAATGTTATTCCATCATTTCGAAATGTCTGAAGTCGGTAGAAGATGATCCTCCCTTATAGCAATTACCGAAATTCGGTGATCAGCCCGTTCAAGATGACAAGTCAGAGAAAGAAACCATAGTGGTGGATCTGATCGATGAAATAAATGACAGAATGACAAAAATTGGAGCTCGCCTCAGCCCAGTAGAAAGGAACGAATTGATCACGCTGCTCAAGGCCAACGTCGATGTCTTCGCTTGGGAGCACAACGACATGCCAGGTATTAACCCTCAAATTGTTATGCATAGTTTGAGTATTAACCCAAATGCAGTTCTAGTGCGACAACGCTCTCGCCGGATAGGTTCTGAACATGGAAGGTTCGTATCCGAGGAGGTTGATCGGCTCTTGGCTGCAGGCTTCATTAGGGAAGTCCATTATCCAAGTTGGATGTCCAACGTGGTCGTGGTACAAAAGAAGAACGGGAAGTTCAGAAAGTTCGTAGACTTTACAAATCTAAACAAGGCATGCCCAAAAAATAGCTTTCCGCTCCCGAAAATTGATCAAATGATTGATGCAACTACTGGGTTTGAACATCTCAGCTTCCTTGATGCTTATTCAGGCTAAACCAAATTTCGATGAATCCAAAAGACGAGGACAAAACATCATTCATCACTGAAAAAGGCACTTTCTGCTGTAAAGTGATGTCGTTCGGTTTAAAGAATGTCGGGGCCACATACCAGCGACTGGTTAACATGATCTTCAAAGGGCAAATTGGAGACACAGTGGAGGCATACATCGATGATATGGTTGTTAAAAGCAAGAAGAGAGACGGTCACTTGAGTCATTTGGAGGACGTCTTCTCATTATTACGAGCTCATCAAATGAAGCTCAACCCATACAAATGCACATTTAGGGTTGCTTCCGGTCAATTCCTGGGGCACATCGTCAATAAAGAAGGAATCAAGGCCAACCCATCCCAGGTTCAGGCACTTATCCAGATGAAAGCTCCAGGAACCCTGAGGGAGATCCAGGTCCTGACAGGAAGAATAGTAGCTCTTAGTAGGTTCATTTCAAAGCTCTTAGATCGATGCAAACCGTTCTTCGATGTGTTAAGATCCAAACGAACGATTGAATGGGGGCAAAAACAACAAGAAGCCTTCGAGCAAGTGAAACATTACATGGCCAACCCACCAATATTGACAGCTCTCAGAGAGTATGAAGTGCTCACGCTGTACCTGGAGGTTTCCCCAAATGTCGTCAGTTCAGTTCTAATGAAGAATTATGGAAATTGTCAGTTTCCTATTTATTATGCAAACAAGACATTGCTCGATACGGAGAAAAGATACTCAAAAATAAATAAGATAATCTTGACGTTGGTGCAAGCTAAACGCAAGATACGCCATTACTTTGAGTCTCATCCGATCATTATTCCAACAACCTTTCTGATATGAGCCATCCTAGCAAAGCTAGATTTTTCTGGTCGAACAACGAAGTGGTCGATCGAATTAAGTACGTTCGAACTATTATTTGAGCCCAGAACTTCGATGAAGGGACAAGCAGTAGCAGATTTCCTGCTGAGTACGAAGCTGACGATGAAGAGGCCGAAATAGAAGGGCCAATATGGAAGTTGTACGTTGACAAATCAATGAACGGTCTGGGGGCAGGTCTCGGGGTGGAGCTGATCACCCCAGAAAGAACAAGGTTGCAACAGTCTATAAGACTTAACTTCAAATTTCGAACAACGAGGCGGAATACGAAGCACTGTTAGTTGGTCTCAGATTAGCAAGAGAACTCCAAATTCAGAAGGTAGTAGTGTTTAGTGATTCACAATTAATCATTAAACAAATTGATGGGATTTTGATACGAAGGAAGGAATGATGCAAGAGTACAAGAGGGCAGTAGAGAAGGAAACACAAAGTTTTCAGCTGGTAACATTCACACATATTCCAAGAGCGGACAATGAACCAGCTGATCATTTAGCAAACCAAGCTTCAATGGAAGGAGAAGATATGACTAGAGTCATCCCTATCAATTAGCAGGACGAACCTTCGATCGGTAAGAAAGATGAGGTATTTGTTATACCATACGAACCAAGTTGGATCGATCCTATATTGACGTACTTACAGACCGGCCTACTTCCGGAAGATCGTAGAGAAGCAAGAAAAGTGAGAGCAACCTCAGTAAAATATGATGTGGTTGATGGAACCTTGTATCGAAGATCATTAATTGGTCCCTATCTAAGGTGTTTGACTCCATCAGAAGCAAGGGAAGTCTTCAAGAAATTACACGAGGATCATGCGAGGGGCACGCAAAGGGTAGATCGTTTTCTCATAGGGAAATCACTCAAGGATATTTTTGGCCATACATGATTCGTGATGCAAAGAAGTACTCAAGAAGATGTGACAAATGCCAGAGGCACGCCAGCATAATTCACCAGCCAACAGAACTCTTGTTAGTAATGACAGCAGTAGTACCATTTACTCGATGGGGAATGAAATCTGTTGGGCCGTTGACTCGAGCAACATCAAATCAAAAACACATATTACTAACCATAGATTATTTCATAAAATGGGTGGAGGCAAAAGCATACGTAAGAATAACTCATGTTCAGGTGATAGATTTCATTTTAAACCATATAATTTATAGATTTAGCATGCCAAAATAGATTATGATGGACAATGGTACTAATATGGATAATCATCATGTACAAAACATTCTTGATGAATACGGAATCAACCAGAACTTGTCATCCTGTCAATTATCCGCAGGCGAACGGGCAAGCCGAGATCATGAATCGAATGATCTTTATTGGAATAAAGAGAAAGCTCGAGGGAATTCAAGAAAAAGGATTATGGCTAGATGAACTGCCAAGAGTACTTAGAGTTACCGGACGACTCCAAGAAAGCCAATGGGCTTAACGCCTTTTGCCATGGCGTACGGAGTAGAGGTGGTTATTCTGATCGAGACATAAATCCCCATGACCAGAACATACCTCTTCGACCCCGACCAGAACAAAGAAATACTCAGAATCGAAGGAGATTTGATCGATGAGAAGAAAGAGATGGCATCGATCAGATTGACAGCATACCAACAGAGACTGATGAGGAACTACAATAGAAAGGTGAAGTCTAGATCGTTTCAGGTAGGAGAACACGTGTTCAGATTCCTAGCTAAAAGATCAAACAAGTTGGATCCTACGTGGGATGGGCCATACAGTATTATCGAAGTGATCGGCAAATGAGCTTATCGGTTGGCCGATCAACATGGAAACATGATTGAACGAGCTTGGAATGCGATTCATTTGAAAGATATTATCAGTAAGCACAATGACATTTTATTTTCTATAAATCAATAAAATTTCAAGTTTAATTTTTATAAATATAGCTTGAATTATGCGTTTGAATATCAAGAGTGAAAAAGAAAAACATTCGATGTTAAACACAAGTTCAAGGACATCTTTCCTTGTCCAACAAAAAATAAAATAATTTTTAGTGCACAAGCATCAAGCATTCATAAGAAAGACCATCAACAGGATGGCACCTGTTCGAGTATAAAGTGCAAAAAGCATCAATTTTTTTTTTAAAAAAAAGTATTAGTGCAAAGGCACCAAAAGATCATAAGTAAAGCTTCTAGAAAGATCATTCAGAGGATGAAAAAGTATTTAGAAGTTGTTCAAGATTATAAGTGCCAAAGGAACCAAGAGAAAATTTTCACGAAAGACCATCAAAAGCAGATGGCAAAAATTGTGCTCCTATTTAGAACAAAACTAGGTGTCATGCACCCATTGCTCAAACAATAAGCAAAAGAGTAATCAAGATATTCTTACAGACCCAAAAAATTAAATTGCTCAAAACGATCAGAATTACTATGAAGGAGGTGCATCTTGAGGATGAACATTGGCTTCAGAGTTAACGGCTTGGACAAAGATGGATTGAGCGTCACACTTCGACACGTCAGATGAAACATTTTTATCAGCTGGAACGGTAGAGATAGGTTCAGGGATGGGAACTGGAATGAATTTGTGCTGTAAGAATTGAGCGAAGTCCTTCTCATCCCTGCTTGGCTCAGGATCCTTGTATGGATTAGCAACCTCGCATGCCACATCGTGGCTGTCTATATCGTTGTACTTGCACTTGAAGGGATCAAGCTGAAGTTCTTCATGATGGAAGCTGAATCCATCGCAAAATCTTATGTCGAACATGCAGACATAACGATGATGCATGTCCAGACCACCCATTCGGCAGATCTCAAGAGCGCCATTCTACATGGCATTATCACTCTCCAATTTCAATGCTTTATTTTCCAGATCAGCAACCTTCTTTTCAAGTCCTTTGATCAGTTCATCTACAGCTCTCTGAAGAGCGCTCATGTTGACCATCTCATCCTACAAGATCTTTTTGTCCTTCACAGTAGACTTAGCGCAAGCATCAGCCCTCAGGCAAGCCGCATCAATAGTTTTGATCTAATATTCATCGACTTCAATGGCTTTGCAAAGAGCCAACACGTTGAAAACAGATTGAAGCAGAAGGGTAAAAATGAGAAATTATTTTATGAATAAAGTGTTTTGGTAGAAAAATTGCAAAGTCAGTGATTACTTCAAGGATAGAAGTTGGGGCCCTGGCCAGAAGTTCCCTTCGATCCACATGTTGTTGGAAAATTTCATCTTTGGGAGGCCACATCCCACAAGCCAAATAAAGCAGGGAATCAGGATCAACCATGGCCATCAATCGGCAAGTCAAAGGACTGCCATCAGCTTTAAAAAAGGCTGGCTTCCAATCGCCTTCGAACTTGGGGGCAAAACAACACTCAGGAATAGTGTAACCACAAACAAATTTCATTTTTTCTAAAACCTTCTCTTCACTTTCCACAACCTTGCCAATATCGCCCTTTATCTGGGGCCAGAGCTTCAGTTTCTTCTGAGGAGGGACTTCACTTTCAGTCCCCATTCTAATTAAGAGGCCCTTCGGTGCCTTTGGATTTTCTGTCAGATCGATCACCTTGCTTTTTCCTTTATCGCTCCTAGATGACTGAGCAACAATGACCTTTCTTTCCGAATTGTTCCTCTTAGAAGCTAGCATCAGGATCTCCATGACAGTAGCGTCCTTCGCACCAGCAGCGATCAACTTAATATTTTCTGAAGTTAGAAGAAGTTTGTTGGAAGGCAAGTCTGAGAAAACTTTCTCATTCAAATATTGAAGACGGAAAACTGCAACAAGGGAATGAATGATCAGAGTGAGCAGATCAAAATAAAAATAAAAAAAGGACAGTTGCCAGGATTAGCCCCACACTTAGAGTTTTTTACAAGTGCCGAAGGATTTGGGGAGAGGGTACAGACCTAACACGTCAACATGCCAATTTCTCCAAATTTTTACCATCTTCTCCTTCCACTCTTTCTCAGATGAGGGATTACCTACACAAATTTTGAGGGTAGAACGAGGATGGAGATGATACCGGCTGGGATTATTTCTAATCCAATGAACTTTATAGCAAAGGAGGAAGTTGTCTAAACCCAAATTCAGACCACGTTCATGGTTCAAAACAAGCATCACATATAAAACCCTAAAAAAGTTTGGATTAACTTGCAAATGGGTAAGACCCAATTTGAATAGGACATGATAGTAAAAGGGATGAAGGGGAAAACGAAGGACAGCTAAGTGATTTTCAGAAAAAAGGACTTCACCCTTTCCAACCTCTTCATATGCTTTATAATTTAAGTTCGCATGGTATTCAGCTATGGTCACATCATCGGGGATTCCAAATTCAATCTTACATCATTCAGAAAAAGGAAGTTTTAACAATTTTCTACGAGAGATTTTCTTGGTTTTAGGTTTTACAAACCTTAACCTCCTAGAAGATGAAGCGACAAGGACACCAACAACCATTGTTTCTGGAGAAGCGGTACGACTACTGTCATCACTCATATTTACAAAGAAAAGAATAAATTGAAAGAAAGAAGAGATTCAGGAACTAACCTTGTTGAAAACCTTCAAAAGCTTTGAAGCAAAAAATTGCCCCTCACAAAGTGTATCTCTTTAAAGGGAAATGAGACAATGGATTCGTCTGAAGAAATGAAGATGGCAAACCATATAGGAAGTTACTTGACTCTTCAAATTCCCACCCTATTTCAAAAATAAAATGGGCCTAGGAATTGGGGGCAAAGTGTAGGCCCAATTTTCACACTAAGCCCATCGATCGGTGCGCAAAGCCAAATTGGGCCTTAAGCCCATCAAATGACCAGAAGATCCATCCCAACAAGCTCAAGCCCAGTTCCGATAAAAAGCCCATTGTTCAGATAGGATAAACACAAATAAATCAAATCAAGGGTAACGATTTGAGACAAATAATGGGGAGAGAATCATACAATTGAATAGAAATTTATGCATAATTAAATGCAAAACGTTACAAAATTAAAGGTTTCTTATTGTATAAATAGAGGACACACCTTGAATGAAGAGGGTATCAAATTCTTCCAAAATCATTCTATACAGTTTCTTTTAGCATAAATCTTCCTCTACGAATTTTGTTATTTCCTTAATTTTTTTCTATCTAGTCTTTGCATAAATTTCATAGTATTCATTGATCATGTATACATAGAATTCGTTCTATCACAACGAACGGATTCACAGTGTCTGAAGTTGGTGATGGTGATGGTGGTGGTGGAGATGGGGGTGGTGGCGGCCGTGGGTGGTAGTGGTGATGGCGGTCGTGGGTGGTGGGAGGAGTTGGGGTTGGGGTTTGGGTTGTGATTTTTGGATTTAATTCAAAAAATTAAATATTTATTTGTAAAAATTAGTTTTCAAAATAAATAAATATGTGTTTGTAAAAATTAAATATTTGGGGTTGGGGTTGGGGGGTTTTGGATTTAATTTTTATTCACAAATTGAAAAATTTAGTTTCCAAAAAAATTAAATATTTGTTTGTAAAAATTAGTTTTCAAAAAAGAAATTATGTGTTTGTAAAAATTAAAAGAATAAACTAGTTTCCAAACACATATTAATTTTTTTATATGAGATTCAAACTTTTCAAATATATATATATATGAGATTCAATTATTTTTATTATGAATATGTGAAAATTGAATATGTTAGTTCTAATCCATTAATAAATTGAATATGTGAAGTAATTGAATAATGTATATATATAATAAATTTAATTGATTTAAACTCATAAAAAAGAGGATTAATTTTTTTCATAAATTTATATTAAATTAAATTATAGAATTATGTTTAAATATCTTTTTATTTTCATTTTTGTTTTTTTAGAAATGGAAGGGGTTAAATTGATAAAATTTATATTCTTGTTTCCAAACACACCTAATTAACACATTGAGGGTAGTTTAGGTATTAAAAAAAATTAGGATGATGTCATGATTTAGGGGTGTAAATGATGTGAATTTTAAAAAATAATGGGTATAAATGAAAATTCTTAAACTCGAGAGGGTGTGATTAAAATAAAAACAAACCCGAAAGAATGTAAATGAAGTTAATCCTAAATTAATAAAAGACAAGACCTCTCATAAACCTAATAATTAATAGCTCAAACTCTTGCTGGTAATGATATATATTTCAGTCTAAACTTGATTGGATCGTGTTATGAGTATTCCTTAGGTGGTAAAACTTGAAATGTTGATATATCATTATTCAATTGGTAAAGTGCATTAAACCTCCCTGGAATATTTTCTCTCTCACAACTAATTCCCATGAACTAACTGATGGCTCCTTGAATTATCAAAATCTTTCAATTCACTCAATTCCGTTATAACACCGTTAGTTAAATTATGATAATTTTCACTCAGATCCCCTGAGGTTTCGGTCAATTGCACTCGTTCCCTGAGATTTTATTTTTCTTGCAATGACACCCCTGAAGGGGAGAAATGACCGGAATTCCCTTGTGTTGTCTCCCTTATTTCATGAGACAAATATCTAGGTGGTGAAATTACCTCCATGCCCCAAGATGAAAACCATATAATATATATATATATATATATATATATATATATAACAACTATTCTAAAATATGAGGGGTTGAGAATATTTCCAAACATTTTATTCAAAATAAAAATTAATGAATTAATATGTATTAGTTGAAGTGCAACTCTAAGGAGTATGTCAAAACAATATAGAGTAAAACAAAATGGGTTGGAAATATTTCAATACTTTTAAAAAATAATAATAATTAATTAATATGCATTACTTGAAGTGTAACTCTAATGAATATTTCAAAAGATATAGAGTAAAGATATACAACAAGGGGTTATAAATATTTTCATATTTTTTTAATATGCATTAATTGAAATGTAACTCTAATGGATATTTCATAAGATATAGAGTAAAGATATAAGACAAATATATGTTGGTAAGGAAAAATAATATAACTTAAAATACATAAATCTGTATATTTATCTATCTATATATATACTACTAATAAAAACACAAGGACTGACTAATATTTTGATTTATTATCACCTTTTACAAGATAAAAAATTATAATAAGTAAAGTTTGACATTATTTAAAGTGTAAGGGCTTAAATTAACTTTACAAAAAAATTAATAAATAATAAACCATTTGTCATATTTTTTATAAAAATATGAAAAAATACAATAAGTAAAGTTTGTTATTATTTTACAGTGTAAGGGCTTAAATAATTTTACACAAAGAATAATAAATTATAAACCATTTGTAACATTTTTATACACTTATCACCTCTTACAATATAACAAAAACTATAATTAAAATGTATTACTACTTATTTAAATTGTAGGAGTTGTATATTATTTATTTACAAAATAAATTAAATTATATGAGCTCACAAATATTTTATACATGTATCATATTTTAAAATACAAAAAAAATATATAATCATAAATAAAGTGTATTATTATTATTTAATGTAAAAGGTCAAAATATTAGTTTTAGGGAAAAATTAAAAAATGATAAATTTTGGGGTCTATATTACAAAAATGAAAATTTTAAAAAAATAATTTAAAGAAATATGATAATATTTCAAAAATCATTGTATCCAAAGTACTTGAAAAGTTTTCCAAATTGAGCTTAAGACACAAGGATTGTTTGGTCCATTAATTTAGATAACATGTCTTTTACACTAAAGCAATGGCAGAAGAATCATTTTATGGGATCTTCACCCCTCCAGGGAGTGTCATTGCAAGAAAAATGAAATATCAGGGGGCGAGTGCAATTGACCTAAATCTCAGGGGATTTGAGTGCAAATTATCCTAATTTAACTAACGATGTTATAACGGAATGGAGTGAATTGTAAAAGTTTGGATAGTTTAGGGAGTTTTGTGTAAAAAATGTAGTTCAGGAGGTTAGTTGAGAGAGAGAAAATAGTATAGGGGGTTTAATGCACTTTACCCTTATTCAATATCAATACAATAGCATATACTTCCTCCGTCCCAATTTAACTGTCCACTTTTTTTTTTTTGTCAGTCCCAAAATAAGTATACACTTTGAAAAGTGAAAGTATTTTATTTGATCACTTTACTAATTTACCCTTTAAACATTGAAATAATACAAAACCTAAACTACAAATCATCACATCATTTTAGACCCACTAATAACAAAGTTGACAATTCACCTCAATACCATTATAATATAAAATATCAAAATTTATTCTTTTAAAAAATTAAATTCTAAAAAAATACATTTAAATTGAGACGTAGGGATTACTATCTTAAAAAATAAAGGGTAATTTGCACTAACACCCCTGAGGTTTCAGTCAAACCCACTTTCCGGTTGACTTTCGAAATTTCAGCACTAACACCCCCTGAGTTGTGGTTCCTTTTGCAATGACACCCCCTGCGCCAATAAAATGACCAAAATACCCTTGATCAAATTCGAAAATATTATATGAAATGTGAAATGACCTTTATGCCCCAACCCCAAATATATACAATTTCGAAAAACATATATATAAATTCAAAAAAATATATAAAATTCAAAAACAAATATTTAGATTTTGAAAAAAAATATATAAAATTAGAAAAATAAATATATAAATTTTGAAAAACATATATAAAGTTCAAAAAATATATATATAATTCAAAAATATATATAAAATTTGAAATATATATTTAATTCAAAAATATATATAAATTTTGAAAAATATTTTAATTCGAAAATATATTTCAAAAACAAATATAAAATTCAAAAAATATATATTTTCAAAAACAAAATTAAAAAAATTATATAATTTCGAAAAACATATATAAATTTCAAAAACTATATATAAAATTCAAAAATATATAAAAAATTTGAAATATATATATAATTCCAAATATATATATATATAATTAGAATATCTATATAAATTTTGAAAAATATATAAATTCGAAAATAATATAAAATTCAAAATATATATATTTTCAAAAACAAAATTCAAAAAATTATATAAAATTCGAAAAATATATATATATAAATTTTGAATTATATATATATTTGAATTATATATATATTTTTGAATTATATATACATATTTTGAAATTTATATATGTTTTTCGAAATTATATATATATTTTTAATTATATATATATTCGAATTATATATATATATTTGAATTATATATATATTTTTTGAAATTTATATATGTTTTTCGAAATTATATATGTAAGTGTCAAATTTCACTCACATCAAGAAACATGTCCTTTATTCCGGCTCCAATGGCCATATTTATACATTTTTGTGCTTATTGGATCATGGCCTAAGTTCATGGGATCATGACCCACTCTCTTGATAACTACCCACTCCCTTTAGGTAATGGGTTGTTGCTCCCTTTTTAAGGGAATGGCCTAATGTTGATGGTCCCACGTATACTTGGTGGGTTCAATATATGGGCTATTCAATATTTACATTTTACATGGGCTCGACACATCTTGGGCCTAATACATGGGCCCGGGCCTATAATTTTCACAATCTACACTAGCCCCATTCGGGTCTGGCATACGGTTCGTGGGCCTGGCCCGAATTCAATTGAATTGATTGATGACAGCCATTTTTTATGACGTCAGCGTCATTATTGTGGACAGACGTGTCATTTCAAATTTGATAATGGCGGCCGTCGGTTCTCTGTATTCGAGGCATAGGGAATCGGCGCACCTCTGCAGCCTTAATGATGTCTGTTGGTATGCCGTGTGTATATAAATCCTTGTGTGGCCTCATTTTCATTCTCTATCATTTTCAAATCTTGTAAGCAATCTTTAGCCGTGTTCAAACTTTGACCGCCGATTGTACCTTGGTTGCCGGAGGTTCTTCTTTCTTCTCGTCGGTTCTCTGTGTAAGTTGTCATTTTCATCATGTCTGATAGTAGTGCCACAAAATCTACCGAGGAGGCGACTCATCAAGAATATGGGGGATCTGTGGTTCCCAGCCCCCCTTCTGCAAATCCATCTTCTTCATCCTCTCCTCCTCCTCTATCCTTACCTCGTCGTCCGGACCTACCTGGCTTGGGAGCAACTGCTTCGGAGATAAATAACCAGGCAGATGTCGCTGATACTGTTCTGATTGGGACTTCTGTCATATCCGACCCGGTTGGGACCGATGCCCCTGGAGGCGCTCCCATTGGATCCTCCATTGAATCAGCCCCTTTCGTGGCAGAACCACTTGAAGCGCATAAAAGAAAATCTGTGAACCTTAAAAGTCTGAGGAGGGACTGTAGGATCCCAAAAGAGGTGATCTTGACGGAGTACGATCCTTCTCTTGACTTCAGATTGGGCGACGGAGTGGGTCCGGACGAGGTGTTGTTGTCGGCCCTTCAGATAAAGATGCTTCGATTTCCTCTTCATCCTCTTTTTCATTTTATCTTCTTCACCCTAGGAATAGCCCCTTTGCAAGTCAACCCAAACTTCTTCAGGATAATTTCCATGTTAATCCTGATTAACAGAGAGAAAAAGCTATCCTTGGGTCTGGCAGATCTTCTGCTTAGCTACAAGATTGTGGGTCTGAAAGATTGTGAGGGGAGGTACAACTTCTACCCATTCAAGGGTCGGGCGATCTGCCAAGGGACTGAGAAAACAGAGAAGTACTGGAAGGAGAAGATGGTTTTGGTAAAGGGGGCTTGGTTTTACCCCTATTCTAGGAGATGGCCGATCCCCTGTGTTTTCAAGCATCTAGCCCTTCTTCCTTTTTCATTTATTCATAAGGAATCTTGCCTCTGTTCCGGATGCGACCAGCTCAGGGCGGATTTTGTTTACAAGTCTTTAGGTTATAGGGATACAGATATAGTGGCTCAGGATGTAGAAGCCCGTATTTCTTTATTAAAGTCCAAGGTCTGGTCGGACCGTATGTCATGCCCTGACCTGCTTACTCCTGCCAATTTGCAGGGTATATCTAGGTTAGGAGCCAAGTACAAGATCATGATGGATCCGATCAGACCAGTGATTGAAGACGACGATGATGATATGGAGGAACTGACTGCACCCTCAACTGGTCAAGGACAGATGCCTCTGGATCCTGATCCTCAAGCTGTGACCGTCGCCTTGATGGGTGATGCTTCTGGGTCTGCACTTGTGCAGACCACTATTCCTGAAATGCTTCATCCTTCCTCTGTCCGAACCAGATCGGCGGGGGAAGAGAGACCCAGTAAGAAAAGGAAGCGTAAGGGTAAGGAGAAGAGTTCTGCTTCTTTTGACCAGTCCACCTCCAGCCTTACTTCCATGGCTGCCATGATAACTCGGGCGCAGGGGCTCTGGACGCCGGAGGAGCTCGAGGCACAGAGGGATGCTGACCCTGACCGCATTGTGCGTAAAACTCCGGGGTTGTTACTGGGGGTACGTCTTTGCTTAATCTCATGTTATATTCCTACTTTTGTATATATTACTAACCCATTTTGCCTTGCATTTTCCTTCTTAGGCTCTTTTCAGCATCAATGCGTTATGCCTTGCCCACGAGGAGGGTGTGAAGGAGCTTGAACGTCTGAAAGCTGACCTAGCTGAGAAGGACGATCAGGAGAAAGAGCTGAAAGCTCAGCTAGGAGACCTCCCATCCAGGGTTGCTCAGTTGGAAGAAGAACTGGCTCAAGCAAAAGAGGAGAATGCCAAGCTATCCAGTGAGAAGGAGAAGCTGGCATCTGACCATGAGGCTCTTCAACACCAATTCGGCATCTCTCAGTCAGCCCTGGAGATGTGTAAGAAAGGAGGGCTTGACATGCACCAGCACTATTCAAAGATGAATAGGATTGTAGCTGGTGAATTATGGAGGAAGGGCTTTGTTGTTGGAGAGAAGGATCCAGCAAGGAGGAAAATCAAAGACCCTGATGCCATGGATAAGGCGTTACGGGTACAGAGGCCATATTCCAGCCCCGAGCCTAGTCATGCTCAGAATCTTTTCACATAATTCCTTAAGGGATATCTTCCTGCTGACCCTCTCGATCCCTCCATAGAATTCTTCCCTCCGACCACGCATGTAGATTCCTTAGGAAAGGATTTCAGTGGTCCAGGCCAAGCTTAGATTATTCCATATTCCTTTTGTAGTGCTGCATTTTGTAACATACCCTTCAGACAATTTTGTAATACAAAGCAGCAATTTTTGTTTATTAATGGAATATGTACTTTTCTGTCATCATTACTTGGAATTATTTTTAAGCTTATTCCTCTGAAGGAGTGAGTCAGGCTTATGAGCCTCTGTCATCTCACTACTTAGGAATTACTTTTAAGCTTATTCTTCTGAAAGAGTGAGTCAGGCTTATGAGCATCTGTCATCTCACTACTTGGGAATTATTTTTAAGCTTATTCCTCTGAAAGAGTGAGTCAGGCTTATGAGCCTCTGTCATCTCACTACTTGGGAATTATTTTTAAGCTTATTCCTCTGAAAGAGTGAGTCAGGCTTATGAGCCTCTGTCATCTCACTACTTAGGAATTATCTTTAAGCTTATTCCTCTGAAGGAGTGAGTCAGGCTTATGAGCCTCTGTCATCTCACTACTTAGGAATTATTTTTAAACGTATTCCTCTGAAAGAGTGAGTCAGGCTTATGAGCCTCTGTCATCTCACTACTTAGGAATTATCTTTAAGCTTATTCCTCTGAAAGAGTGAGTCAGGCTTATGAGCCTCTGTCATCTCACTACTTAGGAATTATTTTTAAACGTATTCATCTGAAAGAGTGAGTCAGGCTTATGAGCCTCTGTTATCTCACTACTTAGGAGTTATTTTTAAACATATTCCTCTGAAAGAGTGAGTCAGGCTTATGAGCCTCTGTCATCTCACTGCTTAGGAATTATTTTTAAGCTTCTGGCTGTTTGTTTGCAAGAAGGATGACCATCTTTTATTATACCCGTGAAATTACAAATATAACAACATCTGACTGAGTCAGGATAACAAACATGGAAATTTTAAAGATATCTATAAAGCTAGGCTCAGATGCCTCTGTTTAATTATTCTGAGAATGAAATAAATCTCAAGGATAGTACCTCTTCAGTCGTGAGGCATTCTGTGAATTGGGTTCCACATTGCCGTCATTATTCCTGAGGCGGTAAGCCCCACGTCCTATGACCTCCGTGACTGTGTATGGTCCTTCCCAATTTTCCCGGAGCTTTCCGATTAACCCGATCTTCTTTCGTAATACCATATCGCCCATCTGGAATTCTCGTCTTTTGACTTTTTTGTTGAAGGTGTTCCTGATCCTTTGATGGTAGGCTGCTAGCCTGATGGCAGATTGTTCTCGTTTTTCTTCGAGCAGATCGAGTCCATCAACCAGTTGTTGGTCGTTCAGTTCTTCCAGATATAGCTCTGTTCTAGTTGTCGGCACTACTTGCTCTGTTGGAATGACTGTTTTTGTCCCATACGCCATTGAGAATGGTGTTTCTCCTGTAGGGATTCTTGACGTTGTTCTGTAAGACCATAGTACCTCCGGAAGCTTGTCTGGCCACACTCCCTTATGCTCTTCTAGCTTATTCTTCAGGGTATTCAATATGGTTCTGTTGGATCTTTCGGCCTGGCCGTTTCCTTGAGGGTATGCGACCGATGATGTTCTCAACTGGATCCCATGTTCGTTATAGAATTGTCTGGTCCACTGATTATCCAGATTTAATCCGTTGTCAATCACTATCGCCCTCGGCACTCCGAACCTGCAGATGATATTGGTCCATATGAATTTGATCACGTGCCTGTGAGTGATGCTGGAATAAGCTTCTGCCTCGACCCACTTTGTGAAATAATCAGTTGCTATCAGTGCTTGATTTACTGATCTGAGAGCCATGGGAGGTGGTCCAACTGCATCAATCCCCCATTGCGCAAATGGGTGCGGGCTGAATATGGGGTTAAGCAGTTCTGGTGGCGGATGGATGAAATCTCCGTGGAATTGACACTTTCTGCACCTTCTGACAAAGGCTTCAGTGTCATGGGAAAGATAAGGCCAAAAATATCCTTGGCTCAGTACTTTATGGGCCAAAGCTCGTCCCCCTGAGTGATTTCTGCATGACCCTTCATGGATTTCCTTCATTATGGTCGATGCCTCTGAAGGTGTGAGGCATCGAAGGTAGGGTCCCCCAAAAGATCTTCTATATAGCTGGCCGTGTAGCAAGGCATATCTGGCCGATTTCATGCGAATTTTCCGAGCCTCTGCTTTATCCTCAGGGAGTGTACCATTCCTGAGATACTCTGCTATGGGGTCCATCCAGCTCGGTTCCCAAGGTATTGCGCACACCACATCTGACTGATGGATGCTTGGGACATCAAGATAGTCGATCGGGGCGATTCTGGTCAGGTCTTGATCATTGATTGAAGTCATGTTGGCCAATCGATCCGCATTTTCATTTTCCTCCCTGGGGACTTGACTGAGGGAATAATGCTCCAGTCTGTCTAGCTCCATCTGAGCCAACTTCTTATAGGGCTGCAGTTTTTCTCCCGCATCGTACTCGTTTTGAACTTGTTTCACCACCAGTTGTAAGTCACTGAAAATACGGAGCTTTTTAATACAGAGGCTCTGAGCTAGTCGCAGCCCAGCTAGGAGTGCCTCGTACTCAGCTTCGTTATTGGTGGCGGGAAACTCCAGGCGCACTGATTGCTAGATTCGGGTTCCATCTGGTGTTATACTTTCGAGCCCAATTCCCGAACCAGCTGAACCAACTGATCCGTCTACGTAGAGCGTCCATTCGGGTTCATCTAGATCTTGGAGGATTGCCTCTGGCTCTGCCTCTAGGAGAAAATCAGCTAAGGCCTAACCTTTGATAGCTGTTCGCGGCACATATGTAATGTCGAATGTCCCGAGTTCCAAAGCCCATCTGGTTATTCTTCCCATCAGATCGGGTTTGGACATGATGGCTCTTATCGGAATGGTGGTTGGTACCACGATTGGATGAGTCTCAAAATAGTGCCTCAATCGTCTCTTTGCGTTGATTAAAGAGAGAACAGCTCGCTCCGCTGTGGTATATCTGGTTTCCGCATTGGATAGGGACTTGCTGCTGAAGAAGACTGGTTTCTGGCACTTTTTGTCATCTTTTACAAGTGTTGCGCTGGTTGAGGTTGCTGATATGGCAAGGTACAGATGCAAAGGTTCTCCTGGATTTGGTGAGGCGAGGATCGGTGGATTTTGGAGATACTGCTTCAATTTCTGGAGGGCCTCTGCCTGTTCCGGCCCCCATATGCTTCCTTTTCCGCCTTTAATAGCATGGAAAAATGGTCTTCATCGGTCTGTCAGTCGGGACACGAACCTGCTCAGTGCGGCTACCCTTCCTGTCAGAATCTGGACCTCCTTTTGCGTTTTTGGCTCTTCGCTGCTTATCAGAGTCTTGACTTGCGATGGGCTGGCTTCGATTCCTGTTCGGTTGACTATATGTCCGAGGAACTGTCCGGATGAGACTCCGAAAGAACACTTGGCTGGATTGAGCTTCATCCTGTACCTGCGGAGTGCCTCGAACACTTCTTCCAGGTGTTTTAGGTGGTCGCCTTTTCTCCTGCTTTTCACCACTGTGTCATCTATGTAGGCTTCAACCGTTTTGCCCATCTGATTTTTGAATATCCTTCTGACAAGCCTTTGATAGGTGGCACCTGCATTTTTAAGTCCGAAAGGCATAACTCGGTAGCAGTACGTACCTTCTTCGGTAATAAAGGTTGTTTTCTCCTCATCCACCTGACTCATTGGGATCTGATTGTAGCCGGAGTACGCATCAAGAAAAGAGAGTCTGTCATACCCCGAAGTGGCATCTACCATCTGATCAATCTTTGGTAGGGGAAAGCAATCCTTCGGGCAAGCTTTGTTTAAGTTGGTGAAGTCCACGCAGACTCTCCATTTCCCGTTCTTCTTTCTGACTACCACTACGTTTGACAACCATGATGGGTACTTCACTTCCCTTATGAATCCGGCTTCTAGCAGCTTTTCCACCTCCTCAGATATGATCTGGTTCCTTTCTATCCCGAACCTCCTCTGCTTCTGCCTTACCGGTCTGACATTTGGATCAACATTTAGGTTATGCTGAGCAACCAAGGGATCAATGCCCGGCATGTCGAGATGAGACCAAGCGAACACGTCTGAATTTAGTTGGAGAAAATGAATCAGCCTGTCATTTTCCTCTTTCTGGAGGTACGAGCCGATGAATGTGACTCTGGTGTGATCCGTCAGACTAACTTTCACTTCTTCTAGGGGTTCCGTTGTTGCCTGAGCCTCCTGACCCTCTGAGGAAGGGTCTGACTGTAATTGCTATTTTTCGTTGTACAGGGACTCTTCTGGCGCTTCCAACATTTGTTTATTTTTCTGGTTCAGGTCCTTCATGGATATCGAGTAGCATTCCTTCGCTGCTACTTGGTCTCCAGGAATATCTGTCACGTCCACTCCATTTGGGTCGAGACACCGCATGACCTGATGGAGTGTCGAAGGAACCCCTTGCATCTGATGGATCCACCCTCGTCCCATCAGCAGATTGTAAGATGGTTTGACGTCCACCACAACGAAAACTTCTTTCAAGGTTCGGCGTGCCGCTGATACTGGAAAATTGACTACGCCTATCGGCTCGACGCGTCGTCCGTCAAAGCCGGCCAGAGGAATCCGAGCCGGGTGAAGCTGTGACACATCAATTCCGATTATGTCGAAGGCCCATTTTGTCATGATATTGGTGCTGCTTCCTGGGTCAATCATTACGCGTTTGATCAGACAATTAGCTATCAGAAGAGTGATTACCAGAGGATCTTCGTGTGGCGTCTGAATATTCTGCATATCGGCCTTTGAGAACACTATTGTTGACTCTCCTCGAAGGAGGGTTGTTTGGCAAACTTGGCCGACTCGCCTGAGTTTGTGTGTTTTTCTAAGATTGGACCTTCTGTTTCCTTCGTCCTCCAACGCCTCTTCACCTCCTTGGATCATGTGGATAACTCTCACCGGTTGTCCTGATGTAGTGTTGTTTGACTGTGTCCTATGTGGTTTTTCTGGTCTCGGTTGATCCTTCATTACATAATCTGCAAGCTCCCCTTTGGCGATCATTGCTTCTACCTGTCTTCGGAGATTTCTGCAGTCGTTTGTATGATGACCATACTCACTATGGAAGGCACAGTGCTTGGTCATGTCCCTCAGCTCCATCGGTTGTCTGATCGGCAGAGGTGGTCTGAAAATCCCTTTGTTTTTATTTTCTTGGAAGAGCTTTCCAAGGCTGGTTTTGAGCGGAGTGGTTCTTTCTTCTGTCCGTTGACGCTTGTCTAAATTCCTGGATGATGAGGTTTGCCGAGTTGGATCGGGTCGTGGAGGCCGCTGATCCTTCATCCTTTCTTTGGATTTTGCCTCCACCGTTACCAGGGAGGCTCTTCTGTGTCTGACTGCCTCCTCCTCTTCTATTCTGAGATACCCTTGTGCTTTGGAGTTGAGCTCACCGATGTTGACAGGGGGTCATTTCACTAGTGAAGAGTGGAATTTCGTGCCTAGGATGACCGCCATACGGAATGCTTCTACCGCTGACAACTGATCGCAGTCATCGATAGAAGACATTTCGACGTTGAATCTGGATAAGAAGTTCTTGAGGCTTTCACCTTTTTCCTGGGTCATGGTGAAAAGGCTTGATATCGTTTTCCTCTGCCTCCGGTTGCTGAAGTATTGACAGATAAAGCGTCTGCAGAGGTCATTCCAACTGCTGATGGATCCAGGAGTCTGCTTCCTGAACCACAAAAGTGGTGCCTCCGTCAGACTGGTTGAAAAGACTTTGCACAAAAGTGCCTGGTTTGTCCCATAAACAGTCATTTTGGTCTGCACTTGGTAGATGTGATCAAGCGGGTCTTTTGTACCATCATATAGCGTAAAAGTTGGCAGTACAAACTTCTTCGGGAATTCTGCTGCTTCAATTTCTTCTGTGAATGGAGACTGAGTCATATCCGTTGTCGCGTGGATCGCCAGATCGTCGGGGGTCTGCAACTTCAAATCTTTCATCACTTCTCTCTGGATTTTGGCAGCCATTTCGTGCAGGTCGTTCTGGGTCGGGGCCTGCATCCTTGGCATTCCCCCTGTTATGGGGTGAGATGATTCTTCTTCTTCCCTCGGGACTTTATCTCCTCGGGCAGCGGATGCATCTTGCTCGTGATGAGAGTTAAAGGGCTCTGGCTCATCTGTGCACTCTGCTGGATAGGAATTTTGGAGAGGAAAAGTGCCCTGAATCACTCGATGGAGCAATTCGGCATTCTGCTGCTCGAGGGCCGCATTTCTCTGTTCCACAGCCTCCAGTCTCCTCATGACTTCTTCGAATCTGACTTCATTGTTTGTTGACCGTGTGGACACCATTTTTTGTAAAAATAAAACTTGTTGTGAGTGGAAAAATTATTATCTTTCCCACAGACGGCGTCAAATGTAAGTGTCAAATTTCACTCACATAAAAAAACATGTCCTTTATTCAGGCTCCAATGGCCATATTTATACATTTTTGTGCTTATTGAATCATGGCCTAAGTTCATGGGATCATGACCCACTCTCTTGATAACTACCCACTCTCTTTAGGTAATGGGTTGTTGCTCCCTTTTTAAGGGAATGGCCTAATGTTGATGGTTCCACTTATACTTGGTGGGTTCAATATATGGGCTATTCAATATTTACATTTTACATGGGCTCGACACATCTTGGGCCTAATACATGGGCCTGGGCCTATAATTTTCACAATCTACAATATAATTTTTTGAATTTTGTTTTTGAAAATATATATTTTTTGAAATTTATATTTGTTTTTGAAATTTATATATGTTTTTTGAAATTATATAATTTTTTGAATTTTGTTTTTGAAAATATATATTTTTTGAATTTTATATTTGTTTTTTGAAATTATATATGTTTTTCAAAATTATATAATTTTTTGAATTTTGTTTTTGAAAATATATATTTTTTGAATTTTATATATGTTTTTGAAATATATATATTAGAATTAAAATATTTTTCAAAATTTATATATATTTTCGAATTATATATATATTTCAATTTTTATATATGTTTTTGAATTTTATATATATGTTTTGAATTTTATATATGTTTTTCGAAATTATATAATTTTTTGAATTTGTTTTTGAATATATATATATATATTCGAATTATATATATATATATATTTTCGAATTATATATATTTCAAATTTTTTATATTTTTTTGAATTTTATATATAGTTTTTGAAATTTATATATGTTTTTCGAAATTATTTAATTTTTTGAATTTCTTTTTGAAAATATATATTTTTTGAATTTTTTATATTTTTTTGAAATATATATATATTCGAATTAAAATATTTTTCAAAATTTATATATATTTTCGAATTATATATATATTTCAAATTTTATATTTTTTTTTGAATTTTATATATATATTTTTAAATTTATATATGTTTTTCGAAATTTATATATTTATTTTTCTAATTTTATATATTTTTTTGAATATATATATATATGTTTTTCGAAATTGTATATATTTGGGGTTGGGGCATAAAGGTCATTTCACATTTCATATAATATTTTCGAATTTGATCAAGGGTATTTTGGTGCTTTTATTGGCCCAGGGGATGTCATTGCAAAAGGAACCACAGTTCAGGGGGTGTTAGTGCTGAAATTTCAAAAATCAACCGGAAAGTAGATTTGACTGAAACCTCAGAGGATGTTAGTGCAAATTACCCAAAAATAAAAAAGTCCAAGCATAATTATTATTTGAGAACGATGAAGTGTATCGTTACACATCTCAGTTAATTCAATATAGTTTATTTTAGTTAAGAACTTCAAAGCCAAACCTAAATCAATCAACTTATTTTGAAGAAATTTGGAAGTTGGTGTCACAAAAGGTATGATTTGATTTTTGTTAGGTGTAAGGAACTTTTTTTTACCACAATCACGAACATAATTTGAATATTTTTTTTTATTTTCATGGATTGTACGTGAATTAATTAAGGTAATCTTTTTAAGCACTACCTCCAATATGATTTAAGTATTTTTTTATTTGTATGAGTTACACGGGTCGGTGAATTAGTTGAAATGAACCCTCAAGACCACAATTTATAAAAATAATAATAATAAACTTTAAAGCTCACAGGAGAAATAGAAAGAAGTTACCAATGAGAAGTATCCACATCAAAGAGTCCCATTAACCCTGAGCCACAGAGGTCACTCACACTGCAAGTAAAGATGACCATCAAAAAGGGTCTCTTTTAAATCAACCCAAAAGATCACACGGTCCAGATCAACACTGTTCCACCCCAGATCTTGCCCACCTCCACTTAACTTAACTAGTGGGCCCAACCCATATGATTGACGTGATCACAACCTTTCATGTTCCCATGCACGCCATTGATCAACTCCTAACGTCACCAGATCAGAGCAACCCCATCTTATATAGCGGTCAATAAACTGATCCACACGGTCATGATTATGCACCTCTGCGACGCCCGAACATCTCTCTGGTTAAAAGCAAGCCATTATCAATAATCAATTAACCTATCTATCTAAAAAGTCAAACAATCTTTTCTGTTTGACGCCATCGTGACGCTTAGCTGCTACAAGTCACGCTATCCAACGGCTACCAAGCTATTACGTTCTCGAGATCATGCAATGCAAACTCGTGTCACTAGTAGTTTAATGGCACTTCTACCCTTGTCCAAAACAACTAAAACCAAGAACTAGAGTCACCCTGACCTCCTCCTCTCCCCAAATTTGCATTTATTATACTACCCCCGCACACATCTCTCAGAATTCAGACACGTGAGACCAACAAAATTATCCAGCTTTTCCCTATTTTAAATTCACCAAACTTCTAAATTATCCTAATTTAACTTTCAATTTGAGTACATAAATCCAAA
The DNA here is from genome assembly GCA_963922005.1 of Cornus suecica. Lineage (NCBI taxonomy): Eukaryota > Viridiplantae > Streptophyta > Magnoliopsida > Cornales > Cornaceae > Cornus > Cornus suecica. Next base: position 74,944,937 of record OY998238.1, read on the forward strand.
TTTTAATTACATAGTTGTTAGAATTTTGAATTTTAATTTTACGATTTTATACGATTTTACCACAAAGATTCTAATACAATTTTGTACGATTTTACTATATTAAAATAATGATTAGACAGTTAAGTTCTCCATATGAAATGTCAAAAAACTTAATGATTTAATCTAATATTCTAATATATGACCTAAATTTATGAGAAAACATTTAAAGGCTCAATGTATTACTCCACCCGTCCCAATTTAAGTGTCTACATTCACTATTCAATCCATTCCAAAATAAGTCTCTCAATTGAAAACTCAATACACTTTATTTGATTAATTTATTAATTTACCCTTCCAACATTCAAGTTATAAAATATCTAAACTATAAACTATCATATTAATTGGTGAGACCAAGTGTAAAATTGAGTTTTCATTCACCATCAGATCAATAAAAGTCATCATCTTAAAAAACTGGATTTTCCAAAAAAGACTTATAATTTGGGACAAAGGGAATATAAAATTTTAAAAATTCTAACATGATTTAGACTTTTAAATTCAATATTTAATATTTTTTTTTTAAAAATAATACATTTAGATAGAATCTTACGATTTTACGAACCCCAAAATGATTCTAACTAAATTTTCGATTATGACAGTCTTACTTAAATTCCTTAAATCTTAAGCGGTAATTAAAAATATTTTTTTATTTGAAAATATTTTGAAACGTGAAAACTTTCAATGGTTTTATATTTCGTTTAATAACACACAAAATGAAATAAATATCAAATCCCTTCTGTATGAAATGTTAATTGAGTTCTCAATCAAAAGCCACTTTAAAGTTGGAGAGCGAAATATAGTGAATATAACAAATTTAAGTCAAACATAAAAGAGTGAAAGTAAATCCGCACAAAATGTAAGAACGTCACTCCTTCAAAAAAACAAAAACCTATGTGAGTTAATAAGTCATTAAAAGAATTATTTCATAAATTGGAAGGGTTCTTATTTTAATAAAATATTATATGAAGATACTTAATCACAAGTATGCCGAGATGAATTCATTAAAAAGAGGATGACTAAATCGATCGAAAAATTAATACGAAAATAGGAGTTTAATGTACTACCCTTTGCATCGTCATTGGTGCTTTATATTTGTAGTACTTTAAAGATACTCTTATCCCCGTTGATGTTACGATGGCGTCGCGAAAGTAATGGCAGGATGTGGTGAATAGTAGACATGCTTTGACATTAAATGCACCTAACAATATAGATTATTTCTTATGAACTTCATTGCTATTATCTCGAAACTCAACCATCGCAAGATTCGCAACAGGTAGTGCTCGAGAAAACAACGTTTATGTAATTTTTCACTCAGGCCAGACGTTTTGATCCAGACGTCTCCGGCCTCCAATCCAAAATCATTTTCAAGTCCTTCGTATTGAGAGAAAACGCATATCTACAAGGCCGACCTGATATTGATAAAAAGAATTAAAGATTTAGGTGAGATTAAATATGAGATCCCTCTTATAAAAATATTATTTTTTGTTATTAAGCATAAAATATATTAATAAAAAAAAATAAAAAAAATAAATCAGATATTGGTACATTATAAAGAGTACCATCTCATTTACATGGAAAAAAAAAATATGCAACAAACTTAGTCACAAAACTCAATTTTTTTCCAAAATATTAGCGTTAAACTATAGTTATTATAACATAAAATATAAAAAATACAACAATCACATTAAATAATTACTGTAACTAGTGTGAATAAAATCATTTTGTGCATATATAAGCAGATGCCCCGATTGAATAAAATTTTAAAAAAAGTTGTCATCTAATGATTTAATTGTTTCTTTTTGTAGTAGAAAAAAAATTGCAAAAGCATGAATGAAACTTAAATTTGGTAGGTGTCAAATTGTAGACCTTTAAAACTTGACAATAATTTTTGAAATTGTCTAGTCTGATACTGTAAGTGTCAAATTTTACTCACATCAAAAAGATCCCTTTATTCAGGCCTCAATGGCCATATTTATATTCTCATTCTCATACAAGTTTTCCTATTTTAGAGGATCATGCTCCTCAAAATAGGGAGTCATGACCCACTTTAATGTTAACTTCCCACTACCTCTAGGTAGTGGGTTGTTAATTCCCATTTTCTAAGGGATGATGGGCCCGTCCTAATCACTATTGGGTTAATTACTCATATATGGGCCAGATCAGTATTGGGCTCTGAAAATACATTTTGGGCCTGTTGAATTTCACTATTTACACCAGCCCCATTCGGGTCGGGTATACGGATCCGTGGGCTTGACCCGAATTATTTTGAATTGATTGCTTTACAGCTGTGTCTGATGATGTCATCTTCATCATTGCGAAAAGGCGTGTGGATTTCAAATTTCGGAAAAGCGGCTGCCTGTTCCGTTTTCACCGTATTTGTGGCATTGCGAAACGGCGCGCCCCCTCTGTCATTTAATGCCGGCTGTTGGTATGTCCGATTCTATATAAACCCCTTTGTGGGCTTCACTTTTGATTATTCTTGCTTCAATTTTTAGGTGATTTAAAAGTGTGCTCTGATCTTCACCGTTGTTCTTATCTTGGCTGCCGGAAGTTCCTCTTTCATCCCGCCGGTGTTTTCTGTGTAAGTTGTCATTTTCTTCTCACCATGTCTAATACTAGTGCCTCAAGATCCACCGAAGAGAATATTCCTCAGGAATATGGGGGGTCTGATGTTCCCAGCCCCCTTTCTGCAAATCCATCTTCTTCATCCTCTCCTTCTTCTTCTTTGCCCATACCTAGTCGTCGGGACTTATCTGGCTTGAGAGTAAATGTTTCGGGGGTGAATAATCAGGCAGATGTCCCTGATACCGTTCCTATTGGGACTTCTGTTATATCCAATCCGGTAGGAACTGATGCGCCTGAAGGCATTCCCGTTGAACTCTCTACTGAGTCAGGCCCATTTGTAGCCGAACCACTTGAGGCTCATAAAAGAAAATCTGTGAACCTTAAAAGTCTAAGGAGAGACTGTAAGATCCCAAAAGAGGTGATCCTGATGGAGTATGATCCTTCTCATGACTTCAGGATGGGCGACGGAGTGGGTCCGGATGAAGTGCTATTGTCGGCGCTTCAGATAAAGATGCTTCGATTTCCTCTTCATCTTCTTTTTCACTTCATTTTCTTCACCCTAGGAATAGCCCTTCTGCAAGTCAACCCAAACTTCCTCAGGATAATTTCAATGTTGATCCTGATTAACAGAGAGAGAAAACTATCCTTGGGTTTGGCAGATCTTCTGCTTAGTTATAAAATTACAGACTTGAAGGGTTGTGAGGGGAGGTACAACTTTTACCCCTTCAGGGGTCGGGCGATCTGCCATGGAACTAAGAAAACAGAGAAGTACTGGAAGGAGAAGATGGTTTTAGTAAAGGGGGCTTGGTTTTACCCATATTCTAGGAGATGGCCGATCCCGAACGTTTTTAAGCGTCTGGCCCTTCTTCCCTTTTCTTTTATCCACAAGGAATCTTGCCTCTGTTCTGGGTGTGACCAGCTCAGAGCGGATTTTGTTTATAAGTCTTTAGGTTATAGGGATGCAGACATAGTGGCTCAGGATGTAGAGGCACGTATTTCTTTTTTAAAGTCCAAGATCTGGTCGGACCGTATGTCATGCACTGACCTGCTTACCCCTGCCAATTTGCAGGGTATATCCAGGTTAGGAGCCGAGTATAAGATCATGATGGATCCGATCAGAGCAATGATTGAGGATGATGATGATGATATGGAGGAAATAGCTGCGTCTCCAGCTGGTCAAGGACAAGTGCCTCTGGATTCTGACCCTCAGGTTGTGACCGCCGCCCTGGCGGGCGATGCTTCAGGATCTGCACTTGTGCAGACCACTACCCCTGAGCTGCTTCATCCCTTCTTCTGCCCGAACCAGACCGGTGGGGGAAGATAGACCCAGTAAGAAAAGGAAACACAAGGGTAAGGAGAAGAGTTCTGCTTCCTCTTACCAGTCCACCTCCAGCCTTACATCCATGTTTGCCATGATAACTCGGGCACAAGGGCTCTAGACGCCGGAGGAGCTTGAGGCGCAGAGAGAGGCCGACCCTGACTGCATTGTGCGTAAAACTCTGGGGTTGTTACTGGGGGTATGTCTTTGTTCGATCCCATGTTTTATTCCTGCTTTTGTATACAATACTGACCCATTTTGCCTTGCAATTTCCTTTCTAGGCTCTCTTCAGTGTCAATGCATTATGCCTCGCTCACGAGGCGGGTGTGAAGGAGCTGGAAAGTCTGAAGGCAGACTTAGCTGAGAAGGATGATCAGGAGAAGGAGCTGAAGGCTCAGCTAGGGGACCTTCCTTCGAGGGTTGCTCAACTGGAGGAAGAACTGGCTCAGGCAAAAGAGCTTAATGCTAAGTTATCCAGTGAAAAGGAGAAGCTAGCATCGGATCATGAGACTCTTCAACACTAGTTCGGTATATCCCAATCTGCCCTGGAGATGTGCAAGAAAGGAGGGCTTGACATGCACCAACACTATTCAAGGATGAATAATATAATGGCTGGTGAATTCTGGAGGAAGGGCTTCATTGCTGGAGAGAAGGACCCAACGAGGAGGAAGATCAAAGATCCTGATGCCATGGACAGGAAGTTAGGGGTGCAGCCTCCATATGCCAGCCCCGAACCTAGCTATGCTCAGAATCTTTTTACTGAGTTCCTCAAAGGGTATCTTCCTGTTGACCCTCTCAACCCCTCTATAGAGTTTTTCCCTCCGACCACACATGTAGACTCCTTAGGGAAGGACTTTAGCGGTCCAAGCTAGTTTAGGCTCTTCTATATTTATTTTGTAATGTTGTACTTTGTAATATGTCCTTCGGGCAATTTTGTAATACAAGACAACAATTTTTGCTTTATCAATGGATATTTTTCTTTGCTTCTGTTGATTTGAATCAGGCTAACTAGCCTCTATTTTAATACTTTCTCATGTGTAAGCGTGAGTCAGGCTTATAAGCCTCTGCCATTACACCACTTGAGAAATATTTTTAAATTCATTTCTTTGGGAGAGTGAGTCAGACTTATAAGCCTCTGTCATTTCACCACTTAGGAAATATTTTTAACTTCATTCCTCTGGGAGAGTGAGTCAGGCTTATAAGCCTCTGTCATTTCACCACTTAGGAAATATTTTTAACTTCATTCCTCTGGGAGAGTGAGTCAGGCTTATAAGCCTCTATCATTTCACCACTTAGGAAATATTTTTAACTTCATTCCTCTGGGAGAGTGAGTCAGGCTTATAAGCCTATGTCATTTTACCACTTAGGAAATATTTTTAGTTTCAGTCTATTTGATTGCAAGAAGGATGACCATCTTTTATTATAACCGAGAAATTACAAAGATAACAACATCTGACTGAGTGAGGATAATGAACATGGAAATTTTTTAAAGATATCAATAAAGCTAGGCTCAGATGCCTCTGCTTAATTATTGTGAGAACGAAATAAATATCAAGGATAATACCTCTTCAGTCGTGAGGCATTATGTGAATTGGGTTCCATATTGCCGTCATTATTCCTGAGGCGGTAAGCGCCACGTCCTATGACCTCTGTGACTGTGTATGGTCCTTCCAAATTCTCCCTGAGCTTTTCGATTAACACGATCTTCTTTCTTAATACCAATCGCCCACCTGGAATTCTCATCTTTTGACTTTTTTGTTGAAGGTGTTCCTGACCCTCTGGTGGTAGGCTGCTAACCTTATGACAACTTGATCTCGTTTTTCTTCGAGCATATCCAGTCCATTAACCAGTTGTTGGTCGTTTATTTCCTCCTGATATAGCTTTGTTCTAGCTGTTGGCACTATTTGCTCTGTTGGAATGACTGCTTCTGTCCCATACGCCATTGAGAATGGTGTCTCTCCTGTAGGGACTCTTGATGTTGTTCTGTAAGACCATAATACCTTTGGAAGTTTGTCTGGCCAAATTCCCTTATGCTCTTCTAGCTTCTTCTTCAGGGTATTCAGTATGGTTCTGTTGGATCTTTCGGCCTGGCCATTTCCTTGCGGGTATGCGACCGATAAGGTTCTTAACTGAATCCCATGTTCATTACAGAATTGTCTAGTCCACTGATTATCCAGATTTGTTCCGTTGTCGATCACTATTACCCTCGGCACTCCGAATCTGCAGATGATATTGGTCCATATGAACTTGATTACATGCCTGTGAGTGATGGTGGAATAAGATTCTGCCTCGACCCACTTTGTGAAATAATCAGTTGCGATCAGTGCTTGATTTACTGATCTGAGAGCCATGGGGAGTGGTCCAACTGCATCGATCCCCCATTGCTCAAACGGGTGCGGGCTGAATATGGGGTTAAGCAATTCTGGTGGCGGATGGATGAAGTCTCCATGGAACTGACACTTTCTACATCTTCTAACATAGGCTTTAGTGTCATGGGAAAGATAAGGCCAAAAATATCCCTGGCTTAGGACTTTATGGGCCAAAGCTTGTCCCCCCGAGTGATTTCCGCATGACCCTTCATGGATTTCCTTCATTATGGCTGATGCCTCCGAAGGTGTGAGGCATCGAAGGTAGGGACCCCCAAAGGATCTTCTATATAGCTGGCTGTGTAGCAAGGCATATCTGGCCGACTTCATTCGAATTTTCTGAGTCTCTGCTTTATCATTAGGAAGTGTGCCGTTCCTGAGGTATTCTGCTATGGGGTCCATCCAGCTCGGCTCCCAAGGTATTACGCACACCACATCTGGCTGTTGGATGCTTGGGACATCGAGATAGTCGATCGGGGCGACTCTGGTCAGATCTTGATCATTGACTGAAGCCATGTTGGCTAACTGATCCGCACTTTCATTTTCCTCCCTAGGGATCTGACTGAGGGAATACTGCGCCAATCTGTCCAGCTCCATCTGAGCCAGCTTCTTGTAGGGCTGTAGCTTTTCCCCTGCGTCGTATTCATCTTGAAATTGTTTCACCACCAGTTGCGAGTCACTGAAAATACGGAGCTTCTTAATACAGAGGCTCTGAGCTAGTCGCAGCCCAGCTAGGAGTGCCTCGTATTCAGCTTCGTTATTGGTGGCAGGAAACTCCAGACGCACTGATTGCTGGATTCGGGTTCCATATGGTGTTATAATTTCAAGCCCAATTCCCGAACCTGCTGAACCAACTGATCCGTCTACATAGAGTGTCCATTCGGGTTCATCTGGATCCTGTAGGATTGACTCTGGCTCTGCCTCTAGGAGAAAATCAGCTAAGGCTTGACCTTTGATAGCTGTTCGTGGCACATATGTGATGTCAAATGTCCCGAGTTCCAGCGCCCATCTGGTTATTCTTCCCGTTAGATGAGGTTTGGACATGATGGCTCTTATTGGCATGGTGGTTGGCACCACAATTGGATGGGTTTCAAAATAGTGCCTCAGTCGTCTCTTCGCGTTGATTAGAGAAAGAACGGCTCGCTCCGCTGTAGTGTATCTGGTTTCCGCATCGGATAGGGACTTGCTGCTGAAGAAGACGGGTTTCTGGCACTTTTTGTTATCCCTTACAAGTGTTGCGCTGGTTGAGGCTGCTGATATGGCAAGGTACAGATGCAATGGTTCTCCTGGATTTGGTGAGGCGAGGATTGGTGGATTCTGGAGATACTGCTTCAATTTTTGAAGAGCCTCGGCCTGTTCCGGTCCCTATATGCTCCCTTTTCCGCCTCTAATTGCTTGAAAAAATGGTCTGCAGCGGTCTGTCAGTCGGGATACGAACCTGCTCAGTGCGGCTACCCTTCCTGTTAGAATCTGGACCTCTTTTTGTGTTTTTGGCTCTTCGCAGCTTATCAGAGCCTTGACTTGTGATAGGTTAGCCTCGATTCATGTTCGGTTGACGATATGACCAAGGAACTGCCCGGATGAGACTCCGAATGAACACTTAGCTGGATTGAGCTTCATCCCGTATTCTAGGAGTGCATCGAACACTTCTTCCAGATGCTTGAGATGGTCGTCTTTCCTTCTGCTTTTTACCACCGTGTCATCTATGTAGGCTTCGACTGTTTTCCCCATCTGACTTTTGAATATTCTTCTAACAAGCCTCTGATAAGTGGCACCTGCATTTTTAAGACCGAAAGGCATTACTCTGTAGCAGTACGTACCTTCCTCTGTAATAAAGGTTGTTTTCTCTTCATCGGCTTGATTTATCGGGATCTGGTTGTAGCCGGAGTATGCATCAAGAAAAGATAGTCTTTCATATCCTGAAGTGGCATATACCATCTGATCAATTTTTGGTAGGGGAAAACCATCATTCGGGCAGGCATTGTTTAGATTTGTGAAGTCCACGCAGACCCTCCATTTCCCGTTCTTCTTTCTGACTACCACAACGTTTGACAACCATGATGGGTATTTCACTTCCCTTATGAATACAGCTTCTAGCAGCTTTCCCACTTCCTCGGATATGATCTGGTTCCTTTCTATCCCGAACCTCCTCTGCTTCTGCCTTACCGGTCTAACGTCTGGATCAACATTTAGGTTATGCTGAGCAACCGAAGGATCCATGCCCGACATATCGAGATGAGACCAGGCGAACACGTCTGAGTTTAGTCGGAGGAAGTGAATCAACCTGTCCTTTTCTTCTTTATGGAGGTATGAGCCGATAAATATGACTCTGGTATGGTCCGTCTGACTAACTTCCACCTCTTCTAGGGGTTCCGTTGTTGCTTGAGTCTCCTGACCCTCTGAGGAAGGGTCTGACTATAATTTTTATTTCTCGTTGTACAGGGGCTCTTCTGGTGCTTCCAACACTTGTTCATTTTTTGGGTTCAAATCCTTCATGGATACTGAGTAGCATTCTTTCACTGCTACTTGGTCTCCTGGGATATCTGTCACGTCCACTCCATTTAGGTCGAGACACTGCATGACCTGATGGAGTGTCGAAGGAACACCTTTATCCGATGGATCCACCTTTGTCCCATCAGTAGATTGTATGATGGCTTGACGTCTACCACAACGAAAGATTCTTTCCGGGTTCGGCGTGCTGATGATACTGACAAATGGACTACACCTATCGGCTCAACGCGTCGTCCGTCAAAACCGGCCAGAGGAATCCGAGCTGGGTGAAGCTGCGATACATCAATTCCGATTTTGTCGAAGGCCCATTTTGTCATGATGTTGGTGCTGCTTCCTGGATCAATCATTACACGTTTGATCAGACAATTAGCTACCAGAAGAGTGATTACCAGAGGATCTTCGTGGGGCGTCTGGATATTCTGCATATCGGCCTTTGAAAACATGATCCTTGATTCTCCTTGGGTGAGGGTTGTTTGGCAGACTTCGCCGATTCGCCTGAGTTTGTGTGCTTTTCTCAGCTTGGACCTTTTGCTTCATTCGGCCTCCAACACCTTTTCACCTCCTTGGACCATGTGGATTACCCTCACCGGTTGTTCAGATGTAGTGTTATTTGGCTGTGTCCTGTGTGGTTTGTCTGGTCCCGGATGATCCTTCATTATGTAATTTGCAAGCTCCCATTTGGCAATCATTGCCTCCACCTGCCTTAGGAGATTTCTGCAGTCATTTGTATGATGACCATACTCGCTGTGAAAGGCGCAGTGCTTGGTCATGTCCCTCAGCTCCATCGGTTGTCTGATCGGTGGAGGTGGTCTGAAAATCCCTTTGTTTTTGTTTTCTTGGAAGAGCTTTCCAAGGCTAGTTTTCAGCGGAGTGGTTCTCTCTTCCGTCCGTTGACACTTATCCAAATTTCTGGATGATGAAGTTTGCCAAGGTGGATCGGGTCGTTGAGGCTTCTGATCCTTCATCCGTTCTTTGGATTTTGCCTCCACCGTTACTAGTGAGGCTCTTCTTTGTCTGACTGTTTCCTCCTCTTCTATTCTGAGGTACCATTGTGCTCTGGAGTTGAGCTCACCGATGTTGATAGGAGGCCGTTTTACCAGTGAAGAGTGGAATTTCATGCCAGGGATGACTGCCATACGGAATGCTTCTACTACTGACAATTGGTCGCAGTCATCGAGATAAGACATTTCCACATTGAACCTGGATAAGAAATTCTTGAGGCTCTTTCCTTTTTCCTGGGTCATGGTGAAAATGCTTGATATCGTTTTCCTCTGCCTCCGGTTGCTGAAGTACTGACCGATAAAGCGTCTGCATAGGTCATTCCAGCTGCTGATGAATCCAGGAGTTTGCTTCCTGAACCACAGAAGTGGTGCCTCCGTCAAGCTGGTTGAAAAGACTTTACATAGGAGTGCCTGGTTTCTCCCATAAACAGTCATCTTGGTCTGCACTTGGTAGATATGATCGAGTGGATCCTTCGTACCATCATATAGTGTAAAAGTTGGTAGTACAAACTTCTTCGGGAATTCTGCTGCCTCAATTTCTTCTGCGAATGGAGATTGAGTCATGTCCGTTGTTGCATGGATGGCCAAATCATCAGGGGTCTGCAATTTCAAATCTTTCATCACATCTCTCTGGATTTTGGCAGCCATTTCGTGCAGGTCGTTTAGGGTTGGGACATGTATTGTTGGCATTCCCCTTGTTATGGGGTGAGAGGATTCTTCTTATTCCCTCGACATTTTATCCTTTCAGGCGGCTGATGCATCTTGCTCATGATGGGAGTTGAAGGGCTTTGGCTCATCTGTGCACTCTGCTGGATTGGAATTTCGGAGAGGAAAAGGGCCCTGAGTCACTCGATGGAGTAGCTCAGCATTCTGCTGCTCGAGGGCTGCATTTCTCTGCTCCACCGCCTCCAACCTCCTCATGACTTCTTCGATCCTGACTTCATTGTTTGTTGAGCGTGTGGACACCATTTTTTTATATAAATAAAATTGTTGCAAGTGGAAAAATATTTTATCGTTCCCACAGACGGCGCCAAATATAAGTGTCAAATTTTACTCTCATAAAAAAGATCCCTTTATTCAGGCCTCAATGGCCATATTTATATTCTGATTCTCATACAAGCTTTCCTATTTTAGAGGATCATGCTCCTCAAAATAGGGAGTCATGACCCACTTTAATGTTAACTTCCCACTACCTCTAGGTAGTGGGTTGTTAATTCCCATTTTCTAAGGGATGATGGGCCCGTCCTAATCACTATTGGGCTAATTACTCATATATGGGCCAGATCAGTATTGGGCTTTGAAAATACATTTTGGGCCTGTTGAATTTCACTATTTACAGATACAGTGATTTTTCATAGCAGGAATTGCTTCATAAAAATTACAAAATAAAAACAATTCTATATTCAATTTCTTAAATAGATATATTCAAGAAATTAAAATATGCATCTACATATATATTATATATTTATCAATTTCTTAAAGCAACTTAGTAAAAAGAGGATTAAAATTTATTCAAATACTATTGTCAAAAGTGCATATATATATATATATTCAAGTCAAGAGAAGTTGGAGTTAGAGTTGTCGCTTGTTGCTTCGACGGAAAGTATCTGTCTCGCAGAGTCGCTTGAAATTGGAGAGACGTTAGTTTTTTTTCCTTTCCTTTTTCTTTTTCTTTTGGAATCAATACTAGCAAGTGGTAACCCTAATAAAATATTGTGGGTTTAGTTTGACTTAATAGAGTTATAAGAAAATGGGTAAGCCTATTGGATTTCATTTTGTTTGAATTCTTAGGTACAAAACTTTTTTGGGCCCATACTGCTTAAAGAAATTTATAAAAAAATTGGGTTGGCCTGTTATGTTTAATCTTCTTTGGATTTTAAATACTCCGTACAATTTTTTTTTTAGGCCTATATTATTTAAAGAGAAAAAAAATGCACCCCACCTTGAGCCTGGGCCCCTTGGCGGCCGCATGGGCCATCTAGCCCCAAGGCCGGCCCTGCATATCTACATATATAAGACCCTATTTGGTATGCATTTGTATTTTAATTTAAAACAGAAGTATGTTTGGTATAAATATTTTTGTTGTAGATATATACATATACATATGTGGTATTTTGGTGTAAAGAGAAGTGGCGGCGGTGGTGATCGTCGGAGGTGTTATTGGTGTTTCGGGATAAAGGAAAATGATGGTGGTGGTAATGGCGTTTGTGTTCGGAGGCGGCGACGATGGCGGTGGTCGCCGTCAGCGGTGGCGGTGGTGTAGATATATGCATATATATATATATATATATTGAGTGAATAGTTGAAAAATAAAAATAAAAATACCTTTTTTTGTTAAGGAAAATGGGTCATTTTTTGTTAATGTTTTTTTATTGCTTAAAACAAAATAAAATCAGCCAAACATGTTTTTGTTAGAAAAAATGCTACAATATCTAACAAAAAATAACAAACACAAACGCATACCAAACATGACCCAAACTATCTAAATATATAAATTGTACTTATATCCTTATAAAGATAATTACAGTATTTCAAATTTTTTTTTAACCAGCTAATGTATAGAGTAAACTCCAGGGCCATTACGCTAATTTACCCCAATTTATACTGCAGTAATAGGGGTGATATTGTCATTTTGGAGGCGTATATTCCTTACCAACATATATAAATGTGGGGGCTTGAGGTCGCATCGAATTTGACAGGGATATCTAAAATTCTCGATAAAATCTTATTTACTTTAATAAATTAATAATTACCACCTATTGAATAAAAATAAACAAAGGACTATTTTATATTATTTATTGGGGCTATATATAATGTGAATATACGAGTCTAATGGGTCCCAAGAATGTCTTTCTTCGTCTTCTCCGTCTGATTTCAAAACACAGAGCCATCACAATTCACAAATAAAACTTCAATGAACAACCAAACTTGTCGACCCGTTTCGTTCCTTCCTCCTAAGTCCGAACCCAGATCTGATTCAACTTTGAGTCTTCTAAATCATGAATTTCCTGTTTATGGGTCAAATTTCCTTTGTTTCTCTCCGGTTTCAGCTCCGAAACCCATCGACCCATCTGGGTTCAGACCCGTTACGTTTGATTTGTCCCCTTTTAACTTCAAAGAACCCGAAACCCACCCGGTTATTGAAGGAATCGGAGCCATTGTTGGAGAACACGTCCTGTTCGGAGTTAAAAATGTCGTTTCAGATAGCTCGGCTTTGGTGCCCGGCCCGAGTAAATTCGGGTCGGGTCCATCGGAGACGGTGGTGGTGGGCGGTGATATTAGCGGTGTTCCGGTGGAGAGGAACTACCGAGGGGTGAGGAAGAGGCCGTGGGGGAGGTGGTCGGCGGAGATTCGGGACCGTATCGGGCGGTGCCGCCACTGGCTGGGGACTTTCGACACGGCGGAGGAGGCGGCGAGAGCCTACGACTCGGCGGCAAGGCGGCTGAGGGGCTCGAAGGCGCGAACCAACTTCGAGATTCCGTCGGTGGTTCCGAAGACGGTGTCGTCTGAAACTACGTCGTCTTCCGGGTCGTCTTCGACGGAGATGGTGAACAAGTGTAAGAAAAAGAAAACGGATCATAATAGTAAAGCTAAGCTGCTGGCGCAAAATAGCAAGAAGTGCGCAGTGGTGACGTGTGCTGCTCATCTGTTCAGTTCTGGTGCTAGTATGAATAAAGCTAGAAGAAGTGGTACTGAGGAATCGGTGCTTGCATCAACTATATGATGATGAGTTCAGTACTGTGTGTGTATTTTTGTTGAGTACTAATGTGTTTTAGCTTCTAGTTCTCTGGACTTGGTGTTGTATTCATACTCATGGGCTCATTAAAAATATTATATATATATATATATATATATATAGAATATGTTTGTTTCATGGATTTACATGCATGCAAGTAGAAAATGTTGGTTTAATGTGGAGTTGGGAGTTGTCACAAAATGTACTAGCAAGCTTCATACTACTATAGTATATATATATATATATATATATAACTACTTGGGTGGGTGTATCGATTGCAGAATGGTTTTACCGGAATCAGGTTAGTATCGGATTACAAAGCACTTATATGTTATTTTTGACAATAAAATATAACTAATGTTTGATAATATTTTGATAATTTTAAATGAATTTTATTTATTTTTTAAAATATTTAATATAAAAAATAATTTATTAATGAATTTTAAGGCGTGGTCAATCTTCTTTCAAAATTATTCTATAATATTAAATTTTAACATATAAATATATAAATATTCAAATAATAAAATATGTAATTTACTTTCAACTTAATCTAAATAATTAAAATAAATACATGGTTTATCATTAAAATGAATTTCGTTATTAATTTTGTTGCTTTGGTTAAAGTTCATTAAAAAAAAAAAAAAATTGATACGGAGTGTTTTGAAACTTCCATAACAACCATTTTAGAAAATATCATCCGGTCCAGTTCGAATGTGTGAACCGACATTCATCCATACCGGGTGTAACTAGACCTGTCAATGGATCGGATTTGGATCGGATCAGTTAAATCCAAATCCAATTTGTTAAGAAATCGGATTATCGGATTCGGATCCTAATCAGGTTATCGGATTTTATTTTCAATACATATCCGATTAATATCGGATTAGGATCATAATCGGATTATTGATAAGTCTATTGATAAGAATGACAAAAACTCCTGATCCGCGATCCGAATCCGATAATTCGACAGATTTTCACTTAATTAATTCATATTCGAATTTCTTTATTATAGAATATCTGATCCGAATATCTAATTAAAAAAATACAAAAATTAATAAATACTGAAACACTAAAATTATTCACACTTTTAATAATTGTATTTATGATCAATCATTATTAATAAATAATAAAATAATTAACAACTAACATTTATATACATGCACAATATTAAATATATACACATATATATAAATATATATATATATATATTTTATCGGATCAGATTATTATCGGATCGGATTAGGGTAATCCAAATCCAATTTGTAAAGGAATCGGATTATCGGATTCGAATCATATTCGGGTTATCGAATTTTTTTTGCAATCCAAATTCGACTAATCAAATCGAATTCGAATCGAATTCGGATCAAAATTCAATCCATTGACAAGGGTAAACGTAGCACTAATGCTTACTCAACAAACTGTTATTTTATTTTTATTTTTTAACGATACTCAACAAACTGTTATGACCGGCCGAAATTTCAGCCCTTTTTGTGAACCAAGACAAAAAAAATTATATATATTGGATTACGTACATTTAGCCCATGATGCAACTTTACAGACGTAAGCTAGCTAGAGCTAGCAGTATATTAATTATTGCTTTGTATCTTAGATTACCATTTATGGGTATTTAAGTTACACCTCTACGTTAACATGATATTAGAATCAAATATCTCCGGTTCAATTCTCACCGCTATCCTTTATTACAATGTAAATTTTTAGAGTAGTTAGTAATTAACAATTTTTTAGAATTATAATTTGTGCTAATGAGAATGACAATATGTAATTTATTTCACTTTAATATCTATTTTTCCCCTCCTTAATCTGAATTGCTTAAACATCACAATTCTAGGAAAATATACGAAATATGTGCCTTAATATCTACAGATACGAGTAAATGATAAAAACTTGAAATAGCATTAAAGAGCTGAATGACTGCTATCCATTTCTCTGTCCTCGAAGTCTTGTTGAATTACACGGTTACACCCATAAGCCATGATGGTCAATTTTACTTCTGTGGATCAGTTTGCAGTTGTCTCTGATCAATTTACCGGGTCACATTAACTTTATATATACGTAATTATTCTCTGTAGTGGTGGTGTAATTTGAAAAAGACATTTAAACTAGATGACTTTAATGTGGTGGAAACACCTTTAAATGTCTGGAAAATTTGTAGACGGAAACTATATTTGTGTTTGGATTATGATTCGTGGTATCATTCAATACTAATTAATATTAATATTTATTTTTAAAATTATTATTATTCAAATTTATTACATTATTATTGCAACCGTGATTGTGTTGATATCACAACTACGAACTATAATATTTCCAAAAAAAAAAAAAAAAAAGACAAACCAAGATGACTGCAACCATGATCGAAAGTGATACATGGATCGAAACCAGGCATGAACTTATATGCGCCCCAACTGAATTTTTTTTTTTTTTTATAAATAATTTTATTGATTTTTTTTTTCTTACATTACCTTCCCTAAAATCAAGGATATTGAGATTTTGCCCCCATTCACCAAAATGTTTGGGTCCGTGCCTAATCGAAACTGATACCACAACAGCGTATGATGAGCATTTATAATTATAATCATGGATTTTATTTGATTAATCCAAGTGACTTATATGGTAAATCAAGCTGTTTTGAGAAACAATTAATATAGCTAAGGGTAGAATATTGATGAAGTAGGCAGACTAGCATGAGCTTTTTAATGCCGACTACAAGTCCAAAATAGATCCCATGCATGGCAAGTACAAAAAGCAAGGTCCAGAGACACTGCAACCACTGTGAATGACTTTTATGGCTTTGCAAAATTAAGCCCTGAAAGGCGGGTGTGTAGAGAGAGAGAGAGTATACTCTAGGTGGCAAGAGATAGATATGTGTCATGCATGGTCATATACATAATTATATATTACCAGTATATATGTGTATGTACTATGTAGAAGTTAATTAAGTGAGAAGTACACACAAGTGGATACTATTTGCATCACTACTGGTACTGATTACAGACTAGTACCACTTCACTTCACTTCACTTCCACTGCCACTGACTAATACGTGCAGTTCCAAAGTATCAATTGTGATTTTATGCGCAGAGGTCTACAGTACCAAGTACTCCCCTTTCTCACGCTCAGTCCCATGATATGTGTGTGGCTGTTGTATTTTATTACTCCTTAGTACCAATTTAAGTGTTTGTATTCTCTATTCTATCCATTATAAAATAAATATTCCAATAAAAAATTAATATAATTTATTTGATTAATTTATCAATTTAATATTTAAATTATAAAATATCTAAATTATAAACCATCACATCATTTGGTGAGACCAAGAATAAAATTAATTTTTCATCTACTATTACAATAACAAAAATCATCATCATAAAAAGTTAGATTTCCCAAAAAAAATTTATAATTTGTGATTGAAGTAGTATTATTTGTTTTTCAAGATATTATAATTTTAAAGTAGGCGGCCATTAGTTTTATAAATATTGTAGAGTTAAACCTCTTAGTCAGGAATATCAAGAACTTTTCAAAAACATTAATCGATTTTTAAATGAGGAGGTACTACCTGATAAATATTTAATAAATAGTAATAGTTAATCGGGTTTTGAACTCAGTTTTCTGTTTTTTTTTTTAATTATTATTATTATTATTTAGATTCGTGACAATATTGCTGAGATTCTTTTGAAGAACTTCTACCATATATTGGAAGCACTCAATGGGCCATTTCAGTTCTTTTTCTTTTTTCTTTTTTCTTTTTCTTCTCATTCAGATATGAGGAATGATCAAGTTATTCAACAAGGTTTGAATGGGAATTTTATTTTTGAATTTCAAGTGATATGACACTGTTTATTATAGGTATGGCAATTCGTATCCGTGGGTGGGTTGTGTTCGTGTCGGGTTGATATTATGCCAGATTGAAATGGGTCGTGTCGAAAAAGACATGGTTAATATACGTTTCAAATATACTCAACTCTAACTCAACCATTTATTAAACAAGTTATCCATGTCGACCCATATAACTCATTTAACCTATTTATTATAATATATTAAATTAAATTTGACACAATTCAACACGAAATGAACTATTTAACTTATTTATTAGTAAATTTAAATTGAATTTGACACGACCCATTAATAACTTATTGATATATTTCAACCCATGACCAATTAGAGAAGAGAAAAAAATATATATGTAAATATAATCGTGAAATTACCTAGGCGCCTAGGAAAATAGCCTAGAGGGGGGGGGGGGGGGGGGTGAATAGGTTTTTTTATGGATTTAATGACAAATTTAAAATAATTGCGGAAAAGTCAATTTTAATCAAATTCTCTAATAAGATAAATCATGCAAAGATTAATCTAAGTGCAGAAAATAAAACGATAGAGACACACGCTATTTTTACGTGGAAAACCTTGAAAAACGCTCCAACTAAAAACCACGGATACGCCCGGGTATAGATCCACTATGAATCACAAAGTACACAAATTCTATAAATTTTTAGACTTACAAATGACTCCTGATCTTCCTTTCTCCACTCGACATCTGAAAGTCTAAATCCACTCGTGCTTCATGAAGCTCTCGCTTCGCTCCATACTCTGACGGTTCCGTTTCTCAACGGATCAATGAACCACGAAGCCTCCTGCTCCGATCTTCGCACTCAGATGACTCCGTTCTCAATGGATCGATGCAATCATGTTGCAATATGTGGTGTGTAGATTTTTCAGAATCTAAGTCAAGAGAGAACTAGAAGATATATAATCACTCAATAATTTTTTCTCTCTATCTCTGCAGAAGAATATGAATTGTAGAAGAATTGCAGAGATCTCACAAAAGCCACACCCCAAATTTTGTAAAGACTCCTCTTATTTATAGAGAGAAGAATCCTATATTGAGTAAACTTGTATCCTTTTTGGACTATAATTCCTCCCTTATTTAATTCTCTTGTAATTTGGAGTGAATCTGACCAATATTGGTTTATATATCCTTTATACATGTGCATTGATGTGTAGAAGTCGAAGCCGCCACAAAGGAAAACAAGTCGGGGTCAATTTTTTCATTTTCAACACTTAACCACGCCAGACCCCTACGCATGGTGCGTAGGTCATGCGTAGGGCCATTTTGGCCATGCGTAGGTGATGCGTCAAAACAACACTTTCTAGCGACTTTTAGTTACTGGAAGCGTAGGTCATGTGTAGCAAAACTCTTGGAACCAACTTTTTTTGGGAATAATGTCATTTGAACCCCCTTGACTCTGTTGATATATTTCTCAAAGTATTGACTCGGAAAAATATTGTTTATGCCATCCGGAATGCATTTTTCGCTCAAACTTGCTTCCTCTTCACTACTTTAAGCTTGATTTGAATTTGATAAAGCTTGTCCATGTCATTGCTCAACCACTTTAATTTTCCTAAGCCTACCCGACCTTACAAGTCACTCAACATGGTTATTGTCTAAAACATGCCAACAATAAATAATACTATAAATGTTCTTACAAATCATGTCAAACGGGTTGTTCGGGTTACTCGAGTTTGACCATAACCTGATACTAATATTCTCGTATCGTGTTCGCGTTGACCTTTATACAGATTCAATCCTTTTATGACCAACCCTAACCCTTTTAATTCATGTTGTATCCGTGTCATGTCACCATATCGTGCCTCATTTTGCCAGCTCTAGTTTATTCTACTTTCGCATTTTGGGAATGATATCAATGGATGATTGAAATCGATTTTATTTGATCTATCTTTTTCAATTAAAGTAAGGATAGGATTTTCTATAACACTCATGTATAAATGTTAAATGAGCTCTCAAAAAAGATATGGATACCAATGGTTGGATTTTCATCCTCTCATGTACATGACCTTAAGTGGGTCGGGACCTAATTCATTCGATGGATCATATCATCTCGAGATGTGTGTTTGATCATTGATGTTCATCTCGAGATTATCCGGACCATCAAATGAGGTGGGCCCCGCTCACTTTAGATTATATACATGAGAGGATTTTTTCCCCAATGGTGTAGTAAAAGCTAGTATACCTAAATATACATATACATGTATGCTTAGAAAGGATTAATTAGAAATGGACAAGGGGTGGTTTGTGGTGATTTTACAAATCACCAAATTCGAAATTGTTTAGACAAACATCTCTAATTACCACCCCATAATCAATAAAAAATAATCCATGTACCTTGACCCCGTCTTCCCTACATCGATAACCATTTAGATGGTTCTTTTTTAAAAAATGTTAACCTTTTAGATTCAAAATCTTATTACCAGAATATTACGTCCACCCATTTTGTTGCCTCCAAAAGTTTAAGTTGTTTAGATCAACATCTCCAATAACCGCCCCAAAATCAATGAAAAAAGGTTTTATGAACCTCGACCCTGTCTTCCCCGCACCGATAACCATTTAGCTGGTTATTTTTTGAAAAATGTTAACCTTTTATATTCAAATTCTTATTACCAGAATATTACACCCACACATTTTGTTATATGAATCTTAGAAAATATTAATTAGGGATCGACAAGGGGCGATTTGTGGCAATTTTTCCAATCACCAAATTCGAAAATTGTTCAACATCTCCAATAATAGCCCCAAAATCAATAAAAAAAGGTTCCATGCACCTCGACCCTGTCTTCCCCGCACCGATAATCATTTAACTGGTTCTTTTTTGAAAAATGTTAACATTTTAGATTCAAAGTCTTATTACTAGAATATTACGTCCACCCATATTTAATTTTCTATTGATGCGGTCAAACTAGGGTAGAAAATAGTGTTTAAAAATGGACCTTTATAATGACCTAGTTTTACCTATTGCAAGTGTACGAATCATATTGTAGTACAGTTCGGCTTGAAAAAGGTTATCGAACTCAAGGGATTAAGTCGTATTTTGAACTCTCATAAAGTAATACTCTTGAATTGGTATAAAAGTATGGTTTGTTGTTTGTGATTTATTAACTAACTAACTAATAAAACAAGTAAAGATAGATAAAGACAAGAACAGTAGAGAGAAAAACTAGGTTTTCACACTCCACCATTAACCGTATATTATAGCTATCTACTTGATCAATTGTAAGAGGGCGATCCATCACCCGTGAATCAGATTATACTGCAAATAGTCGAATATATTCCCCAAAGAGATACCGTCAACCAGATTTGCTACAACTCATCTTCGGACAGAGTGTGATTAGTGCATGCCATTTACTTTGCTCTAATCTACTCCTACAACATGAAATTAAACTAAAGCATGCCTATATCACCTCGCCGAGGCATGGCCTATGTAAACCTAGGGTTTCGGGTGTTAAACACCATTGTATAAAAAATCATGATATGCTAGAGAACACCAGATAAACATGATTGATTGAGATAATGCAGTCGTTTAATCTAAGACAAGAGTAGAATAAATATAAAACCCCTTATATTAAATAACTATGGTCTCTCATATACACAATCATCACATGTGTGGTCTTCAGTTTCCCTTCGTTACAATTGAAACAAATAAATAAACTATATAGTGGCTAGGGTTTTGCTAAAAAACCCTAGATACCGGTTTAGTTGCTCATGGTAGTGGGAAACTCCATTGTTAATGTAGAAACATCCTCCATGATCATCTGCTCCGGATCTCTAGGTCTTGAATGGTTTCCTTCTTCAAAATATGTAAATCTCCAAAGATAATGGTCTGAAAATTATGTATTTAGAAGCTCCCTAGATATGAATGAGACCTTGGTATTTATAGAAGAAGTTGAGAAGAGTCCTTCTTGGATTAGACTTATCCTGATTGGAGTAGAATTCCTCTTTAATTTATTTATCCTCAATTCTGAGCCAAATAGACGTGCTTAGAGGTGTTGGAGTCAAAATTAAGTTAAAGGAAGTTAAATCGGATCGAAACTCGAATTTTGCAAATTCCCAGTTGTTGTCTACGCTTATGTGTAGGGGAACCTACACCTATGCGTAGCAAGGCCTACGCATAGGCGTAAGTGCTCCAACATAGGTGTATGTAGGCGTATTTTTGATGATTCTAGAC
Organism: Cornus suecica; assembly: GCA_963922005.1. Classification (NCBI taxonomy): domain Eukaryota; kingdom Viridiplantae; phylum Streptophyta; class Magnoliopsida; order Cornales; family Cornaceae; genus Cornus; species Cornus suecica. The sequence goes on from OY998238.1 coordinate 74,966,508, forward strand.
GCCTTTTGCTTGTTGTGTACGTATGTAGGCGTAACAAAAATCATAAAAACCACTTTTCCCAATGTTTCTTTCATTTGAACTGCCATCACTCCGTTAGCTTATTTTTCAAAGTTTCGGCTTTGAAAAATGTCATTTTTGCCCTCCGGGATGCACTTTTTGCTTGAAAGATCATCTTTTTCGGGTAGACAGATGCACATCCTTGGTTAATTCACCAAAGTTAGTTTATTTTCTTCATTAAGCTCCTGAAACACACTTAGACATGCAAACCGCATAAAAACACCAAGTAATGGAATGATAAGACGTAACAATACCGAGTTAGGGGCCTAGAATGGACAACATTTGACACTTATCACACCCCCAAACTTAAATATTGTTAGTCTCTTAGCAATGAAATCGCAAGAGAACTTTGAAAACATTCTCTTATGATTATCTATTCTCACTTTCCTACTCTATTCCCTTACTTTCGTGAGGGTCGACGATTGCACTTAGCATGTGCAACAAATCTTTTAAACCCCTAGGCATCGCCTAGTGGACGAGTGAAGTCTCGTGAGGGTTAGCTATATGATAGGAGCCAAATGTCATACATTTTAGGCCCCTAATTATATATTGTTATTTATATATATATCATTATATTGGTGCTTTGATACGGTTTGCATGTTTAAAGATATTTAAGGATATGTGATGTAAAATGAGTTTAATCCGGTGAAATAACTGGATTTTAGACTCAAGATTGTTCGAGATCCAAAATCATGGATAAAAGACCTATAAAGGACAAAAAACAAGTCAAGGATACAAAAGAAGTGAAGTGGAATGAAACAGAGAAGAGAAATATAGCAAATAAGATGAAATGTGAAAAACAAGGTGAAGAACTACCGAGTACTTGGTAGTGCCTTCACCGAGTACTCGGTAAGCCCAACAAGGCGCGCCTTAGCGCACAAGAGCGTGGATTCTAGAGATACTTGCACCTTAGCACGCCACTGAAGAACCATCGAGTACTCGGTGAGACCAAAAACGACCAAGTTGACTCAGTAACTTATATATACACCAGTGGGGCCTATTTCGACCAGAATCAATATGGAATGAATTCTAAGTTATTTTGGACTCAATATTGACCATATTTGATAGGATTTAATATTCTTATTCAAGGATTACAATTACAGATAATCCTGACTTGACCGTGAAACAATCGACTTACCAAATAAAGACGTCTTTTCTTCTATAAAAGAGAGGAGACTCCCTTACAGTTGGGTGTGTGTTATTTTGGAGATTCTGCAAGAGAGCGATAGAAAAACATTAAAGAATATCAATCATGGCAGGCGTGTCTACATCAATAATATAGACATCTACGACCATGAACAACTAAACCAAAATCTAGGATTTTATAACAAAACCCTAGCTAAGTAATGTAGATTCTTAATTATTTTAATTGTATAAGGGGAAACTGAAGGACACATATGTGATGATTGTGTAGATGAGTGATTAAGTTTGATTTTATGTTTATTTTATGTCTTGTGTTAGCTTGAATGAATGTTTTATCTTACTCAATCATGGTTATTCAATATGGGTTAGAACTCGGATGCTTAATTCATGATTTTCTAGACAATGGTGGTCATAAACATGCAATCTAGATTTAGACAGGCCATGCTAAGAAGAGATGATATAGACATGTTTTTTAATTTATGTTAGTAGGAGTAGTTTAGAGTAGATGCATGCACTAATCATACTTATTTGAAGATGGGTTGTAGCCAAGTCAGATTAATTGTTCCTTTTTTGGGATTATGGTTTGCCAATGCTTGCGACCCTATATATGATTCACATATGATGGACCGCCCTTTACAATTGAATGCTTAGGAAGATATATTATGTAGTTAGTAGTAGAGTTAGAAATACCCTAGATCTTTATCTTCATTGTTTTTAACACAAAATCAAAATCTATCCTTACTTTTACGTTATTTTATTTCTTGTTAAAGTAGTAATAGAAAACAAACAAACAAAATACCTTTCATAATTTAGTTACGATAATTATAGACAAAGTTGTGAAATCAATAGTCCATGTGGATACGATATCCCTATCAAAAGTATACTATACTACAAAACGATTCATGTACTTGCTATAGGTAAAACTATGTCAATTCTAAAGGCTTACATGCATTATTATCATCATCATCATTATTTATTATCCTAGCCTAGTAGCTTAAACCAATCAAGGTTTTGACACCAAACACCATACTACCCACAACTTCTTTTCATCTTTCATTCTCATACATCCATGCATTAACATACTATTTAATTAAGTCATGCTAAAAGATATAAGATAATACAGACACATGTATTCCCACTCACTACCAAGTAACACTATCTCAAGTTAATATTGAGAATGATCCCCACTAGAGTAATTAACTTCGTTAATCTCTAATCCCAATCCGAACAACCTTACATGTGTAAGTGAACTCCTCATATAGCAAATTAATCTACTTTTCATATCTCCCTATTGATCGTTTCTTTTGCTATGTTTTTTTTCATTTTTTTCCCCTTCACGAACTTTCTAGTGGTTTTTAGCAGACGTTAGGCCAATGACTCTCAAGCTAAACAACTTTAGGGCACTAGGTGATAAAGAACCCCTCGGGTTTAATAATCCAAATCATCTAGACTCGACTTTCAAGTATTTTCTACTACTTAACTTCATTCTCCATTTTTTTTTCTCTTTTTCATATATATATATATATATATATTTTCATTGCATTCAAAAACGTTTTTGACTCAATACTCAAAGATAAACTAATTCAACAATAGGGATCATGTGCATGTGCTTATAGGTCAAAATCATCATTCTCGGTTTCGATTTCACTAATTCATTTACATATGTAAAACCATAATACTTCACTAAGTCAATCTAATCATTACTCACATGAGCGGGAATATCGCATCACATACTACTCATACATCATAAACATATACTCCACCAACTTGTAATGCAGTGTGAAAACAAAGAATTTCTCAATTTGTTTCAATTTTTCCATTTTTTTTCATTCATTCCTTTATTCTACAACTAACTATACTTCCCCCCAAACTTAAATGAAACATGTCTGCATGGTTATCAATCATACCCATGAGAAGAGAATATAGTTACCCTTGAAGCACGATTCTGGAATTCCAACTTTTAATGCTTGTTCTTTCCCTCAAACTTGAATTGAGCCACCTGTAAAGATATTCAACAAAGCACACATACCCAATATCATAACAAGGGAAAAGAAACATGACTCAGTCAAAATTTCAATAATTAGTACCCAACATGTAACAAGGAATGAGTTTATTTATTTATTTTATTACAGAACTTTGATTTGGCCTTAAGGGCTTACAATCCTATGAATTGAAAATTGAGAAATTAAATGACATCTTATTCTATAAAGCGTGACTAGAAACTAACTTTCACAACCTAGGACCAATGTTTAAGTCTTTGGCACGACAACTCCACAAAGGGCTATCCAATACCCCTCATCTCCGCCACACTTCCACCACATATCGGAGCTAGTGTGGGAAGTAAATTGTTCAACGGTGTCCTTTGTGAATATTCAGTAAGGAGCAAGACATCAAACAAATAATAATCGTCAAATAATTTTCCTCCTTTGTCATACTCTAAATTCATCCCATGTTTAGTACATGTGGCCAACGATTTTTTAGTCAATGAATAAGGTCATGGGTCATTTATCACCTTTTCAATCATATCAATTACGTAGTACTCATCCACTCCTTGTTTATTTTCAAGACGCAACTCCTCGAGACACTGGGTAAATAGTGTTTTAGGTTCATATGGTGTCTCTTTTGGATGTTGTGGTAAAGGACTAGTTTGCGCACACTCGTCTTGTGAAATGTCACTCTCAGTTTTAAAGCTTTCCTTCTGTTTTACTGTAACCATCCTCCTCATCTTCAAAATCAACTACCGCTTGATTTAACAATTCCTCCCTTATCATAATTAAAGTGTAAGAACATTTATGTATCGCATGTTCTAGATAATAACCATGTTGAGTGTTAGATATGTCGTGGTGGTTTCAATGACATCTACAAATTTCGATAAAGGCAGAATCAAACGTTGAAGACTTGAAGTAATAAAGAATACAAATGAAGTATCAAAGTGAGAATATTGAGGTAAAATGTCTCATGGAGGGCGAAAATGATATTTTCCGAAGCCGTCACTTCAAGCAAAAAGTATCGTGGGTTCAAGAGGGTCATTTTGGCGCAGTTGTGAAGAAAAGTGGTTTTGACTAAAATACCTACGCTTAAGCCTACGTTTTCAGTTTCAAAAAGTGGCTGGAAAACACATTTCTACACTTGGAGGCACGTTTGAAGCATATGCCCTGCTACGCTTGAAGTGTAGTTGCGACATGTTTTTGCCAATTTTTTTCTGCGATGTCCAAATTGTTTGGGGGTTGGTTTTATGATATGACCATGACTTATATACATCAAAATGCGTTCTATATACAATATATTCACCAGAATATAGGGTTTGGATGTGAAATTATGAGAAAGGGCAAACTTAGGGATTGAATCATCATTGTTTATAAATTCTCAAGTTTACAACAAGAGGATGCAGGTCTTGAAGAATTCTCTGTAATTTTTCTACAACATCTTCTTCTTCTATAGAGATATACATACGGTGAGAGAATATTATTGAGTGATTAGAGATACACAAGTTCTTTTTTTTTTTTGGATGTCTTCAATAGTGCTTCTACATCGATAATTTCTATGCATGATTGAATGGTTTAGTTGCTGACAAATTCATACACCATTTATTGCAACGAGGTTGTGTTGATATGTTGAAGAATGGAGCCATCTGCGTGTGGAGATCGAAACAGGAGGCTTCGTGATGATTTTGATATGTTGAGAAGAAGAGCCGTCAAAGTACGGAGATCGGAGTGAAAGCTTCATGGAGCGCGAGTGAATCTAGACTTTCAAACGTCGAGTAAAGAACAACAAATTACTGCAGTTGTAAGTTCTATTTTCATAGAGTCTGTACAAATTCTCTGATTCAGAGTGCATTGATATCCGAATGTATCCGTGGTTTTTACTTGGAGTCTTTTCAAGATTTTCCACGTAAAAATCTCTGTGTCTTCTCAAGATTTAATTTCTTGCACTTATATTCATATTTGTTTGATTGATCTATTTTTGAGAACTAAATTGAGAATTAGGGTTTGTGACTAATTAAAATTGAATTTCCGCTAAATAATTTTAATTGATCATAAAATCTACAAAAAACCTATTCACCCCCCTTTAGGTTGTTTTCACTATTGTCTAGGTAATTTCAATTGGTATCAGAGCGTGGTTTCCCCGAATTAGGTTAATTATCTAGGGTTAGATTTTGTACTTAGATGATGGAGATTCCTCGTGAAAGAGGTTCCATATCTAGATCCCCTTTGTTTGATGGGTCGAATTACACATATTAGAAAGAGAGAATGAGAGCATTTTTGAAATCGCTAGATGAGAGAGCTTGGCTGGCCGTAGAGGTAGGATATTCACCGCCCATTGGGAAATATGCTGTTACTAATGAATCTAGGGTAAAACCATTGAGTGAGTGGACTACTGCTGAAACAGATAATGCTAATTGGAATTCAAAAGCTTTGAATGCGTTGTATAATGCGGTGACTGCAAGTGAGTTTAAGAGAATAGCCACATGTGAGATTGCGAAAGAAACTTGGGACATACTCCAAGTAACTCATGAGGGAACTTCAAAAGTTAAACAATCTAAACTCTAAATTCTAAATTCTAAATTTGAATAGCTTAGGATGGAGGAGAATGAAGTTTTTGGTGACTTTGAGGCTAGGTTAACTGACATAGTAACTAGTTCTCACAATCTAGGAGAGCTTATTTATGAGACAACCATTGTGAAGAAAATCCTTAGATCTTTGCCTGAACATTTTCAATCTAAAGTTTCCGTCATATATGAAATCATGAGTTTCAAGGAAATTAAAATTGAAGAGTTGACTGATAATTTGAAATCGTATGAGATGGAGATGTGCACTCAATCCTTTAAAAAATTAAGCAACACAAAAGCGAATGACATAGCTTTGAAAATCACTAAGGAGGGTTCTAGTGAGTTGGATGAAGAGGGTGAGAGTAAACCAAGTCAGTTTGACATGATCATGAAACAGTTTCATAAGTTTTTAAAATCTTCTTGTGGTCAAGAATTGATTAAAGAACAAAATTTTGGAGATAAATCACATGATTCTAAAAATAGAAAAATCCAAAATAGGAATGACAAGTTTGTTCATAAAAAGAAGAAACCTCAATGTTTTGTGTGTCAAGGGTTCGGTCACATAACTGCTAAGTGTGCTAATAAGTCAAAAAATAAAAAAGGTTTGGCTGTTACTTGGAGTGATGGATCAACTAGTGATTTGACGGATTCAGAAGTAGGAGATGAGATTGAGAATTTCACCGTATTTGCTGCATAAAGTAAGGAGGTCGGTGAAGTTGCTGCAAGTTGGGAAATGTTTGAGGATGATGATTCTAAGGATAATGAAGATCGTGAGGATTCATATGAAGATGCATACAATAAATTGTATAAAACGTTCCTACAGGTTAACAAAATGTACATGGAATTTTTGGTTCAATTCAACAATGTTGATAAGGAAATACAATCCTTAAGAGAAAAATTGACCAAGTCTGAACAAGAAAGGACTCAGGCTTTAAAGAGGGTAGATGGTCTCAATGAGGAATTAGAAACTCTAAGATTCAAATTGAGTGAAAAATATACAAGGATTGAGAGTTTGGAAAAGGAATTGAAGGATGCTAACTTAACTATTCATAGATGGTTTAGTGGAACTAATAAGCTTGATCACATGTTGAGTGTAGGAAAGTCAACAGAAAATACTAAGGGGTTGGGGTTCAAAGGAATGAGTGATCCTGACATTGTTTCCAAAACAACCTTTGTTAAGGCTTCCCAAATAGCATTTAGTTCATCTCAAGGTAAGTCTGATAGGAATATTAATACTCAATCTTATGTCAGAAAACCCGTTGAGAGTAAGCATCCCTTTACCTCTAGAGTCAATAAGGGTTCAAATAATGTTTTTCAAAGGTTTATTCCAGTCTGTCATCACTGTGGAGTGAAAGGTCACATTCGACCCGTATGTTCAAAGTTAAGAGTAGAAACTTTAAAATTGGAGTGGAAGCATAGAATTCAGAAAAGACCCAATATTGAAAGTCAAATTCAGGTGTTGAGTGAAGAGGTGAAGAGGTTGACTAGGCTAGCAAATAGAGCACTGAAAATTAAACAAATAAGGGTTAGAAAATATGAATTGCATTGTTTGGTTGCTCATACTGCATGTCTAGCATGTGACTCTAATTCTGAGAAAGGTCTCGAGTATATATCCACAGATTCTCAGTCAACAGACATCTCTATGAAACCATTAGATTTTCAAAAGCATATGCATTTTAGAAAATATGGTGGCATATTAACATTAGGATAGATGTCTTCATATGTATCATTCTAGGAATATCTTGTATTATATTTTTATCCTGGAATTGATACATTATCATGCATTTTGTTTTATTTGCATGTTTATTTTTTTTGTTTTGTTATTTTATTATTATGCATGCATCATGTTTTGCTACTATTAGGATTATTCATGCATGCATCCTTACGATAAAAATTCCATAAAAATTAAAAATATAAAAAATAAATTCTTAGCATTTTGAGCTTGGCTAAGGGTACAAATGATTGTTATATTTCACTCTATTCTCATATTTATTTTTCTTATTATGCTTATGAGAGTTGGAGTTGTTAGTTTGACATGAGGTTATGAGTTATTCACTTGACATGTTTAAGTATTATTTTTGGAACTCATCAACTTTGGGTACTTGTTTTACTTCGGAGATGACTGTAATACTTGTTGAAATTTTTAGTCTTTTTCATCTAATCTGAGTTATGTTAGATTGATCTATGGTCTGAAATACTTTTTACATACTTATGAATATTGTGGTGATGTTGAAAAGATGAAAGAATGAGATGTTTAAAATATAGAAATGCAAAAAGTAGTTCTTCAATCTGAGTAACCGGACATCTTGCCTCAGTAAGCATTGAGTGTTCGCATAAAAAGGGGTGAAGACTAATGAACATAAGTCCCATGGAAGAAGCTCGGGCCCAGTTGGTTGGGACTAAAAATCTTCGCTAGAAGTCCGGAGCTTAGAAAGACAAGAAGGGATTTGGTGAAAAAGTTGAAAAGGTGCAAATAATAAATTGTGTGACAATAGGGTATTATTTTTTTAAAAAATAAGCAATAAGGTCCAAGTGAATGATTTAATTTTTAGCTTAGGTTTTGGACTGAAGTATCATCATGATTAATGAAGAAGATTATCAGAATTAGTACATATTGTTTTTATCTGAGGTGTTTACTTGCACTTGAATATTTTTCATATATGCAAACGCTATGTAAAGCTTGCCTTGTGACTGCTTATATTTACAAAGTATGTGTGCTGATTTTCTTCGCTATCATGTGTATAATAGCTAAGTCAAATATGCGTATATGATGTGTTAATGACTAACTTATTGTCTCTACTGCCCTGCTCACATGGTTCTAAGAACAAAAATATTTTTTGGTTGTTTTTCATTTTACATTCATGCATTAGTCTTAAGTTCATGCATTGTAGAGATTTATGTTACTTGAGAATCTGGATATATTCTAATAGAGTACTTTATCTTAGTATTTAGTGCTTGGCTTAGATTCTCTTGAGTATCCTCTGTGATTCTTTTCTTATGTTTTCTTCTTGAGGTTTTCCCTTGTTTCTCTCGTGTGCTTTGATTATTTTTGTTGTTCCTTGTCATTTCAGTGACAAAAATGGGAAGAAATATTGAGTAAGGGGGAATAATGGTTTTAGGGGGAGAAGTTATGAGTAAGGGGGAGTAATGATTTAAAGGGGAGAAAGAGTGTGTGTTCATAGATATTGTGTTTTCCTTATGATCATTTAATATCTTTTTTCCACACTTGCGTTTTATGGTTTGTTTAGTGTTGTGGTTACAGGATTGGTTGACCATTATGAAAACAATGTGACAATTTATATCTATGTTTGTCGGTGTGTGTTCATAGGTATAGATGTTATGTTGTTATTTGAGAGGTTATATTGTAAAACATAGTTTTGTCTCAGAAATGCTAAGGGGGAGATTGTAAGAATATTTATTGCAATTGTTTATGTATGACATGTTCTGGACAATAACCATGTTGAGTTCTAGATAGGTCGTGTTTGTTTCAACGACATCTACATGCTTCGACAAAGGCAGAATCAAGCGTTGAAGTAATGAAGAATACAAGTGAAGCACGAAAGTGAGCATATTGAGGTAAAATGTCTCATTGAGGGCGAAAACAACATTTTTTGAAGCCATCACTTCAAGCAAAAAGTACCGTGGGTTTAAGAGGGTCATTTTGGCGCAATTGTGAAGAAAAATGGTTTTAACAAAAATGTCTACGCTTAAGCCTACGATTTCAGTTTCAAAAAGTGGCTGGAAAACACATTTCTACGCTTGGAGGTACGCTTGAAGTGTAGGCCCTATTACGCTTGAAGCATAGCTGCGGCAAGTTTTTGCCAATTTTTGCCTGCGATGTCCAAATTATTCGAGGGTTGGTTTTATGATATGACCATGACTTATATATATCAAAGTGCGTTCTATATGCAATATATTCACCAGAATATAGGGTTTGGATGTGAAATTACGAGAAAGGGCAAACTTAGGGTTTGGATAATCATTGTCTATAAATACCCAAGTCTATAACAAGAGGAGGTAGGTCTTGAAGAATTCTCTGCAATTTTTCTACAACATCTTCTTCTTCTATAGAGATATACATATGGTGAGATAATATTATTGAGTGATTAAAGATACACAAGTTCTCTCTTGTACTTTTTGGACGTCTTCAATCGTGCTTCTACATCGACAATTTCTATGCATGATTGAATGGTTTAGTTGTTGAAAAATTCATACACCATTGATTGCAACGAGGTTGCGTTGATCCGTTGAAGAACGGAGCCGTTTGTGTGCGGAGATCGAAACAGGAGGGTTCGTGGTGATTTTGATATGTTGAGAAGAAAAGCCATCAGAGTACGGAGATCAGAGCAAAAGTTTCGTGGAACGCGAGTGAATCTAGACTTTCAGACGTCGGGTGAAGAACAATAAATTACTGCGGTTGTAAGTTCTATTTTCATAGAGTATGTACAAATTCTTTGATTCATAATGCATCGATACCCGAGTGTATCTGTGGTTTTTACTTGGAGTTTTTCCAAGGTTTTCCACGTAAAAATGTCTATGTCTTCTCATGATTTAATTTCCCGCACTTATATTCATATTTATTGATTGATTTGTTTTTGAGAACTAAATTGAGAATTAGGGTTTTTGACTAATTAAAATTGAATTTCCGCTAAATAATTTTAATTGATCATAAAATCAACAAAAATCCTATTCACCCCCCTCTAGGCTGTTTTCACTATCTTCTAGGTAATTTCATAAAGTATTATCTAGTTGCCCTACTTGGGTTTCTAACTTAGTCAAGGCTTGAGAATGAGAGTTCAAAGATTGAATGACTATCTGAAAATGATTAGATTGGTTTTTAAACTCTCTCAAGACGCTCATCATTTCATCCTCAAAACCAGGTAGTCTAGACGGTGGATTTTGATATTGAAACTGGGGTTGATCTTGGTTAAAGGGTCGGAATGGTTGGGTATTATTGGACTGAAAATTATGAGTATTGAATGGTTGTTGGCTTCTATTGAAACTTGGTTGAGGATTTTCAGTGTTTAAAAAGTATGAATTATCTCTATTGTATGTGACATCCTCACAACTTCGGGTGGTTGCTTCGATTCTTCTCAAAGATGTCGAGGCTTTATCTTCAAAACATAATGGCTCTGGACACGATTATGCATTTGAATTTTCAAATTAGAATTGATTAGATGGTTGCGGGTAATAATATTGACTATACGGTCGATAACCTAATTCGTGATCAAAATATCGTGGATCTTCATTAAAGCTTTGATATGAATTTCCTATACCTGATTGTTGGTATTGGAAATTGGGATGATTTATCCAATCTGGATTGTATGAATTATAATATGGAGCATTCGCAAAATTAGTATAGGCATTATACATTTTTTGGTTTTTTTTAATAAAAACTAACTATTTTAAACTATTCTAACTATAGACAGAAGATAAAGCTAAAATTATGCATAAAATTAAGCTACATTAGAACTCACAAGTGGTTCAACAACATAAACTTCATTGCTTCACTGGTTCCTTTTGCACTTTCCAGTGTACCTCGCTGATAGGTGTCAAATATTAGACATTTTGACCCCTTAACTCACTATTGTTACGTTCTTTCATTCCATTATTTGGTATTTTTATTGCGTTTGCGTGTTAAGACACGTTTCAGGAGCTTAATGAAGAAATGAAGCTAACTTCGGTGAATTAACTGAAGAGTATGTTCTTTCTATCCATGAGGAGTGTTAAAGAGGAAGTTCGGGACAAAAATGGCTTCCGAAGGGCAAAAACGACATTTTCAGAAGCCATCATCTTTAACAAAAAGTATCGTGGGTTGAAGACGGTCATTTTGCTTCATAAGTGGTTCAACAACGTAAACTTCATTGCTTCACTAGTTCCTTTTGCACTTTTCAGTGTACCTCGCTGATAGGTGTCAATATTAGACATTTTGACTCCTTAACTCACTATTATTACGTTTTTTCATTCCATTATTTGGTATTTTTATTGCGTTTGCGTGTTAAGACACGTTTCAGGAGCTTAATGAAGAAATGAAGCTAACTTTGGTGAATTAACTGAAGAGTATGTTCTTTCTATCGAAGATGAGTGTTAAAGAGGAAGTCCAATACAAAAATGGCTTCCGGAGGGCAAAAACGACATTTCCAGAAGCTTTCATCTTTAGCAAAAAGTATCGTGGGTTCAAGACGGTCGTTTTGGTGCATTCATAGAGAAAAGTGATTTTCCACAAAATACCTACGCTTTCAGTTTCAAAAAGTGGCTAGAAATCACATTTCTATGCTTTGACCTACGCTTGGAGGTACGCTTGGGATCTACGCTTGAAGCGTAGGACACCTATGCTTGAAGCATAAGTGCTACAACTTTTGGTGATTTTTCGTAGATTTTTCCTGTTTCACCCTGGCTTAATTGGAAGATGTTCCTGCGACTCAATAACTCTATATACATGTATATTCACTTATATATATATGAGAAATTAAGGTTTGCATGAGTTTTTAGAGTGAAAAAATTGAAAAGGGCTTCCCTATACCATTGCCAATATATACCTGATCATATATCAAAGAGAAGGGGGGTTTTGGAGACTGATTTAGAGATTCATAAGGTTGGTTTTGGTGAGACGTTCATTCATTCAGACTTGCTGCTGTTGAAAGCCATATTCAAACCTAGAGATCCGGAGAAGAAGATTATGGAGAGTGTTTCTACATCAACGATGCAGTCACCATCTTCTATGACTAACTAACTCGGTATCTAGGATTTTCTAGCTAAACCTTAGCCAAGTAATGTAATTCTTTCATTGTTTTCAATTATAAATAGGGGAAACTGTTGACCATATTCTAATGATTGTAGTAGTTAAGAGACCGTACTGATTTGAAATATAAAATTCTATATTTGTTCTAAATTTTTGTCTTAGATGGAATGAATATATTATTTTGCACAACTATGATTATTCAATATGAGCAGGAACTCGAATGCTTAATTATGGTTTTCTACACAATGGTGGTAATGAAACTTGAAACTCTAGGTTGACACAGGCCGTGCCTTGACGATTTAATATAGACATGCTTTAATTTTTTTTCATTCATTAGGAGTAGATTAGAGTAACATAATTGGTATGTGCTAGTTAGGTCAGTCATGAGACGGGTTGTCGCGATCCGGTTGATGATACTCCTTTTTGGGGTTGTATTTAACTATTTGTGGTACGACCTGATTCACAGCTATGGATCACCCTCGTACAACTGATACAATGAGGAACTATATTATGTGGTTAGTGGTGGAGTGATGAAAATCCTAGTTTTCTCTCTCATTTGAATCATAACCAATTTAATTTGCTTTCAAAATAATTTTAGTTAAAATATATAATTTGGTCTTTGACCACCCAAACAAAACATTTTTAGAAAAATATAATTCAATATTTTTAAACTATTAAAGTGAACAATCCTAGTCTCTGTTGGATTGATATCCCTTACTCAAGCCATTGTCTATTCTACAATTGATACGTGCGCTTGCGTAGGGTAAAACCTAGAGTCGTTAAGGTGTTGTTTTCAACCACATAGTTTTATACACCTGACGTCACATCACTCGCAAAAACACACAATCCAACTTTAGATACTCCCTCTGTCCTAAATTATAAGTCTACTTTGCTCTTTTACTTGTCCCAAAATAAGTGTTCAAGTTAGAATCCCAATACAACATTTCTTACGATATTCCCATATTACCCTCCTTATCTTTTTCAAAACACGTGGGCCCATAACATATATCCTATCATCTCTCCTACACATACATTCTCTCTACTACAAGGGTAAAGTTCGTAAAACATTAAATTTTCTTCTCATAAAATAATATAAAATCAATTCCCTTAAGAAGTTGATTTCCCAAAGTTGGACCTATAAAATGGGACAGAGGAAGTATAATGCAATACAAATAAACAATTCAAGTATACTAAATTACTAAAGTTCAAAATAACCGTTAGTCCCCGGCAACGGCGCCAAAAACTTGATGCGGTCAAACTAGGGTTAAAAATAGTGTTTAAAAAAGGACCCTAATAATGACCTAGTTTTACCTATCGTAAGTGCACGAATCGTATTGTAATATAGTTTGACTTGAGAAATGTTATCGAACCCAAGGGACTAAGTCGTATTCTGGACTCTCGTAAAGTAATAGTCTTTGTAGATGCTAAAAATTGCACAACACAAGAATAAATGATATTATTGATGATTTATTTTGTTTATATACATGCTCTTCTTGGGCTTTGAGCCCATTAGGGCAACATTTCCTTATACATTAGCAATTTCAACTTTTTGCCACGTTACTGACTTGATATACAAGTTCATTCTAGAACAATTTAGGAAATGGGCCTTTTCTTTCGGGCCTGGGAGGTATTTGGGTCATTAAGCCCTAATTAACCTTGTTGGGTTAGTGGGATAAATGGGCTTCATAAATTCTCATGTACACAGGCCCCTCTTTGGTTATTGACCCTTATATTTTTTGAGGCCCATTACTAAATACGACATGTGGTAAGTAGGTATATTCCCTATGTTGGATGACGTGACCAAGGCATTAAATGAGACAGCTATATCCATCATTTCGAATTCAAATACACGGCTCAGGTGGCCTTGATTTTTGTGATGGTGGTTAAGAAGACGACTCGATACTCCGTTTAACGTGAAAATTGGGTGGTCGGTCTTTTTCAGTAACTCCTATATATATCATTTACTTGTAGTTTTGTGAACTTCTTACTATGTTATTTTAATTTCTCAACAAAAAAATACTCTTTGCAAATTTTCTCTCCATAAGTATCTTCACTGGAATATGCCCTTTCTTCCCGGATAATTCAGAAACTCTCATCGGAGTCTCGCCGGATTTTGCTTTTAGAGTTAGTTATTCTGAATCTTCTATATTTCTACCAAAGATGTCTGATAGTGATGATACTCGATCAGGTAGTGATCTCCATCGTTCCTTCATTGACCCTGATGCCTTTCTCAGCCTTCTATCAGTTGAAGTGGTCAAGACCGTTAGTTCTAGTCCCCCAGAGGTTACCCAAACTACCAATGCTGGTGGGGCCCCAACTGGGGAACAAGATGGAGGGAGTTCGGGGATACAATTCTATGCAGATCCTCTCCATTCCATATTTAGAAAATATGTAATTTTGAAAAAGTTGAAAGAGAAATCAAACTTTCCTGACGAGGTGACTATCAAACTCTATTCTAAGAAATTGGACTTTAGGTTAGGAGAGGGGGTTAGGGACGACCAGATTCTACTTTCGGCTTATCACCTTCAGGTCCTTCGTTCCCCCATCTATCCTTTCTTTCTCTTCATTTTGTCCACCCTAGGTCTGATCCAACTCCAAGTCGGGCCAAATTTCTTTAGGATCCTGGCCATGGTCTTGCTGCTCAATTGGGATCTGGGTCTGGGCTTGGCTGAGATCCTATTTTCTTACAAGTTACAGGATGAGAAAGACTATAGGGGCTTTTACAATCTTTTTCCTTTCCAGGGGAGAAAGATGTGTGATGGTACTGAGAAATCCAATAAGGGTTGGAAAGAGAGGATGATTCTAGTGAGCGGGAATTGGAGGCATCTCGAATCAGTTAGATTCGTGATCCCCAAAGCGTTCAACAAACACCTATTACCTTTTTTCAAAACTTACCATAAAGGAACATGCTTCTGTGAGCAGTGCAATGATAAGTTGGGTAATCATGTATTTGAATTTTTGAGAGCGCCTGATGACCACAAAACTCTAGCTTACATTAAATCTCATTTTGATCTCCTTAAATCCAAAGTCTGGGGTAAGCCCTTGAGGATGTGCCCTGACTACCTGATTGGTGATGATTTGCAGGAACTATCATAAAAAAGAGTAAAAATCATGTTGAGGATCCCCCAACCTAGCCTGAAGAGAAAGAACAAGCGGGGGTCGGGTACCCCAGCCAATCATGCCAACCTTTTGGGCTCATCCCTCTAGTTGTTAGGGATTGCCACCACCACCCCCTTCGGGAGAGCCTCCAATCATCCCGCTTCCCCCTCATTCTCAAGAGGAGGTTGTTATCACCCCTACTTTTCCCCTTTCAATGGAGATTCCCGTCCCTCAGTCCCGGTCAGTCATTGATAGGACTTCTGCATCGGCCGGTGAGGGGGCCACCTTATCATCTTCGCTTCTGATGGGTGTCTCCAGTCCCCGATCTGAGGGTGATCAACCCAGTCAATCAGTTCAGCCCCGACTGCAGACTGTAGCCTCCCCGAGCATACAAGAAAGGGTTGGAGAGGATGGCAAGAAGAAACAACCCGTCCCTTGGAACCCAACAATAAAGCTTCCCAGGGGTGGATTCTTAGTCAAGGGACATGAGACCATTAATAATCCTGACGCCCTTTGGGCAATGGCGATTCAGGTCTAGACCCCTATTGACTGAATCACCATCCAACATGTGGCGAGGGGTGATCTGAGTTTGACTGGCCCCGAGATTGCCATGAAGGTGAGTTGTATGCTGCACCTAACTTGTATTTTTCTTGTTCCTCTAATTTGAATATTGATCTTGTGTTACTTGTGTTTTCTGGCAGATGTTGTATTTAACTGAGGCCTATAATTCAAAGAATGGAGAGTGATTGTAAGACTCTCAAAAATTCAGTAGAGCTCTTAAAACTGAAGGAGGAGGCCAGGCAGAAGGTGGCTGCCTTGCTGGTGATTGCCAATGAAAAATTGGAAGCTCAAACCGTGCGAGCCATATCAGTTGAGTAACAACTTCAGGTGGCTGAATAAAAGGCTAAGGATGGGGAGGAGGCCCGGAAAGTCTTGACAACCAAATATCAGGAGCTGATGGCTAAATATGAATCTCTAGAGGCTTTTCACCTCAAGACCATTGAAGAGAAGGTTGAAACTGAGATCCTTCTAGCGGTGGAGAGGTCTATGTGGAGTTGTGCCATCGGGGTGGTAACCAGATGTACAAGCGCTTCATCGACAGTTCTAAATACCGGGTCGGATTTAGCTGGAGTTCATGCTTTCTAAATCTTTAAAAACCCGTTTCGGAGCGGTATTTTAGTTCGGTGGAGGAATTGGATGAATGCCTTGATATAGCCCTTCCATATGCTGATCCAGAAGCGGGCCCGAATGACCTCATCTTCTGCGATTTCTTGTCTAAACCTCTTCCCGGGTTTATTCCTACTTTTGGCCTGGTTTCTTCTGAATTGGCTCTGGTCCCTGATTCCAATGCTCTACTCGATCCTACTCGGACAGAGAATGCTGGTGTCCAGGAGGTGGCAAGTGTTCAAAAGGGGGTTGTTACCAGGGCTAGTGACAGGATTGAAAAGAGTTTTGGGCCTCAGTTCAGATACTAGGGGCAGAAAACTTGAGTTTTTTCTTTGTTTTTCTTCCTTTCGTATTTGTAGGCCTTAGCCATCGGGGCCCTTTATCTAATATAAAGTTTTAGGACAGTGTTGCAACACTTTTTTTATTTCATAAGATTTTGATAACACTTAAATAATTTTTGTAAAATACTGGGGATCGGTGTTGTGTCTTTCGTGCTCTTAAGGCTACGTGAGAGATGTCACAACACTTCGATAATTATGTAAAATTTTGATCATTTGTGGATCGATGTTTTCTCTTTCGGGCTCTTGAGGCCATGCGAGAGATGTCACAACACTTAGATAATTATGTATAATTTTGATCACTTGTGGATCGGTGTTGTATCTTTCGGGCTCTTGAAGCCATGCGAGAGATGTCACAACACTTAGATAATTCTGTAAAATTTTGATCACTTGTGGAACGATGTTATGTCTTTCGGGCTCTTAAGGCCATACGAGAGATGTCACAACACTTAGATAATTCTACAGAATTTCGATCACTTGTGGATCGGTGTTGTGTCTTTCGGGCTCTTGAGGCCATGCGTGAGATGTCACAACACTTAGATAATTTTTGTTACCATAGCACTCTGCAAGCTTCTTTTGTCAAGAAGAGACATTTTCCTGATGGAAATATAATATATCGGGCACTGATGCCTTTTTTACAGAAATAAAGAAATCAGATAAATGAAAATGAGCGGTCGGGCTACGGGTAGTAACTCTTCAGTCGGGAAGCATTTTAGGAGTTCGGCTCCATCCGTCCATCCTTGTTTTTACTGAAGCGATATGACCCAGGCCCGATGACTTCAATGACGGTGTATGGGCCTTACCAAGGTTCTCTAAGCTTGCTAACCAACCTGATTTTTCGCCTAAGGACCATGTCTCTGATCTCGAATTCCCTTCTTTTAACTTTTTGGTTGAAGTGATTCCTAACGCATTGCTGGTAAGATGCCAATCTGATCCCTGTTGTTTCCCTCCTTTCATTTAGAAGATCTAGGTTGTGAGCCAGATACTGGTTGTTCGGGCCCTGCTTTTAGGCCTCGCTCCTTAGGGTTGGTACTTTGACCTCTGTTGGGATCACATCCTCAGCACTATGTTGTACGACCACAGTACCTCGGGTAGCTTTTCTAGCCAGGCACCCTTAGCTTCCTCAAGCTTTTTTACGAGTGTCAAAGATGGTTTGATTAGTTCTCTCAGCCTGATTGTTTCCTTGAGGGTACCCCACAGATGAAGTGTTTTGATTGATACAATGTTCGACAAAGAATGCTCTACTTTCTGGTTATCTAAATTTTTTCCATTATCCATCATAATTGTTCTGGGCAGCCCAAACCTGCGTATTATGTAACTCCAAATGATTTTGATGAAGTGGCTGCTCTTGATTGAGGGGTAAGCTTCAGCCTCTACCTATTTAGTAAAGTAATTAGTAGCCAACAACATGTGGGTGGTTGATCGCGCTGCCTTCGGGAGAGGTCCAACAATATCCATTCCCCATCGAGCGAAAGGATGTAGGACCATAGTAGGGTGTAGGAATTCTGGTGGCTAATGGATTGCATCCCCATGCATCTAGCATGCTTTGCACATTCTGGTATAGGCTTCAACATCCCGAGATTGGTACAGCTAGAAGTACCATTGAGATCGGATCTTGTGAGCAAAAGACTTGCCTCCGGAATGGTTCCTACAGGCCCCACTGTGGATCTCTTCCATCATAGCCCGAGCTTCTGAGGGAGTGACACATTTTAGGTATGGTCCCGAAAATAACTTTCGATAGAGTTTTCCTTTGATGATAGAGTATCTGGCTGACTTCATCTGGACCTTACGAGCTTCCGCTTTGGACTTAGGGAGGGTCCAATTCCTTAAGTAATCCACCAAGGGATCCATCCAGCTGGGCTCCCACGGGATCAACATTACATGTGGTGGCTCCCGAATGCTAGGTCTTGCTAGAAGGTTTATCAGTACTACCCGGGTTGAGTCCTCGTTGGCCGATTATGCCTGATTGGCCAAGTGATCGGCTATTGTGTTCTCATCTCTTGAAATTTGGTTAAAGTTCAGCCTTTTGAAACCCCTGGAATCCTTAAGTACAAGTGCCCAATAGGATTCTATTTTTGGATCTTTGGTCCCGTACTCCCTAGTGATTTATCGGATGACCAGCTGGGAGTCGTTGTACACCAAAAGCCTTTGGATCTGGAGGTTTTTGGCCAACTGTAAGCCGGATATGACTGCTTTGTACTCGGCTTCATTGTTGGTTGCTGGGAACTATAACCTTACTAACATCTGGAGATGGGATCCATCGAATGTTTGAATCTTTATCCCGACCACGGACCTATTTGAACTGGCTGAACCATCCATAAATAGCTTCCACATGATTGGTGTGTTAGCAAGATCGGTGTCCTCAGTCTCTTCTTCTAGCAAGAAGTCTGCCACTGCCTGAACTTTGATGGAGACTCGGGGGACGTATGTGATGTCGTAGATGCCCAATTCAATGCCCCATTTCAAAATTCTGCTCGAAAGGTCAAGTTTTGACATAATAACCCATATGGGAGTAGTGGTCGTGACAATGATTGGGTGAGCTTCAAAATAGTGTCTGAGGTGTCGTTTCGCATTTACCAGAGATATCACAAGCTTTTCCTGCTTACTATAATGGGTATCTGCCTCAGCTATGGACTTGCTGGTGTAAAATACGGACATTTGGAGATTCTTGTCCTCCCTAACGAGGGTTGCGCTGGTTGAAACTGCTAAAATTGCTAAGTACATGTATAGGACCTCATCGGGTTCCGGAGTTGCCAGGATCGGGGGTCTGGTCATGTACTCTTTCATCCTGGATAGGGCTTTGTTCTGCTCAAGGCCTCAGACTTCACATTTCTTTGCCTTGATTGCTTGGAAGAAAGGTCTGTAATGATCGGTAAGTCTTGCAATGAACCTATTAAGAGCGACCACTCTCCCGGTCAGGACCTGGACCTCCTTATGCGTTTGGGATTCTTTCATTTCTAGCAAGGCTTAGACCTGGGTTAGGCTGGCTTGTATCCCCATCCGATCCACAATATGTTATAAGAACTGGCCCGATGACACCTGAAAGAAGACTTGTTCGGGTTGAGTTTCATGCCATGCCTTCTGAGAGTGTCAAACACTTGTTGTAGATGCCCCAAATGGCTTTATTTTCTCTTGCTCTTTACCACAATATCATCAATGTATGCCTCAATCACGGTTCCCATCATTCCTTTGAAGATCTTGTTGACTAGTCTTTGGAAGGTACCTGTATTATTTAGTTAGAAAGGCATAACTTTAAAGCAATAAGTACATGTCTCTGTGATAAAAGATGTTTTTCCTCATCGGCTAGATTCATCCTTATTTGATTGTAGCCCGAATAGGCATCGAGGAAAGTTAGACGCTCGTATCTAGCCGTTGCATCCACCATCTGATCAATCTTTGGCAGGGGAAAACTATCTTTGGGACATGCTTTGTTGAGGTCAGTGAAGTCCACACAGACCCTCCATTTACCATTCTTCTTCTGGACTACAATGACATTAACAATCCATTGAGGATATCTTACCTCCTTGATGAACCCTGCTTGAAGCAGGCGGGACACCTCCTCGACAATGACTTGATTTCTATGGGCCCTCATGCGTCTTTGCTTCTGCCTGATGGGCTTCATGTTCGGGTCCACATGGAGGGAATATTGGGTAACAGTATGATCAATACTGGGCATATCCATGTGTCCCCATGCGAAGTCAGAGTTATCATGCAAGAATTTGGTTAGTACTTTTAACTCACAAGGGGAAAGACTTGTACTTGCATATGTACCATTTTCGGGTTGATCGGGTACAACGGATATCTCATGTAAAGGCTCTACCATGATTGGGGGACCCGACTCCCCTTCCTTTAATTGCTATTTTGATTCCGGGTCCCGATCCCTGTTGCGGATCTCCCATTGGTTCTGGATTTTCTTTATTCCTTTCAAGGTAACAACATAACATTCCTTAACAACCACCTAATCCCCTTTGATGTCAATGACGTCAAAACCGTTAGGGCTCACGCATCTCATCATCTGATGCAGGGTTGATGGTACCCCATGTATTCGGTGGATATAACCCCTTCCTATGAGCAAGTTGTATTATGGCTTCACATCAACTATAATGAAAGTATCTGTAAGGGTTCTTTGGGTTGCGGACACTGACAATGGGACCTCTCCAATTGGCTTGACCTGTCTCCCATTGAATCCCGTTATGGGGCTTCTAGAGGTCACTATTTCCCTCGGGTCAATTTCGAGTTTCTCAAAGGGCCATTTAGTGATGATGTTGGCACTGCTCCATGGGTCAATCATGACTCGCTTGATGAGGCAGTTCCCCACCATCAGGGTGATGACCAATGGGTCGTCATGGGGGGTCAGGATGTTACAGAGGTTGTCCGTGGAGGTGGGACCGTCATGAATCATGTTGATAATTCTGACGGGCTACACAATCGTGGGATTCTGTTTGGCATTAGGTGTCTGTTGTGTGGTCCTTGGCCCATCGTGTTGGACGTAGTCTCAGAGTTCTCCCCTCATCAGCATGAATTCCTCTTGACGCCTGAGACTTCGGTATTCATTGGTTATATGACTGAAGTCATTATGAAAGGCGCAATATTTTGATTTGTCCCTTTGATCTAGGGGCTGTCTGATAGGTGGTGGCGCCTGGAAGATTCCCCTGGCCTTATTCTCTTGGTACAGCTTGGCCAGACTGACCCTCAAGGGGGTCACTCTTTTTTCAAATCTTGGACGCTTTACAGGGAAAGGGGTGGAAGAACCCAATGAGGTAGAATTGCTTGAAGAATTGGGCCTCTTACGATCGGCTACCTGATCTTTTGAACGGGCTTCCATATTCACCAAAGCCGCTCTCTTTTGCCGAATGGCCTCTTCCTCCTCTATCCATAGGTGGCCTTGGGCTTTGGAAATCAGTTCCCCGATTCCCGATGGTGGTCCCTTTACCAGAGATTGATGATATCTATCCTGAAAGACTCAACGACAGTGCTGATAACAATTGTCGATGGAGGAGGACTCAATATTGAATCTGAACATGAAGCTTTTCTGGGACTCCCCTTTCTCTTGGATCATGGTGAAAATACAGGATATGGTTTTCTTTTGTTTCTTGTTCCTATAGTACTAGGCAACAAAATGTTTGGTCAACTGTTGCCAGTTCCTGATGGATCCGGGTGACTTTTTCCGGAACTACAATAAGGCGGCATCGACAAGACTTGTGGAAAATACTTTGCAAAATAGGACTTCATTCTCTGCATACATGGTCATATTTTGGTGAATCTAGTAGATATGCTCCTTAGGATCCTTCGTGCCATCATAGGGTGTGAACCTAAGCATGACGAACTTTTTCGGGAAAGGCTTTCGGGTGATTTCCGAGGTTAATGGTGACTGGATTGACTCGGTGGAAGCCTGAATGGCTAAGTCATCGGTGGATTGGGTCCTCAGGTCCTTCATGACCTTATTCTGGAGCACGACCATCATTTCTTCCAACTTCTGAGTGGTCAAGAGCCCCCATCAGTGGTGGGGGCCTTGTCCAAATGGTGTGAAGATTCGGCGTGTTATTCTAGCCCATCGCCTTCTTCCCAGTTCGACGTTTTATTTCTCTAAGGCCTGACTCCGTCCCTCCGCGGCTTGACCTTGCTCTTCGGCGGCCGCCAGTCATTGCAGGATTTGCTCAATGGTTTGAGAAGCCTCCGCATGACTATCGTCGGTGGTCAGTAGCTCCGTTTGGGAATGGGTTACCGACATGGTTAAGTGAAGATTAAATAGGCAAGCTCAAAAGGGAAAGGAAAAATAAGCTCAAATTTGAGAGATGGGAAGATAATCAGTGGTGATCTTTGAAAATGTTCCCATAGACGGCACCAATGTGTAGATGCCAAAAATTGCACAACACAAGAATGAATGATATTATTGATGATTTCTTTTGTTTATATACATATTCTTCTTGGGATTTGAGCCCATTAGGGCAACATTCCTTTATACATCAATAATTTCAACTTTTTGCCACGTCACCGACTTGATCTACAAGTTCATTCTAGAATATTTTAGGAAATGGGCCTTGGGATGGGCCTTTTCTTTCGGGCCTGGGTGGTATTCGGGTCATTAGGCCCTAATTAACCTTGTTGGGTTAGTGGGATTGATGGGCTTCATAAATTCACATATACACTCTTGAATTCCTGTAAAAGTATGGTTTGTTATTTGTGATTTATTAACTAACTAATAAAACAAGTAAAGATAGATTAAGACAAGAACATTAGAGAGAAAAACTAGGATTTTCACACTCCACCACTAACCGCATAATGTAACTATATACTTGATCAATTGTAAGAGGGCGATCCATCACCCATGAATCAAATTATACCGCAAATAGTCGAATATATTTCCCAAAGAGATACTATCAACCGGATTAGCTACAACTCATCTCCGAACAGAGTGTGATTAGTGCATGCCATATACTTTACTCTAATCTACTCTTATAACATGAAACTAAGCTAAAACATGCCTATATCACCTCGTCGAGGCATGGCCTGTGTAAACCTTGGGTTTCGGGTGTTAATCACCATTGTATAAAAAATCATGATATGATAGAGAACATCAGATAAACATGATTGATTGAGATAATGCATTCATTTAATCTAAGACAAGAGTAGAATAAATATAAAACCCCTTATATTAAATAACTATGGTATCTCAACTACACAATCATCACAGGTGTGGTCTTCAGTTTCCCCTCTTTACAATTGAAACAAATAAATAAACTACATAGTGGCTAGGGTTTTGCTAGAAAACCCTATATACTGGTTTAGTTGCTCATTGTTGTGGGAAACTGCATCGTTAATATAGAAACACCCTCCATGATCGTCTGCTCTGGATCTCTAGGTCTTGAATTGCTTCATTCTTCAAAAGATGTAAATCTCCAGACATAGTGCTCTGAAAATTATGTATTTAGAAGCTCCCTAAATCTAAGCCAGACTTTGGTATTTATTGAAGAAGTTGAGAAAAGTCCTGCTTGGAGTATGATTCATCTTTAATGTGTTTATCCTCAATTCTGAGCCAAATACACGTGCTTAGAGGTGTTGGAGTCGAAGTTAAGTTAAAGGAAGTTGAATCGGATTGAGACTCGAATTCTGCAAATTCCCAGTTGTTCCATACGCCTAAGCGTAGGGGCACCTACACCTATGCGTAGCAAGGCCTATGTATAGGC
Organism: Cornus suecica; assembly: GCA_963922005.1. NCBI lineage: Eukaryota > Viridiplantae > Streptophyta > Magnoliopsida > Cornales > Cornaceae > Cornus > Cornus suecica. Next base: position 74,990,790 of record OY998238.1, read on the forward strand.
ATAGGTGCTCCAGCCATATGCGTATGTATACGTATTTTTGATGATTCTAGACAGCTTTTGCTTGCTGTGTGCGTAGGTAGGCGTAACAAAATTCATGAAAACCACTTTTCCCAATCTTTCTTTCATTTGAACCGCTTTCACTCCGTTAGCTTGTTTTTCGAAGTTTCGGCTTCGAAAAATATAATTTTTGCCCTTCGGAATATATTTTTTGCTTAAAAACTCATCTTTTTCTCTTTTTTCGGGTAGAGACAAACACATCCTTGGTTAATTGACCAAAGTTAGTTTGTTTCTTCATTAAGTTCCTGAAACACGCTTAAACATGCAAACCGCATAAAAATACCTAGTGACAGAATAATAAAACGTAACAATACCCCGTTAGGGGCCTAAAATGGACAACATTCAACACCTATCTTCTATAATCTAGTTGTTTTTGTCCATCCCTTCAAACCAATTGAATTGAAACCTGTTAGAGACATGAAGAAGTGAGATGGAACCGTCGAAGAAGAAAAATGTTGTTAATAGCCATGAATAAAAAAATAATAATAAAGAATTAATCAAACTTATCGGCTTCAGTATAAAGATCTTCATTAGTGTGTAAGCCGATTGTATACCACCACAATAATTTTTGTTTTTTAAGAGTTTGGGGTCAAATCATCGCTTATACCCTTGCATATTTGGTTACTGGGTATCCATGGAGAAGCCCGTTACCTTAGATACTACTTATTTTATTTAAATACCTTAGATAATGAATATTAATCGTGTTACTCATTAGTATAGATATCTTGTGCAACGTTGGATATGGCTAATACTATTTGAGGGGTAGTTTAGGTATTAAATAAAAATATTGAATGATGTCATATCTGAAAAGTTATGAAAATAACATTATGGGGTACAAATGTTGTATTTTTTCAAAAATAAAGAGTATGATTGAATTTATGCAAACCTAAAGGAATTAGAATAAAGTATTTACAAAGTTTAGGGTGTGAATAAAATTAACCCTTTATTTAAATACCTTAGATAGTGAATATTAATCATCTTACTCACGAGTACAGATAGCTTGTGCAATCTCGGTATTTATATTTAGTCATTCGATCCCTCCGTCCTCACAGAATGGAAGGGGCTATCTCGTAGTTCTATTGTAAATGAGGATTGCACCAAATGTCAATGCTAAAGAGAACAATCCGCTTTTAGTAGTTGCTTGAGTAAGGATGACAAAATTGCAATATTAAAGGGAATGGTGGAATACCAATTGAATTAAGGGCCGGATCCTTATACTGATACAATTTTTTTATACTAAAATTACAGTAATATCTTTAAATAGCATAAATATTTACTTACCTCCTCTATATATCTATATATATATAAAACCCTATTTTATATATTTTTTTATACCAAAGTTTGTTTATCTAGATTTGAATTATTTATTGATTTTAAAATATTAAATTATTTTTGTGTTATAAATTATTGTAATTAAATCAATCGTATTATTTCTTGTTTCGTATATAGATCATAGTGTTATGATAATATATTTATTTTTTGCTTGCTCTTAAAAATAAAAAATACACAGTTTAATGGGGCAGTTATGGGGGACATGGGCAAGGACGAACCTACATATGGCCGCCCCCACTGGTCCGGTCCGGTCCGGTCTGTTCCCTGAACTGAAAGTCTATTTGGTAAGCGGTTTAGTCTGATTGTCTCGGTCTAAGAAAAATGAAACAAGATAATTTATAATTATAATTAATTTAATTTATTATTTATTCATTTATTTTTATTAATTTATAAATATATTTTATTTTATTTATTATTTATTAATTTATTTTTATTAATTTATAAATATATTTTATTAATTTATTATTAATAATATTATTTATTCATTATTTTTATGTATTATGAATTCATTTTGTTTATTATTCATTATTTTGTTTATTTATTTTTATTAATTTATAAATATATTTTATTTTATTTATTATTTATTCATTTATTTTTATTTTATTCATATATATATTTCATTTATTTTATTATTTATTGTTTTATTTTTATTAATTTATAAATATATTTTATTCATTTATTATTTATATTATTATTTATTCATTTATCTATTATTTATTATTATTATATTTATTATTATTTTTATATATTATTAATTCATTTTGTTTATTATTCATTATTTTATTTATTTTTTATTCATTTTTTTTTTGTTTATGAAATTTGGACTAAAGACTATAACATATGAATTGGACCCATCAATTTGTTGGGGCAAAAAATACATAATTTGGTCTCATTTGATCCGACTCTAGCAAATAAGATCATGTCAACACAAATATAGTATGGTCTTTAAAAACCTAGATCAGATCAATTACCAAATACCAAATAGGACCTTAGGTCCGTCACCGGGTAAGTGTGACGGTGTGAGACGATTATGGGAGTATGAGTAAAATTTTTAAACAATTTTAAAGTAGTTACGAGGTGAAAATTTTCACAAATTAAAGTATGAAAATTGATAAAACTGCCCCAAACCGGGCCAGAATCATCCCTGCCCGCTCCTGAGCCTATTTCAATAACCAAACAACCGGAAAAGCAAGTATGGGACCCACCCATAGACGTTAACGAATCCTATCTTTATCCTATCGCGGATTACATTATCAACTACCTTCTTACTATTATCGACCCCTTCATCAGTCACCGGAGAGACAAATGGCGTATTCATCGGCCCTCTTCTCTCCCGTCTGCATAAACCCTAACCCCAACCCCAACCCCAACCCCAACCCCAAATTCTTCCATAAAACAAGCAGAAAATCCCTAATTGCCGCCGCAATTGCCCCCACGGAGGTCGACGGCGCAACCCTCGCAGTAATCGGCGGCAGCTCAGTCGCCGCCCTCGCCGCTGTGATATCCCTGACGGACCCGGAGAAGCGGCGGCAGCTGCAGGCGGAGGAGGTGGGTGGCGGCGACAAGGAGGTGGTGAGGGAGTACTTCAACAACTCCGGGTTCCAGAGGTGGAAGAAGATATACGGGGACACGGATGAGGTGAACAGAGTGCAATTGGATATCCGAATTGGACACGCCAAGACTGTTGAGAGTGTGATGAAGATGTTGACCGCCGAGGAAGGGTCGCTCCGAGGCGTCACGGTCTGCGACGCCGGGTGTGGGACCGGCTCTCTCTCCATTCCGCTGGCCAAGGAAGGGGCCATTGTGTCTGCAAGCGATATCTCGGCTGCTATGGTTGCTGAAGCAGAGAGAAAGGTCTGATTTCTCTTTAACTGTTTTTCTCGTAACTAACTTAACGGTTTTTTTATATTTATACTGATGATGCATTATAAGGAATTTTGCTGTCATTGCAATTGTTTACACACAAATTGATGTGTATATATATATATATATATGTGTGTGTGTGTGGGCAATTTTGTGCATTTTTTTTCGTTTATCCAAGTTTCATTTTTATTACAAACGTAAAATATAATTCTTTGTCAATTAAAATCTAGTTTGTATTCCAATTCTAATTTCAAATCCCAAAGGGCTTGCTTCTAATTTTAACAAGATAAATTCCATTTCCCATTATAATGAAGGATGCTTCACTAGGATTTGAGATCCATCTTTTTGTGACTTGGAACTATTGAAAGACAGGGTTACTGCCGCCACGGGGACAAAGAGATTCGAGGCAGACTTAACTCGTCCCACAGGGCATCATCTCTCGAATTTGATTGTACGCAAATCACTGGCCATTTGTTAAGGCCAATTTTGGGTTTTGAAACATAAACTATGTTTTACGTGTATCTGAACTATGCTTACCAATGTAGTAAATTCAAAGCTTCGGGATGCAAGTATGCTGCTCTTTGTCTAAAATGCTTCATGAGTGAAGGTGAATGATGCAAATAATGAAGCAAGACTGAACATTTTGGTCGGTAGAGAAGCTGACTTTTGCGTCAAATATATAGCATTCATATCTACTTTTATTAACTGCTTTGCGTATTTGTTGTTCAACTGATCTTAGTTGCAAGAGTTGTGAACTAAAATTGGGTATTAAATTTCATGCAGGCAAGGGAAGAGCTTTTGATGGGCAAGGATGAGCTGTCACCGGCACCAATGATGCCAAAATTTGAAGTGAAGGATTTAGAGAGTCTAGATGGCAAGTATGACACGGTAGTCTGCTTGGATGTTCTGATACATTATCCTCAAAGTAAAGCGGATGGGATGATTGCTCATCTTGCTTCTCTGGCTGAAAATCGATTGATTTTGAGCTTTGCCCCGAAGACATTCTACTATAATTTGTTAAAGAGGGTAGGGGAGTTGTTCCCCGGACCGTCAAAGGCTACAAGGGCATACCTCCATTCGGAGGCTGACGTGGAAAATGCATTACGCAAGGTCGGATGGAAAATAAAGAATAAAGGCATAATTACCACGCAATTCTACTTTGCGGTTCATGTTGAGGCTGTCCCTGCTTAGTACGCAAGCGAGGTCAGATTTTTGTTTTTGCTAACTTATTTATTTCTGTTGTAAAGCCTAAGATGTCCTTGTATGTTGTCAATCTCTTCATGTATCTATGGGTTTATGCAATGTATATTAGAGGATCCTATATTCAACTTTGTTTGATATATTAGCAGAATTCTTTTGTTGTTCATTCACCTAAAACTTCAGTTACAGGTCTCACTGTATCCATTAGTTCCATCAATTTAGTTTAAATTTTTATTGGGTTGTCCTTCATTTCTGTTTTGGGTTCACTACATGTGCTTAATGTAACATATCATGTTTCGTTTTATCATCCCGAGTCAATAAATCGACTATTACAATAGTGACCGATCTTTCAATTCTGAGACAGAGGAACACTACACTTCAGATGTTGATTATGTGTCCAAATCTATTTCTTCTGAAATATAGGTGCATTTGTGCTACAAAACCAAGCTCTATATAATGAAACTACTATTGCTGGATGGTGGGACTAGCATTTTCAGTCAGAAATGAGTGGTTTATTAGAGAAGATCTTCGGTGTCTGAAATGTAAAAGGACACTAAGAAATTTCATGATGAGGCAAATAGCATGGCTTAATCTGATTGAAAACCATGATTTTATCATCCATCAATACGGGGCTAAGAAACAGAAAGCTCTTTCATAACTTATCGGCTATCCTCGTTAGGGCATCTGTAATCTTACTTAGAGCAGAAACTAACTTTTCATTAAGGTCCGTCCTCTGCTTCCTATCCAATTGACAGTTGGTGTTGTGAGCTTCAAGTTGCGCATTCAGCGTGTGACTGTTCCTCTCGAGAACTTTGGTCAACTGTTCCTCCAGATTGGTATCACTGCATCCGTCAAAGGACAACCTCCTCCTCTTCCATCCCTCATGAGACATTGATCCTCCACATAAATTCGGGCTAGACTGTTTTCCCCTTGTTGTACCTGCAGGATATAAAACAGAAGTAAACATACTTGTTCAAGATATTTTTGGTCCTTGAATTTCCTGAACAAGAGAAGTTTCCATTGCATAAATATAGTACTGAATAGAACTCCTATAATGTGTTTAGTTTATAGTCAAAGTTACTACCACAAGAGATTAGTCCCTGCTTGCCATTCTAAATCACAAGATCGACATCGTACATTTCTATTTCTAACACTAATTCAATATATGTAATGTTATTGTTGTTATTTCCTTTCGTTTTTGTTAGTAAAACAAAAATTTGAATAGGATAGATGAGAGAACCTAGTAGAGTAGAAGGTCGCACTTTAGAGATGATGTTACGTAATCCTCTTCTATAAACTAAAGAAATCAGTCTTCTTGTTGGGAGTTGGAAATACATTTGAAGTTACAATATAGCGTAACAGTTATTAATATCACAATGAAAGGTAATCAAGAAATTGTGATGTTGGTTTAGCTTTATCATGATTTAATGGCAGACCTCAGGGTAGAAAAAGAGAGTAACCTTGCTTGATCTTTAAATTGCTGCAAAATGAATCTGCTCTCTGGTATATATACTGAGAGCCCAAAACCATGATCATGGTACATAATATCAATGGTGTCATTTTTGGTAGGGTTATTCTGTTATTAGCATTTTAATATTTACTGAAAAATACCAATAGCAGGAACAGCGAAACTAAGAATTTGCATATTCGTCGCCCAGAATCATTTATTTTTCATGAGGAAGGTCCAATGTGACTAAGTTTTTCAGCTTGATTGAAGAAATTACAGTTTTCAAAACTCTTAGAGATGACGTACAAACTTCTAGAAAAAGGTCGTGTTACTTCGAAATTTTAGTATGAAGAGCATCGATCAAGCTAAAAATATTGTGATAATACATGTGGATTGTATATACCTTTATGGCAAACCTGGAAGAATGGCTGATACCGCTTCTCTGCATAGCAAAACAAAATATTAGTTATATGAATTTGGAGAAAACTATAATTTTCAATTTAAGTGACTCGACAGCTACAAAAAGGAAAATCTTCAAAAGCATTTCTCAGCAAAATGCAGTGAAGTTCCTATTGCAGTCCAGGCTGAGAAAGCAATTCATTAATTTTGACTCGAGACCAGTTTACCTGAAATAGGTATTGCGGTATGGACTCTCTTTGTTGGACTCTCTCCCATAACACTACTCTTTTCTGGACTCATTCCAATCTCCTGATCCACCCGGTCAAAATCCGAAAATAGACCGTTCTCTGCTGTGGCATTTCTGCTACTATCGTAAACCGCCTCAGCCTCTTCATCTTCTTCTTCATCGGCGTCGTCTGCTATAACTGCTTCCGCTCCATCAATGTCCTTCGAGTCTATCGCCACAAGTGGTAACGGAAAGGCAGCTGCAGCGAACGGCTTCCCGTCTAAGACATCATAGACTTCCCTATCAAAGAAGCCTGGCAATCTATTCTCTCTTCTCATATCATTCCTCAGCATCCAGAATGACTCTGCCTCTTCTTTGACCACCGACTCCCATGTCTTGATCTTCTTGAAGTCGCCCACGAGATTACTCCAGCGTTTCCTGCACTGGATCGGCCCTCTATTCACGCCGTGGTGTTTGCAGTACGACGAGACAAAGTCCCACTTGGGTCCCACCCCATCCACCCCGAGAACCGAGACCGAGCCACATCTCCGTCCCCTTGGACCTCGGTTCTCCGCGACCTTCTTGCCATCTATGAGTACCATCGTCTCCTGCCGTGTCCATCGAGGGTGTCTCGGTGCTTTATATTTATCGTCAGATGCCTCGACGAGCTGTTGCTGTCCATCAACTCGATGAGGCGGAGAAGTAGCGGTAGCGTCTTCGTGGACACCATTCACAACATTTCCATTTAGTCCCTCTTGTGGTGGAGAGCTATCATTTTCATTCACATCATTTGCATCTAATGCAAGAGAAGTGGCATTGTCATTTGACTCAGCAGAAGCCATCAAAAGGTGCAAGACTTGATAAAGGTTTGTGTAAATATGGATTCAACCACAAGTGCATAAGAAGAATTGGGTGGCCATTGGTTGGAGCCTAATCTATGGGGCTGGGGGTTCTTTTTCGGAGGGTCTTGCTTTACCTTCACATCACTTTCTTGTTTCAGCACTAATTTGGAAAGGCACGCGATACTCTCCTTGTAGAATCTCTCTCTCTCTCTCTCTCTCTCTCTCTATATATATATATATATATATCTCCCTCCCTCTCTCTCGCGCGCGCGCACACACAAACACAATCCTTATTATTTTGTGCCTTTAAAAGGGTAGTTAAGGAGACATGGTTTGGGGAGAAATACTTTCAGGGTTGGGACAGCAATACTACAGCCTTGGTGTAGCTGGAACAGTAATTAAGTTTTCAGGATTTTATACCCTAATATCAATACATTTAAAGGGCAGTAAATAGGGACATTCTATAACTATATTACCTCTTCGTATTGTATAAATTTTCTTATTTTCATGTTTCAGAGACATATCTTAATAGATTATTGCAATAAATCAATACAGGTGTATATATTTCTTTTATTACTATGAAGCATGCATTCAACACAATTTACAACCATGGTCAGTTGGAAGAAAAACTATGCAAATTTTGGACTTCATAACAGTTCTGAAATTTCATTAAATTGCAGATTTGTTGATCAGCTCATGGCTTTTGCTATATATACATATACATATATATATATATGTATACACACACATACATATATATTGCAATTCAATATCCATAAGTTGCCAAAAAGCAACACAAGCATATTGCAGTGAACATGGTTTGTGATTGCTCTCATTATGAAGGAGCATGATTCGTGATTGCTTTATTATGGAGAAGCGTTTCTAGATTTATTTACCAAAATAGAAAATGCTATACATAGTACGTCAAGCCAAGGGTAAGGTAGTGATTTCAAAGGGGGTGAGGAGATGAAATATGAAGATGTATGATGTCATTGCAAAATCTGACTAAATCTTTATTTTGATTTCGAAATAATGATAAAGTTAGAAAGACAATTAACTTTATTATCATAAACAAAATAATAACTTTAATTCCATCATCCAGCATTATGTTACTAGAAATGTATAAGGACCACAAAGATCACACTATTGTTGTCGAAGTGTGTGGACTTTAATATATTTTGTTTTTTAATAATAATATTAGTATTAATATCAGTTTTGGGTACTTTATTGATAATTATCGCAAATCTTTTACATCGTTGTTCGAATTGGGTCATGAAAAACGTTTTGAACCTCCTACGCTAGCTATATGCTTATTAAGCATATATCCTCTTGAGCAACCACTTCCTTCACGGGAAAGCAATGCACTCACAGTTACTATTAACCAATGTTTTAAGGATAATACTTCCCTTATGTCATATTAGTAGGTACATTATCCTTACACCTAATGTGACACAATTATTATTAACACTTGTCTAAATATAATCAAATATCAAGAGCTAAAGATTTGGATCCAATATCAAAAATCTTTATCTTCTTTCACAGTATTTATTTATATATCTATGCACATTTAAATGCAGAAAAAATACACAACAAATAGGATTGAAATCGAATATCTTTATTCATCACAATCTCATATATTTATACTCATTTGGTTAGATGGGTCAAACACATCTATCCAAATTACCAAATCCCTTAAATCATGGGATTTGATAAACTCCCTCATATCTTGGGCTCTATCCTCCCATACATAGGACTAGTCCATAACTTGTTACCTACTCATTTTCTAGAAGTTACCATGGGCCAAACCCATGGTTCGCCGTAACGGTCGTTACGTAATGGTTTTTTGAGTGGGAGATATCGTTACGGGCCGTTACTGCGATGTTGACCGATTCCCACACCTTACGGGCCGTTACGGTAGCCGTAACCCCGATTCTGACCGGTTCCGAAAATACCGTAACGGTTAACACAGTTGAAGTTTTTCAAAAATTTGGGTTAAAAAGTTTTTTGTTATACATATGGTATGATAAATGTTATTCCATTATTGAATTATTGAAAAGTAATATTTGTAATAGTCTTTGCATAGAAAAGTCAAAAAAATTTGAACTGGTGAAATAATATTTGCATGTGACCAAAATTAAAATTATATTTTTGTGATTTCAATTTTTTATATCTTTTGTGATTTCAATTTTTTATTTATTTAAATTTAAAATTAATTTAATAATATCATAAGAAGTATATCATAAACATTGAAATAACGACGACACCATTAGATTTATTAATAACTCATTTTTTTATATATATATTTTTTAAAATTAAATAAAATTCATTTAAATCTACCAAAAAATCATCTTTATTCATTCATGTTGCCAAAAGTATCCAATTAGAACATTTTGGGTGAGATGTGCAAGATTTTAAAAAATTCACGATTACGATAACCGAGTCCCGTTACGTAACCCCGATACTAAGATATTAAATGGGGAGAACTAATATGTGTTATAAATGAATATTGACAAGAAAACAATAAAGTCATCTAAATAGGTGGAGAATTTATTCAAATTCTAACCTATATGCTATTTATATTCAATATTTATTTACACACATAAAGGTTTTGTCATCATCAAAAGGTATAAAAATTGTATATTCGTTTTTCATAAAACATGTACATACTTGATGATGTCGGGGTGAATTAAAGAAAAAAATCATCTTTCCTAAATTCTGTTATATAAACTCCCAAATAAGAAAATGAATGTGTTTTATATTTGAAAATTATATACTTATGATAAACATATATTTGTGCATGAGGAAAGCACGGTTAAATACTGTCAGCTAATATGTCCTCATTGGTTATAGGGTTTTGACAAGGTTTGAATGAGGCTTGTTTCTTAGTGTTATGGACCCCGAGGGGGAGTATTATGAAAGTCTTTTGGTGGGGTTCCATTCCACCCATTCCCTCTCTCTCTTCTGTCTCATGTGTCTGTCTCTCACCCACTCTCTCTCTGTCTCTCTCTCTCTCTCTCTCTCTCTCTCGTTTCTCTCTTTCACTCTGCCTATAAATATAGGCAGAGGCAGTGTAAGGTTGAGGACGAATATACGACGAAATAAACATGAATCTCTATCTGATTACTCTCTCAATATATCCTTTTATATGATATCTATACATATATAATAGTACAATTATAGTGTTGTTTTTGATAAATATTGTGCAAGCTTTCAAAAGGTATGAAAATTATATATTTGTTTTTCATAAAATATGTTCATACTTGATGATGCCGGGGTGAATTAAATGAAAAATTCATTTTTCCTAAAATTCTATTTTATCAACTCCCGAATAAGGAAATGAATTAGTACGAGCATAAAAATAAAATGATGTATAGTGAAATCACCTAGACGATAATGAAAACAACATAGAGGGGGTGAATATGATTTTTATCGATTTTATGATCAATTAAAATTATTTAGCAGAAATTCAATTTTAATCAATCACAAACCCTAATTCTCAAAAACAAATTAATCAAACAAATATGAATATAAGTGCATAAATTAAAATCATGAGAAAACACAGAGATTTTTATGTGGAAAACCTTGGGAAGACTCCAAGTAAAAACCACGGATACACTCAGGTATCGATGCACTATGAATTAGAGAATTTGTATAGACTCTATGTAAATAGAACATACAACCGCTGTAATTTGTTGTTTTTCACTCGACGTCTGAAAGTTTAGATTCACTCACGCTCCACGAAGCTATCACTCCGATCTCCGTACCCTGACGACTCTGCTTCTTAACATATCAAAATCACCATGAAGCCTCCTGCTTCAATCTCCGCACACAGACATCTTCATTCTTCAACAGATCAATGCAACCACATTGCAACAAACGGTGTGTGAAGTTTTCATCAACTATACCATTCAATCGTGCATAAAAATTGTTGATGTAAAAACACGATTGAAGACATCCAATAACAAGAGAGAACTTGTGTATCTCTAATCACTCAATAATATTCTCTCACCATATGTATATCTCTATAGAAGAAGAAGATTAAGTTGTAGAAAACTTGCAGAGAATTCTTAAAGACGTGTCTCCTCTTAATGTAGACTAGGGTATTTATAGACAATGATGATCCAAACCCTATGTTTGCCCTTTTCTCGTAATTTCACATCCAAATCCTATATCCTGGTGAATTTAATGTATATAGCACTCACTTTGATGTATATAAGTCGTGAACAACTCATAAAACCAACCCACGAACAATTTGGACATCGCAGTAAAAATAGCCAAAAACTTGTCGCAGTTACACTTGAAGCGTAGGCCCCTTAGCTTCAAGCGTAAAAATGTATTTTCCAGCCACTTTTTGAAACTGAAAGCATAAACATTTTTGTTAAAACCATTTTTCTCCGCAACTGCGCCAAAATGACCCTCTTGAACCCACGATACTTTTTACTTCAAGTGATAGCTTTGGAAAATATCATTTTCGCCCTCCATGAGACATTTTTCCTCAATATGTCACTTTCGTGCTTCACTTGTATTCTTCATTACTTCAATGTTTGATTATGCCTTTGACGAAGTTTATCGATGTTATTGAATCTAAACAAACCTATCTAACACTCAATATGGTTATTGTTTAGAACATGACATAAATAAACAATACACAAAAGTATTCTTACAATCTCTCCCTTGGCATTTCTGAAACAAAATCATGTTTTCTAATATAGCCTCACAAATAATAACATAACATCTTTACATATGAACACACACCAACAAATATAGAAATAAACTGTCACCTTACTTTCATGACAACCAATCCTGTAACCACAACACTGAGAATAAACTCCCCCTGAGAATAAATCAACATAATGATCATCAGATAATCATAACAACAATGCACACATAATGATCATCATTCTCCCCTTGAGAATAAACTCCCCCTTGCTAAATATTTCTCCCTCTTAATCAAACAATTTTAACCAAACAATCTCTCCCCCTTACTTAATACTTTTCCCCTTTTTTGTCACTGAAATGTCAAGCAAATAAAGTATATGCCATAGCAACAAATTCTTAATGTAAAGAGATGCAAGGAAATACTCAAGAAAAAACACCAAGATACAGAACTCTTATTAGAGCATATCCAAATTCTTAATGTAACATAAATCTCTACAATGCATGAATGCAAAATGTCATTTATAAAAATAAAATAACATATTTTTTATTTTAGAAATCTGTGAGCAAGGAAGTAAAGACACAAAGCTAATCATTAACACATCATATTTTTAGATTTAATTCGACCATTATACATATGGTATAGAAGAAAATCAGCACACATACCTTATAAACTCAAGAATGCACAAGTTAAGTTTTACAAATAAATATATATATGGAGATTCTCATGTGCAAGCACTAAGGCAAGATGAAAACAATACATACTAAAGTTGATAATCTCCCCACCAACTGTGATGATAATTCAATCCAATATCCAAACTAGAAGGCAAAATAAAAGATACTTTCTCTTTGTCACACAATTTCTTTATTTTCATCTTTTCAACTTTTTCACCATATCCCTTTTTGTCTTTCTAAGCTCCGAACTTTCCAGCGAGGATTTTTAGTCCCAACCAACTGGGCCCGAGCTTCTTCCATGGGATATATGCTCATTAGTTATCTTTCCTTTTTGGATTGAAAAGCTGCTTTTTGCATTTTTTTTTATTTCCTCCTCCAACATCACCCAAACATTCATGAATATACAAACAGTCTACAACCGCATAGATCAATCTAGTATAGCTCATGAACCTTCATACCACTTTGGGTTAAATAAAAAAATTAACAGATTCAACATGCATTACAATCATCTCCAAAGCAACAAACACCTAAGATTACAGTTTTGTAATATAAAATAATCATGTCAAGTGATCATCCAAAAATCTTAAGTCAGACTGATACCTCTACTTCACATAAATATAATGAGACAAGTAAATGTGAAAATAGAGTAAAATATGACACATTTTGTACTCTAGCCAAGCTCAACAGTCTCAAAACATTTATTGTCATTTATTTCAAAATAAAATACATACATGAATAAAAATAATACAGATGCATGATTACCTATCAATTCTAGAACAAAATGCAATGTGTTCCTAGAATGATAGATAAGAAGATATTTATTCTAAAGAAAGCATACCAATAGATTTCCTAAGACTAACATGCTTTTGAAAATCTAATGATTTTGTAAAGATATCTGCCAACTATGAATCTGTGGATAGGAACTCTAGAGACACTATATCATCTTCAACAAGATCATGAATGAAATGATGTCGAATATCTATATGTTTTTTCCTAGAATGTTGAACTGAATTTTTAGAAATATTTATCGCACCCGTGTTATCTCAAAACACAGTTATTGTACCTTGAGAAAAACCATAATCCTGCAACATCTGACGCATCCCCAAAACCTGAGTACAACAACCACCAACTACTATATACTCAGCCTCAGCAGTGGAAAGGGAAACACAATTTTGCTATGCCAAGCAACTAAGCAACTTCCAATTTAAAAACACCCTCTGTTAGTCACTAAATAACCCTAGAGGGGGGGTGAATAGGGTGTTCAAAAATAATTCTAATTCTTTTCAAAAATGGAACACACTCTAATCAAACAATTTCTTAATAAGCAAGTGGATGATTCAATTTAAACTTCTCTAATCATTAATTTCAAGATAAGATAGCATACAAGATATTCAAGCAATTATAGCATGCAAAATAATCAAGTAAAGAGAAAGAGATAGAGAGATTGACACCGTGATTTTTTCGAGGTTCTGTAACTCCTACTCCTCGGCTCAAGAACCCCTTCTTGAGACTTTTCCCGATCCTTTCACTATGGCCCTTCCTTCACAGGTGGAATGACAAACCTTTACAAAACAAACCTCTCGAGCTTGTCTCTCAATCAAGAGAACAACCCTCTCTTGAACAATTGGTGGACTTCACTTGTCCGAGATTACAAATTTGTACGTAATCAATAAAATCACTCAAAATAAAAAACACTCAAAACCCAAAGATTTTTATGGAAGATAAATCAATATAAGATCAAGTGTTTTCGGTGATTTTTGAATAGCTCTAGAAATATATTCTTAAAGGATATAATCAACGAATGATGTTTGGAGAATAAGAAGAGATACTAGAGGTTTTGATTTTCAAAGAAACTTGAAAAAAATCAACTTTTCAAAGCTTGTTTTCAATGACTTTTGTAGAGAAAATTTATGCAGAATTTTGAGAGCTTTTTCTTTCACTTCTTTCTCTTTTGTTTTTCAATCTCTTAGCTTCAATAAAACACATATCATTCTATGTATATCATTGCATTAGGGTTAAGAGAATGAGTATTGAATTATTAGAGTCAAGAGCCGTTTGAAAACCATTTAGCACACTCCTTAAAACATGAAAAATATTTTCTGATAAAACTGCAGGTTTTGAGGTGCAACTAGTTGACTACTTCTTTCTCTTAGTCGACTACAGTGCTTCATCTAGTCGACTACATTGATTCATCTAGTTGACTAGAATGAGTTCTAGTCGACTACTTCTTGTAGTCTAGTCGACTCAAAGTTCTTTTAGTTGACTACTTTGATGTGGATGAAAAACATGTAGCTTCTGATTGTTTTAGTCGACTACTAGAAAATACAAAGGATTTTTCTAGTCGACTACAACTTGAAAAA
This sequence comes from Cornus suecica, assembly GCA_963922005.1. Classification (NCBI taxonomy): domain Eukaryota; kingdom Viridiplantae; phylum Streptophyta; class Magnoliopsida; order Cornales; family Cornaceae; genus Cornus; species Cornus suecica. The sequence goes on from OY998238.1 coordinate 75,005,847, forward strand.
CATTTAATAAAAATATTTTTCTCTCCGTTTAAGTTCGGTAAAGCATTTTTCATTTCCTTTGAGTTCGGTTCATTTTATACTTGAGCTTATACGATAAAATCGACACATAAAATTACCTTGTTACAATGATCGCTCCCCGACCTATCTACCCCAAGTCTTGAGTCTTCAACTTTCGCCTTTGCCATTGAATTAATTGATTTTCCATTTGTGCTTCAATTTCTCTCACAGCTTTTCGCTTTAAATTAAGTTTTCTTTCCGAGCTTGCATTCTGAGTCATTTCATTTCCGCGTTTGTTTTCTGAGTCGTTCACCTGTCTTTTGCTGAAAACATAAACTCGATAATTCATTAGTTTCAAACACTCTTTAATGGTTTGTTATCATCAATTTTGGAATTGTTTGCCGAAAGTAAATTTCAAAGCCAACAATCTCCCCCTTGATGATGATAAAACATTTTGTGTTTGCTTGGTAATTTGTGAAACATCAAGTGATGCTCCCCCTCAACATATGCAAAATATTTTGTTCAAATGCTCTCCCTTAGTAAATGAAATTTGCAGTTTACTGAACATTTTAATACAATATATAAATAGGCGCATATTTGAGATAACAAAAAGAAACAACATTTCATAGATGGTTCGATTTAATACAAGCCATTTAAGCTAATGAAAACAAGGAAATAACAAGCAAGTCGTAAATAACCATAACAAGCCACACAAAAACAGAAATTGTTATTATCAGATAATGAGATACATGACAATACGATAGCATAATTTCTCCCCCTTTTTGTCAGCGTCGAGGGGTGCGTGAGTCCAAGAGTAAGATCATCAAGTGACCCGGCAAGACCATTTATACGGCTAGACATTTCCTCATAAAAAAGAACAAGGCGCTCGTTGATCATTCGAATTGCTTCCGTATTTCTGTTCACGACTGCATCAAGGCGCTGAAGAGTCTCTGCATTATTCTGAACAACCCCAAGAATTTGGTTGAGAAGAGCAGTTTGAGAAGCCGATGCACTATCCAACTGAGGAGCCGAGGAAGAGGCTTCCTGGCGTGGTGCAGAACCGCTAGGAGCTGAGCGCGAACGAGGAGCAGGTGCACTTTCAGAAATGAAATTCCCTTCCGCATCAGAAGAAATATGCATATGCTTGACATGAGTGGCGTCAAGAAAAATAGGGTGATGCTCAGACACTTCATTCGGAAATGAAAAACCTTTCCGCTGCAGTAGATATGTAATGTGCGCGGGAAAGAAAAGCGGGTTGGATGGCTTGCGCTGATAGGTAAGTATGACGGAACGGAAAATATAAGCTAAATCAACTCGGGTTCCTGTCATGATGCAGTAAACTAAAAATGCCTCCATACGAGATACACTACTACGACTACCAGTTTTAGGCAAAATAGAGTAAGTAATGACATTATAAATTAATCTAGCCTCAGGTAGTAGCATAGAAGAGAGAATACCGGTGTTTTGTGAAATTTCCTTCAATACAGTCGAACCCATCAGCCCTATACCAATCCTTAGAGAAATGGCGGATACCGTCAGTCGGAAGTGAGAAAATGCGTTGGATATCGCCGTCATCAACAGATACATCATTACCACACAAATTGAAATGAAGATGAGGGAGGAATTTATCCTTGTGATTTTCAAGAGAAGTGTAGAAAGCTTTGACAATTCGCAGAAGTACCGGAATGTCAAGAGAAATGAAAAAAGTCCCAACCAATTGCTCGGAATAACTTGAATGTTCGAGCCCTAATTTCAGTGCACAAATCTTGTGTGACAAATTCGGCAAGGTGTAGGAGCACGATGATCAAAAATCGTAATGAAATGATTTCTATCATCATCATCAAGAAGAAGCATTTCAAGAAGCAGAGGTTCATTCAAATCCTCTTCCTCTACAGCCGTAGGAATGTGTGAACGAGTGGAGCTTTGGCCTCCATCAATGCGTGAACGTTTCCGTAATAGACCGCGAGTCTTTGGTGGCATTGTAGATGATGATGCACAAATATATAGAAGATGGTGTATATATAGATATATGATGGTGTATATATGAATGTGAGAAAGATAATGAAAATGAAGAAATTAATTGAAGGAAATGGGTGAAGGATGATATAAATGCAAAATAAATGAGAGATATGTGATGTTTTGAAGGTAGAGATGGTAGTAGGAGAGGTATTGAGAGGAGAGGGTTTGAAGGTGGGTGAAGGGTGAAGGAGGCGGATGAAGAAGATGAAGGGGTTTTAGGTTTTATAGTGGGTTGAGTCGACTAGGTCTAGGTGAGTCGGCAAGAATGAGGGTTTGAGTCGACTAGGCTGAGTAAAAGTCGACTAAAAGGGGCAATGTAGTCGAATAAAGAATGGTTCTAGTTGACTAGAACACAAATGAGTTGACTAAAGGGGCAAAATAGTCGACTAGAAGGAGATGGGATGAAAAGAGTGAAGCTACTGATCAAAGTAGTCGACTAGAATGAAATACACTACATGCAATGTAGTCGACTAAAGTAAAAACAAAATGTGAAATAAAAAAATGTGAAATAAATACATGAAAATAACAAAAATATGAAAACAAAAAATATGAAAGAATTTAAGATAAAACATCAAAATCCATGGCCATTCCGATTTCTCGACGAATTTTAGAAAATGATTCGTCCGCAAGTGGTTTTGTAAAAATATCCGCCAATTGATTTTTAGTGTCGATAAAAACTAATTCAACGTCACCCTTAGCAACATGATCACGTAAAAAATGATGCATAATCTCTATATGCTTGGTGCGTGAGTGATGAATATGATTCTTTGAAATACAAATCGCATTCGTATTATCGCATTTGATAGACACGTGAGAGAAAGTAAGACCGAAATCAAGTAGTTGTTGCTTAATATAAAGAGTTTGAGCGCAACTACTACCGGCTGCCACATATTCGGCTTCGGTTGTAGATAATGCAACGGAATTTTGCTTTTTACTTGACCAAAATACTAGTGAGTGTCCTAGAAAATGACAAGTGCCGCTGTGCTTTTTCGATCAATTCTACATCCCGCAAAATCGGCATTCGAATAACTAATAAGATCAATTGAAGTTCCACGTGGATACCAAAGCCCTAAGTTAATTGTACCACTTATGTAGCGAAAAATACGTTTTACCGCAAGCAAATGAGATTCCTCAGGACATGATTGAAACCGGGCACATAAGCTTACACTAAACATTATATCCGGTCTACTAGTGGTTAAGTAAATCAAACTACCGATCATTCCTTTATAATTTGTAATATCAACACATTTACCATTTTCATTTTTATCAATTTTAATAGAGGAACTCATAGGAGTTATGGCATGTTTGGTAGCCTCTATACCAAATCATTTTAGCAAATCTTTAGTGTACTTGGATTGGCTAATGAATAAGCCATCCGAGCTTTGCTTGATTTGCAACCCTAAGAAAAAATTCAACTCACCCATCATCCTCATTTCAAATTCATTTTGCATGCTTGTAGCAAATTCCCTACATAAAGAATTCTTTGTTGAGCCGAATATGATGTCGTCAACATAAATTTGGACAATAACAAATTATTCTTAATGGTTTTTGTAAAAAGTGTGTTGTCAACTCTTCCTCTTGTAAAACCATTTGTAGTCAAAAATCCGTTAAGTCTCTCATACCAAGCTCGAGGAGCTTGCTTTAAACCATATAGAGCTTTAGCTAATTTGAAAACATGATTTGGAAAAAGGTTATTTTCAAAACCGGGTGGTTGCTTCACAAAGACTTCTTCTTCTATGACACCATTTAAGAAAACACTTTTTACATCCATTTGATAAAGAGTAAAATTTCTATATGATACAAATGCAAGAAGCATTCTAATTGCTCCTAACCTAGCTACCGGTGTAAAGGTCTCATCGTAGTCGATGCCTTTCTCTTGATTATATCCTTGAGCTACCAATCTTGTTTTATTTCGAATAATTACTCCATTCTCATCCTTTTTGTTTCGAAAAACCCATTTTGTGCCAATTATAGTTTGATTTTCGGGTCTAGGAACTAAACGCCAAACTTGATTGCGTTCAAATTGATTTAGTTCTTCTTGTATTGCTACGATCCAAGAATCATCACATTGAGCTTCGTGGAAGTTCTTGGGTTCGATTTGCGATACAAAAGCCATGTGGTTGCGAAAAACTTTAAGTTGAGATCTAGTACTAACCTCTTTTGATGGATTACCTATGACTTGATCAAGAGGATGATTGTGAACAATTCTCCATGCTTTAGGCATTGAGTTAGTCAAGTCATCATTTGATTGATGCTCAACTTCCCTCATTTCCTTTTGGCAACTTGATGAATTTGAGATATTGAGAGTATTTAAATTATCCTTAATCCCAACAACTTCATCGTCTTCTAGGTCAATTCTAGGTGATGGTGATGAGGGTGATTTATCAAAGACAACATGAATAGACTCAACCATAGTTAAAGTCCGTTTATTAAAAACACGGAAGACTTTACTCCTTGTAGAATATCCTAGAAAAATTGCTTCATCCGATTTGGAGTCGAATTTTCCAAGGTTATTTTTATCATTTAACACAACATTTGCACCCAAAAACTTTGAAATACCCAATATTGGGCTTTCGACCATTCCACAACTCATAAGGCGTTTTCCCCAACTTCATCCGAATAATAACACGATTAATTATATAGCAAGCGGTGTTTACTGCTTCCGCCCAAAGGCTTCGGGGAAGGTTGTGCTCATTTAACATGGTTCTAGCCTTCTCTTGTAGAGATCGATTCTTATTTTCAACTACACCATTTTATTGAGGGGTTCTAGGGACCGAGAGATCATGAGAAACACCGAGGTCATCACATAATTTTTCAAAGTCTTGATTTTCAAACTCCCTACCTCTATCACTTCTAATTTTCTTGATTTTCAAATCTTTTTCATTTTGAATGACTCTATAAAAAATTTCAAGAATGGAGTGAGTTTCATTTTTATGAGCAAGAAAGTGAACCCAAGTATATCTAGAGTAGTCATCAACTATAACAAGTACATAGAGTTTCCCGGCTAAGCTAGCCGTTCTCTCCGGACCAAAAAGATCCATGTGAAGTAACTCTAAAGGTCTAGAAGTGGTAATGTCTTCTTTCTCTTGAAAGAGGACTTTACTTGCTTGCCTACTAGACATGCGCTACATATTTTATCTTTCGAAAATTTAGTCTTTGGGAGACCCTTGACTAAATCATTTTTCGATAAACGATGAATGAGATCCATACTAGCATGTCCTAGACGTCTATGCCATAACCAACTATTTTCGCTAGATGTGACAAAACATTTAACATCTTGTTCATGCAATTCACATAGCAACAAAGTATACAAATTTCCATTTCCTTTGGCATTGAACATTTGTTTCCCGTCTTTCTCGATTATGCATGCATTTGTCTTAAAGATAACATCATAGCCCTTGTCACATAGTTGACTAATACTAAATAAATTATGCTTCAAACCATCAACTAAAAGCACATCATCAATAGAGAGAGAAGAGGAAATACTGATGGAGTCAGATCCTATAATTTTGCCTTTAGAGTTGTCTCCAAAAGTTACGTTTCCTCCTTCATATGGTTTTAGTAAGATAAACTTTGATTTATCTCCCGTCATATGCCTTGAGCATCCACTATCAAGAAACCACTTTTCTTTTGATGCGGACTTCAAGCATACCTTTTCTTCATTTGCCATGAGATAAATGTTTGCCGTTTCCTCGCCATTTTTATCCTCATCCGAGTCGCATGAGTCATAGTCATCCCATGTGACATTCATTTCCGTCTTGCTTGGTCTTTTCTCATTTTCCTTTTTGAGCTTGAAGCAATCACTTTTGTAGTGTCCCGGCTTTCCACAATTAAAACACGTTGGGGGTTCTCTTTTGCTAGGCTCTCCTTTTGGTTCTATTCTCTTCATGAATCTTCCACCATTGGTTTTCTTCCTTTGAAGGTATCTCTTGAATTTTTAGGTGAACAAGGCAATGTCTTCATCCTCTTCTTCTTCACTAGGCTCATTGATTTCATTTCTTGTGAAGGCTTGCAAAGCTATCCCCTTTCTTGACTTGATGTCATCCTCACGAGATTTTAATGTAATTTCCCAAGTGAGTAGAGACCTGAAAATCTCATCAAGACTCATGGTGTTGAGGTCATAAGCTTCTTTGATTGCCGTTACTTTTGCATCCCATTTGGCCAGAAGACTTCTAAGCACCTTTCGTGACGCATCGGATCTAGGAACAATTCTACCAAGATGCTTTAGTTCATTCAAAATATTTGTAAAACGAGACATCATAGAATTCACATTTTCATCATCCTTCATAGCAAATAATTCATATTCATGCATGAGTATGTCAATTTTTTATTCTCGAACTTGAGATGTACATTCATAAGTTACTTCAAGTTTATCCCACATTTCTTTTGCCATAGAACATGTAGATACACGATTAAATTCATTTGGGCTCAATGCACAATTCAAATTTACTTTGGCTTTAGCATTGTAGGACATAAGCTTTCGGTCATCATTATCTCATTCATTTGGTAATTTGAGGACGGTTTTTCCATCAACGATTTTGGTCAATACAAATGGTCCTTCAAGAACAACTTGCCATATTTGGTAGTCAATAGCTTGAAGAAAATCTATCATCCTAGTTTTCCAATAGCTATAGTTTGATCCATCAAACCATGGGGGCCTATTATTCGATTGTCTTTCAACGTGAGTGACTAAATTAGATGACATGATCGTTCTTTAAGACTGTTAAGTCTACAATTTATAGAGATTAGGCTCTGACACCAACATTCAGGATCAAACGCTTACCCACTTTGCTAAAAGCTATAGCTGTTACCAAGGGCGCAACTTTATTCTCTTATACTATGGTAGTGCAAAGCCCGACACTAAGCGACGGATGGACATGAGGGGCTGCACCAAGTGTTGGTGCCAACGGGTTGGGCTGTCAAGCACCGATACCATATGATAGCGACTCCCTTAAGGAAGATTGCTGGAACCCATAATTCCAACACCCTCTACTGGTAATTTTTCTTTCATTAACATTACTGGCTCAATCAACATCAGAAAATGATGCGATATCAGTATTAGTACCTGATGGATACCACAGTCCATAATTCATTGTCCCTTTAACATACTTGATAATCCTTTTTCACAATAGTAATATGAGACTCCTTAGGACTTGCCTGGTAACGTGCACACAAACCAACATTAAAAGCTATGTCAGGTCGACTGGCAGTCCAATACAACAAACTCCCAATTATACTCCTATAGAGTGTAGGGTCAATATATTTGCCTTTAGTTTCTATGCTAAGCTTGACATTGGTACTCATAGGAGTGCAAACATCTTTAACCTTTTCCAAACCAAACTTCTTTACTAATTCCAACGAGTTTGAGAAACAAAAATCCCATCATTTAACTGACTAACTTGAAACCTTAGAAAGAAGTTCAATTCACCAATCATGCTCATCTCAAATTCATGTTTCATTTAATCTCCAAAATAATGAGCAAGCTGATCAGAAGTGGAACCAAATACAATATCATCAACATAAATTTGAGCAACAACTGTATCACTCTCAATTTTCTGAATAAACAGTGTTTTGTCCACTCCCCCTCGAGCAAAACCTATTCTCAACAGGTAATTAGTCAACCTTTCATGTCAAGCTCTAGGAGCTTGCTTTAGCCCATACAAAGCCTTTTTCAGCTTGCAAACATGACCCGGACAATGAGGATCTTCAAATCCTTTTGGCTGCTCCACATACACCTCCTCATGTAGAATGTCATTTAAGAATGCACTCTTTACATCCATTTGATACAACTTGAATCAAAGATGACAAACGATAACAAATAAAATCTGAATATATTCAAGCCTAGCAACCGAAGCGAAAGTCTCATCAAAATCAATACCCTAAATCTGAGTATATCCTTGAGCAACAAGCCTAGCCTTAATCCTAACAACTGTACCATGTTCATCCTTTTTATTCTTGAAAATCCATTTGGTACCAATCACATTTATCTCCTTCGGTCTAGGCACAAGATACCATATATCATTCTTAAAAAACTATTGAAGTTTTTCGTGCATAGCATTTATCCATTCACTATCTTGAAGAGCTTCTTTGACATCTTTAGGTTCCAAGGAAGATTTATAGCATGCATACGAAACCTCATTCCTAGCCTTTATTCGTGTCACCATCATCTGATCAACAGATCCTATAACATTATCCAAAGGATAATACAACTTCACCCTTGCAGATGATTCTTTAAAAGGAGTAGGTTTAACATCACAAGCTTTATCATGCAATTCTGTAGGACTAGAACTACCATCATGAACCACATTATCTTCTTTACCAACATCAGAAGAATCATTTCCTAATTGAAAGAATGGCTCATTATCTACTACATTCGCAGATTCTAGCATAGTTTGAGTTCTAAGGTTAAACACCTTATATGCTCGACTAGTCAATGAATAACCAAAAAATATTCATTTATCACTCATAGACTCAAACTTCCCAATAGATTCACGATCTCTAAGAATATAACATTTTGCTCCAAAAACCTTAAAATATTTCACATTGGGTTTTTTGTCATTCCACAGTTCATAAGGAGTTTTTAAGGTGTCAGGCCTAAGATAAACTCTATTTGAGGTGTAACACGCTGTGTTCACCGCCTCGGCCCAAAAATACCTAGGAACATTCCTACCTTGTAGCATAACATTGGTCATTTCCTGAATAATCCTATTCTTCCTCTCAACTACTCCATTTTGTTGAGGAGTTTTAGGTGCTGAAAATTCATGTTTTATTCCTCTCTTATCACAAAACACTTCCAATTTCTGAATTTTCAAAATCCCTTCTATGATCACTCTTCACTCTAGAAATGGAACAATTCTTCTCAGTCTGAATTCTTAAACAAATCCTCTTAAAACTTTCAGAAGCTTTAGACTTTGCACTTAGAAATTCAACTCATGCAAACTTTGAGTAATCATCCACCATGACAAAAATATACTTCTTTCCTCCTTTGCTCATGGTCATAGTGGGACCTATTAAATCAATATGCAATAGCTTTAAAGGTCTAGAAGTACCAATGATATTTGTCTTTTTGTGCTGACATCTGACTTGTTTACCCTTCTGACATGATCCACACACATTCCCTTTTGCATAATCAAGCTTAGGGACTCCCTTAACAATTCCACTCTTAGTAATTTTTGTTAATTCTTAAAAATTAACATGTCCCATCCGCTGATGCCAAATTTCAACTTCATCAAGTTTAACTCTATTCCATGACAATTCAGAACTAGGAACAATGCAATAGCAGTTATCAGTTGAACGCATACCTTCCATCACGCAATTCCCAAAAGAGTCAATGATCGAACACTTATCAGGAGAAAAAGTGACTTTATGATTATTATCACATTTCTGACTTATGCTCAATAAATTTGCTTTAAGACCTTCAACATAAAGCACATCTTCTAATTTAGGTAAACCAGAAACCACAATGGTGCCTTTTCCTCGGACCTTCGACTTCTCTCAATCACCAAAAGGGACTATCCCACCATGACACTCCTCAAGAAATCCAAACAATGACTTTTCTCCAGTCATATGCCTCGAACATCCACTATCCAGATACCAAGAACTAGAATTTCTTGCTCTAAGTGTTGTATGAATTACAAGACAGTGTAGCTCACTTTTTCTCACCCGAGCATTCTTCATCTTGGAGCTCATTTTGCCAACCTTGACAAATTCTTCATTTCTTCATTCAGCATTCGAATATGATCTTGAACACGATTTCCATGTTGAACTCTTTGTTCCTTCACCGATTGCAGAGTCTCCCTCTCAACTTCGAACACCTTGGTCGAATGTGACCACTGACACCACAATGGTGACAAATAGGAACAAACCTTCGACCTCCGACAGTTGAGTTCCTAGGATATCTAGGGATAAGGAAGGGCTTGTTTTCAACAGGTCTTTTGACATAGGATTGAGCCTTAGGATTCCAATTTGAATTTCCTTTTGAAGAACTCAATGCTACATGGGAGGCTTTTAGAAAGGTGGTTTTTGCAGCAATATTCAAATTTTGCAATACTCCAACAAAACCTATTCCCTTTATATTTCCTGCGGACTTTCCTATACTCAATATATGATTAAGAGTTTCACTAGACCACTTCTGAATAGTTGAGTTAGCATCTTTCATCTCTTTTTCCAAATTTTCAATCTTAGTAGATTTCCTAACCAATTCATTATTGAGACCATCTACTAACTTCAAAGCCTCAGTCTTTTCAAGTTCAGACTTATTCAAATCCTCAATCAACTTGGCCTTTTGGGTCTATAGAAGATTTAGAGTTTGAGAACTACTGGCTAATTTATTTTTTAAAGAATACAATTCTTTGTTCATATTAAGACTTTTAGTCAACGGTTTCATGCAATTTTTGTGAAGTTGTGTGGTCTTATCAAGTAATTTATTATAAGACTCTTGAAGTGTTTCATCACAATCTTCATCACTCTCAGAACCTTCTTCTTCATACATCACCCAACTTGTAGCAACTTCTCTAACCTCCTTGCTATGTGCAGTAAACACAATGAAATTCTCAAAATTATCACCTACTTCTGATTCGGTCGCATCACTAGTTGATCCATTGTCAATGTCATCATCCCAACCGACAGCTAATCTTTTTCATTTCTTCAGTGTTTGAACACTCTATAGCTATGTGACCATATCCTTGATATTCAAAACATTGGGGTTTTTTATTTTTAGGATCAGATTTGTCCTTCCTAGTTTGAGTTTTATTTCTACTTCTAGACTCACCCAACTTATACCCAAATTTTTGTCCTTGGCCATTATGTTTATCCCTAACAGATTTATTCAATCTCTTAGCAAACATGGCTATATCAGTCAGACTCAACTCACTTTCTTCATCAGGTTTAACCTGATCTTCCCTAGTGGTTTTGAAAGCTATGCTCTTCTCTTTTGTGACACTAGCCTTCTTAGGGGGATTTTTGAACATCTCCATCTCATAAGATTTTAAATTTTCAGCTAATTCTTCAACCTTAATATCTTTAAGACTCATGACCTCTAAGATGACAGTGACCTTAGATCGAAAATGTTCAAGTAGAGACCTAAGCATTTTCTTTACTATGGTAGTCTCATGAATAGGCTCACCTAGGTTATGACAACCCATTACAATATCAGTTAACCTAGCCTCAAAATCAGCGTAGATTTCATCATCCTCCATCTTCAGCTGTACAAATTAAGAATTCAAAATTTGAAGTTTTGATTGTTTCACCTTCGACGTACCTTCATGAGTGAATTGAAGAATGTCCTAAGCTTCATGGGCAATTACGTAGGTAGCAATCCTCTTGAACTCACTCGGAGTTACAGCATTATATAATACATTCAACACCTTCGAATTCCAATTCACGCTATTCGTCTCGGTAGCAGTCCACTCGCTTGACGATTTTGCTTTCATTTCATTAGCCCCATCGTCTTTCATAATGGGAGGTATCCTATTTATGCATCATTCCACGCTCTATCATCTAAGAGTTTAGAAACACTCTCATTCTCACTTTACAATATACATAATTTAACCCATCAAACAAATGGGATCTAGATAAGAAGCCTTATTCACGAGGCATCTCCATCATCTAAGTTCAGAATCTAACCCTAGGTAGTTAACCTAAATTGGGGCAACCACGCTCTGATACCAATTGAAATTACCTAGACGATAGTGAAAACATCCTAGAGGGGGTGAATAGGTTTTTTGTTGATTTTATTATCAATTAAAATTATATAGCAGAAATTCAATTTTAATCAATCACAAACCCTAATTCTCAATTCAATTCTCAAAAACAAATCAATCAAGCAAATATGAATATAAGTGCAGAAAAATCATGAGAAGACAGATTTTTACGTGGAAAACCTTGGAAAGACTCCAAGTAAAAACAACAAATACACTCGAGTATTGATGCACTATGAATTAGAGAATTTTTACAGACTCTATGAAAATAGAACTTACAACCACTATAATTTGATGTTCTTCACTCGACGTCTGAAAGTCTAGATTCACTCGCACTCCACGAAGCTATCGCTCCGATCTCCGTACTCTGACGGCTCTGTTTCTTAACAAATCAAAATCTTGTGTAGGTGCAAAATAATATTGCATAGGATAAACCTACCTCATTAAAACCTTGTCGGGAAAACCTTATGGGAAAAACCATGATGAAGGAAAAAGAGTCATCTAATGTAGCAGGAAATCTTGCATCATATCTGCCTCGTTAAAACCTTGCTAGGAAAACCCAGTGGGAAAAAACCTGATCGAAGGGAAAAAGAGTACAATATGCAAATCTTGTTCTCAGCATTGATGAGTAACCTGCTGTATTTTGCATGCCACCAGTATGTATCTCTATTGGTTATTTGCAGAATTCAGTTTCCCATTCGATAAATTTTAGCAGAACTGGTACTTGCAGAGTTAACGTTTTCAATTGCTGAAATAATAACCGCAATTTCATGACTTCCATGGTTTTCCTTATTCAAACTACATTAGCAAATACAAATAAGATACCCTCAGACGACACCAATTAAAATCTTCAAATACCTCCGGCCAATACATGGGGATAAAAAGTGTATAAGAATTCAACTACTGTATCTTTGAGAATTATCCTAATAATCTTCCTGTAATGAATAGTTGTTGAGGCGACTATGTCACATTCATCAAGATTGTATTAACTCGTACAACAATTATTGTAATTAGATTAAATATATGGCACGTGGTTTTAAACGAGTTGCATCAAGCAACTTAATCCTCTTGAAATATCACTATCAAGTGATCCATATAATTATATCATAATCATGTCCATTAGATGTTTGTCCAGATTTAAACGCAACTGTAAAACTTTGTTAAGAAAGAAATATGATTTCACATAAAACTTTTTATCCAAAAATACCACAGAACACATCTGCTATTATTTATGCATGCTTGGTAATAACTTCCAAGATTCAGTCACTGAATAATAAAGCTCTGTTGAGCTTAGTATATTATTCCCTGAATTGCAACCACTAGCAAAAATAACAATTTCACCAAGGCTGGCAGACCCAAACAAGCATCTTGAAGCATTCAACTTCATTCCAGATGACCAAGTGTTTGTAATTATACTATAATGCTTAAGGGTATGACATTTATTTCTCCAATGTCCAGCGGAATTATGTTTTCACTCCTTATTTGTTTCACTTTAACCCCCTCAGTTCAACCTCTGACGAGGTCAAACCCAGTCAACCCAATTTTGAGATGCAAAATGATTAAATTATCCCTAAATGTGTGTTAAGATACATTTGCCCAACCAAAATGATGTGAAATGTCTAGTATACCCTCACTTTATTTATATATATATATATATTTATAAATATATATACGTATATATTTATATATATATGTAAAATACCTCTTTCTCTCTACCACTTTTCAACCCTCAAATCCACCCTTGCCGCCACCGCCACCGCCACCGCCACCTCTTCATCCACTAGCCAGAAATTTAAGAAACAAATGATATACACGAATATATATATCCACACCTATATAAAACCACACAAACCCATTATGAAAAGGAAAACCCTAAAATAAAAAGGGTTAAGATTGATTGCAAATTAGAAGTTGATCTTTTAATTATTTATTATATGCATTTAATTAGGTGATGAATTACAATCTCAAACCATACTATATATACATATATATATATATATATATATATATAAACGCATATATGGTCATACACCTCTTGTGTATTATTGTTCAACTAATTTCAGATCTACGAACCCATTTGCAATATATATTGAGGAATGTTTGCAGACACATTTGTATATTAGTTAAATGGTATCGTTTTAAATGGGAATCAAATGGCTCTGATCACAAATGAGTCTCTTTAAATTGGTTTTACATATATATATATATATGTGTGTGTGTGTATAGACCCGTATATATATCTTTCTTTCTTCATCAAAACCATACTATATACATATATATACACATGTATATATATATTGTTGGCCACATATTGACCCTTATAGGAGGGGGTGAATAGGGTCAATGACAAGCTTTGATACTTTTTCGGTTTAACTTTATTTTTGACAAAGATAAACTTCATTGCATTCTAGTCAAACACTTAGTGAGATAGATTATCCCTTAAGAGACTATCTCATTTCATATTTGTAATCATGCAATAGTGATTTATACAATTTAAATAATGCATCATTGATTCAATTAGAATATGAAATATCATCCAATAACCAAGTATACAATTCACCTAAGCAAGTAAAACATGTAATAAAACTTTCCTCATTTATGAACAATGTACATAAAATGTTATTATCAAGAAAACCTTATTTGTAGAGTTTATTAAAGATAGTCAATTATTTTATGTGCATATAAACTCTCAAGGTGAAAGTTAAGATGAATATGCATTTTGTCAAACATATGGTATGCATATAGACATCCAAGGCTTTGGTTTGTTGAAGAAGCATTTCATCAAACACTTGGTGTGCAACAAGATTTATAGCAAAATAAATGAGATTGTAATCTAAGCTATAATCCAATCGTGTTCACAATTAAATCAACTACTTCAACTAAACATTTTCTCATCCTCCTTATGAACATATAAACACAATCAATTTCATAGCATAACATTGATATAGAGTCAAGATTATAATTGAAAATTGTATATAGTAAGGAGTTAAGAGATAGAGAAAATGCAAATCAAAGACACCGAGATTTTACATGGTTCAACCAAATCTTTGGTCTATGTCCACGCCTTGAGAAAACCTCTCAAGGATTCCATTATCATTCTTTTCTTACAGGTGAAAATCAAACCCTTACATGCTCCTTCTTACGGGTGAAGAGACAATTTTGCTCACTCTTACGGGTGGAGAGCTAACCTTCAAACACTCTTGCTTCCAGGTGAAGAGTCGACATTTGCTCACTCTTATGGGTGGAGAGCCAACTTAATCTTCTCTTTAAGGTAGAGAGAAACATTTACATAGCTTCAACAAACTCATCCCATGCCAAGAGAACTTCTTGGTCTTTCATTCATAAAAAATAAGAATTGAGGTTTGAGTATTATAACATATCTCTCAATAGAGGGATATAGAAAATCAAAGCTCACTTGCTCACATACTTAGAGTTATAAATGAAAAACTCAATTGAAAATTTTAAATCAAGTATGAAGAATGAATCACAATAATGATATGAATGATGCTTGTGGGTGATTCCTATAGGAGAGTTTTCTACCCAACAATGATTTCAAACATTATACCCAAAGTGGTAGATTTTCACTCATTTTCCTATCTCCCTCTTCTCTTATTTTTCTTGGCTCATATATGTTATATATATAGAGTGAAAATCAAATATAGTCGTTTGAGAGTGATTGGGGGTGTTTTGGTAATTTTGGAACTTGAAAACTAGTTATTAGAAATCATTTCCAGGTACTTGGCAGTCGACTGGGCCATCAAATCTTTCATTATGCAAATATTTTTAGGCTACTACCTTGGGCAGTCGACTGGGTCATCCGGGCAATCAAATGGGTGGTTCAACTCCTTTTCGACCCTATTTCACTCTTTTGATCATAACTTTTTCTACATAGCTTCGATTGAGGCGTTTTTTAGCTCGTTGGAAAGCTGACTTCAAGATTCTGAGTTTAGCCTTTTGAATTGCTCAATTTGGATATGTTTTGAGTAAGTTATGGTTGTTTGAATGTGACGGTTCATTTCAATCTTTTAAACCACTTGACGGTTTTTCGGGAATTCTTTGGGGATCTTTTCGAAATATCTTAGAAACTCTCCTAGGATGTCTTAAAGACTTATTAAAGGTCCTTGACAATCCTAAAAGTCAATATTGAGATTGTGAAATGATATTTCATAGACAAATCATCAATATTTGACAAAGACTTTTCATGCTTAAAAAGAACTAAGTTCAAAGCCTTAACATGTATATAGAAACCATTTCACGTGATATGAGTTTAGTTTATGGTTCTAGGACAACATCTTTGTTGAGTTCTTCTATAACTTACGAAAGCTTGAACTAACTCAACTTTAGCAAAGATATATATATAAATGTATCATCAATGATGTTTATAGTCTAATACAAATGGTGCAATAACTCATGAATGATGTCAATGATATGAATGGTCCTATATGCTAATTTGTCAAGAGTTGAGCTTTCAAATAAGTTATTCAAAAATAACTTTACATTTAATATAGCACTCACCCAAGACTATTTTATCTAATTCTTTGATCTTCAAATTCTTGAAGTTTTGGGTTTATGTCTCCATCCTTGTATTCAATGTCTTTTGAGCTCTAAGCATATTTGTTTGATCTTTTCATGCATCCAATAACTCTCTTAAGTTTATCTTGAATCAACAACCTATAAAGCATAACTCAAGTAGACATTAAATTCAGCACATTCAATGGTTTGTTATCATCAAAATATCTCATTTACCCATGGTTGAAAACCTTGGGTCAACAATCTCCTCCTTTTTGAGGATGATAAATATTGATATGTGCCAAGAACCAATTGAGGACATTTTATAAATGGCCCCCCTATCAATATACAATAAATGAATATAACAATAAGTCATATGCATAATCTTTGGGATTTCTTCCCTATCACCATACTTTAAATGATGTTGACATTTAAACATATATCATGTGATCATTTCAAGGAGCAAAGCTCCCCCTATGAATTTTCATTAAGTATATTAAGTATTTATATCTAATACAACACATACACATCAACCTAATCTTTATCTCCCTTTGACATCATCAAAAAGAATATATACAATAAAGTTCAAGGAGAGGATCATCACATCAAATTGCATTCATATATGAATTGTGATCGTATAATATATCATTTGAAGTATTACAATCTCATGTTGTAAATAAATATCATGAATATGCTTAAGATGATACCAAATAACAAAAATAGTTTTTCATTCATGATGACATCAAAGATGTGCTAAGCAAAATCAAAAATGAGAAAATCATTTGCTTGCATTTCATAACCTATAGGATACATGATCAAAATATATTTTCATATAGTAAGGACATGTATTAAGTGAATGACTCAAATGAGAGTGATTTAATGTTCAAGTGTGTGCGCTTGAATGAAGGCTCAAATCATAAATATTCATACTACATACAAAAAAGAAATACACAATCACAAGATCATTTCATGACAAAATCATAGAGTCATGTATGAAAATCCAATGTTATTCTTTCTCATAACATCAACATAGCTTGATAAACATTATAAACTATGCAAGTGAAAGATACACAAAGCATATGCTAACACATTAATATTCAACGACATTTCCATTTCTCTACGAATTTTACAAAATAAATCCTCTTGGAGAAAATTGGTAAGAATATTGACGAAGAAATTTATAATTATGAAAATGAATTCAATATCTCTCGTAAACACATGTCTTTAAAGATGTAATGTAATGGCATTGCATGCATTCTTTTCAAGATTTGAAAATATTTTTAAAATGTTTAACATATAAAATATCTCTCATATATATGGTAAGAAAACTTATCTAAAAATAATAAGAGATATAACAAGATAATGAAAGTATATATATATATATATACAAAAATTAACACATGTTATATATATATATATATATATATATATATATATATATATATATATATATATATTCATTAATTGTACTATAGTCATCCAAGTAAAAAAGAAATGAACCAAGAAAATCATATAATCCCAAAACCAAAATGTTAAATAATATTTGAAATTATTTTCATGACACTTTAAATGACTCTTACCCAAGAAGGAAATAAATATATCTATCATGTTCATTTTGAATTAATTTACATGCTTGTGATAAACTTTTTTGCACAATACATCAAATTGTCAAGACTAGATGATCCCTTCTCTTCACATAGCTTCACATATTTATAGACAAAAGTTGGTGTAATCATGGCATGTACTTGCTTGGGCTCGAAGTTGACTTGGTGTGGGGACCAAGTATCAGCTGAATTGACTAGATCGCCCTCCGTCTTTTCTTGCACAAAAGAGCAAAGCACATGTCTGAAATCACACGTTTTCCAATTCAGAGTCGGCGCCACCGATCGATAATAGTCGATCGATCAACGACCCCTAAATCTGAATTTTTAGGGTTTTGCGAATTTGTGCTTCAATTGCTTATACTTTACTCAGAACTAACATGTACCTTGGTCAGAATTAAGTAATTCCATTCTTCTAAGTACCGTTCCAAATCAGGATTTTTGCTAAATCTCCGAAATTAACTCATATTCTCATTAAAGCCATAAAGACATGCTTAAACACACAACTCAGGTAAAAATATCAAGATAAACAAATAAAGAGACTAACAATGGGTTATTTAACGCCCCGCTCCAACACATGATACGATATTGTCCGCTTTAAGCCCAGCCCGCACGGTTTTGTTCTTGGGCTCCTATCCAAAAGCCCTTTACTAATTGGAGACACACATGCACATATAAGCACATCACCAAACCTATACCCATATGATGTGAGATATCACAATCACCCCTCTTGGGACCCAGCGTCCTCGCTGGCGTAACCCATGGGCTTGTGCACGAAACATACGCACCATCAGTGTTCATCTTCTATAAGAACCGGAGGGTAACAACCAAAGAACCTCAAAATGGGTTTCTTTAACAAATGAGACGATGTAAGATAAAATACAATAGAGATGCCATTGGCCATTGCTTATAATAGCAAGGCGTCTTATACAAAAGCAACCACTGGCTGGTGTAACATTCCTGCAGTAGCCTTTGAAATAGCTTACAGGGGTTTCGACTAAAAAAATATTGGATATAAATAACCAAATATTATAAAGTTTGATGCATTCGTATATTATTATGTATTCATGGGGTAAATAATAATTATGGTTTTTAATGCTTATACAATGAATACTTTCACATAGACAAAGCGAATGATTTATATCCCTGGGACCCAACATCCTCGCTGGCGTAACCCACAGGCTTGTGCACGCTCCCACATTTAATTTTGATCGGGCTCTAGCTCTGATACCAATTGAAACACACCGCTCCAATACATAGTAGGATATTGTTTGTTTTGGGCCTAACACACATGGTTTTTTTTTGGGCTCCTACACAAAAGGCATCATACCAATTGGATACACACATGCACATATAATGTGATGTCTCACATCGCCCGGGTAAAGGTCTGGGGATGTGCTTATATGTGCAGTGTTGTCTCCAATTGGTATGAGGCCTTTTGGGAGGAGTCCAAGAGCAAAACCGTGCGGGTTGGGCCCAGAGCGGACAATATCATACCAAGTGTTGGAGTGGGGTATTACAATTGGTATCAGAGCCAGAGCCCGGCCAGAATTAAGTGTGGGAGCATGCACATCACCCGTTGGTCGCCAGCGAGGACATTGGGTCCCAAGGGGGGTGATTGTGATGTCCCACATCGCCTGGGTAGAGGTCTAGGGATGTGCTTATATGTACAGTGTTGTCTCCAATTGGTATGAGGCCTTTTGGGAGGAGCGCAAGAGCAAAACCGTGCGGGCTGGGCCCAGAGCGGACAATATCATACCAAGTGTTGGAGAGGGTTGTTACAATTGGTATCAAAGCTAGAGCTCGGTCGGAATTAAGTGTGGGAGCATGCACATCACCCGTGGGTCGCCAGCGAGGACGCTGGGTCTCAAGGGGGGTGATTGTGATGTCCCACATCGCCCGGGTAGAGGTCTGGGAATGTGCTTATATGTGCAGTGTTGTCTCCAATTGGTATGAGGCCTTTTGGGAGGAGCCCAAGAGCAAAACCGTGCGGGCTGAGCCTAGAGCGGACATCACACACATGCACATATAAGCACATCCTATCCAAAAGGCCTTTTACCAATTGGAAACACACATACACATATAAGCACATCACTAAACTTATACTCGGGCAACGTGGAACGTCACAATCAACCCCTCTTAGGACCTAGCGTCCTCGATCGCTTAACCCAGGGGCTTATGCACGAAACATACGCACCATCGGTGTTCATCTTGTATATATAAGAACTGGAGGGTTATAATAAACGAACCGAAAAAATAGGTTTCCTTAACAAAGGAAAAGACGGAGGATAAAATATAATATAGATGCCACTGCTCACAATATGTTTAAACATCCTTGTCCAATGACAAGGCTTCTTATATAAATGAAACGATTGAGCAATGTTTTCCATGGTTAGATATTTGATGTCTTTCACACGCTTAGAGAAATAATTATCATGAAATATCTTACCACCATCAATCAATTTCTCCAAGAAGTCTTGATGAATAAATATGATTCTAGAAATGAGATACAAGTTTTCTACAACATGTTTAAAAATTATTTATTTTAGTTTTATTTTTTTTCCAAAATAAAAATGAAAAAGCCAATATACAAATAACTTTAAATAAAGCAACTGATCAAGTAAAATAAAATTTCGTAAGACATACCACTGGTTTGTACAACATTCCTACAGTAGCCTTTGAAATAACTTATAGGGGTTACGGCTAAAAAACAATTGGATATAAATAACCAAATATTATGAAGTTTGATGCATTCACATATTATTATGTATTCATAGGGTAAATAGTAATTGTGGCTCCCAATGCTTGTATAATGGATACTTCCATATGGACAAAGCCAATGATTCATATCCTTGGACTACTTAGATAGATCTCATCAAAATACAATAAGTGAAAAAGATGAGATTAAACAGCATGTCAATCACAAAACATGCAAAGTAGATTTAGTCACAATCACCATCTCTTGGGACCTAGCGTCCTCGCTGGAGTAACCCATGGGCTTGTGCACACTCCCACAACTTGCCCAATTGCAACTTGCCGCTCCAACCAATGGTACGATATTATCCACTTTAGGCCCAACACGCGTGATTTTTTTCTTAGGCTCGTACCCAAAAGGCCTCATACCAATTGGAGACACATATACACATATAAACATATCACTAGACTTATATCCGGGCGATATGGAACGTAACAATCACCCCTTCTTGAGACCCAACATCCTTGTAACACCCCGTGTTATTTTTTTTTTCCTGAAATTATTTCCTATTTATTTTCGATGGTGATGTCACTTGTTCATGACGTCATGGTTATTTTTGGTGTTTAACGTGTAAATTTTTCACGTTTACGTTCGAATTCGATTTGACGACTGGACGATTGTCTATTTGATGACTTCGCGGAGTTTCTTTGGTGATTACGTGACTTGATGGTGACGTTTAGTGTTTCAAACTTAGCAAAAAATTTACATGAGTTCTTATTATCGACTACGTGGTTTCGTTTAAACATTTAGCTTTTAGAGCTTCGACTGGGTGGTGGCACATTTTGTTTGACCGACGTTTGAGGCTTCGACTCAGTGGTTCAAGTTTGACATTTAATGCTTTAGGGGTTTGACGTTTTCGTTTCCCCTTGTAATGGGATTAGTATGTGTTTTGTTTGGCTGACGTGCTTAGGGTATTTATGCTACATTTTCTCTTTTTCTCCGTGTTTGTATGTTCGTGTCCCTATGTGTTGTTGTGACTTTGGTTGTCTATTGTTTTTCGGTTTTTGTACGTGCCTTAGTTGTTTAGCTCATGTGCTTAGGGATATTTGCATTACCTTGTTTGTTTTTTCATATTTGTACTTACATGATGCGTAGTCTTAAACTTATTCGTTTGACTTTTAGAGTTTCCTTATTTTAGGAGTTTCGAAGGGTTCTGGAATTACCCAATGTTCCAGTGGTTGGGTTTTGTACCCCGGATTATTTATCCCCATTTGTATTAGTTATTTGGCATTTCATTAATTTTTCAGGTACTCGTGAATTCGTTTAGGGATTTTCTAATGATTTTCCCTTTATTATTATTTAATATTTAATGATTTCTTTTCGTTGTCCGTACTTGATGCGGCGGGTTCTGAGTCTGTCAATAGCAAGTATTTTTTATTATCGATTTAGCGGACCGAGAATTGGGATAAATGGACTGAGACCCATCTTTTGTCGGAGCTGAGTTCGGGATTAATTGAATATATATTTAATTAAAAATATATATGTGGGTATTTATATATATATATATATATCTTAATGGAAAAAAAAAAAATATATATATATATATATATATAATTAGAGAAAATATATAGATGTATATGTATCTAATATATATCTATGTGTATAGAATATACACCTTCACACGACAAACCCCCTTTTCTTCTCCTTCGTCATCTCTGTGACATCGTCTCCTCTCTTCATCATGGATCAACATTTTCTCCATCTCCTTCATGTTCCTTACCAGATCGGTAGAAAGAGAGAAGGTGACCGATAAAGATGGGCTATATGCGTGGGGGGGGGGGGGGATGAGGCTTGGAGGGAGAGAGCTCACCGGAGATGGCAAGTTTTAGAGGGGTGATGACCAGGAGCAGAGGTTGTCGATGGTGTAGCGGCAACGTGGCTGAGAAATAGAGGGAAAATCACGATAGAGGGGGTTCGCAGTTAGCAACTGGTGGTCACTAATCTGGTACGACGGTGATAGATAAGCTTGATGGTGATGGTCGACAACGTGGTGGTGACGGTGGTACAGTTAATGCCTGTGGTGGTGCGCTAGTGGAAAGTTTGACCGAACCGAGTTGGGTCGACTCAGTGCTGATTCTTGCTTCGTTTAGCGTGAAATTTTAAGGATACCTTGCTCTTAAGGTCGTACACGATTTACCCGAATTTGGTACGAAACCATTGAACGGTTTGCCTGGAAATCTGATTTTTAGGTACAATTTTTCGTTTAGTATTTTTTCAGATTTGCTCTGTTTCGTTAGGTTATAACTAACGGGATTTGACTATGCTAATTAGGATGGTAAGACGGTCATTTCAATCCGAGTGGAAAGAGTTTTGGACGACTTTGGTAAGCGGGTCCCATTTTCGGGCACCTATACTATTCACAGCAGGCCCGTTTTGGGGCTGTTTCGTAAGCGTAAATTCAGGTGAGAATTGTTTTTTAAATATATCTAACTCTCAGATTCGTAGTGTAGGGAGCCGTAGATTTTATTATTGTTTATTTATCGAGCATGTTTTAAATGTGTAGGAAATTATGATTTTTTTTAAAATATATCTAGCTCTTACATTCGTAGCATATAGACCCATAGATTTTATTATTATTTATTTATCGAGCATGTTTTAAATATTTAGGAAATTATGATTTTCCTGATGTTGTGAATTTATGTGTATATGTGATAACATGTGTTTATTTCCTATCTATAGACGAGCTTAGGAGTTTGTGTTAACTCAAAATCGAAAGGTCTTTAGGTGGACTAGAAACGAGGTGAGAGATAGTAATTTCCACAAAAAACTAGAATAATTAAAACCTACTTGAGTTGCGTGAAAATAGGGGGCCTAGTACCCCTTGAGTTTAAAGTAGGTTTGTGAAAATTGTACGCAAACTTAGAACTTGTTATTAGTTCCCATGTTGTTTATGTTTTACTAAAATTAAAAACACGTTAGGGGATGCGTGAAAGCAAGGGAGGTGAAAACTTAGACGTTGTTCTAGTTCCCTTTTATTTTCTCGTAAATTATAAAGAAGTAATAAATTGTGAATGTGATGTCCATGAGGTGGATTTGTCAAAATTGTTATTCAAATTTAAATATAAGCATGCTTATACGTTAAAAATTGAAAGAATTGGTTAATTGAGAACCTGGATGACCTTGTGACGGATTTATCGTGTTTTACTGTTTTAATTTAATTATAAGGCATGCTTTGAATGAAAAATGAAAATATATGTTATTTTATTGAGCATCGGATCCATGTAGATGCATATTTGCATTCATGTAACAACGTGAGCATATATATATTGATTCGGTGCTGGTAACATGCCTCATGTGTATCATATATACGTATTAACCGTTTGGATAGTCGCAACAACTGGTCAGGGGGTGTTTTCGCACCCAGGGAACTAGCATCTCTCGAATCCTGAGAAGTTGGGGGTGAGGGATTAGGCCTCACTTGCCATTCCGGACGGACTTGTGATATCCGTACTCTATTCGGTGACACCCAACCTTCCTTGGCGGGCTCGTTACCCCCCCTAAGTGAATGGTTAAGGATCCTGGATATCTGTTTAACCCTCATGTAGATAAGGTTGCACTGGATTTGCATTGACACTGTCACAAGCATTGACATTGCATTAGCATTTACATTGAGTATTCATGTACCATATGATTATCTGTTGAGATTGGGTATTGTTATTACTTGCTGATTTCGAGTATGTTGGGATTTAATTATTTTAAAAATCTATATTATTCCCTTAAGCGCTACGACGCAATGATTGTGAGTTTCATTATGCTGATGGTTATAAATCCCTTGTAAACACTAGAAATTTCTCAATGTAAATAAATGTTTAAACACTTTCAGATGAAAAGTAAAAAGTGTAATGATATTAAGGACCAAAAACGATAGAAAAATGGTTGGCCTGGGTTCTAGGTGGTTATGTGGAGTTAATTAGAGAGTTGCCAAATTTCATAACTTTTTCCCCTTTAGTTGGGCTTCTAGTTAAGTTGGTAAACCCTCATACCGGGACTTATTTGAGGTTGTGGTTTTCGGCCGTATAGGCCTTTGTTTTGGATGAGTGATGCTACCGCGGAGTGGCTGGCGTAACTCTCCAGTGGGGTGGTGAGTTTATTAAGTTAAAAGTCAGTCTACGCTCGTTAACCTTACCGTCTCTTTTCCGACTGTTGATATTTTTGAGTTTATCACTGTTCACTTCCATTTTGGGAAATGTTTTGAGAAATAAACAGTATTTAGTTTTTGTACCTTGAAAGCTCGGTTACATTTTGGATCTTTGGGGTCAAACTAAGTTTCTCTCAAGGTTTTGAAAACTTAAGGTTTTTGGATTTTTATAAAGCTTCATTCTTCACTTACCCGGGGCCGTGATCTATTTTTGAAACCCTAAGTTAAAACTTGTTTTATAAAAATATTTTTTTGAAGTCTTGGGATTGGGAGTGTCTAAAGTAAACCCCATTTTGAAAAATGTCATATAATCCTATTTAAAAATGTTCTGGTGGAGTTAGTGGGTACAATGTATTGTTTTTCCCTATTCTTGGAATCTCGAGGTTGTTTTCGGGATTTCAACCGCGTTGGAGTTCAAGAAATTCAGGTTTCTTCTAGTTAGTTTATGGGATTCCTTCTTCTGCCCAGTTTTGTTTGGGTATTCTTTCAGAATTTTCCATATTTTTTTAAAATATTATTAAAGATCTTAGGACTGGTTTTGAAAGAAAATTAAAGGAGATTTGAAAATGGTTTTCATCTTGGACCCTTGTGGTCATTCTCTTACCTCGTCAACGTTTCCTTGATTGTATAGCAAACTTGGGTATTTTAGGGCCTTAGTTGTTAATGTGATCCTTATACTTATTTTCTTTGGTGTTTTTCTTATCATATTCTCGAGTAAAAGACTTGACGTTGAGTTGAACACACATAGTGCAATTCTTAATGCTTTGGGTGGGTTCGGAGACGTTGGAACCAAATAGATTTGACCAGTTCTTAAACTTTTTCTTAAAAATCGGTTGAATCCTTCGGGGTTTAGTATTTTCTTTAAATGACTCTGATACCCCTTTCTTGTGCCTCAGTAGGTAATATAAATTGGAGAGTGTCTTGTTGTGTGCGTGATTATGGTTATTCCCTTCCAGTAGTCCTAAGGAGTGACCTATTTACCTCCTAGGAACTTTGAGTGGCATGATCGGTTCACGATATGATGGATAGTTGGTTTTGGAGTAACTCTAGACGAGGGTGTGTATTAGACTGGTTGTATATACGACTATGTGGGTATGGTTAGTTATTTGTGGGGTTTAGCGTATACAAACACTTATATTTATTTATATCTTAGTTTAACCTGTATACATAGGTTGGTTATATTTTTGTTGCCTTGTACTCTCTTATGATTCGTGAGATATGATTTGGATCATTTGTGGGGCTATTTTGGGATCTCGGATTGGCGTGGGTGTCAGGTGAGACAACTGACTGACCTAGGATAGATGCATGCACACGGGTTGGTTAGAGGTTCCTGGGGACTAGAGGTGTGTTTGTTAGGGATATTATTGGTGAGCCGTGGTTTTTGCTCACCCCCACACAGATTACAGGTTTGTAGGTAGATGTAGCACAGTATGTTCAGCGACGATGGTATGGGTGAATTGGGACGTTTTTAATTAGTTTTGTTCCTTTATATCCAAAGTTATCCTTGTAAATTCTTATTTCTCTTGGGAGCTAGCCTGTTGACGTATCCCCTTTCGTTGTATATTTTATTTAGTGTATTTATTATGTCGGGGTGCCATTGTGTTTCTTCGGCACTGCCAAGTGGTTTTCTTTGTATTTGTATTCGAGCATTGTGGCTCTGAAGGTTTTAGAAGGGTTGTGTAGAGGTGGCGGTGGTCTTCTTTCCACTACATCGGCCCTAGTAGGTTTTTGGAATGTTAGGTTATGTGCCAATGTCATTTTTGAATTCATTATTGGCAGGTTTTTTCTTGTGTTGTGATTGTATAACCGGATGTTCCATTTACAAATGGAACTCTGCCGGATTTTCGTTAGAAATCACTTATGAGTTTTTATCACTCAGGTTCTTATTCCATGTATTTCATTGTTGTTGTTGATTCTAGTGGTTGTTTTCCGTGACGTTATACCTCGGGATTAGCTGATTCTCCGGATAAGAATCTCAGAAAGAACGGGACGTGACAGTCCTCATTGGTATAACTCATGGGCTTGTGCATGAAACATACGCACTATCGGTGTTCATCTTGTATATATAAGAATAGGAGGGTAATAGCCAACAAAGCTCAAAAATGGGTTTCCTTAATAAAGGATACGACGAAGGATAAAATACCACAGGGATTCTACTACTTATAATAAGTTTAATAATCTTTGTCCAATAACAAGGCTTCTCGTACAAAAGCAACGATTGAGCAATATTTTCCATGATAAGATATTTGATGTCTTTCACTCTCTTAGAGAAATCATTATCATGAAACATCTTACCCCCATAAGTTAATTTCTCCAGGTAGTCTAGATGAAGAAATATGATTCTAGAAATGAGATACAAATTTTCTACAACATGTTTGAAAATAATTTATTTTAGTTTATTTTTCCAAAAAAAAATGAAAAAGTTAATATATAAATAACTTTAAATTAAACAGCTGATCAAGTAAAAGATAAATTCGTAAGGCATACGCCTGGTTGGTGCAACATTCCTGCAATAGCCTTTGAAATAGCTTACAGGGGTTACGACTAAAAAAAATATTGGATATAAATAACTAAATTTTATGGGGTTTGATGCATTCACATATTATTATGTATTCACGGGTTAAATAGTAATTGTGGCTCTCAATACTTGTACAATGGATACTTCCACATGGACAAAGCTAATGATTAATATCCTTGGACTACTTAGATAGATCTCATCAAAATCCAATAGGTGAAAAAAAAATGAGATTAAACCACATGTCAATCACAAAACATGTTAAATAGCTTTAGTCACAATCATCCCCTCTTGGGACCCTGTGTCCTCGCGGTGTAAACAATGGCTCCCACACTTAATTTCGGTCGGGATCTGGTCATGATACCAATTGTAACATCCCGCTCCAACACAAGGTACATCCACATGGATAAAGCTAATGATTCATATCCTTGGACTACTTAACTAGATCTCATCAAAATCCAATAAGTGAAAGAAAAGAGATTTGACAACATGTCAATCAAAAAACATGGAAAATTAGCTTTACTCACAATCACCCCCCCTTGGGACCCAGTGTCCTCGTTCTCGTAACCCATAAGCTTGTGCACTCTCTCACACTTAATTTCGGTTGGGCTCTGGTTGTGATACGAATTATAACACCCCGCTCCAACATATGATACGATATTATTTACTTTGGGCCTAACACGCACGGTTATGTTCTTGGGCTCCTACCCAAAAGGCCTCATACCAATTAGAGACACACATGGACATATAAGCATATCACCAGACCTATATCCGAGTAATGTGGGACATCACAATCACCCTCTCTTGGGATCCAGTGTCCTCGTTGGCGTAACCCACGGGCATTTGTACAAAACATACGCACCATCGGTGTTCATTTTTCATATATAATAACCGGAGGGTAACAACCAACGAACCTTAAAAATGGGTTTCTTTAACAAAAGAAATGACGGAGGATAAAATATCACAAAGATTCCACTACTCACAACAAGTTTAGCAATCCTTGTCCAATGACAATACTTTTTTATACAAAAGCAACGATTGAGTAATGTTTTCCATGGTCAGATATTTGATGTCTTTCACCCTCTTAGAGATATCATTATCATGAAACATCTTATTGCCATCGGTCAATTTCTTCAGATAGTCTTGATGAAGAAATATGATTCTAGAAATGAGATACAAGTTTTCTACAACATGTTTGAAAATTATTTATTTAGTTCTATTATTCTAAAAAAGAATAAAAAAAAACCAATATATACAAATAACTTTAAATTAAGCAGTTGATCAAGTAAAAGGCAAATTCGTAAGGGATACCAAAGGTTGGTGCCACATTCCTGCAGTAGCCTTTGAAATAGCTTATGGGGGTTACAACCAAAAAAATATTGGATTTAAATAACTAAATATTATGGAGTTTAATGAATTCACATATTAGTATGTATTCATAGGGAAAATAGTAATTGTGGCTCTCAATGCTTGTATAATGGGTACTTCCACATCGATAAAGTCAATGATTCATATCCTTGGACTACTTAAATAGATCTCATCAAAATCCAATAAGTGAAAAAAACAGATATTAGACAATATGTCAATCACAAAACATGGCAAAGTAGCTTTAGTCACAATCAACCCCTATTGGGACCTAGCGTTCTCGCTGATGTAACTCACAAGCTTGTGCACGCTCTCACTATTCATTCCGATTAGGCTTTGGCTCTGATACCAATTGTAACATTCCGCTTTAATACATGGTACGATATTTTTCCCGCTTTGGGCCCAACACACACGATTTTGTTCTCGGGCTCCTACCCAAAAGGCATCATACCAAATGAAGACACGCGTGCATATATAAGCATATATCACCAGACCTATACCCGGACGATGTGGAAGATCACAATCACCCTATCTTGAGACCCAACATCCTCGTTGGCGTAACCCAAGGGCTTGTGGACAAACCATACGCACCATCGATGTTCATCTTGTATATAAGAACTAGAGGGTAAGACCCTGTTTGGATTGGTTTTTCAAACGCTACTTTTGGCTTCCTGGAGGTAAAAGCTATTTTGAACGGTGTTTGAAAAAAAATTAGAAGAGCTTCTGGGCCTTGGAAGAGTGTTTTAAAGAAGTTGGGGGGTACCAGCTTCTCAAAATAGCTTCTACTTCTCTTTTTCTTTTGCGGGAAACCAGAAGCAAAAACTATGCCAAACAGGACCTAACAACCAATGAACCTCAAAATGGGTTTCTTTAACAAAGGAAACGATGGAGGATAAAATATCACAGAGATTCCACTGCTCACAATAAGTTTAACAATCCTTATCCAATGAAAAGGCTCTTAAACAAAAGCAACAATTGAGCAATGTTTTTCATGGTCAGATATTTGATGTCTTTCACCCGATTAGAGAAATCATTATCATGAAACATCTTACCACCGTTAGTCAATTTCTTCAAGTAGTCTTGATGAAGAAATATGATTCTAGAAATGAGATACAAGTTTTCTTCAACATGTTTGAAAATTATTTATTTTAGTTATATTTTTTCTTGCAAAACAAAAATAAGAAAGCAAATATACAAATAACTTTATATTAAGCAACTGATCAAATAAAAAACAAATTCGTAAGGCATACCACTGGTTGGTTCCACATTCCTGTCGTAGCCTATGAAACAACTTACAAGGTTTATGGCTAAAAACAATATTGGATATAAATAATCAAATATTATAGAGTGTGATGCATTCACATATTATTATGTATTCACAGGGTAAATAGTAATTGTGGCTATCAATGCGTGTATAATGGATACTTCCACATAGATAAAGCCAATGATTCATATCCTTGGACTACTTAAGTAGATTTCATCAAAATTCAATAAGTTAAAAAAAATGAGATTAGTCAACATGTCAATCACAAAATATGGCATAGTAGCTTTAGTCACAATTATCCTCTCTTGGGACCCAGCGTCCTCGCTTGCATAACCTACATGCTTGTGCACATTCTCACACTTATTTTTGGATGGGCTCTGGCTCTGATACCACTTGTAACATCCCGCTCTAACATATGGTACGATATTTTCCGCTTTGGGCCTAGCCCGTACGATTTTGTTCTTGGGCTTCTACCCAAAAGGTCTCAAATCAATTAAAGACACACATGCACATATAAGCACATCACCAGACCTATACCTGAACAATGTGGGATGTCACAAGTAGTATTAAAACTTTAAGCATTTGAAAACTGGTGTCAACGTATGGTTCTAATTAAGAAATTGTGGAGAGATTTAACACATAGCTAGCACATAAGACAACATTGTGGACAGGGTGAAGGCTATGGAGATAAAGGTGGTAACAATGGTTGAAAGCTTCACCAACAAGGCGAATGAGAAGCACGAGTGGTTAGATGACCTGCCTATGGAGCACCTGGAGTGCAACGCAAAATTTAAGCAAGTGTGTAAGGTAGTAACGAAGCTAAAAAAAACCTATGGAGCCCAAGGAGCATGATAGGAAAAAAGGCACATCAGACTGACCCCTCTTTTGGCATATGGAATGGTCATTCGAAGGCATGAACATGAAAAATGATGAGAAGCTGGGGCAGAGAGGTAGTTCTTATTCTTCTTCCTCGTTAGACTACATAATTGGGTGGCCACAAAGTTACGCAGGAGAGAGCCTAGAGAGTTCGCATCCACAATCGTGATAACAGAGTGCCTTGATTTCTGTAGGCGTGATGCAACCTCTCGAATGAGGGACTATATATAGGTAGGGGATAGCGATACCACAAGAAGAGAGACACACCCCGATGATGATGAGCATAATAATAATAATAGATACTCGTTGTATGACAAGTACAAGGACCACAAGAGGCATGCAATCCAAGTCCAGGGGCAAGAGAGAGCACCGAGATATAGGTTGCAAAAAGCTCAAGTGTTACTACTGAGCTATATGTGCTAAGGTATTTCTCTAATAAACAAACAACCATTAAAAAGAAGAACAAATGTAATGGAAATAAGTTAGACAAAAAGGCCTTATCTTTTGACATCTACGAGGACATATGCATGGGGCCTATATAGATGTTGAGCATTATGGTACCAAAAGGAAGGGTGAAGAAGTAGCTAGGGTATAATATGTAGATTCGTAGTTTGGTAGTAAGGATGTGTAGACACTAGTAGACATGTTACCACACATAAGTTCATCACCTCAAATATGGCACAGAGACTTAGCCTAAAGAAACGCAAAACTAAATGCTAAATTAAGGTTGTTACACGTGAGGAGAGTGTGCAGGGGCATTGAGTTGTACATGGAAATGTGGAAGGGTAAGGTTGTCTCCTGGGTTACAAAGATGAACAATCATGATATAATCTTGTGGCTCCACTTTTTGTACAAGAAAAATATAAATCCCATATCGTGCCTTGGGATTGGTGATATTGGAATCTAAAAAGGGCCAAAACGCTTGCATGGTGTCGCTTTTAATAAGTAAGTGGTTCACATGTTAAGGTATCTTGTGCCTGACAGCTCATTTCGATGAGTTTAAAACCGCCCAAGGGGACATGTTCAAGGATAGTCATTGTTTCCCTAAAATGGAACAAGATTATTTTCAATGCACAGTCGTTTCAATGCCATTTAATTTCCTACAGTAGACACCCTTAGCAGTGTTTATTTGTTTCTAGTCATTTACATTTTAAGTATTATTTTTCTTCATTCGTTTTTCATTTCCTTCAAGTTAATCCTATTTATTAGTTTATTAAGTCAACAAATATCATAACAACTTTGAGCAGGCCAGAGGTAGAAGGAACTTGTCAGGGGATTATTTCTGCTATATGCAGTCCTTTACAATCAAATAAACACGAAGTCTTTATATCTATCACTTTGGCAATACATCATGCACATAATCATTCTGTTCAAAATCCAATTAATGAGACAATTAAATATTAACTCCATTATTTTGAACTATATTAGACTTATTTCTTACTCAAAGTAAGGTATACTGACAGTTCATGATGACCCCTCTTTATAAAAAATTGGCAGTCTCTCTATACATATTCGATCCCTATATCAATGACATGAGATCATGGTTCGTAAAAACGGATTGTTCAACGATCATTACCGTTACAGTGGGCAGGGGCGGAGCTGTGTGTTAGCCAAAGGGGGCCATGGCTCCAACCAAAACTTTTAAAAGTTTTATTACTAGCCCCAAAAACTTATTATGTTATAATTATACCCTTACCAAATTCTATTCGCCGCCTCCAAGATAATTTTAAAATATTTAACCAAACGTAGAGAATCTAAAAGTAATTTTATGCATTGCCACTTAAAACTCATATAATACCTATAAGTTTTAAGAATCCTTACAAATTGAGATGTTTTATATTTTAAAATGCAAGTTCATAAACAACAATTGTTACTATATTAACATATAAACATATACCCACATTTACTATTTGAAATTAAGATTGACTTCTCAGTAAAATTAGATCCGTAATGTTCATAATATACAATAAAAAATAATAGAATATTCTTCTTGAATAATTTATTAAGATGATATTTATTAATAAAATATTAAAATAATAATATCATCTTCATCAACGAAATTTGGAAACATGAAAATGAAGGACAATGAAGATATTGTGATACCATGATGACAAGAATGCTAGAAAAATAATTATATAATAGAAAAAAGTAAAACAGTTGTCAAAAACTAAATTATTTTGTTTCTTACATTAATTTTTTATCTTAGATATTTGGGTTGCATTTTTTTTTTTGTCTTTACAATATATTTAAGGAGGACATATAACCTAATTGTAATTCATGCCTCCGTCCCTGCTGAATGGGTCGGTTTGCACACCCGAACTGGCTGATATCCTCTGAACAGGCCGTTACAGAGATTGTAACACCAGTTTCGGCCAATTCAAAACACTCTGACTTGTGTGTGTGTGATAGAGAGAGAGAAAAGAAAGATACTATAACCAAGCTTCTTTGTCTCTGCAAGATGCAAATTGCCAAGTGGGTGCCCCCACTAATTTTTATTTATTTTTTACATATTTTATCCTTAAAAAATTCTTAATTATCCAAAACTTCCCATTAAAATTATGAATACCCCCACTGAAAATTACAAAAAAATTCGCTTACATCTATACAAAATTTCTTGTCTAGCATATATAAATAATATAAATGGGAGTGTATTATTATAAAGGTGGATCAAGTAACTTTGGAGAGATGAAACTTAAATTAGAAAGCTTTGCAGACTAACGTGAAATTGTTTTTTATGCCGTAGGTTTGTAGTTTTGTGCATATGTAGTAAAATTGCAAGCTGTGTTTGGTACTATAATAGTCTGTGAATTATTGAATCACTGTACGAATAATTGGATACAATGTTTTGAGTTATGTTTATGTTGCCACAAGAATGAAGCTTGCGGCAGTTTGAAAGAAGAAACTGAGGATGATAGGGAACAACAAGTAGAGAAAAATATAATCATTTCTCTATGAATTAGTAATTTCTATACACTATATTAAGTGTATGAATATTGTTTTTTCTACTTAGCCTTTTAATGATTTATTTTTCATAAATTTTTGTATTAGGCCTGTAAATAAAAAATAAATAAAGAATATATTACACAAACCTATCCTAAGATTTACGTTAATTACACAGATCTCTCTTGAAGTTTGAGAAATGATGCATGCCTCCTTTTTTGCGAACCATGCATGAGACACACATGTTACCAGTTCTCTCTCTCTTATTTTTCTCTCATAAACATGATTAAAGTAAAATTTAAACAAATGAAGTATAATATTTATCTTTTTAAATTTTTTAAAAGAAAACTAATAAAAAGGGATAAGCAGGTTGACTGATCCGTTTTAATCCAACCTAAATTCAGATGGGTTAAATAAATATATATCTTTACCATTTTGGACCCACACACTTTAACCCGGTTTATATCTGACCCAACCCGGCCATCTGCCTATCCAGTATCCATGACGAAGATTGGGGCAAGAAATGAGGACACCTAAACTATAACCCAACATCTTAAGCTGGGCGTGGAAACCCTTGATTGTGTGTTTGTGTGTGTGAAACAAATGTAGTGTAATGAACGGAGGAGAAGGAGAAAGAGTAGTCGAAAGCGATGTGGAGAGAGAAGAAGAGGACTCAGCTGCTCAGCAATTCAGAGATCGATTCCGACTCACCACGATCACCATCGCTGAAGCCCAAGGTCCAATCTCTTTACAACTCTCTCTCTCTCTCTCTCTATATATATATATACAATCAACTGTTATTCTTCTATTGATTCTTAATTAATTTTACCATAATACTGAGCAGCAAAGCGAAATGAAATGGAAATTTCTCAATCAATTGTGGCCTGCATTTCTGATTTAGCCTTTAAATTAGCAGGTAAACACATTTCTCTCTCTCTCTCTCTCTCTCTATATATATATATATATATATTTATTTATTTATAATATATTTATATATGTAAATAATAGACCCACATGTGTGGGTGCAAGCACCTGATAATTACCTTATTTATTACTTCAGATTACAAGTATAGGATATAATTATCCATGGCAGAGAACTCATTCTATTAACGATTTGATGGTGTGTTTGTAATTTAGTGATTGTATGTTTAGTGTTGTTACTATTACTATTATTTGGTTTATGAAAAATGAATTTTCTTGTTAATTAAGGCCCTTGTTGCACGCATTTCTTGGGTCATTCATTTAGTAAGCCATGTGTCACCGGATGGGAACTCCGCGATCCAACCCAAAAAACCATTCGGTTTTCATGTGGGACAAGAATTCGTAATATTCTACCCCACCCAAGCTCACAACGCCTTCGTTGTGGCTGGCCCACCCCACCTACCTTTCCACCCAACGGCGGGGGACACGGCCCAACCCGGACAACTCTGTGTGGCCGCTTTGCGTGATACCATATCAAGGAGTGGGTTCATTCTGATACCGTGATACCATATCAAGGAGTGGGTTTATTCTGATACAGTTGTCATGAGCTGGGAGCTTCACTATTTGACGCGAAAGCTTAAGCTGTTAGATGGGGCTCACACGGAATCTATTTATACCCAACACCTTCCCCATGGAAGTGCCAGAATTGTTGATATGAATTCAAAATATGATGAGCCAAATCATATTTCCTAGAGGTCACCAGGATGAAGGCACTTCTAGAATAATGGTTTTGTGGCAGTGACACGGTGATGGTGTAGAGGCAATCAGGGGTGTCTTGTAAGTTTCATAGTACTTTGTGAACATGGACCGAAATTGTTAAACAGGTCGTGAAGAATATTGAGATACGAAATGGAACTCCATTGTTTAATTACAAGTCAAATTGTATGATAAATCTAAAGATAACTTCTTGATCATATGAAGCACGGATACTCCTAGAAGAGCAACATACCCGTATCGGACACTTCGACACTCCCTCGGATACTCCTAGAATATTGAGATACGAAATGGAACTCCATTGTTTAATTAAAATGTAATTTTTCCAACAATAGTATCATCATATATGAGTCAAAGAAAACAACAATTTTATTAAGTATTGACTACATAGGCTTATTTAAGATACTAGGAAAGGAACTCCTATGTTAATATTAATTATTGTATTTAGTTTTGTAATATTTTAAAACATTAATCAAAATTTAGATATATAGACATATATATAATGTAATTTCTTTTGCCGTATCCGTATCTTGTTTTTTAACGATTTGCCGTATCCCCGTGTTCGTGTCGAATCGTATCTGCACCCTGTATCCGTATCGATGCTACATAGTTGATCATACATTGAAAGTTACAAGATAAGGACTAAGCTAAGATAGTTTGATGTTAACTACACGTGGACACTATGAAAGCTAAAGGTGTGGATGATGTTGTGGTATGAATATTGGGCTGGATTGCATTGCGACCAGTTTGACCCAAAAAAGTGTTATTGCTTGTGGGTTGTAGACCCTATTTAGGATTCTCTTGTAAGCCAGCATATAAAGGCATCTAGGTTTGAAGTGTGATATTGAAATGAGGGGCACTGAAAATTGCAAAGAAAGTGAGTGAAAATGAGAGGTAGGGTTTTGGGGGTTGGAACTTATAATGTCTTGATTTTTGCATAGTAACATTATTCGTTTGAACTTTGATTCTCACTGATGGATATAGGTACAATTTTTGCCAAACCACGTAAATCTTTGTGTTCATTTGTGTGGTTTGTTTACTTTTCTACCATGTTTCGTAATTTGTTCTTGGTTTCTGTGTTTCTCATAGTAGTATGACTAGGTATAAACCTAACTCGATTACTCGCTTTGGTCATGTCCATCATTCAGGAACATATGGCAGATTGTGTCTTGACCTATTCGGTGATGTCATCTCTATTTATTCAAGTCTTTGGTCGGCAGTTAGCAAGATTGTTCGAATATCTTCTCCATGCCCCACCCCCCTTCCCCGCGACGTGGTGTTTTCATCCTATAAGTATGGTTCGTGGCTGGTCTTGACCATCCATTGCTTCTCAAGTGTCCTTTGAACTCTTGTTGTCTTTTTCTTGACCTAAACAATATCCCACACTATCTTGCTCAACATATCATCCCATAAGGACGGTTTTCCTTAATTCCAGATTATGGTCACCATATTTTGAACATGGCCATATTATTCCCATACTTGATCAGATATGCTTCGACTTGCTTGCCACCTCATTAAGAATAGGTGGGAATTGTGTGGAGCTCATGCATGTAGAATATATGACCGTATGTTAGGTTAAAAATTCCCACATAATGGTATAATGAACAACTGTTGCTATTAGGACCTATTTAGATAAATATTATCTCATATATTATGGGAGTGGTATATGGAGGCAGTGCTTGGAATAAAGGGGCATGTAACATTGTAGGAAGTTGGGAGAGTTATATGGCAAGAGAAGAAATTTGTCTAGTAATAAAATAAAGTCCGTGTGTAGTCAATTTAAAACCATGCTCCTTGGTAGTTGAAGGAGCTTGGCAACCTTGAACAGAAGTTGCCAATCACCCACCATGTCTGTTAGAAGCTACGTTACGTGGACTATTCAGAAGTAGTGAGTACCATTGTCGGACAGGTATTGCTCGGACATAGGTATGGGCACCTACTTAGAAAACATATCCAATCATTTTATTATAATATACTATTACTTTAAAAGGAGTTAAAAGCTCTCTTGAACACTACTCGAGATAACTACATTATATTACTATGGAAAAACATTAATAAAAAAATTAATATATAGCCAGGTCCGTGTGTCCAATT